>VDFB02000017.1:353778933-354316226 GCA_007258455.2 Sequoia sempervirens | reverse complement strand
ATGACCAGAGACATGTTTTTTGCAAATTCTACAATTTTTCACATAATCGGGTTCGTGCTCACCGTCAGGATTGCATTTGGTTCAATATCAACAAAATTCGAACACATGGGTAATGTTAAGTTCTCTCTGAGCTTTCCAACGATATAATTTTTTTCACTTTCTGACAATGTTAGGCCTTTCATCCATAATTTCTTTTATTTGTATGTCTGTTTTTTGTCAAAAAGCAATGTTTGGTTTTTTTCATTATAAATTAACCGTTCATCAAAATTTCAAATAAATTACATTTCTAGAAACTAGATTCCATTCTACAAATTTTAAAAAGTAAAAATTTAAAAAAATCTATTACTTTCCAAAATTTTAGGGGGAGCGCGGCCAAAGTTCTGCTTTTTAGGAAGTGCCCACTTAGAAAATTAGTAAAAAATAAAATATTCATTAAAAAATTATCAGAAAAATTGTGCATCAACTAGATGTTGTTAGCTAACTTTTGACCGTAGTGATTTTAAAAATACTAAAAAAAAATTCACTGTGCTCAGGTCATACAAGAGTTGCTATGTTATGTTTTTCTGACAAAAACAACACCAATTTGTGTACATCCCTCTGTTGAACCCCTTAATATCAACCATTTTCAAAATAAATTAGTAGTTTAGAAAGTAGACTCAAAGCACTTCGATCCTTGTTTTTGTTCCATCTCAAAATTCTGAGTGTAACTATTCTCAATTTCACGTCCAAGGTCAGCATTTCCTGATTTCAGAAAAAAAATGGCCACTTAAGCCCCCTTTTTGGGAACCATCTTGGTGCACTTACCCTATGATCTCATCTTATTGTGTCATAATATCTTCCCAAGAGGGAGGAGGAGAGAGAGAATCAAGACTTTCATGATTCTCAATGATTGTGTCTTCTTTCCCCAAGATACCTTCGTCACTAGTAGGATAGGTATCAGGAGAAGAATAATTATGATTTTCATGATTGTCCATGCTTGTATCTTCTTGTATCATATCATCCTCACCAATGGGAGAGATTATAAGATTTGAGCTATGCAATTTAATATTAAGGATTGTGTCAATGGTTTGATCCACTTTCTCTAAGATGTTCTCATAACTATGAAAGATAGTAGAAGGATGACTAGCATATTTCTTAATGACCTCGTTTTTGTACTCTAAATTGAACTTATAAGAGGGGATGTTGTACTTATGCAATCCATTTTTAACCATATCAAAATCACATCTATTAAAAGGAAACATGCTATCCTAAAAAAGTAAGCTATCTAAAGTATACAATGCTTCAAGTAAAGTGCAATGCAATGACCTAAAGTGAAATGTGTAAATCCAATTTTCAGATTCAAAACAAGGTAATTTGTTGATGACACTATGAAACAATCTGAAAATGAAAGGTTGAAAATGTAAATTTGAAATTAAGAAATTCCATTCCAAAACTAAATTAAGCTAGATCTTATAACATGCATGTAACATAAACTCAACCAATTGTAATATATAACTAATGACAACAAATAGAAGTGAAAAAACAAGGTTTTTAATGTTGTAAAAAGCAGTTTCAGGTTTGATCTGGGACTAATTCACCCAGAGGGGCGTATGATTCCTAGTTAAGGTTTTTGGAGGGGTCAAATGATAGAAAATGTACAACACAAAAGTCCCAAAAAGTAGGAAAAATAACTTGTACTATGACTAAATCTCCCAAAGGGGCATATGAGTCCTAGATTAGTGTTTTTTCACCAATTTCAAAAAAAATTGAGTTTTTTCTATGTTTTCTAACTTGTATGCTATGTTGACTATTTATAATTGCATAATTTCAATGAAATTAAATGATCTAAGATGCAAAAATGTAACCTATATGCAGTTTTGCTAATACAAAATTTTGAAATCCTATATGCAAATTAACTAATGCAAAGCCTAATGAAAAGCTAATGTAAGCTATATCTAGGAATATAATGCACTCTGAATCAGAAAATAAGGTGCTCTAAATGCTAGGTTCACCAAAATGAAAGGTGTAAATTAGTTGATCTATGGTTTAGGGCATAGAACAACAAGTTTTCTTACTCTTCTCATTCAAGGAAAAGAGATCTCAATCCAAGGATGCAAAAGGGGAAAGAGATCTCCAATAGGGATGTCCTAGGGTGTGATTAAGGACTAAAAGGGGGTTCACCACCAAGCTAGGGATTGGAAAGACAAGAAATGTAAATGACATGCAAAGTACTATGCAAAACCTAACTAAATGACCTAGGAAATAAAACTGAAATGAAAAATAAAAGACTGAGAATGAACAGAGGTGCACCTGGAAGAATGATGAGGTTAAAACAATCTCAAAAACCCTAAAAACCTATTGTTTTGTGCCCACTAGGACTCATATGCCATTCTGGGTGATTTAGTCCCAAACTAGGGTTTTTGTGCCAAAACTAGAATCTAACAATGGTTGATCTGAATTCACTGAAATCTAGAAAATGAGTTGTACTGGGACTCATACGCCACAAGTGGTGTATCAATTCCACTCTACTTTTTTGGAAGTTCAAGACCTAAATCTGCTCTCCTATCTCTACTCTTCCTTCCACACTTTGTTTCTGGGTTTGAAACCTCGATTTTCAACTTGTAGGTGACTTTTCATGAAGATAGCAACCTTGTAACAACTTGATAACTTTCTTCAACCTTGTAACTTAATCTTGAAATTTCATTCAAGCTCCAAGACACCTAGATCTGCAATTAGACATGTAGAGAGAGAGAGAGAAAAAAACTTGTTGATTGTTAGGAAATAGGGATTTTCCTTGGTCAAACCCCCTTTAGGTAATTAAACCTTCTGATGAAACAATGAAATATGAATATGGAACATGAAATATGAAACATGAACAATAATACCTTGAATGATGTCTTGATATGTAAATCAACAATCTAACATGAAGTGGCTTTGTAGAATGTAGATCTTGATCTTGAATTGGATATGAAACAATACTTGCAAATGGATCTTCAATGCTACATCACAACACTAGCTCAACAACATGCTTGATGCATTATGATCTTGACATGATGATGGATCTTGAATTGTTGCAACAAATGATGAAGAATTCTACCCTTGAATTCCTTAGAAATGCTCTTGTAAACTCTCTTGACACTCTTGTGAATTCTTGGAATGCTTAACTCTTGATTGCTTAGGATGATATCATGAAGGCTTATGTGAAATAATGATTTGATACCTTTTTTATATAGGAAATCCATCCAACTTACCATTTATTAGAACCTAGAAGCTGAAATTCATGAAATTTGAACTTAAAACCTTGATTTTCCACTCAAAACCCTAAAAAGGGGCCAAATGGGACTCATACACCACTTGTGGTGTATAGGTCCCATCTATATGGGACTCATACATCCAAGGTGGCATATGGGTCCCAACAATCCTTTTCAAGTGGAGGAAATGTCGGGGAGTTGAGAAATTAAGTATATTTATTGATCTTGTCAGGATTTCGATTGAAATAATCCTTGGGGTGCATAATATAGGGTCTTAGGGACCTATTAATGATGATATGAAGGTCATAAATGCAAGAGGGCCCAAAACTTAATGTAAAGGTGTAAATAAATACACTTTACATCACTAAATTAAGAAAAAATAGAGTCAATTTAGCTTAAAAGGGACCAAAACCTAATTTGAATGTGTAAAACACATTGCAACACTAGATCAAGGCAACATTAGGTCCATTTTAATGTTAATCATTCACATTAAGTGTGAAAACGAATTACATTTTTCTACACTACAAAACCAAAATATTTCCAACTTATTTAATTTGATTTTTGGACTTGACAATATTAAAATCACTCCAAAATATCCATCAAAATAAATCAACAACAATATTTGAAAAAAAATAAAACTTTTCTAGTTGGCTGGAAACCATGGATGCACCTGCATCAATTATTTTTGTAACAAGACATGATTCCATGTTAAGGGGGGTAGGAAGTGGAAGGGATTATGTGTTATTCAAGGAAACTAGATTGAATGAAGGTGAAAGAAAAAAATTGATAGGTTGGTGATACATAGATGGATATAATTGGTTCTTGAGAGGATGGTAGGGGATCTTGAGAGGGAGTGGGAGAAGTGTATCAATCTTGATATGGAAGGGGATCATGGGAGTAGTCAAATGGATGATTTTATCTTGATTTGGAGAGGAATTTATGGTAGAATAATTTTGAGCAAGTAATTATAATAGTTCTATTAACTTGGAGGATATGTGAGAGGATGAAGGTTTGAAATTGCTAGTAAAGAGTGGATGCATGGGATCTAAGAGTGGTGTACATGGATGGGGGAAGGATTTTTTATGCTTGAGTATGGAGGATGTAATGGATTGAATGAATCTAGTAGAGTTTGGATATGGTATATGAGTGATATAGAAAGGTAGGGCAACCTTATTTGTGTGTGGTGTTTGAGGATTCTTTAATAATAGTAATTGGATGAAATCATGAAAGTATGAAGATGAAGATGATTTTTGTTGGATTGGTATGGTGTGTGCTTAAAATATTTGGAGGATGGAGGGTTGGAATAGGAACTAGATGGAATATGATTGATTTTGGGTGATTTACATTGAATTTTTTTGGGGATGAAGTATTATAATATGAATTAGATTAAATAGGATTAGGTGTTGGTTTTGAATGAGGATGTGAAGTAGGTATAGGGATTTGGGATATGGATAGGTATTAAGGAGGATTGTGGATGGGTGATTGGTTTACATTATGAAAGGATGGGGAAGGATCAGTACTAGAGGATGGATTAGGACTAAGGGAAGAGTAGGTTCTAATATAAATTTGGAACCAATACTTAGAAGGTACTTAATAATGAAATATTTATCTTGGTTGAAGAGGTAGTATGTATAGTGTTTTTTATTGGGTATGGGGATGAGGGATTCTTGGCTTTGATGGATGGTAGATAGGGGAGCTAAAATTATTTCACAAAACTCCTATTACCATCATAGTGATCATATTTATGTTGGCCAATAAAACTGTTCTCATCATCATCAAAGATGGGAGAAGAAGCATGGAATGAAGACATGACATTATATTGTATTCGACTAGAATATGGGATTTTATGGAAGGGTTGGAAGTTAAAGTGGAAGAAATGAGAATAGAATGGAATGGAAGGCATGTGCACCAAGATGGGGCATAAAAAAGTGACCAAATACTGAAAAATGATCAAAATCCATTTTTGTTTTGAAAAAAAAATGGAATTGTATTATGGATCAAAAAATCTGAGCCATAACACGAGTACATTATTTGAATA
Organism: Sequoia sempervirens; assembly: GCA_007258455.2. Taxonomy (NCBI): domain Eukaryota; kingdom Viridiplantae; phylum Streptophyta; class Pinopsida; order Cupressales; family Cupressaceae; genus Sequoia; species Sequoia sempervirens. The sequence goes on along the minus strand of VDFB02000017.1, from coordinate 354,310,958 downwards.
AAAAACACACAAATTTTCATAAAAATAGAACTCGCACACATTTTTGTAGAAACAAAATGTGAATGCATTTTCGTAAAAAAAAAATGTGCACACTTTTTTGTAGAAACAAAACATGCATGAATTTTTCTAAAAACAAAACACACGTGTTTTAATGATATATTTCTTTTAGAATAGCTCATTATATTAATCCCAAAAAAGAGTTACAAAATTTCATATGTTATGAAAATCATTCCCTCCCCAAATACAAAGTTTCACTCAAGTTGTGAGGCAGTAAGGAGATTCATGTTGTTGTTGATAAATTCTCTAAAATTGAAGAGGTTTTTCTTCTCAATCCCTTCCTTGTATAGCTGCAAGGCCTTTGTAGCAACACCTTTCCTATTTACAACAATAGCATCAAATATTCCCATATTATCTAACCACTGGTCAACAAAACAAGGATTGAATCCATCTCATATTTGACCATATCAACAATGTCATGAGTGATCGGTTGATGGAAATATGATGATCCCACAATTAAGCTCCCCATCACTTGGATCAAATTTTTCATGAACCACAATGTCATCATGAGCGTGCCCATCCACCCAAGAGGAACTACCAACAATTTTTATTATCACCTTGATGCAAAGCATCTACCAAAAACAACCAATATCAAGGATACTTTTGACCCAAACTCAAATGGAGAAGATCAAATTCAACAAGCACCAAAAACTTACTATTCATTTCACCAAAATCCATAAAATTTACTTGCCATTCTTAAAGCTACCAATCATCACAATCACCCAAATCAGTACTACAAACCCTTATCAGATTCAAATATACCTTTACCAACATCAAATTGATTGTACTTAACTCAAAACCTGATTAGAGAAACTAAACCATTCAACTCTTCCATATTCACCAATTCACTCTTCAATGAAACTTGCTTCTCATGGAAAAATAACAATAAATCATGCATACTCATTTCTAAACTATCATCAGACTCCCAAGACACTATTATCATCAAGTTTTTGACTAAAATAAACCAGTACACACACCAATGTTGATCCATCAGATCTTCTATCTTTTGCAGTCAAAACACCATTCTTGCACATAAGGTTCTCATTACTCAAGACATTAAATTCAACAAGATTTCCTTCTGGACCTCTTCCAAACATTTGAGACATCCTTGACAACATGAATTAGACAGTTTCTAACCAAAACCAATCATTCATATCACTGTTAGAACAAATTCACATTATTCTGCAGTCAAAGCATAACATTGCTTGTAGGTCACCAAACCCTTAAATCAGGTGGTTCTTCTTCATTAACTTCATATCTCCACTAACCCAATGCACATTCAGAAACCCATTTTAGTCTATTCTAACATGCTTCAAAATAAATATCACTTTTTTTGGAAAATACATGCAAACCAATAGACTGTCTACAAGCAAAACTCACTTATTGGGTCAAAAATACAAAGCAACCACCCCTTAATAAAATTGAATCTACTAAATAACTCTAGGAAGCATTAAGACAGGTTACAAAACTTCCATAACACCAACTTTCAGGCACTAAAAGACCCACTTTTGCATCATATTATAAAACCCTTGATTGTAGGCTTGACAATTAAAAAAGAGTGAGGGTTTATTGAATAGAAACATTACTGACCTCAAAATTTCCTGCCACCTCCTCAAACATGTTAAAATTCCAAAACTTAATCTACCATCCTCAAGACCATACACATGTTGTTTCTCCTTTTTCATGATTGTAACCACCACTTTTCAAAGGAAAATACTATTTTTTTGTTAAAGACAACATCTAAACTTTTCTCCATTGCTTTCCCTACACCTGCACACTTCCAAAAACCAAAAATCATACTAAAAAAATCACAGTCCACCGATCAAACTACCTCCATTGATGGAATGGTGGTACAAAGCCTAAAAGACTCTCAAAACCCTATTTTTAAGGGTTACAATCAATTATAAGTAGGAAAACCTTCAACCACCCCTTTAATTCTAATTGATCTTCACAAACCACTTTATTTGAAGTGTCCCAACCTTAATAAAACAAAAAACAATATGTATCTCAATCTAAAAGTGTTCCATACCTAAGAATATGGAAAAACCACAAAGAAGGCATAGTTTCAAGAAAGCAAGGTACTTTCTGCAAGCGGTAGAATGGGGAAAATAATCTAAACTATGCATCTACGCTTCTAAATAAGATATTGCATCTAAGATTAAGAATTTTAAACAAATTTAAAATACAAATCTACAGAAATCTATCCTATTGCTCTCTAACTCTAAAGATTTCTCTAATCTACTTAGCTCTCAGATTTTTAAGCTAATTAAACTATTGAAATGACACTTAGAGAATGAGAAATGAACTAATCTATTCTAATATGATTAAATATGCAAATTCTATTGTAATGGCAGCCATGATGCAAATGCTGGATGCTTGATTGCTGCTTGATGGATGATGGATGGATGCTTGAATGCTTGATTGCTTGGATGCTTGAATGCTTTGGAAACCTGCAGAGTAAGATTGCTTAAGTTGGGATCCATTTCTTGTAGCCCAAGAGCTATATTTATAGCTTTCACGGCAGCACAATTGCACAGGAACACGGGATGAGGGGCTGTGATTTTATCTGGAGAATCCAAAGGCATGGGATGAGAAGAAGGAGCTGATCATGGAGAATGGTTTCTCCCCATGAAAACACCAGGCAAGATAAGAGGGAAGGTGGGTGGAAGGTTGTTGAGAGAATTTCTTGCAGGTTTGTCCCTGAAGCTTTTCCCGTGAATGGCAGTGCCATTAATTTGAATTTTGAGAAATTAATTTTATTGGTGAGTGAATAGTGCATAAATTTAAATAAATTTAATTTATTATTTAAATTTAGCAAAAAGAGGAATAAATAATTTAATAAATCAAACTATAGGGTTTGTTTATTAAATTAAAAGGAGAATGATAATTAAATAAAAGATTTTTAGCGATCTTTATTTAATTAAGAAGAAATGTGATTTTAAATAACACAAATTATTTAAATTGTGTATTTAATTTTAAGATAGAAGTAATAATGATAATAATTAAATAAAACAAAGTTTTTAATTTTGTTTATTTAATTAAGAGAGAAATAATATGGTGATAATAATAATAATTTAAATAAAACAAAGTTATTAATTTTGTTTATTTAATTAGGAGAGAAAAATAGAAGAATTAATAAACGAACTTAATATAAATAAATATTTCTATTTATTTACTAAGTAGAAGAATTTAAGATTAATTAATCAAATAAGTTGTATTCAATTAATTAGATTCTCCAGACCATTTTTAGGTGTCTACATTTTGCCCCTCTTTGAAGTGATGTGTTTACGCAGTGCTTCAAAGAATGATTTTGCTTCAGCTGCCAGTATTGACGAAAGGTTTTAAAGCATGCCCCAGACTTGCCCCAGATGTTGAATTTGGAAATGATAGTGATATATGCCCCCTTGGGAGATAAATTGATGAGTTTTGGATTTTTATGATTTTTCAATAATTTTGAATTTTTATGATGGTTTGATGATGAATTTGGTGAAGAAATAATTTATCTCCCGACTAGATTGTCAAATACGGCCCTGTGATAGATAAGAAATAATTCCTCAGAAGGAAAAATATATAAATCCTGTAAAAACCTCCAAAAAATAACCTATAAATGCTCCAAAGGTCATTTTCAAAAGTCATTTGTGCATTTGACTTTTGCAATCTTGTGATAGTGAATTTCAGAGTACCAGAGCCTCAGGATGCCAATCCCCTACCACACCCACCGACTCGAGCGTCTGCACCGTCACCAGTGTCTGGCCGATTATGGACCTCCGGTATGTACCCCAACTCGTCCTCGTAATTTGCGCCCATATTTTTGATGTGTTTTTTAACGTGTTTTAGTGTTTTAGCGCGCGGTGAATGCGGTTTAGCGCGTTCGTGCTCTGTTGTAGCGCGCCATAACTATAGCGCATCAGGTCAATAGTGTAGCGTGTCTGGTAAGTTTTGTAGCACATCAAAAGTTTTAGTGCGCAGGGTTAAATCTGCAGCGCGTCCGTGTAATTTTGTAGCGCGCCAGAAATTTTAGCGTGCATGGTCAAATCTGTAGCGTGCCTGGGGAGTTTTGTAGCGCGCCAGACTTTTTAGCGCATTAGGTTGATTTTGTAGCGCTTTGGGTATAGATTGATGTAACATTGTGCGTTTTGATTTTCGTTGATTTGTCAGTGATTCCATCTAGTTTAGCTTGATGTTGACTAAATAAATGGTAGACGATCTCTTGATGAGCGAGATTCATTGATTGATAATAATTACCCTCATGATAGGTGAGGACTAATTATGCGTTTCGAATGATTGAACCCAATTGATAGATGAGGGTTCCTTGATGATTTGATAGGTTGATAGGAAAAAGCACAATTTTTGAAAATTTTGATGATCTTTTGATATTCTGATTAAAATGTTTTGTTTGTATGATAATAGGAGCATTTAGATGTTATCCAAGTGCGAGAGCAGTTCCCGTGGCCCTTTGATATGATACCGAGACTGTCACCTGATGAGAGACAGCATATTACTGCTTGTGGTTTGGCAACATTACTTGACATGTCCCATATTAGACTCAATAGGGGTCTATTGACAGCTTTGGCGGAGCGGTGGCATAGTGACCACAACACCTTTCACTTACCTACCGGCGAGATGACCGTGACGCCAGAGGATGTATGGCGTATTCTTCGTATTCCTTTTGTTGGAGAGATTTTGGTTCATGATTCAGAGGAGGTTGGTGGGGTAGAGGCCATGCAAAGAGTCTTTCAGGATCCCCATGTTGCAGGAGAGTGGATTCCATGGGTAGATATGTATGAGTCATATGCTCCGCTTCCTTCAATTTTGGCCGGTTTTATTGGTGGATTCCTTTGTCCTGATAAGAGGTCAAAGGGTCTATCTCTTGGATGGGGTCGGGTGCTAAAGGGTCTGGTTGTTCATAGGACGAGATATGCTTGGGGCATGTGCATGCTTGCCCAGTTATATCATGATTTGCATTGGATCGTGTATCTCGGTGGCAGCAGTTTATCGGCAGGGGCTACTCTTCTCTAGGTATGGGCATGGGAGCATATTGTTGTTACGCGTCTTGTGCCAGTGTTGGCCAGACCAGCGACGAGGCCATATGTATTTTGGTATAGAGGCAGGCCTACCCAGCATATGATGGGTAAGTTTGAGTATTGGAGACGGATTATTGATGATGTAGAGGCAGTGACCTGGCGTCCGTACTTAGACTGTGATGACTGGGACGATGATGATATTGAGTTGGGGTTCTTGTCCGATTTGATGTATTTGATCGGGAAGAGCTCCAGGGTCTTGGAGTGATTCCTATTTCGTCGTGTGTATAGGCAGTATGGCATTGTTCAGTGCATGCCACAGGGTGTAGCACATTATGGCCGACGTCGGATAGATGTTCCTGATTGGGGTCCCAGTTTGCCTTATGGGGCACTTGTTGAGGGTTACCGTGCTTTACAGCCATCAGCATGGGATGTCCGACGGGACATTGTTGAGGCACCCATTACTCCCGAGTATGGAGAGTATCTGGCTCTGCACCCTCCTCCACGTATCACTATTCCAAATGAGCCTGTACCAGCACCAGCGGCAGCACCAGCAGCACCAGCAGGGGGTGTTCAGGTTGGTCAGCGACGGGGGAGAGAGGAGGATGTTGATGTGGATGTGGAGAGCAGCTCGAAGACTGACAGTGATGAGAGTTCCAGTAGCAGCGAGGATAGCAGTGATGATGATGGCGGAGATGGGGGGAGACTGAGTGTAGCAGGTACTTCAAAGCCATTTATTAGTGCGCCTCGTAAGAGGCAGGCTGTTGCTTCCTCGTCGGCAGATCCATCAGAGGTCGCGGGTTTACAGGTGCAGGTGCAGACATTGCAGGGACAGCTAGCACAGACGCAGGCACAGCTAGCTACTGCTCAGACTCAGATTACATCTCTGATTAGTGAGAGAGATGGGACTCTACAGGCAGCAGCGACCGCACAGGCTCAGTTGACAGGTTTACGAGCATAGTTTTCCACTGTCGAGGCACAGATCACAGCCTTGACTGCTGAGCGAGACATTATTAGACAGACAGCAGAGATAGCACAGGCTACTGCAGAGAGATTGCAGAGAGTGGCAGATGGGACTTTTGTGGTAGACTACATGCGGGCCGGTGCTGAAATTGAGTTTTACAGGAGCTGCTACCATGAGCTTTGCCCCCCAGAGCAGAGAGTCAGTTATGCTTAGTCTCGTTCAAAGAGGACTCGTTCGAGGACAGTGAGCAGAGGTGTGACACAGCCGCTTCCGAGAGGTCCGAGAGATCCTGGGACATCTGGTGGTGGTACTGATACTGGTGCGAGACCTGCCCCTTCTGGTGGGAGTACTACTTGATATCAGCTATTTTTGACATGATGTTATTTTCATTCTTTTCAGACTTCATTGTATACTTGACACTTGATGAGATATATATGTGCAGCGGTTCGATTGATCTATGATATTTTTTTACATGATTTATTCATTGATCTATGATGTTTTCTATATGATTGATGTGATGGATGCATTTTTTTATGATGATTTATTTTACATAGATGTATTAATGATGATGTGATATGATATTGATGATGTATTTCTTTTCTTAATGAGATGCTATGAATGGAAAAAAATGTGATGTAAATGAATGATGTATGAATGAGATAAAAATGAAATGAAGTTTAATATGAAATGTGAATGATATGATATATATGAAATGTGATGTAATTTGTAAATGAATGATGTAATGAAATGTAAGTGGTGTATGATAGATGAGATGGAATGCAATGATGTATGATGAAAATGTAATGATGAGAATGTGATGATGTAAATGAAAATGATGTATGAATGAGATGAAATGTAAATGAAATGTGATAAATGAATATGTGATATGTGATAAATGAATGAATGAATGTTTAATGAAATGGAATGATATATGAAGGAATTGTAAATGTAATGATAGATGAATAGATGATGTTTAATGAATGATGTTATGTAAATGTAAATGAATGAATTGTAAATAAATGATATATGAATGATATGTAATGATGTATGGATGAATGATGTTTAATGAATGATGAGATGTAAATGTAAATGAATGTCATATTAATGAGATGAAATGTAAATGAAATGTGATAAATGAATATGTGATATGTGAATGAATGAATGAATGATATTTAATGAAATGGAATGATATATGAATTGATGGTAAATGTAATGATAGATGAGTAGATGATGTTTAATGAATGATGAGATGTAAATGTAAATAAATGAATTGTAAATAAATGATATATGAATGATATGTAAGTGTATGGATGTATGATGTGTCTAATGAAATGGAAATGAATGATGTAACATAACGTGTATATGATGTCATGAAATGAGATGTTTATTGTGAATTTTATGATGGGATGAAGAGATGATCTTATATGCATGCCGTTATGAAAATTGTATGTGTCAAGTATACTCAATCTTTAATAAGAAAAGATAACATCGTTTGTGAATGAATCATTGTAACTTGTGCCACCAGTACTTTGCAGATGTATTATTATGAATGCAATCTATGTTAACCATGCAAATGCCTATTTTATCAATGCAAACCTAAGTGTCATTTCAATAATCATTTTATTCTACTTTGTATCAACACTGAGCTTTATTTTAAAATGTTAGCGAACACAAGCATCAATGATATGAGATAGATCAATGATGACCTGAGTATTTCTTTCATGATTTTTGATATTGCAAGCGAACACAAGCATCATAGTATAAGATAGACCAATGATGACCTGAGCATTTCTTGCGTAAAAAAAAACAAGAATTAATCATTTTCTTAAGTGAATTGGAATGTCATCCATGATACTTGGTAGAGCACTTCCCACGACAATTCACAAAATAATAATGACTAACTCACAAACAGCAAACAAAGAAAAGGTATCATTCTTCTTCCTTACTTCTCTAGTTCAATACATCATTGAGTAGCTCCAAAGAAATGATAATCAAATGGTAAAATGAAAAAGCACAACAATTCAAATTCTACTTAATGTATTTTCAAATCATTATTCAGATTAGATCATCTGTGTTGAGTTGTGTGTACCGACGTGTGCATGATATTCCCAAACGTTTGACCAAATGATGTGACCTAAAAGACCTATCCTAGGGGTCTCGGGGACTGATCAAAGATTAGTCTTGCCTACGTTATACACGTACAGATCACGTAGTTTGACTGACAGAGACTCCATTTTTTGACTAATGTAGACTCTATTTTTGTGTTTTTGATTTTTATGATGTTTTTGGGTTTTGATTTTTTCGATGTTTTTGGATTTTGATTTTCTGATGTTTTTGGATTTTGATTTTTTGATGTTTTTGGATTTTGATTTTTCTGATGTTTTTGGATTTTGATTTTCTGATGTTTTTGGATTTTGATTTTTCTGATGTTTTTGGATTTTGATTTTCTGATGTTTTTGGATTTTGATTTTCTGATGTTTTTGGATTTTGATTTTTCTGATGTTTTTGGATTTTGATGGGTTGCCACTTGATGTTGTCATGTTTGACTGCCTTTCCCTGTAATCTGAAAGTCTACTTGTACCAGATAACATTAGGATGTTGCCCCCAAGCCAGGGTAAAACATGGTATCTCTGCTATGATATGGATAGTGATAATCTCAAATGATAGATGGAAATGATATGAAAGGAAACAATCGTAACAACACTGTACCTAATAGATAGAGGAGGTTGGTGAAAATCACAAGTAACGCCTGTTTGCCAGGTTTTCATCACTTGTTTTTATTGTGTCCTCTTTCCTTTTCTTTTGTATTTTGTATTTTTATATATTATTATCTATTATTATTTTTTTTTGTCATCATGACGCCTGTTTGCCAGGTTTTCATCAAGACAACTTTATTGACCGTGCACTAGATATCCTCAAGTGTAGAATCGCCTGAGATGAATGTTGTTCATGGGTTCCTCCAACATGTCTCCTTCTGGTGTAGACAGTCAGTATGCTCCTGATCCATAGACTGATATGATGACATAAGGTCCTATCTAGTTAGGTTCAAACTTTCCCTTCTTTTCTCTGTCTGCTTGATTTCTAGGGTTTTCCCGTAGGACCAAGTCTCCAATCTGGAAGACTCTAGGGTTAACCCTATGATTATAGTTCCTAGACATTCTTTGTTGATAGGTTGTCAAATGATTGACAGCTTGTTGTCGACGTTCTCAAGTAGCTCTAATTCCTGAAGTCTAGAGATCCTATAATCCTCATCTGAAATGAGTCCCTTTAGTGAAACACGAAGGGATGGAATTTCTACCTCAATAGGTAATATTGCTTCTGATCCATAGACAAGAGCATATGGTGTAGCTCCTGTTGGTGTTCTGATGCTAGTCCTGTAAGCCCAAAGAGCAGGGTTAAGCTGAACATGCCAATCACGCCCTACCTCATTTATAGTTTTCTTGAGAATCTTTAGGATTGTTTTGTTGGAAGCTTCTACCTACCCATTACCTTGAGGGTAATATGGGGTTGAAAAGTGATGTTGGATGTGAAACTTTTCACATAGTTCTTGGACGTCTTGGTTCTTGAAAGGCCTGCCATTATCCGTGATGATTGACTGGGGTATCCCATATCTACAAATGAGATAATTAAGTATGAAAGATGATATTTTCTTCCTAGTGATTGTGGTTAAGGGAACTGCCTCCACCCATTTTGTAAAATATTTGGTTGCTGTGATAATGAACTTGTGTCCATTAGATGAAGATGGGTTAATTTTCCCTACTAGGTCTAATCCCCACTGACAGAAAGGCCATGTAGTTGCAAATGGATGTAGCTCCTGTGCTGGTGCATGTATAAGATTGCCATGGATCTGGCGTTTTGAACATCTTTTGACAAACTGATAAGATTCTTGCTCCATGTTTGACCAGTAATACCCCAAACGAAGGAGTTTCTTGGCTAAAGATAATCCACTTGAATGTGTACCGCAAATTCCTTCATGGACCTCGTGTAAAGCGGAAGCGGATTCGTCATGTTCTAAACAATGTAAAAGAGTACCATCTAGGCCTCGATGGTAAAGGGTGTCAGCAATAATGGTATGTTTGGCGGATTGGCATATGAAGTTGCGCTTTTGGTTGCGAGAAAGATCTGGCAGTAAGATATTATCTTTCAGATAAGTATAAATGTCTCCATAAATGGAAGATTGGGCACTATCCAAAAGGCTTATGGTTTGGGATTTGGGATTTGCGTATGCAAGATTTGATACTTGTTCTACAATAAATCGATAACGATCTTGCGTTTCAGGAATTTGTAGAAGAGATGCTATTGTGGCCATGGCATCTGCTGCTTTGTTCTCTGATCTTGGTATCTGCTCAAATTTGATTTCTATGAAGTATTTTCTTAGGTCATCTACCAACCTCTTGTATAAAATTAGTGTGTCATCCTTAGTTTGGTAATCATTGTTGACTTGGTAGATGATTAACTAGGAGTCTCCATACACCTGTAGTTCTGTGATTTTCCAGTCAATAGCCACTTTAATTCCAAGGATCAAAGCTTCATATTCTGCCACATTGTTAGTGCAATGGAAAGTAAGCCTGTAAGATCATGGAATTGTGTGCCCAAGAGGTGTGACAAATAGAATTCCTGCCCCTGATCCATGTTGTGTGTAGGATCCATCAAAGTAGAGTTTCCATGGTTGTGTTGTAACGTTGAGGATATCCGCATCGGGAAATTCCATGGTCATAGGATGACTGTCTGATAATGGAGCTTCTGCTAATTGATCGGTGATGACTTGTCCTTTGATAGCTCACCTTTCAACATACTGAATATCAAACTCACTGAGGAGCATGACCCACTTTGCCAACCTTCCTGTTAAAGCTGCTTTGCTCAGTAAATACTTGAGAGGATCAATTTTTGCAACGAGCTTGATAGTGTGAGTGAGCATATAGTGTCGCAATTTTTGTGTTGCAAATACTACTGCTAAGCATGATTTTTCAATGAAGGTGTAGTTTACTTCATGTCCATTGAGTGTCCTGCTGATATAGTATATAGCCTGTTCCTTTCCTTCCCTATCCTCTTGTGCTAGCAAGGCTCCTAAAGAAATATCCGTTGTTGCGATATATAGCAACAATGGCTTGTCTTCAGTGGGTGGTACCAAGATTGGTGGTGTCATCAAATAATGCTTAATTTGATTGAAAGTGTTCTCGCACTGTTCATCCCATTTAAAAGACACATTTTTATGCAAAAGATGGTTGAATGGATGGCACCGATCTGCTAGTTGAGAGATGAATCTTCTGATGGACTGTAGTCGGCCTTGTAGAGATCTTAATGTACTGATATTCTTAGGAGGTGGCATTTCCATAATGGCCTTAACTTTTGCTGGATCTACTTCAATTCCTTTTGTAGAAACTATGTATCCAAGGAGTTTTGCTGATGTTACCCCAAAGGCACATTTCTTAGGATTTAATCTGACTTTGAATTTTTCCAACCTGTCAAATATTTTGGCCAGTATCTCTAGATGTCCTTCTCTGGTGTAAGATTTGGCTAAGATGTCATCCACATAGTCCTCCATGAAGGTGTGCATCATGTCGTGGAAGATTGTTGTCATAGCTCGTTGGTATGTAGCTCCTGCATTCTTTAACCCAAAAGGCATGACGTTCCAGCAAAAGGTGCCCCATGGACATGTAAATGCTGTCTTTTCTTGGTCTTCAGGAGCTATCTTGATTTGATTGTATCCTGAAAATCCATCCATGAGTGATAACATTTGATGGCCAGTTGTTAGATCTACAATCATGTCTATGTTTGGCAAAGGAAAATCATCCTTTGGACATGCTTTATTTAAATCCTAGAAATCAGTACATATTCTAATGGTGTTATCTGGCTTTGAAACAGATACAATGTTGGATATCCATTCCGCATAATCAATAGATCTGATAAATCCAGCATCTAGTAGTTTCTTCAAATCATTTTTGACTAATAATGCAACATGTGGATGCATTTTTCTCAGCTTTTGTTTTACTGGTTTAGTGCCAGCTGGTAAGGATAAGTGATGCATAATGAGATCTGTGTCTAAGCCTGGCATGTCAGAGTATGACCAAGCAAAATTGATGCATCGTTCTTCAAAGAATTTGATAAAATCTGGCTTTTCTGTATCTGTCATGGAAGCTGCCAGGTGTAGGATTCTTGCTTTCTCCGTTGTGCCAATATTAATAGACTGTGTGGGTTCTATCAACACTGATGATCTTTCATGGTAATGTTGCGGGAGGATGTCAAACCTTCCATCCTTTGATGCCTCAATGAGGTTTTCACCATTGGATGCGTTCTTTGCTTTTACTATTTTAGGATCAAATACTGCCATAGAATGGTTTTCACCATTAGATCCATTTTTTAATTTCATTATTTTTGCAACTGGAAGGCTTGGCATCCTCCTACCTAAAAGCATCGTTAAAAGAAGTATTGGTAGAACAAGTATCGGATTCCTCACAGCAAAGGTAGTTGATAATGGCGGAATCATTGTCAAAAATAGGGAGATCAATAGGGTGTTGGGGTTCCCATTCGATAAGCTCGGGATGTAGTAAAGGCAATGAATCATTAGATGGGTTGAGGTTAGCGATTGTGAAAGCCCGAACGGAAATGTCATCTAGGTTGTTTGTGGTTATGTCGAGGCCTACAAAGGTATTTTCTTCCACATCATTTATCTCAATCGATGTTCGTTCATCTTCACTTGAGTCATCGAAATTTTGTGTTTCATAGACAATAGGATTAAAGCTTGAGCTTTGACCTTCCTCGTGTTTGGGGGCATACTTTTTGATAATGTCAATCTGAATATCTTCATAGGAAACATCTGATAAGTTGTCCCACTCATACTCATTTGAATCCATTTCAGAATTATCTCTTATTTGAAGAATACGCTCCACAGTTTTATTGGTGATTTCTGCTCTTGCTTTTTCTGTGTATCCTAGTCCAGTTTTGCCATTCTGCTGAATTGTGAGGACTTGGATTGGTTCTGTCACACTTTGTTTCCATCGATCAAGAGATCCTTGTTCTGCTACATATCCTAGTCCTGTTTTATCCTTATGTTGGAGTGTAAGAGGTTGGATTGGTTCTGTTATGCCTTGTTTTCTTAACCCGAGAGGTCCCTGTCCTGAATATCCCATCTTCTCGAGAATAGTTTTTCCTTTCCCATATTGATTTGTCTCTATGATGTTACTTGTGGAAGCGAAAGCTTCCTCATCCTTATAAATCCAGTTTAGTATGGCCTTATCTTCTGATTCTTCATCTAAGCTCCCAACTTTTACAAATCTACCATCTAGTGTTGTTGTAGATTATTCTAAATTGTGGGTGTTTGTAGATGGCTGTCCATACATTTGTAAGGGGGGTAACATTTGTGATAGATGAAATGAGTGTCCTACACCATATTCACTTATTCCTTCATCACTTATCTGTACTTCTTTGGTGAATTGATGTGAGAGTGGAGCCAATTGCTCTTCAACATTTGAAGGGTTAGATTGTGCCACCCTTATCTCTTGTGATTTTTGTTGTTTTGGAAGCCACTTTGATATGAAGCTCTGCTGTTGCTCACTATCTGATGTGCCAACTTCTCTATTGTTAGGTATGAATGTATCCTGAGATGTCTTCAATGCATGACAAGCTTGGGTGTCATTGTAGTCTGCTGTGATTGTACCTCCTGTCCATTGACGGGAAATTTCAGGCATTGATGATAGGTAGAAGGTACTGCTTGCATATCATGGATCCAAGGGCGTCCCAACAGTATGTTGTATGTTAGTTCCCTATCTAAGACTTGGCAAACCACTTTTTGGACAATAGGTCCCACTTGAATGGGTAATATGATCAATCCTTTAGAGGATCTTTCTTCCTCATCATATGCTTTGATTGTGATTTTTCTTCTTGTATCAATGGCTTCATCTGAGTATCCTAGTGCACGAATCAGCTTTAAGGTACAAATATTTAAACCAGCCCCTCCATCTATCAGGACACGCTTTACATGATGTTTATGGATAAGGACTTCAATGTGAAGGGCGGAATTGTGCGGATGGGTGAGTGATACATCATCATGTTCAGAAAATGAAAGGCAATGAGGTGCAGATAGATGTCCCACCATAGCTTGGAATTGACACACATCCAGATTGTTAGGTACCGTAGTTGATACAAGAGCTTGTTCAAGAACCTCTTTGTGTGATGGGGAAATCTTCAAAAGTTCCAAGATTGATATTTGTGCTGGTATTTTCTGCAATTGATCGATGAGATTATATTGATTGGAGGGAGGATCCACTGATGGGGATGATATTGATGCTCCTTTCAATATAACTTTGGATTGTGCCCTTGTTGTGGCATTAACCGGTTGGTACTCTTGTTTCCCTTTGAGTGTGACTACATTGATTTGGTTTTCAGATTTTTCCATATGTTGTACCAAATTGGTAGATGTAATGTCGTTGTTCTGATTGATTTGATTGTATAACTCTTCATCCTCCTTGGCAGCAGAAAAACAAAGGATTGTTGTGTCATAAACATAACCAACATTCTTGCCTTTAGTGTTTGCAGAAGAGGATTCTCCCTTCTGGTAATTGGGTAGAGGATTTTTGAACATTGTATGATCCTTGTTTGTTTGGTGTCCCTCTACAAATACTTTCTTTTGATCTATGAGGTCTTGTACCGCATGTTTTAATTGCCAACAATTTTCAGTCATGTGGCCTTTATTTTGATGATAGTGACAGTAATGTAAGTCATTCCACCATGATGGTTTGACTTGAGGGTCCCAATTTCTAGCCTCTTGTACTTGAATGAGTTTTTCGTCTAAAAGCTCTTTGAGGACCGATTCCAATGATTGCCCTAACGGTGTGAATTTTCATTTATTGGAGGGTCGTTGAAATGATTGGGTTTTTGTTTCTCCACTGTTTTGATTATTTCCTTGATCACTACTTTGTTTGACATTAAAACCATTGTTTTGTTTGTTTGTAGTGGTGGGTGTCAAGGTGAATACTGGTTTAGGTGTGTGTGTATCGATCATGGTATCAGTATTCTTGTTCTTTTGCCAGAATCTTGGCTTTTCGTTGTTGTTGTTAGAGGAATGGTTATTGTTTGAACCTTCAATGAAGTGTTTGATTGTTCCTCTTTTGATTAGAGCCTCTTCAATTTTGAGCCCCTTTTCGATAACTTGTTCAAATGTAGATGGACATTGTAAATCCAATCTATAATTCATGTCATCTACTAAGTTATCAATGAACATCTCTATCTTCTCCTCTTCAGGAATAGATCTAGGGTATTTAGCAAATAGCCTTCTCCATCGTTGGAGAAAGGAAAGAAACTTTTCACCCTTTGCTTGTTTGGTGTTGTAAAGTTCTTTTAAGGTTACCCCATGTTGGATGTTGAATGAGAAGTGTGTTATGAACCTATTGATTAGTTCTTCGAAGGATTGAATCCCAGGTTCTAATTTAGAAAACCACTCCATGCAAGTGTTTCCTAAGCTTCTTGGAAATAATCGTAGTAAGTAAGAGTCCTCGTGTGCGAACTCTATGCTCATAGCTCAAAATTCCGTACGTGATCAAATGGATCAGTTCTCCCATTGTATTTGTTGTATGTTGGGTACTCACAATACCTTGGAAATGGTATCATGTTAATGCTTGAGTCAAATGGATAAGGGCAAATGTCTTGTAATGAATATCTCTTTGTTGGCCCTTGTTGGATATTTTGGAACTGTAATTGTAACTGTTGGATTTGTTTTGTCAAAGCATCTATTTGATGTGGATTTTCTATACTAGTTGAGTTAGGTGTGGTTGTTTCCTTGAGTTAATTGACATCAAATTCTTTAGGAAGTTTAGCACCTTTGTCAGCTAATAATAGAAGATACTTTTCCATATCTTGCTCTAGCATCTTTTCCATAAATTTATGGAAATGAGGGTCTTGTTGAACTTTCTCAATTTCCTCTGCAGTTATTTCTTTCTCTTGTGAGTTAATAAGAGGATCAGTGTTTCTATATCATCCCCAAGGGTTTTCTTCAGCCATGGCTACTATTCTTTCATTTTCTTGTTCTTGTTGTTTTTGATATGCTACTCGTGTGAAAATAGGCATACAAATGTTTAAAGTTTTTACTCTAGACTTTGATCTTGGATTTGATTGGATAAGTGTCAAGGTTGTTGATTTAAAATCTGATTTAGTCTTATCTAGTTTCGTGATGGAAAGATGATAAAATTCTTGATAAGGAAACTTTGACAGAAAATCTTAGATTTTGGTGATAATGACACTATGCAAGATGTTGTAAGATCTAGGTGTAGGGGTAAAGCTTTCCTTTTGTGTGACTTAAGTGTTCTAGACTGTGAAAAAAAATGTTCTGAACTGATGAAAACCTTGTTATCGATATGGGTAAACTGACAAAATGTCCTATTAACTCTCTGTTTTTCTGACTTTATGGCGCACTAAAACAGAGGAGCTACGCGCTCGAACAGAGACTGAACGCGCTAAAACAGAGACTCAGTGCGCTGTAACAAATGAGCTACATGCTAAAACAGATGAGCAACGTGCTGGAACAGTGACCGAAAGCGCTAAAACAGAGACTGTGCGCGCTAAAACAAAGGAGCGATGCGCTGGAACAATTATCCTGTGCGCTGGAACAGTGACCGAAAGTGCTAAAATAGAGACTCTGCGCGCTAAAACAGAGGAGCGATGCACTAGAACAGGGACTTGACGTGCTAAAACAGAACCATGAGGTGCTAAGACAGAAACTATCTTATTCTATGAAACTCACTTGGTCTGGTATCGTATTGTATGGCTGGTTGTGGAATGTATTCTGGACAAATTCTTTGACTGTGATTGTGATGTTGCCTAAGAGCTCTTCTTTGATAAAATGTTTGTGAATCTAAGGGAGCTATAGCATAATCGTCCGTATAACCTCTAGAGAAATCGTGATACCTATGAATAAAAGTCCTATGTTGGAGTAGAACTTTCCTGCTTTGATATAGAAATCGTTGCTTTCTTAGAAGTTGTTTGTATGCAAGTGTTTTCTTTGGTTTTCTGATTCGTTTGGCAAGAGATTTCTTGACAAACTTTGTGGATACCCAATCTCAAATCATGAGAATTCCACAAATGTTTTGATTTTGAAGATTTTTGTGATGATCTTATCTGAATTTAATGAGAGAAAACACAGCAATCAAGAATAGAATGGTTGTCCTTAAAAACCCTAGAATCTAAACAAATAGTGTATGTTCTTAAGAATCAACGATTCTTCTTGATTTTCACTGGTTTGATAACAAGATAAAACACTTCAGACAGACTCACTCCTAGAGATAAAAGGTCATTGTTATAAACTCGAACAGCCCACAACTTGGAATTGCGTCGACTCACATAGCCATGTCACCCCCTAGAGGGCGCCCGTGTTTTTGTCTTTTCCAAGTGCGTACTCAGAGTGACGGAAGTGGATACCGGATCCCCTGAGCAAACAGTCCTTGCCAATTATATGGTGAGTGCTTGAGGGTAGATTCTTCCCCGCCCCTGCACCGCCGAGTATTACAATGTTTAGAAACTGACAGGCGTGTTTCTAGTTCTAAGTTCTTAGATAGGGTTTCCGTTCGGCGCGGAAAATGGATAAACTCTCTCAAGAGACCTCCCAATCTTTAGAACAAAGATTTTGGGGATGGTTATCCTGCACACTTCCGTTGAAAGAGGGTTTCCCCAAATTCACATAAATTTTAAAGTGGGTTGGAATGCCATGGCTTTTGGCTGTCCCCACTCAGGTCGTTCCCGTAGGGTGAGTACTTTTTCCCACTACGGCAAGCCTGTCTAAAGGTTTTAAGAAAGCTTAAAAATGCATAAAGTAATGGTGAGTCTGGTATTCTAATGCACCCAGTTAAGGGGAGAGCATAAACCTATCACCCAATCACAGCAAAGATGTTCTTTTTTAAAAACCCAAAAGACAAGTGATTTACTCTATATGGAGATATTGCTCCATAATAAGCATGATGTTCAATTTTAAAACCACAAAATAAGTATGACGTTTCTATGCTAGGATTGGTAAATTTTAAATTTTTCTATCCTAGGATTGGTAAATTTTAAATGTTTTTATCCTAGGATTGGTAAATTTTAACCAAGAAAGTAGACAAAAATAGAATCTGGTCGCGGACGCGTCGGATCCAGATAAAAGAAATGATTTTGAAGATGATACAGTGGCGCGCTAAAACAGTGACTCGGTGCGCTGAAGTATAAACCCGGCGCACTGGAATAGTGATGTGGCGCGCTAGAACAGTGACCCGGCGCGCTGTAACAGTAACCCGGCGCGCTGAAACAGTAACTCGGCGCGCTAAAAAAACTCACGATCCCGCGAAAACTTTCACGCCGATACCTGTAGGACATAATTTTCAAAAATTTAGTAAAATATGGGGTATTGCCCCACGGTGGGTGCCAATCTGTAAGCGGTAGAATGGGGAAAACAATCTAAACTATGCATCTACGCTTCTAAATAAGATATTGCATCTAAGATTAAGAATTTTAAACGAATTTAAAATACAAATCTACAGAAATCTATCCTATTGCTCTCTAACTCTAAAGATTTCTCTAGTCTACTTAGCTCTCAGATTTTTAAGCTAATTAAATTATTGAAATGACACTTAGAGAATGAGAAATGAACTAATCTATTCTAATATGATTAAATATGCAAATTCTATTGTAATGGCAGCCATGACTACAAATGTTGGATGCTTGATTGCTGCTTGATGGATGATGGATGGATGCTTGAATGCTTGATTGCTTGGATGCTTGAATGCTTTGGAAACCTGTAGAGTAAGATTACTTAAGTTGGGATCCATTTCTTGTAGCCCAAGAGCTATATTTATAGCTTTCACAGCAGCACAATTGCACAGGAACACGGGATGAGGGGTTGTGATTTTATCTGGAGAATCCAAAGGCATGGGATGAGAAGAAGGAGCTGATCATGGAGAATGGTTTCTCCCCATGAAAACACCAGGCAAGATAAGAGGGAAGGTGGGTGGAAGGTTGTTGAGAGAATTTCTTGCAGGTTTGTCCCTGAAGCTTTTCCCGTGAATGGCAGTGCCATTAATTTGAATTTTGAGAAATTAATTTTATTGGTGAGTGAATAGTGCATAAATTTAAATAAATTTAATTTATTATTTAAATTTAGCAAAAAGAGGAATAAATAATTTAATAAATCAAACTATAGGGTTTGTTTATTAAATTAAAAGGAGAATGATAATTAAATAAAATATTTTTAGCGATCTTTATTTAATTAAGAAGAAATGTGATTTTAAATAACACAAATTATTTAAATTGTGTATTTAATTTTAAGATAGAAGTAATAATGATAATAATTAAATAAACAAAGTTTTTAATTTTGTTTATTTAATTAAGAGATAAATAATATGGTGATAATAATAATAATTTAAATAAAACAAAGTTATTAATTTTGTTTATTTAATTAGGAGAGAAAAATAGAAGAATTAATAAACGAACTTAATATAAATAAATATTTCTATTTATTTACTAAGTAGAATAATTTAAGATTAATTAATCAAATAAGTTGTATTCAATTAATTAGATTCTCCAGACCATTTTTAGGTGTCTACACTTTTTATTACAAATTTGGTTACAAAATCCCAAGACTGCCTTTTTCCTCACCTTATACATGCTTTATATAGATGCTTACATTAGTTAAACTAACTTCCTATTCAGTTCCATCAACCAACCTTTCTATTTTCCTACTTGACTCTTCATATTCTTGCCTTTTTTCTCTTTTTGCATTTTTACATATTTGACAACTTTCGCAATTTTTGCAAGTTTTTCTTTTTCCAACTTTTTGACCACCTAGTGACCTATAAAAAACTCAAATACATTGAAATTAACCTTTCCATGATCCTTTTAAATTGTTTTACAATTGCAAATTCAAATTTTGCAATTTTTCCTTTTGAAGGCATTTTGTGAACAAGGTGCTCTTGCACCATACAACCAACCAACAAAAACTTTCCAAGTCCTTTTGGAAACATGTTGCTGCATTTCATTCTACTTCTCAACTTGTCTTCAAATGCTCCTTGAATCTTTTTATTGTATTCATCTAGTTCTATCGTTTGCCTTCAACTTTGTCTTCATTTTTTCCTTCAGTTTTTCTTTTCCTTTTTCTTTCTCTTCCTCTACTCATCAAGTTCACAATCATTCTTCTCATTCAAAAGGACATAGGACTGCCCTTTCACAACTCTCAACTTTCCACTAACCCTTTCTCAACCAAGGACAAAGGATTGTCCTTTCACACTACCTTTTTCCAAGCAATATTTCCTCTTTTTTCATAATTCATCATTGACCTTCTTTGACCAATCATCTTTTCATCTACTCCCATCAGTGGAGTACTCTTTAGGTTGCAACCTCAAGTGCTTCTTCAAATAGGTATATATCTTCTTTACTGCTCCACCACACCAACTCACCAACTTCTTTGCCTCACCTAGGTGTCTCCTCTTTTCTCTCCCTAGTCTCTTGGAAACTAGCAACGAAGTTCTCTCTTAACCTACACAAACACACCAACACACAACCACCAAACTCTCTCTACAGTTTAGATGGATCAAGCACCTACAACCAACCAACAACTCAACAAACCAACTTCAGCAAATCACCAATTCAACAAATCCTCAGAATTAGCTAGCTCTGATACTAATTGATGTAGAGCATCTACCAAAAACAACCAACATCAAGGGTACTTCTGACCCAAACTCAAATGGAGAAGATCAAATTAAATGAGCACCAAAAATTCACTATTCATTTCACCAAAATCATTCAAATTTACTTGCCATTCTTAAGGCTACCAATCACCACAATCACCCAAATAAGTACTACAAACCCTTATCATATTCAAATATACCTTTACCAACATCAAATTGACTATACTTAACTCAAAACCTAATTAGAGAAACTGAACCATTCAACTCTTCCATATTCACCAATTCACTCTTCAATGCAACTTGCTTCTCATGGCAAAATAACAATTCATGCATACTCATTTCTAAACTATCATCAAACTCCCAAGACACTATTATCATCAAGTTTTTGACTGAAATAAACTAGTACACACACTTACCAATGTTTATCCATCAAATCTTCCATCTTTTACAGTCAAATCACCATTCTTGCACATAAGGTTCTCATTGCTCAAGACATTAAATTCAACAAGATTGCATTCTAGACCTCTTCCAAACATTTGAGATGTCCTTGAAAACATGAATTAGACAATTTCTAACCAAAACCAATCATTTAGATCACTGTTAGAACAAATTCACATTATTCTGCAGTCAAAGCATAACATTGCTTATAGGTCACCAAACCCTTAAATCGGGGGGCTCTTCTTCATTTACTTCATATCTCCACTAACTCAATACACATTCAGAAACCCATTTCAATCTATTCTAACATGCTTCAAAAGCAATATCACTTGTTTTGGAAAATACATGCAAACCAATAGACTGTC
Organism: Sequoia sempervirens; assembly: GCA_007258455.2. NCBI lineage: Eukaryota > Viridiplantae > Streptophyta > Pinopsida > Cupressales > Cupressaceae > Sequoia > Sequoia sempervirens. Next base: position 354,289,471 of record VDFB02000017.1, on the reverse strand, counting down.
TGTAGGAAAAACTCACCTATTAGGTCAAAAATACAAAGCAACCACCCCTTAATCAAATTGAATCTACCAAATAACTCTGAGAAGCATTAAGATAGGCTGCAAAACTTCCATAACACCAACTTTCAAGCACTGAAAGACCCACTTTTGCATCATATTATAAAACCCTTGATTGTAGGCTTAACAATACAAAAAGAGTGAGGGTTTATTGAATAGAAACATTGCAAACCTAAAAATTACCTGCCACCTCCTCAAACATGTTAAAATATACCTGCCCAAACTTAATCTACCATCCTTAATCCCATACACATATTGTTTCTCCTTTTTCATGATTGTAACCACCACTTTTCAAAGGAAAATACTGAATTTCTATTAAAGACAACATCTAAAATTTTCTCCATTGCTTCCCCTGCACCTGCACACTTTCAAAAACCAAAAAGTGTCATAAAACAATCCCATTCCACTAATCAAACTACCTCCATCAATGGAATGGTGGTACACAGTTTAAAAGACTCTCGAAACCCTATTTTTAAGGGTTACAATCAATTATAGGTAGGAAAACCTGCAACCAGCCCTTCAATTCTAATTGATCTTCACAACCACTTTATTTGAAGTGTCCCAACCTTAATCAAACACAAAAAAAATAAGTATCTCAATATAAAAGTGTTGTATAGACCTAAGAATATGGAAAAACCACAAAGAAGGTGTAGTTTCAAGAAAGCAATGTACTTTTTATTACAAATTTTGTTACAACATCCCAAGACTACCTTTTTCCTTTCCTTATACATGCTTTATATAGATGCTTACATCAGTTAAACTAACTTCCTATTCAACTCCATCGACCAACCTTTCTATTTTCCTACTTGACTCTTCATATTCTTGTCGTTTTTCTCTTTTTGCATTTTTACATATTTGACACCTTTTGCAATTTTTGCAAGTTTTTCTTTTTCCAACTTTTTGACCACCTAGTGACCTATAAAAGACTCAAATACATTGAAATTAACCTTTTCATGACCCTTTTACATTGTTTTACAATTGAAAATTCAAATTTTGTATTTTTTCCTTTTAAAGGCATTTTGTGAACAAGGTGCTCCTGCACCACACCTCTCGAGACTTTTGATTTGATCTACTATATCCTCTTGTAGTGCATCCTCCCCTTCTTTCTCATCTTGATCATCTTCTACCATGATCTCTTGAAAAGTGTAGTCATATTCAACACCAAAGACAATTATGCTCACCATGGTATGCACACTTCACAAAAAGGGAAACATGGTGAGTACACTTCACATGGTTGACAATAAATAGAGAGGCATTTGTAATGTCTTTCATCTTGGACACAACAAATGATTCATCCTACTAGTCGTGGGTGTATGCAGAGACCAAATCAAATCTCGAAGAGGACTTGATCAGTAGATCTTATTGTCATTTAGCCATTGTATTGCAGATCTCCATGTTTTTAGTAGTGCTTTCATGTTTTAAAAGCCCAGCGAAGTCAAAATTTTGTAAATACAAATTTGAACTGTTACTAGTACAATCGATGAATTTAAAACCAGAAATGTGATCAAAATATTAATGGTATAATCAAATTGTTACATTTTTAAAAGTACACAAACGTCTCCACCACCCACCCAAACATACCAAATGATATTTCCACAATCTGAGCATTTAATGGACACTTGATCACCATGCCATCAATAGACCTCAACTAACCATATCTGTATTGGATTCTTGAATACATGGAGAATGACAATCTAATTCCATTTTCACTTGTAAAGATTAAGTTGATCTTGTTGTATAGATTCAACTAGGCTGAGGTCACATCAAATATCTATTTTTAGTTATCAACAACATTTCTCTCTACCCTAATATTTCTCTCCTCACACACTTTAGTGATTTAAACTTCATAAAATCCATGTGTTTTTAACTTAACAAAAATATACGTGTTTTATTTAGTTTTGAGTTTTCATGATACATTTACCTTTACAAAACATGTATGTGCTTTTAACTTAACAAAACACATACATGTTTTATTTAGTTTTGAGTTATTTACCATTACAATACACCTGTGTGCTTTTAACTTACCAAAATGTGGACATGTTTTTCTTAGATTTGGCCAATAGGTTCAACCCTTAACCATATACTCAACCCTAAACCCTATACCCTCAACCCTAGGCCCTAAATCCTGTAGGCTAAACCCTCAATCCTATACCATATACCCTCTTGACCCTAAACCCTATCCCTCAACCTTGGGACCTAAGGCCTATATGATAAACCTCAACCATATAAACTTAATATTAAGCCCTATATCATATACCCTCAACCCTAAACCACATCCCTCAACCCTAGGCCCTAAATCCTATAGGATGAACCCTTGATCCCCCCATAAACTCAACCCTATACCTTATATCATATACCCTCAACCCTAAACCCTACACTCAACCCTAGGTTGTAAATTCTATACACTCAAACCTAAACTAAGTACCTTCAAACCTCAAGGTGTCTATATACCTTGTATATTTTATTCATTAGATTCTCATCCTTGTGTTCATGTTTCACCAAGCTAGTGCCAACAACAAAATTTGTTAGCCCCCTGAAATTCCAATTATCCTTACTATCCCTTATCATAGGAAACTTAGGATCTATGGCATCTATCTTTGGACTTCACAGGATATATCATTCCTCAAGTTATCATACCACATGAACCCACCTATCATCCTTATGTAAAATGATATCATGTTGTGCTTTGACTAGTAGAAATAGGGGCATGTATTAGCTTTTGGTGATCATGTTTACTTGGTTGTCTAGTGTTGTACCCACCAAGATTCATTATAATCTTGTATTACACTAGGGCATCCCCTTATGATTTTGGTTTTACAACATCGACCCCTCTAAATCCCTTCATGACTTTGTAGGATGTTGGAACAACTTGTGTGTTTGTTGTGTCACTCCTATGCATGTGATACACAATCCCCTTGGTTCCTCATACCCTAGTGCATAGTATCACATGCATTATCAATTTAAGTGCTCTCTATTGCAATTCACTTATTGCATTCCAAATACATCTAATTCCATCCCATCCCTTATTTCTTTTCACCATCATTTTTCTCTTTCATATTAATCGTGGATTGTATGTGCACATTCATTCTCTATTTCTTCCATGTCTCTAAATTCAATGTATTACGATGGTCGCCTAGTCTTCATGTCCATCCAACTTATCTCATCATTGAATTTTCATCTTAAGTCTTTATGTTTGTTATTCTAAGCATCTTCTCATCATTGCATTTTCATCTTAAGTGTAAATATATTTTTTATTCTAAGAGAAAGAGATATAGTGAGATAGAGAGAGGTGAGATAGAGATATGAGAGATCTATATAGGGAGCAAGGGAGAGATAAATAAGGAGGGATGAGGAGAGAGGTAGGAAGGGAGATAAACAAAAAGCTAAGATAGAGAGATCTAGGTAGATAGTGGAGAGAGATATGTTAGATAGGCTATTCCTTATACCCTATTGGATGAACCCGCGACCCTATACACTCCTAAATGATATACCCTAAGCCTTATACATTATATCATATACCCTTACTCTAAACACTACACTCAACCTTAGGTCATAAAACCTATATACTCTACTCTAAACCTTATACCTTCAACCATCAAGGTTCTTATACCCTCATTTTAGTCAAAAATGGTTATGTTGCTTCTGCTTCTCCTCCAACTGATCCATTTGAAATTAGCTTATATGAGAACAATGCCAAGAACAAAAATGATATCTTGTGTGGGTTGGTTGATTCAGAACTTTTGAAGGTGACGAGTTGCAATTTTACTAAGGATGTATGTGGAAAACTTAGCAACATCTATGAAGGAGATACCAAAGTAAAGCAAGCCAAGATGCATATTTTCAAGAGCAGATTTGAGACCCTAAGGATGATAGAGGATGAAGATATTACTAGTTATATGCTATGGGTGCATGAATTTGTTACTAGAATCATAGGTCTTGGTGGAGAATTAAAAGAAGATGAGATTGTGAAAAAGGTTTTGAGATCTCTCCCTAAATCCTATAGTCATAAGGTGTCTTCTATTGAAGAGTCTAAAGATTTGGATCAATATGCAGTAGATGAAATGTTTGGTGCTCTAACTAGCTTTGAAATGAGAAAATTTGATAAAGATGTTCCAAAGAAAGAAACAACATTCAAGGAAAATAAAAATATAGAAGATGAATCTATTGATCAGAATGATGACTTTGATGAAACTGAAGCAAACTTTGTAAGAATATTGAAGAAATGAACTAGAAAATACAAAGGTAAGTGACCTTTCAAGTGTTTTAATTGTGGAAGGATTGGTCATTTTACATCTAAATGTCCTTATAAAGAATCAAATATTAGAAATAAATGGGATAAGTTTAAAAGAGGTTTTTGTTCCAATGAAAGCAGTTGTTCCTCAAAAGATTATGATAATGATTCAAATGATGAAACTCTACTCATGGATTTCAAATACAAAGAGATCAATATTAGAGAATGTAAGAGGTCTAGTACCTTGCATGCTGATAAGATTAATTAAATATCAATGGTAGTATGGACTATTTTTCATGCAAAGGAAGAAGAAAAATCCTAGGTGATTGATAGTGGTTTCTCTCACCACATGACTAGTGATAAGAGGAGGTTCATCAATCTCAAGAAGGTCAATGGTGGAGCTTTTAAGTTTGGTGGTGATGAGTTAGCATAAATTTATGGAAAGGGTGCAATAACAATTGATAGAAATAATAAGATTGAGTATATTCTCTATGTCAAGGGTCTGAAGCATAATCTTCTAAGTGTCAGTCAAATGTGCAACAAATGGTAAAATATTACTTTTAATTGTAATGGTTGTGAGATTAGGAAAGAAAGGTCAAAAATATTAGTTGTTAAAGGAAAAAGGACAAGTGGAAATGTCTATCATCTAATGGAGGCTAATTGAAGAATATTCTTATTGGCTCAGTCTAGAGAATGTTGGTTGTGGCACAAAGGGATGGGGTACATCAATTTTTACAATATGGTGAAGATTTTTTCATCTCATGGTATAAGAGACATGCCTAAGATAACCAATCCCACAAACACACTATGTAAAGAATGTCAAATCAGAAAGAAGAAAAGGACAAGTTTCAAAAGAAAGGAATGTTGTACTTTAATGCCACTAGAGATGATTCATACTAACCTATATGGACCTACAAGAACCAGAAGTCAACAAGGTGAAAATTATTTCATGTTTCTTATAGATGATTACACTAGAATGACTTGGGTTACATTCGTAAGACATAAATAAAAATCTTTTGATATGTTTAAAATCTTCAAAGAAAAAGTAGAGAATGAGATGGATATTAAGATCAAATGCTTAAGATCAGATGGAGGAGGTGAACTTACTTCAAATAAATTTTAAAGTTTTTATGAAGATCATGGTATTAGGAGAAATTTGTCTACTCCTAGAACCCCTCAATAGAATGGGGTTGTGGAAAGGAAAAATAGAACAATGCAAGAAATGGCTAGGACTATGATGAAAGATGTTGATCTACCAGATATGTATTGGAAGGAAACAATTCACACTACTATCTATCTGGTTAACAAAGTGAAGTTGAGGGTCAATAGAAATAAGGCCCCCATGAGTTGTGGTATGGAAGGCCCCCTACTATTAGATAATTCATAATTTTTGATAGAAAATTTTATATCAGAAGAGATGAAGGAGACCTTGGAAAGCTTAACTCAAGGTGTGATGGAGTCTTTCTTGGTTACTCAACTAGGAGAAAGGCTTATAGATGCTACAACAATAGATTGGGAAGGATGATTGAAAGTAAAAATATTAAGGTAGATGAATACTTGTGTTAGATATCACAAGAACAAGAGGTTTTTGGATCTGATATACCTCCTTGGATTACAGAAGAAGAAGAAGAAGAAGAGAAAGAAGAGAAGGAACTAGAACTAGTGAAGGATTTCAAGACTCCATCAAAGTATGTGCAAGGAAGTATTCATCAAATCATATCATTGAAGATAAGAATGGAATGCTAACTGTTGTCTGTATAAATTGCACCCTTATCAAGTTACAGAACTTGATACTTCAAAGAAACATGGGGACTTTTCCAGGTTTTGGGTCACCTAAAAATGGAAAAGAACCTCTAGAGAAGGTCGACTTCCTATGCTGGTAGTATCACCTAAACTCCTGATTTTGTAAGGTAAAGGGAGAAGATTACTAAAGCAAAACAAAAATGGTAGGAACTAATCCCTATGGTGATACACCGAACTGACAAGAGTCATGAAATAAAATAGTCAAACATACCCTTGGAAAACTAATGATAATTATTTCATTTACTCAACATCATTTTGTGAACTTATGCATAATTCATGAAAAGGCTTAATCTGCATATACATTTTAAGAAGGAAAGATGAATTTCACATCTTTAAAGTTCAAATGCAGATTTAGGAAAACACAGTTCAAAACTTACATAATCTGAAAGAAAAATGAAAGTAGTATGAACATTAACACTGGTTTCCAAGGTAATCTCTGTATTTTATATTCCAAATTCCATATGAGTTACAAAGCATACATTAGCTAAGAAAGGATTTGAGAAAAATCACTAACTCTCCAGAATGCATAATCCGAACTCCTTTACAAAGAGGCAAAAATTCCATATATACTACAAAAAACTCAAAAGTGTTGGCCCCTCCATTAGGGTTTACCAAAAATATCAGCGTCCAGAAAGATCCACCCCTAGATCTTTTGAATCAAGTTACTTCTGCATTAAATGTGTATCCCCATTGTCCATGTCAGTGAAGGATTGCTCCAGGAATGGCCTCCAGATCTTTTGGAATAATTGCATTAACCTCTGGCCTCCATGTCCACCCTCGAACTCCCATCAGAGCTGCCTTGAATGTGGATGTTTTGATAATTATAAATGTCAATCTACCCCTCGCCAGTAGACACCACAACTGTCATTGTGACTTGAGGTTTTTTCCTTTCTGCCTTTTTCCTGCCCAAGATCTTTCTGCAAGTTGACCATATTTGAGAAGCAACATCCAACCTCCCCTTTTAGATCTCTTCATAGATGACACCACTGGACACCGAACTGATCCATCATCCTTTGATCACAAAGAAGATCGATACTGCTCACATTTTGTTGATCTTCCATAGGGGTGGTCACAACAATCAATGGTTCACCCTCGGCTTTCTCTGATTGGCTGAATAGATGCCATGTGGGATCGCTAGACGGTCAAAGGTTATTCCTCTAGAATTGCATATCGGTGAGACACTAGCCGTGTCTCCCCGATGCCACAATGCTCCATAGCATTTATCGGCATAACTTACCACTGTCGACGAGACCCCATAGCGAGCTGCAAGAGTCATATTGATATCCCCTTTTCCATCGCCCAGACTATCGGAAAAATATATCGCTTTCGGCAAGAGGTCTTGCCGAAAGCAACAGTAGATAGCATTCCAATCACACTGTCGACAAGAGTCTCGGTGATGCTCAGCACACACACACCCATCGACAAGACAAACAAGTTGGGACAAGGTCTCAGTAAGCTCCTATCAGTTACACCGAAGAGTTAAAACCATCGGTGAGACATCACGAATCGGAAAGACATCATAACGATCAAAAATCCCTCGGCCAGGAGTCTTACCGATATCCGTATACCCCTTCAGCAAGACCACAACAAGTCACGGAGACATCATAGTGATCATGAATCATTTGGCTAGACTACCGCCTTCAGGAAGACCATCACTGGTCACCAAGACATTACGCTGAACCACTATACTTTCGGCGAGACTCCCCTCAGTCAGCAAGACCTCCCATTGAACTCATTCTACTTCGGCGAGACCACCAGCAGTCGGCAGGACATCACCCTGAAGCCATTCTATTTCCCCGAGCACAAATCCTTTCCTTTCGGCAAGACCACCTTCGGTCGATGAGACATTACACCGACTGAGCCTTCTGTTAGTGAATGCAACTTCTTTCGATGAGACCTCGCCCTGTCGGCCAGACCTTTCATCGAGCTCAAACCATTACACCAAAGGGAGAATCCTTCAGTGAGACTCCAACGAGTCGACCAGACATCACGGCAAGCGGCAGGAGTCATATTGATATCCCCTCATGAACAAACATTAGTGTAACATTATCGGGTGGGTGAGACATCTCCCCGAAGCAAACCCTCTTCGCCGAGATTTCGACCATTCGGCCAGACCTCATGGCGAATGCAAATCTTTCTCCCCGCTGACGGCCTTGTGACAACTGTCGGTGATACTTTCATCTATCGGCAGGACCTTTCATCGAAGCCACCTCGTTTCGGTGAGAGCTCATTCTAGGACCACCATTCCATTTCGGCAAGACCTCACCCTGTCAGTGAGACCTTACCCCAAAGGCGTCACCTTTCGCCAAGACTTCCATCTATCGACAGGAGCTCTCCCTGATGCTAACCTTGTGCACAAGGGTCCGCATGACTTCTTTCCAAGTGGAGAGATACATAAAAACTCATGGCGACCAGAATGTCCCGGCGATCAGTGTATTTCAAACAAATAGAACACATTGCTAGTCGGCAAGACAACAGGAGGGTCTCGCCGACTTTCTTCTTTGAGGATTTTTTTGCCAAATATGATCGAGGCATGCTTTCCAACATACTTCCTCATGAAATAGCATTAGATGAAGACCATCCCAATGAAAAATGAACACCTGCACATTGGGCTCAACCCTTATGGGAGCCACATTTAATCCATGTGCCAAATTTAAAACATAATTTCCCCTGATTGAGCCCACAAGTGAAATCGGGTAACATTTTCGATGACCTCAGCTGGATGTTTGCCTGCTAAACATGAAAACCAGTAGCCTAAACTTGTCCATTGGGCATGGAGTCATTAGAAAAACTCAGAAACATACCTAAGGCAATTTTGTACATGGTTGTAACTCACTTGAGACTCATAGAACATAACAGGTTGCCAGAAACTTATTGAAACAGGAGAAACTAAAGTGAAACTATTTACTATGCTAGAACAACACTTAGGGAATGAAACAACTAAACTAAAGTGCAGAAGCACTTATTGAAATCATAAAACCTAACCTAATATGTACAATGATAAATCATACCTCAAAACAACGTTTCAGGTGAATCCCATTAACTGGATTGGTAACTTTTCTCCATCCATGTTTGATAACTGGAATGCATTATGCTCCTTGCATTCAGTAACAACAAAAGGGCCTGCCCAGAAATGGTCAAATTTTGTATGTTTGCCTGGACCACTCTTTAGCACATCCCACTTGAGAACAATATCACCTTCCTTGAAAATTTTGGCTGTAGATTTCTTATCAAATGTTTTCTTCGTTTGGAGCTGATAATACTCCAAATTTTTCATTGCTTTGTCTCTTGATTCTTGGAGCTCCATGAGCTCTGCATATCTCATGGACATTGGGTCCTGTCCTTCAAACATCTCCAACTGATGAACAATGTCTAAAGTTGGAAGCTCTACAGATAGAGGTAATCTGGCCTCTTTACCATAAACAAGTACATATGGAAAATTACCAACTGATCTCTTAGGGGTTATTCTATCTGCCCAAAGTGTAGATTTCAATATGGTATGCCAAATCCTTTGATTCTCTTCCATGGTCCTCTTAATAATCCTGATCAGATTTTATTTGTTCTTTCAGCTAAACCATTACCCTGTGGGTAATAATTGGAGGAAGTATTTAGATGAATTTCGTGTTTAATATCCCAACCTGTGACTCTTAACCCAACAAAAGCAAGAGCATTATCTAAAATGATGGAGTCAGGGACTCCAAATCTGGTGATTATATCTTCATAAAAGCTCAAAATTGAAGATTCATTCGCTTCTTTCAAAGCTACTACCTCTGTCCACCGTGTAAAATAGTCTATGGCAGTGAGCACCCACTTGTGACCAGCATTGGAGGGTGGATTAATTGGTCTGATAAAGTCAATCCCCCATCTCATGAAGGGTTGCTCTACTTGAACTGGATGTAAAGGCATAGCAGGTAACTTTTCCTTTCTTGCAAATAAAGCACACTTAATACACTTCCTTGACCATGCATATGCATCTTTAAACAATCTAGGCCAATAGTAACCAGCTCTCATGATTTTCCAAGTAGTTTTCCTTGGAGCAAAATGACCTCCTGAAACTCCATCATGAAACTCATGAAGTACCTGTTCTATTTGATCAGCATCAATACACCTTAATAAGACACCATTCAGATCTTTCATGAAAAGAATACTATTAATGAGGACATAAGGAATTGACTGTAATCTGAATTATCTATGTTTTGCTCTGTCTAGACCTGGTGGACATTCACTAGTACGAATAAAGTGGATCATTTCTTGAACCCAACCTACAACTGATGCAGGTGCAGTAGCTTGAACATTTTGAGGCTCGTCAGTATTAGCTAAAATAGCACTAGTTTTTGATTTATGTACATCTTCAGGGGTTGAGGCAAGTTGCTCACAAATTCCTCTACCTCTGACAAGTTTTGTGATGTTGATGTCAACATCAAATTCCATTATGTTTGTGATCCACCCTGCTCTTCTCTCACTCAAATATTTGTTTAACAGAAACTCCTTCACACTTGGGTGTGCAACCAAAATATGAATTTTGTTGTTTGAAAGCAAAGGTTTAAACTTCTTTAGACTTCTGATCACAACGAGAACATGTTTCTCAACAAATGTATATTTTTGCTCATAATCAGCAAGTCCTCGACTAAAGAAAGCTATTGGCTGCTCTAAATTATCACTATTTTTTTGAATAAGCATAGCATAAATTGAACTAACACCGCCAAAAGCATATAAGAAGAATTCTTTAGAGAAATCTAGATTTACCAGTGTTGGAGCTGATGCTAAAGCTTACTTGATTTCTTCAAAACTATGTTTTGCTTCTCTAGTCCAACTGAAAACTGCATTCTTTTTAAGCATGGCAGTCAAAGGTTGTAGTAAATTTGCAACATCAGGAATGAATCTTCTTAAAAAGTTGATTCTCCCTAAAAAGCTCTGCAATCCTTTCTTGTGATTAGGTAATGGTAGTTCGAGAATAGCTTTAACTCTTTCAAGATAAATGGTAACTCCGTCTTTTGATACTATATGACCTAACAATTTACCTTCATGAACTGCAAAAATACTCTTTTTCGAATTGAGAGATATTCCATATTCTCTACATTTTTCAAAAACTTTCTTGAGATGTGACAAGTGTTCATCTGCAGTCTTTGAATATACAGTTATGTCATCTAAGTAAACCAGCAAAAAATTCTAAATTAAACTCTGAAATTTCATATCCATGGCACGCTGAAAGGCGGCACCAGTGTTAGATAAACCAAAAGGCATTCTCTTGTAGGCCATAGTGCCCCATTTTGTTGTAAATTTTGTTTTATATTGATCCTCCTCTTTGACTAGAATCTGGTTATAACCAAAATATCCATCTAGAAGAGAAAATCTCTCTGAGCCAGCAACAGCTTGGAGAATTTGTTCCATAGACGGTAAGGGATAATGATCTTTTAAAGATGCTCTATTAAGGTCTCTAAAATCTACACATAATCTTACCTCACCATTCTTTTTTCTAACCAGAACAAGGTTAGAAACCCAGGATGTGTGTTTAATTGGAAACACAATACCCCCCTCGACTAACTTGGTCAGCTCTTTGATCATTAAAGGTTCGAGCTTGGGGTTCAAGGGTCTCTATTTTTTTCTAACATGCTTGGCTTTAGGTTCTAACTCAATTGTATGTTGTGCAATATGAGGATCAAACCCTTTCAAATTAGAATATTGCCAAGAAAAAACATCATGATACTCTTGGCATAAAGCAATGAAAGTTTTCCTATCTTCAGCTAAACAAATTTTACGTAATTTGAGAAGCTTGCCTTTAAAAATTTCAACTTCCTCATAATGATCTTCTTTGACTTGAATGTCGACTTTGTTCTTCTTAAGATGATCATCAGAATTGAATATGGATTCCAAGCTAACCAACCCTTTGGGAAGTTTATTTGTCTTCAGCTGTATCACTTGATCATCATACTGTCGTTTAATCTTTTCCCGGTTCACTACAGAAAATTTATCTTCTTGGAGTAGAAAGGTTAAAACATGTTCATCACTTTCAAATACCTGCTAGTTAATGTTGTTATCAGGAATTGATGGCTTGATAACCACCTTAACATACTGCTGTATTTTTTATTTTTTAATATCGCCTGGGATATCAAATTGTGCTCCAATTGTTGCAAGTCTATCAACATGCTTATTCTAATTTTGTGGAATAGAAATCAGATTGAAGGCATTAAATCCTTCAATTATGTTCCATACTTTGTTTCTGTAAGACTTCAAAGCATCATTCTTGGCAACATTCCGCCCCCTAACCTGATTAACTATCAATTCACTATCTCCATAGACTTTCAAACAGTCAATTCCTCTTTTCCTTTCCCACTCAAGGCCTTGAATGATTCATTCATACTCAACACTGTTGTTAGAACATGCAAAAGCAAAAAGAAAGGCTAAAAAATACTCATCACCCTGTGGAGAAACCAGCATTGCACCTCCACCTGCTCCATTCTTGCTTCTGGAACCATCAAAAAACATTTCCTAGAGTTCACTTTGTTGTCACAACAACTGATCTATACCCTTTTCAAGGTTTGGAACCTCTGCATCAGGTTCAAGCATCACATAATTAACCATACCGGCATCTTGAATAAGGTCTTCAGGACTTTCCAACACATTTTCATCTGCCCATTCATGTAACAACACATCAGGAACAACTTCTGTTTGAAGTTTTTGAGCGGCCGCCAGTTCACTGTCAATAAAAATGACACAATTATTGTCTGCAGCAATAGGAGCAGCTTTGATAGGACTTGAGTTATACGGCTCAATATGATCTTTAGCCAACTTTTCAGATTTAATGGTAACCTTAGTTCCATATCTTGTTCTAAACAGTATATGTGACCAATCAGCTGACACATAACCACCTATCTTAGCTGTAAAGTCTCTTGAGAGGCACAAGGAAAAGAAAGGTGGGAGATCTATGACACATATGTCCTGAGGAACTAAAAATTTTGGAAAAGCATGAAGGGTAAGACTCAAGCCTTTAATAACACCGAATGTATTAACAAAAGTACCATCTAATTGAATCACTCCTTTCTCTAAAGGTTGATACTTTAGTCCAAGTTTATCAGCAATTTGCTTTGGCATTACAGAGCTACTGGCTCCACTATCTACCATACAGTTATGAACTAACTTATCACCTATGATTACAGACATGTAAAATGGAGGTGGTTTAACTTCTTTTCCTGCCTCTTTACTGAGCTGTTTATCATTTTCTTGAGGATTATTTGTCAACACAACTCTAACCTGACCTATTAGAGACCCAAACTCACCAGACATTTTCAAACTTGACAAGGCCGACTGTAACATATCTGTTTGACCTAGGATAGCCAATGAATCCCACATAGACATCGTTACGTTCATATATTTCATACTATCAAGAATATTATAGGGTACAGTTGGGTTCACTTTATGATGTACCTTTATGCCAACATGATCAGCTTGCAAGTGTGGCTGCTCCTTAACTGGGAGTTGTTGATTTCTTTGCAAACCACGAGTCACTTGAGATGTAGATGGTTCTGCAGCTGTTGCTTTTCCTTTATCAGTTGCTTGATCAAGCTCAAAAGCTCTTTTCTTCACCCTTGTGTTAGCTGCAACTGGATAATTATCTACATTCAATCCACATAATTCTTCACCTTGCCAGTTAAGTAGGGTAGTATCATTGGTAAGTTGATCTTAGTGTTGTGGAGATCCATCATTGAGTGGATTCTATTGTGAACTTGAGGCGTTTTGTACCATAATTGCTTGATTAATAAGTATGTTTGAGAAAGTGAATTGATTGTGAGGTTGGTTACAAGGGTAGCACCACTCATAATTTGTTGCTAAGTTGTTTTGAATAGGGACAAGATCCTTAACTGCACTAACAGGTGCTGGAGCATAAGCCTTAAAAGGTCTAGTATTTACACTCTGTCTTGGGCCCTGGTAGTTGCCTTGATAAGCCTGTCTATTACCTTGATATTGTTGTTGTTGACCTGGATTATGCTGTTGATAAGGCCTGTTATATGATTGCTGCTTTTCCAAGCTCACAAGCTTATTACCAAAATTTTGTAATAAACTTTTGATTTCCTGTAACTCATTTGAAGATCTTGAAACAGTAGTTTCTTGTGTTACAGTAGTTGGAACAAGTGGCAAAGGTGCAAAAGGTGGTATCTGCAAAGGGATATTCGAATGAATATTTGGAAATATAGGCATTGGTGGCCTAGGAGAAAGTTTACCAGCTTGTATTAGGTTTTTTTCAGCTCTAATTGCTACTTCAAATGCATCTAGTAGGGAAACACCCCCCATTGATTGTATCATAACGGCTATATCATTGTTAAGGGCCTTCAAAAAGTATAAAAATGCATATTCTAGAGGTGGTCTCACTGTTGCAGGAATTCTATCCCAGGTTCTTTGAAATCTGAAATTGAAATCATTCATTTGCTCCTGAGGAGCTCTCTTAATCATAGTTAATTGCTCCAACAAAGACAAATTATCAGACCTATCCTGAAACTGCCTGTGTAATTTGTCACCTAACTCATCCCAGGTGGCAATTGAACCTACTCCAAGACTCCTGAACCACTATAATACTCTTCCTTTGAATGATGTTGCAAGTAGTCTTACAGCTACATCTTCTTATGTGATATGGTACACACCACATAAGGAAGCAACATCTCGTATATGTTCAATCGAGGTAGTCTGATCTTCCCCAGTGAAAACTGGCAATCTTTTCAAAGTTGCCATTGGAATTTCATTGTGTTGTGCCAAATTTAATGGACTACCTCCATTAAATGGCACAAAAGGCTGATTTCTGGGAGCAGCCTTTAGAGGTGGTTGAGGTGGGTTTACTTGCACTCTGGGTGAAACAAAAAATGGGACAGCAATATGAGATCTCACAGATGGAGGAGTAGATTTAGTTCTTCTAGAATAGATAAATTTTGTCCCTGTCCTTTCTGTTACCATGCCTTTTCTCCTTGGTGGGGAAAGCTGTAAATATTCAAAAGGAACTAAGCTGCTCCTTTTCTGAACTCTTCTCATAAGTTGTAAAAGCACTAATTCTGAAGTACTTTCTCCCCAGTGGAGTCACCAAGTATGCAAAAATGAATTCGGTAAAGTTTAAAACCTATTGGTTGCATACCAAACCAACAATATAATGTGGAACTGGTCCCACCGGGCGTGCCAAAAATTGTTGTCTACTGAAATTGCACCCTTATCAAGTTGTAGAACTTGATACTTCAAAGAAACATGGGGACTTTTCCAGGTTGTGGGTCACCTAAAAATGGAAAAGAACCTCTAGATAAGGCCGGCTTCCTATGCTGGCAGTATCACCTAAACTACTAATTTTGTAAGGTAAAGGGAGAAGATTACTCAAGAAAAATAGAAATGGTAGGAACTAATCCCTATGGTGATACACCGAACTGATAGGAATCATGAAATAAAATAGACGAACATACCCCTAGAAAACTAATGATAGTTATTTCATTTACTCAACATCATTTTGTGAACTTATGCATAATTCATGAAAAGGCTTAATCTGCATATACATTTTAAGAAGGAAAGATGAATTTCACAACTTTAAAGTTCAAATGCAGATTTAGGAAAACACAGTTCAAAACTTACATAATCTGAAAGAAAAATGAAAGTAGCATGAACATTAACACTGGTTTCCAAGGTAATCTCTGTATTTTATATTCCAAATTCCATATGAGTTACAAAGCATACATTAGCTGAGAAAGGATTTGAGAAAAATCACTAACTCTCCAGAATGCATAATCTGAACTCCTTTACAAAGAGGCAAAAATGTCATATATGCTACAAAAAACTCAAAAGTGTCGGCCCCTCCATTAGGGTTTACCAAAAATATCAGCCTCCAGAAAGATCTGCCCCTAGATCTTTTGAATCAAGTTACTTTTGCATTAAATGTGTATCCTCATTGTCCATGTCGGTGAAGGATCACTCTAGGAATGGCCTCCAGATCTTTTGGAATAATCACATTAACCTTTGGCCTTCGTGTCCACCCTTGAACTCCCATCAAAGCCACCTTGAATGTGGTTGTTCTGATAATCATAAATGGTAATCTACCCCTCGCCAGTAGACACCACAGCTGTCATTGTGACTTGAGGTTTTTTCCTTTCTTCCTTTTTCCTGCTCAAGATCTTTCTGCAAGTTGACCGTCTTCAAGAAGCAGCATCTGACCTCCCCTTTTAGATCTCTTCACAAATGACACTACTGGACATTGAACCGATCCATCATCCTTTGATCACAAAGCAGATTGATACTGCTCGCATTCTGTTGATCTTCCACAGGGGCGGTCACAACAGTCAATGGTTCACCCTCGGCTTTCTCTGATTGGCTGAACAGATGCCATGTGGGATCGCTAGACGGTCAAAGGTTATTCCTGCAAAATTGCATGTCGATGAGACACTAGCCATGTCTCCCCGATGCCACAATGCTCCACATCATTTATCGGTATAACTTACTACTGTCGGTGAGACCCCATAGCGAGCTGCAAGAGTCATACCGATATCCCCTTTGTCATCGCCCAGACTATCGGCAAAATATATCACTTTCGGTTAGAGGTATTTCCGAAAGCATCTGACAGTAGATAGCATTCCAACCACACCATCGGCAAGAGCCTTAGTGATGCTCAACACGTACACATCCATCAGCAAGACAAACAAGTTGGGACAAGGTCTCAATGAGCTCCTATCGGTTACACCGAAGAGTTAAAACCATCGGCGAGACATCACGAATCGGCAAGACATCATAACGATCAAAAATTCCTCAGCCAGGAGTCTTACCGATATCCATATACCCCTTCGGTGACACCACAACAAGTCGGGGAGACATCATAGCAATCGTGAATCATTCGGCCAGACTACCACCTTCGGCAAGACCATCGCTAGTCGGCAAGACATTACGCTAAACCACTATACTTTCGGCGAGACTCCCCTCAGTCAGCAAGACCTCCCATCAAACTCATTCTGCTTCGGTGAGACCACTAGTAGTCAGTGGGACATCACCCTGAAGCCATTCTATTTCCCCAAGCACAGATCCTTTCCTTTTGACAAGACCACCTTCAGTCAGTGAAACATTACACCAACCGAGCCTTCTATCAGCGAATGCAACTTCTTTCGGCGAGACCTCGCCCTGTTGGCCAGACATTTCATCAAGCTCAAAACATTACACCAGAGGGAGAATCCTTCGGTGAGACTCCAGCGAGTCGGCTAGACATCACGGCGAGCGGCAGGAGTCATATCGATATCCCCTCATGAACAAACGTCGGCGTAACATTATCGGGTCAGCGAGACATCTCCCTGAAGCAAATCCTCTTCGCCGAGACTTTGACCATTTGGCCAAACCTCATCGCAAATGCAAATCTTTCTCCCCGGTGATGGCCTTGTGAACAACTATCGGTGAGACTTTCATCTATTGGCAGGACCTTTCATCAAAGCCACCTCGTTTCAGCAAGAGCTCATTCGGGGACCACCATTCCATTTTGGCGAGACCTCACCCCATCAGTGAGACATTACCCTGAAGGAATCACCTTTCACCGAGACTTCCATCTATCGGCAGGAGCTCTCCCCGATCCTAACCTTGTACACAAGGGTCAGCATGACTTCTTTCCAAGTAGAGAGATACATAAAAAACTCATGGCAACCAGAATGTCCCGACGATTGGTGTATTTCAAACAAATAGAATGCACTGCTAGTTGGCAAGACAACAGGAGGGTCTCGCCGACTTTCTTCTTTGAGGATTTTTGTGCCAAATCTGATCGAGGCATGCTTTCCAATAGACTTCCTCATGAAATAGCATCAGATGAAGACCTTCCCAATGAAAACCGAACACCTGCACACTAGGCTCTACCCTTATGGGAGCCACATTTAATCCATGTGTCAAATTTAAAACAAATTTCCCCTGATTGAGCCCACAAGTGAAAATCGGGTAACACTAACCAGTAGAAGGCTTCCAAGGGAAATTGAGCAAGTAAATTTTTGTTTACTATCAAAGGTTAAGTCCAATAAATTTGTTGATGCTAGCAAAGATGATGATTGGATAAAGGCTATTGAAAAATAAATGGATCAGATAGAGAAGAATTAGACTTGGGAATTGGTCCATAGACCTACTGATAAGCATTTGATTGGAACTAAGTGGTTGTCTCAGAACAAGTTGAATGAATATCTGGTGAAGTTGTAAGAAATAAGGCTAGATTGGTTTGTAAAGGTTATTCACAAGTTGAAGGCGTTGATTTTGGGGAGACCTTTGCTTTGGTAGCTAAAATGGAGGCAATAAGGACATTTCTTACTTTTGTGGCTCATAATAACTTCAAGGTTTATGTGGCTCATAAAAACTTCAAGGTTTATCAGATGGATGTCAAATCTACCTTATTGAATGGTGATCTATGGGAAGAGGTATATATTGAGCAACTAGATGGTTTCTAGTTATCAAAAGATCCAAACATGGTGTGCAGACTTAAGAAAGCTTTGTATGGTCTCAAGAAGGCTTCCAGAGCATGGTATACTTGGTTGAATAAGTATTTACTTCAAAAGGGTTTCAAGAAAGGTATTGTAGATAGAAATATTTACATTAAGGTTCAAGAAGATGAGTTATTAATTATGGTTGTATATGTTGATGACATCATCTTTGGTGAAGATGATGGTATGTGTAAGAAGTTTGTAGAAAAAATGTAGAAATAATTTGAGATGTATATGATTAGTGAGTTGTCTTTCTTCCTTGGACTTCAAAATGTTTAGCAAGATGGTGGTGTCTTTATTTATCAAGATAAGTATTTTAAGGAGATATTTAAAAAGTTTGGAATGGAATATTTTAAACCTATAGGCACTACTATGGTGATTGGTTGTCACTTGAGAAAATCTGAGAGTCTTTAGAACATGATCAGATTCTATATAGGTCTATAATTGGAGGTTTGTTGTACTTGACTTCTTATAGACCTTATATCATGCATGTAGTATGTTTGGTTTCCAGATTTCAAGCTAATCTTAAACAATCTCATGAGAAAGTAGTGAAAAGAATATTTAGATATTTGAAAGGAACTCTTCATTATGGTTTATGGCATAAGAAGGATAATAATTTTTCTTTGAATGCTTATACTGATGCTAACTAGTTATGATGTGTGGATGATCAAAGAAGTACAAGTGGTAGTGCATTTTTCTTGGGAGACAAATTGGTCTCTTGGTTCAGTAAGGACTTAGTGTCCTTATCTACAATAGAAGCTAAATATATTTCCACAACATCTTGCAACACCCAGGTGCTTTGGATGAAGAAAACCTTGAAAGATGTGAAGGTGGTGTATAATGATCCCATTCCTATATTATGTGATAATACCAGTGCAATTAATATTTTTAAGAACCTAATAATACATTCAATAACTAAACACATTTCTATCTGGTAGCACTTTCTAAGAGAGAAGGTTGCAGAGCATGAAGTTGGATTGGAGTATGTGCCTACCAATGATCAAATTGTATACATTTTCACTAAGGAACTTTCAAAGGATACTTTTGAGTATGTCTTGGAGAAGTTAGGGGATATTTCCCCTCCTTGTTCTAACTAGATGCATAATTGGTGCATCTTCCTAGGGGGAGTAATTCAAGGCATATCTTTATGCCTGGACTAATGGTGGATTCCTCTTAGGGTAGCCAGTAATAGTTGTTGATGATAAGGGGGATCGTGTTAGTTGATTCAAGGAGCATATGTACATCAAAGGGGGAGAAACTTGAAGAGGAGTGTGCTCCTTAGTGGGGTCTAGTATAATTGTTTGTAGAAGTTGTATAGTTATTGGTCCAGGGAGAGAATGTGTTGTTGTTTCAATTGAAGATCTTTTTTCCCTTTTTCCTTGAAGTCAAAAAATGTGTTGTTTTGTGTAAATATGTGTGGCCCTTTGTCCTTGATGTCAAAGGGGGAGAGTATGAAGGTGTGTGTTTCCATAAATTCCAAAGGGGGATGTTGATGGTAGTGGTTGTCATTGATGTCAACACTTGGTGAATTATTTTTGGTTTTCATTTATGTCAGCTATTGAGAAGTAGAGGTGATTGTTGGCATTTGATGTCTTTGATGTTAATACTTGGTACAATTAAGGAAATTTTTGTTGCTTGGTAGTAGTTGTCACTATTGAAAACACTCAGTTTGGGATAAAATTATTGCATGATGGTGTTGTTGAAGTTCATGGTTGGATTTCATGCCTTGTCTGATGATAATGAAAGAAGTATTAAGTATGGTTGATGTCAACAAAGTTGATTTTATAATGATATATTAAGATGAGGATTAGAAGTGATGTTGATGGTGGAGATATGTTGTAGATGATCAACAATAAGTTGTATGCTCTATCTTTATGTTCTTGATGAAGCATATGTTGTTGAAAGAAATTTTTGGCCTCCACAAGTTGTTGAAAGTTTTTGTTCTTGGTAGCTACTGAGAAAATTGTTTTGGAGAATTCTCTACATTCCTTCATTGTTGAACATATAGTATTGTAATTTGGGATTCAAATTTTATATTATGTGGATGTTGTACTCCTATCTTTTTAGGTCACCAATGTTGTTGAGGATTCTATGAATTACAGAAGGTTGTCAGTGTTGTTGGTTGTCTGGACTGGTCTGGAAAATGCTTCACATTTTTTTCATTGATGTATTTACTCTTATGTCTTGGTGAATGTGTTCTAAATGTATATGTAGTGTCTCAGTTCCAATTTCATTAGTTGAAGTGGCCTACAAGTTTTTTTGTTAATGTTCTATCTCATGGTTATGTATTTTATGTTTCTAGGAAGAAGTATTTTGTTCTTGTTTGGTTTGTGGTAGTTGTTGGTGGCATGATAGCATGAAATAATTGTTTAGAAGTGTTTTAGGATGTTCAAGGAACATCTCTTTGTGATCCACACATCAATGGTTGATCTCTTTTGGTGTTGCATTGTGTTTGAGTTGGTCTTATGGGTAATTTGTGGATATCTAACCGATAAGGCTTGTCATCTTGCTTGTGCTATGTGCTTGAGGGTTTGCACTAGCTTATGAAATTGTGTTAAGGTGGATTTGGGTCCTGACATATCTTGGTTAGAATCACATTGAGTGAATTCAAATAGAAGTATGTTTTTGGGCTAACTAGTTATGTGCTTCATGCTTTATCTACACATTCCCTTTTATTGTCTTTGGTTGATGTGCACCAACGTGTGAATTATTTGGGATCACATTGGAAGATGCAATAAATAAAAAATTGTCCTCTTTATCCCTTGGATAGTATCGCACTATGTTTTTATGGATGGCTTGTTGAAATAATCATTTATCCTTTTTCTAGTTGACCTAATTGATGTCATGTGATGTTGCAAAGGATATAAATATAAGATCAAACCAATTGCAAAGTGGAAGAGTGTGAGTATGGAATATAATTGAATATTTCACAGAGAAAGTGTGTGGAAGATAGATCGGATGTTCTTTAATGCCTCAATCAACAAACTGTATTGTTGACATGTTTTTGTAAATTTTAAATATTCTTGTATCCTACTCTAAGATAGTGAATCTCATCAGGTCCTTGTATCTTTCCCCTAGAGTTGTGTGTGCTTCAATTCTTCAAGTCCCTTGTATCTTGCTCTAAGGTTGTGTGCCCTAGCCTGCAAGTCCTTGGTAGTAATACTAATTGTAATTTTGTAAGCAATGAGCTTATATATTGTGAGTTAACTCTCACTGTGGGTTTTCTCTGATTGGGTTTTCCACGTAAATTTGATGTTATCTTGTGGATGTGTGTTCCTTATTTTATCTTCATTGATGATTTGATCTAGTTAAGGACAAAATTTTTGTATCTTTCATTGCAGATGGTTTTCTAAACTTTTTAAGGGGTTAAATTGTTATGACATTCATTATTGTTGATTTGTTTAAAAGTTTTTGTTTTGAAGTTTGATCTATTTTAAAGAGTTTAAGATCTAGATGGGTTTAAGTTTTTGTTGATATTAATTCACCACCCCTCTCACTATCTAGTGTTCTCAGCATTTCCTACCTTAATAAATCTCAAATTAAAAATATATAATTAAGGTCATGTCATTTTTAAGATTAGAGGAACTTTCTACACATACAAAATCAAAGGACCCATTTTATTTTCCACCACTTGAAATTGAGGAAATAATTCTACAAGGACATGAAACAACGATACATTTCATTAAGGATAAATTGTATGACCCATTTTCAAAATCCTTCAATGAGGGTTTGAATAGATTTAAGAATGTTTTTTTATCAAAATTGAAGTCCCAACAAAATCACCAAGGTGGGTACAACCTTAATAAACCAAATCAATGAATAGAAGAACCTTTTTAAGGTCAAAAATTATACCTACCAAGAATAAACATTCATGAATTTGATGGTAGAAATGCAATTTCATGGATAAGCCTCATAGAACAATAACCTAAAATTCACAATATAAAAAATAATTCCATGGTTGACATAGCTTTACTATATTTATAAATAGGACCTTACCAATGGTACCAATGGAAGATGAGTGATAGAAAAGGATAAATGTTTAGTTGGAAAAAATTTAGTAAAGAATTAGCAACCTTCCATGAGAAACCATGCATTGAAAGATATTTTACACAACTAAAAAATTTTAAAAATAATTTTTGTAGTTGAATATGATGTTGAGAATTTGAGATTGGCACTTCAAACTCCTGATATGACACCTTACCAAAGGCTACAATTGTACATCAATGGAATTAGGGACCAAATTCAACATGATGTTTATTTTTTGGAACCTTGTACAATTAGGAAAGATGTGCAACAACCATTGCCTATTGAGAAAAAAAACACCATCAAAGGTGAAACCATGAGAGTAACTAACAAAAATGTGACTAATCCTACTAGAAAAAACATGGAAAAAATATTTTACCTAAGAGAAAGTAGAAATATCTCTCCTAAATAAGAGATAGAAAAAAGAGAAAAAGGCATATGTGATAGATAATTGTCAAGGAGTCATAATTTTCATAATAGTGCTTGAAAAACAATGAGGTTGAAGAAGAGGGAGAAGTACCTGTGAAAGAACCAAACACAAAACTTAAGAATGAGGATTCCAAGTAAAAATAAAGCACTAATATCTCCCTATCTATGCATTGAATGGAAAAAATGCACTACTAGAAGATGAGCTAATGAGATCATTTGTTTTGTTTACCCAGTCTCTAATTTTCAAGTCATGATAGATGATCAGAAATAACTATCTTGTGGTGGTAAATGCCATCATATGAAACACTCAATGGGAAATTATCAACTAGATTCATAATTTTTTCTATCCCTTTTAAAGAGTGGATGTATTTTTGGGTGTGCAATGGCTTAAAAAATTAGGAACAATATCCTTCTATTTTCAAGACTTATCCATATCTTTTAGGATACAAGGGAAAAAGTATGAATTTTTGGGAATAAAATCACCACCAAGTGAAATCGTTAGCTCCCATAGGATGGATAAATTACTCAATATATGTTCCTCTATTATAGAGGCACAATTATATTTTATAGAAACATGAGATATGATAACTCATTGATATAATGTGTAATTTTTTTGTTTTTGTAGACATTTATTGATAAACTCCTAGAAGGGGATAAAGTTGAGGTGTTGGATCCATTTGATGGTGCTGTTGTGGGCATTAGGCGGATTCACTCACTATTTATTGTACATGGATTCAAATTAAAAGGAATAGGAGATGCAAATGTAAGGATTTTAAAAGTCACCAGTAACATACCCCTTTCTTATGAAGACAAAATAGATAGAGTTGTTTGTATGAAAGAGAAAGAAGGGCACATAGTGGCCACTAAAATATTTGAAAAAAATGACATAGTTGATGTTTATCATGTACTAGCTATTAGACAGCTTGGCCCACTCCTTTATGCAATAGTTTGAATGTGTTGCTTAGGGATCTTAGTGTTTTTTGTCTATTTTGGAGCTATATAAGAAAAAAAAGGAATTGTAACTCAGTTTTCCTAGTCACAACATTGAGAAACACACTTTGTAACACATTTTTCAAAGAAAAAACACATATTTGTGTCTTGTATCTACTATAAGAACACATTTTCTCAATAAAATTTTAGTATTTTTCCTTCTTAATAGTTGTTTCATTATGTGCAAATGAATGATTTTTTTTTGTGATTTTATATGTTTAAACCTCAATTAAAGCATTGTCTCATTTCTAGCACTTATAGGTAGAAACTAGTGAACAAAAATAATTAAATAAACTACCAATTGACTAAATATACTACCAACTGACAGAAATCATGAATAAATATGACTGAATATAATGGTTATGCAATTAATAAATAATGTATCAATATACTACCAGTTGATATAAATCAGTGAACAAAAATAATTAAATAAACTACCAAATTGATCAAAATGATGATTAAAATTAATGAATAAATACACTACCAATGGATGGAAATCAGTAAATAAAAATGACTAAATAAGTGACCAGTTAACAACAATCAATTTCAGCTAGTATTGGCATGGTGTGTTGGTTTAAAGGTGGTATTGTTGTTCTTGCCACCAAGGTTCAAACCCCATTGGGGTGGTATAGTTGAATGGTTGTATTCCGGTTCATAGCTTCGGTCAAAAGCGTTTACCCCTTGAAAAAAAAAAACAACAATCAATTTCTAAATTAACGACTAAATATATCAGTGAATAAAAAATGACTAAATAAGTGACTAGATTAGAGCAATCAATGACTAAATTAGCAACTAAATAAGTGACTAGTTAAATATATCAGTGAATAAAAAATGACTAAATAAGTGACCAAATTACAACAATCAATGACTAAATCAATGACTAAATATATCAATGAATAAAAAATGACTAAATAAGTGAGTAGATTACAACAATCAATGACTAAATCAAAGACTAAATATACTACCAAATCGATCAATCAAAACAACCAATAAATGACTAAAATGGTTTAATCATCAATTTGATCGCATTATAAATGACTAGCAATAAACTACTAATGGTCACATGATCATGTTTGGTCATTTATATGTAGTTTTTAGTATTTTTTTAATCATATATTATTGTTTATGTACTAGTGGTATTAATATCTCATAACCCATGTGACTTAAGATTTAATCAAATATTTCAAACGAGATACGACCGGTAAGACTAGGATGTTGGGGTTGATTGACAGGCGGTGTTAATGACATGATTTGTTACTTAAGGGACCAAAAATGAGCAGTAACAAGTCAATAGTCGAACATAAGAAAAAGCTAAGGCAAAAAGGAATTTTGAGGATCAAGGATCAGGAGGAAGGCTTACTTCCTACGATGAAAAGATGGAAAGTGGTAAGAGGGAAGATTGAACCCCAAATTTTGACAAACCAAGAATTGGATAAGTCTTGAAATGCCTTTGATTGGGATTTGGAGGTTAGATGGTAGGTTGGAGGCTTACCAAAGGAAGTGATAAGGGTTAAATGGTAAGGTCGATGGCCAAAACCAAAAAAAAATAGTAGAAAATGGAAGGTAAAGAAGAAGAAGCAGGAGTGATGAAGAAGGCATGCAAGTATGAAGGGAAGTGAAAACCAAAAAGCCTAAAACTTCAAGACTTGGAAAATTTTGGACCTTTCAAGGATAATTCATGTAAGCTATCCCATGTAGGATCTCTCAGATCAGTTCTAAATTATGGGTCATCAAAGGCTGGCATTAATGTCAATAGGGATATTGTTGGTAGTTATTGTCATTGATGTCAACACTTGAGGAGAATTATGTAAGATGGTTGGCAGTGGTTGTTATTGATGTCAACACTATTGTTTGGTTTCCTTTGGTGTCAACACTTGAGGAGACTATTGGAAGTTGTTGTCATTGATGTCAACACTAATTTTTGGTTATCTTTGGTATCAACACTTGATGAATATTGTTGTATGTTTGGCAATGGTTGATGAGCTTGTTGTCAATGGCTGATCACAACACTTGATGAATTGTTTGTGGTTTTCACTGTTGTGTGCACTTGAGCAGTGAGGATAATTGTTGGTATTGATTGTCATTATTGAAAAAATTCAATTTGGGCCAACATTGATGTATGGTGTTGTTTTTGAAGTTCATGGTTGGATATCATGCCTTATCTATTGATAATCAAAGAAGTATTGAGTATAGTTGATTTCATAATGATATATTATGACGAGCATTAGAAGTGTTTTTGATAGTGGATAGATGTTGTTGAAAGTCTATAGTATGTCTTATGCTCTCTCCTAATGTTCCTAATGAAGCAAGTGCTTTTGGAAGAAATTTATGGCCTCCACAAGTTGGTTAAGTGTTCCTGGTTCAAGAATCTATATTGAAGTTTGTTTGGGATAATTCTTTACATTCCTCCATTGTTGAAGATATGGTCTTATAATTTGGGATACAAATTTAGTGTTTTGTGGATGTTGCACTCCTATCTTTTTACCATTGTTACCGAGGAGATTTTTGTGAATTGCATAAGGTTAGCAGTGTTGTTGGTTGTCTAGAATGGTCTAAAAGATGCTTTGCATTTCTCCACATTGATGTATCTACTCTTCTAGCTTGGTGAATGTGTTCTCAAAAATTTTGCAGTGTCTCAATTCCAATTTCATGTGTTGAAGTGGTCCACATGTTGATTTGTTAATGTTACACATCATGACTAAGCATTATGTGTTTCTAGTATGAAACATTTTGTTCATATTTGGTTTGCGGTGGTTGCTAGTGGCATGACAGTATGAAGAAGTTTATGGAAGTGTTTTTGGATGTTCATGTAGCATATCCATGTGATCTACATGTTGCTAATTAGCCTCTTTGGTGTTGCATTGTGTCTTGAGTTGGATTTTTGAGTTATTTGTGGATATCTGGCTGACAAGGCTCATCCTTTTTCTTATGTCATGAACTTGGGGGTCTATGCCAACAATTGAATATGTATTATGTTAGATTTGGGTCTTGGCCTATTTTGGTTAGAACTTCCTTGAGTGAATTCAATTGGAAGAATTTTTTTGAGCCGATTGGTTATGTGCTTCACGTTTCATCTACAGGTTTCCTTGATGTCAACTTAGATTGATGTGTGCTAGCATGTGGATTATTTTGGATCACATTAAAATATGTATTAAGTTTTATTTTGGTCTTCTCTATCCTTGGGATAGGACTAAATTATGTTTTGGTGGCCAACTTGTTGAATTAATTGTTTATCTTCATCTTGGCCGACCTAATTGAAGTTTTGAAGTGTTGTGATGGATATAAATTCAAGATCTTTTTGGATGCAATTATTTAGAGAAGTGTACAAGTGTGAAAAAATGATTTTTTGGAATGTATTGAAGATCTAGCAGAGTTAGTGCTACATTGTGAAGAGTATAGATCAGATGAGCCTTAAAGCCTTAGTCAACAAAGTGTTATGTTTACAAATATTGTAATTCTTCTATAAACATGTGTATCCTACTCTAAGATAGTGAATCTCATCGGGTCCTTGTATCTTACCACTAAATTTGTGTTAGCTTTAGTTCCACAAGTCCTTTGTATCTTTCTCTAAGGTAGTGTGCCTTAGTTTGCAAGTCCTTTTGGCAGTGAGCCTTTATATTGTGAGTTAACTCTCATCGTGGTTTTTCCCTCATTGATTTTTCCACATAAATTTGATGTTCTCTGGTGCATGTGTGGTATTTGCTTCATCTTTCCTTTTTGTTGATTTGGTTAGAAGTAGAATCATTATATCTTTCATTACTAAAGATTGCTAAAGTTATTGAAGATTCAAACTACTATATCCTTCTTTGTAATTGTTTTGTTTAAAAGTTTTGATATGATAAATAATTTTGTAGTGTACAAAAGAGTTTCTAAGTTCTATAAATTTTTAAGTTTTTGATAAGGTTGATTCACCCCCCCTCTCAGTCTTGGGTGTTTTTAACACACATATCAATCAAGTATCACTTTTTGAGAGAAGATTTGAATTTTGAGTATGTATCTACAAAGGATCAAGTTGGAGATATTTTCACAAAGGAATTTTCAAAGGATACATTTGAATATCTCAGATAGAAGTTAGGGTTAATTTCCCCTCTTTCTTCATGCTAGATGCATAGTTGTTTCATCTTTCCATGGGAGCAATTCAAGTCCAACACTTATTCTTGGAGAAATGGTGGCTACCTCTCAATGGGAGCCTATGTAGGGAGAGAAAAAATTTCTTTCCCTTTTCCCTTGATGTCAAAGGGGGAGAGATTGTGCACCAAATGGGGAGAGTCTATTGGTTTTTCTATCAATGAAAAAGAGGGAGATTGTTGCAGTTTGGTTTTCATTGATGTCAAAATTTCTATGAAGAGTTACATTCTAGAATTTTGGTTTCTAGAGCTTCTATAAAATGTTCCACATTTCTCCACTGATGATGTCTTCCTCCTACAGTTTGGAGGATATCCATCTATTGTGTCAAGTCATGTGTATCCAAGTTTCAAATCATTTGAGTTATTGAAAAGGTGTTTTTGAGAGTGGCAGATCGAAGACTATGTTGATTCTATGAGGATGTTCTCAGATGTATAAAGGATGGCTCTGCATATCTCTGCACTTGAATGCATGGTTGTGTGGATCAAAATTTAAGCTCATTGAGATGTGAAGGTGTTATATCCAAATTTCCATGTCAATATTCCTTTCGTAGAGAAAGAAGTGACATTGTATCAGACTATGTTTTTTGAATACTGGTTTCAATGTCTGTTAGCTTGCATTAGCTTGATGTTTCATGAAGTTGTGAAAGGGGTTTATGAGAGTGTCTGTGAATATCATGTGATGCTTGTTGATGTTTCACATTGTGGTTTTTGGCTTCTCTGGTATAGGCTATGGTCTAGATTCAATGTTTTGTTGGTTTATGCCTTTACTAAGGCCAACTAAGGTATGTTGATGGTGAACAATAGAAGCTCAAGATTGTGTGGAGCTTAAGGATTTTTTGAAGGTGTTGTATGTGTTGGCCTCCTTTAATGGTTTAATAACTAAGTCCTTAGATTTGTAACTTAGAGATTGAACATTTGCACTAAGTAGCTATCTAACTCATCATGAAGGTGCATTTCAATTGTCAACCCAGGGACGTAAACTTGAAATGGGTCAGCATTGTATGTGCACTAGGACTTCATTGCAATCATTCATAAACTAGGAAAGAAACAATGTTGGAAATAAAATGTTGGGAGGAAATTAACTTAAACACTAAGCATAAATCAACATTTTCACTAAGCATTAACAACCAAACTAGAAATGGCAATCTGAACAAACAGATAGGAAACTACTTTGTCTGCCTTGGCTACAAGAACAGTCATAAAATGGAATTTCAGTGTGTGTAGGAACAAATAATTGCTAAAATTGAAACTAACTACTAAGCAGAAAATAACTTCTAACTAGATAGGTGGAATTCTCACCAAGTGGGCCCCCTTGGGTGAGTCTCCCTTAAACTAATCTCAAATGCAACAACTCAAAATATCATATTATTTCTTGAAAGCATAAGTACAACATCTCAGCAATAGAACTGTAAGACTAAAACTGGAAAATGCGAGTACAAACTCAAAATATCCAACCTTGTCAAAAGGAGCATCTAACCATTATTTATAGAGAGAAAAATATTGACTAACCCTAACTACCTAGGCAGTTGACTCCATAAAAATAGGACGATGCCACTTATTTAAATCATAGAAAAATATAGAGGAAGTTATGCATGCGCTAAATTGGTCAAAGTAGACTTGCTTCAATGGGAATCTAGCACAACACACTCCCTAGATTTGCTCAAAAAAAAATATGACCATTAAAAAGGTAGTTACATTCTTTTTATTTGAATTAAGAATTTCCCTCCATGATAGTTTTCCCACTTTTGACTTCTTAATGATCAGCTTCTTGACTTCTTGGAAACTAACCAACTAGCAAGATTTTCTCCCACATAGTAGGCTTTATTGACATCAAAATTTTAGTGGAAACCTACACAATAACATTAGCATTCACAAACAAATCTATATCTATAATTACCTTAGTAACATTCATTAAACCACTTGTAAATTCAACATAGGTAATTCACATAGCATGATAATGTCATTAAAGTCACATAGATAAACTTATGCCAAGGTCTATGGTTATAAAGGAAAATATCAACAACCAAGTGTCGAAGTCTATGATAGAAACAACAAGTATGTAATAAATCCTATCAAAATTGAGCCATTAATTGAGCTCGTCATTATCCGCAACCTAACATTTTTTTGGTCCTCCAGTAGAAGGAGCACTATTCTTTTGCCTAGTTAATGCCCTGCAATCACCAACTGCTAGTCATCCCACATCAATCTCTACAGTGTCTGAATTAGGATCCCAGTAAAATCCTTATTTGTTCCCCAATCTATTCCATCTTTCTCTTTTTGCATGTTAAATGTCCAAGATATTGAGAGTGGGGTGAATCAATATCTTCTTAAATTTTCTGATTAGATACCATCCAATTATTCCAATACACACAATAGAAAAGATAAGTAAGAGCATTAACTGAGCATGAAATCACAAAACACATGAACACCAGGATTTTTACATGGAAAACCCAAAATGGGAAAAACCACGGTGATTGTTAGCTCACAATATAGTATAACCGGCTATAAGATATTAAAAAATGAGTCACTATCAGGACTCACTGTCCAGAAACAAAGGCTCACTGCCTACAGAATTACAATTATAGAAAATGGCTTCCAAAAAATGAACTGATGGAGTACACCTAGTAAGTGTAGATTCAATTCCAATGTAGCTCAATAAACTAACTTAACACACTTCATCATATTCACTCTTCTTTACATTTTCATTCACATCACACAAAAAATTTGCATCATTAAACTTCAAAGATTATCCAATATATATTTGATCTCTCTGCAAGCATCAATTAGGTCGGCCTAATTAGATGCACTTCTCATTTACCAAAAATACCAACTGTCAGCTTCAATTTTTCATAAAAACTTCTAAAAAGATAATTCACACATCCAACATGCTTCATCAAGTCGGCATAGACCTAAAGTAGGTCGCACATATATCCAAAAAAATTATTTCACTATTACATGATACATCCATTAGGTCAGCTAGAAATAGACCTAATAGCACAAATGCAAATACCAATGTAATATCAATACACCATACAAGCAACTGGATACATGAGATCTTGAATGTACATGCTCTCGACAACCACAAACCATTTCCCAAAACTGCAAGCAACAGTAATTACTAGCAACCAAATGCAGACCAAAATACCAAAGGATGTAAGCAAAATACCTGTTCAAATGCTAGACCAAATTACTGGAACAACTATAGACTTGATCTTACAATTGCAACTCATATATCATGGTGACATCAATGACAACACAAAGTAACAAAATGAGATGTTCTTCATTTTTCCAACACTACAGCTATCATGTTGGTAAAACTTGTAATTTGGCACAGGCCACAATAGTGTAGGTGGTTGAAATGTTAATGGAAGCCAAAACTATTGCTTCCTTCTACCCACTTGTATGTACCTATCAACCCTTTTTCCTATTGCAGCATAGTTCTATAAAGAGTGGGGTTTAGCTTGTTTCAATTCTTCTGGTAAACTATTCCACCTCTGTGCTAAGTATCCCATTACTGATTTTCCTATGGTTTCGGATACCTTCTCATATTCCTTATAGTTATCTTCTCTAATAGGCATAATCCTATCCTTGTAGCTAGGGTGGTAAAGAATTATGTGACATGTCATGAAAATATCTCCAGGATTACTAGATTCAACCTTGAGAGGCAAGGGAGTATGAAATTCCCTTTCCCTATAAGTTTTATACTATTGTCCCCAACTAATTTCATTTTGAATCCAAGACATAAATTCCCTTAAGTGGAGGTCTCCAATATACAGTAAGGGATTCCAATCATGATCATTAGAAAAAACATAATTGTGTAGGTATAGTTCACATAACAAATTTTTAATATCAGGAGGGGAAAACTGATAAGCCTGGAAAATTCATGTGGAGTTTCAAGAGTAGGACTCAAACCTGAAATAATCCTTGATAACTTAAAGGAAAGATTTTTCTCCTTCAAGTGTAGGGAATACACTCTAGGAGGAGTTATACATGCTAGCATTTAGGGTATTAAATCTACCACATTGTCTACCTTTTCCTTCAAGGCAACAATTTTTGCATTTTTTCCTTCAATCTTTGTGTTTTCCCTTCCAAAATCATTCTACAGATTGTGCTTTTCCTTTTTCCATTCCTCCTCATTTCTTTGCATGTCACTCCATAGTTTCATAGCTATGTCATTCC
This sequence comes from Sequoia sempervirens, assembly GCA_007258455.2. Taxonomy (NCBI): domain Eukaryota; kingdom Viridiplantae; phylum Streptophyta; class Pinopsida; order Cupressales; family Cupressaceae; genus Sequoia; species Sequoia sempervirens. The sequence goes on along the minus strand of VDFB02000017.1, from coordinate 354,257,180 downwards.
ATGAAAAATCAAGATGTTTATGTGTTCTTACCAAAATTTTCTTTTGCACCAATTCTTGTTGTTCAAATAACACCAGTTGCAGTGATCCAAGTTGTTCATCCTGCTCTAGCTGCAAGAACTTTGGATTCTCATCTTGTTTTTGCTACAAGGGTTCTTGAATTTTAGCTTGCTCTTGGTTCTCAACCTGTTCTGCAATGGTGGCAAGCTCTGCCAATTTGATATTTTCCTGTTCCTCAAAAATATCTTTTTCTTTAACTTTCACCTACCCCATTGGGGCTTCCATCTCCTCCCTAGATGTTTTTCTAAGCCAAGGGCTTCTCTTTGGAGGTAGACCAGTGGCTGGCCCAACTGGTTTTGATCTCTTAGGAGGGTTTTTATCTTTTTCTTCGGCTACAGGAAGAACGGTGTTATCAACCTTTCATTTCCTAGGGTTTGGTGTTTCTTTTTCTGCCACTTGCTTCTTGGCCTTTCCCTTTCTCATTTATGCTTCTTTCATCCATGCTTCCTCTCTCCTAAGGGTGACCCTAGTTTGAATTGGGGTTTTGGGAAGAGCGTTAATATCAGAGTCTAAGGATGAACTTTCCTCATATGAATATTTTGACTTAGAAGACCTAATTTCAATAGCTTGCTTGACTGCAAGAGGGTTTTAACTAGGGTTTGCACTAGAGGTTGATGCTTCAGGAGTAATTTCAGCAGCCCTCACTTCCCTACTAACCCTACGAGGCTAAGACTAACATCTAGGATGTACATTTCTGGTCTAAATTGATCAATATTTACAAACTCTTCCCATGTCATATCAGAAACTTCTTGTGGATATTTTTTCACTAACAATTTTATTCAACAATGGTGAGAGATAGAATTATCCCTACCTTTTTGTGTTTCATCCGCCATGATGCCAAGGAGGTGATATAGCACATTGGGCACATTCATTATTCATCCATGCCTCATATGGTTTAGGAGCTTGAAGTGTATAGAATGGAGGCATGACTAGCGGCCCTCACAAGTAATGTACTTGACAAGGTGGACAGCTACTTATTTCCATGGCTTTGTTAGAGAAGTTCTCTTCATGCCTTGTTTATCCACCACTAACGAAGGGTCACTAGGTTCAATAAATTCAGCGCTAGTCGACCTTGCATCTCTGGTAGTAGGTTATGGCTCATCATCAGTAGATAAACTCATTACCTCCACAATTCTTTCCTCAATAACAACCACCTCCAACCCTTTTACCATTGCCTTCCCTTTAGAGAGTGTCTGTGCAAATTCTTGCACAATTTCCTTATCGTAGCTGTCAAGTTTCAAGAATAATCCAGCCACCCACAATTTCTAAACTCTTCCAAAGAAGGTGCATCCTACATTACCACGTCATGAACCATGGGTTCATTCCTAATTAGTTTTCCTCCTATTGATTCAACTACCTGCAGTCAACAAGCACTTCAACTAAATTTCCTTTTCCTGCAATCTCTTTCTGAAAACCCCAACTTCTTCTTCCTGTAATTCCTTCTTCTATAGTGTCGACGCCAATTTCATGTAGCTTACCAATTTACTTTTTTTGGGTGACATTTAAGATTATGACTAGGCAATAAAGAGCAATAAATGAAGGGTATTATCAAGAGAAATGTCGGTGGTTCAATGACATTTCACATATGCAAGTCGTCATTTCAATTTATCATTGAAATTGGCTTATTTCAAAATTGTTGATATGGATGACACATGGACTTGTGAGTTGACACTCCCCCCCAACCTAGATTATAACATGTGTCCACACAGGCTGGATGACAATGATGATTGGACAAGGTGGAGTACAACTTCATGTTATGTGAAATATCTACATTTAATTATAGTAATTAAATAAATGCACTAAAGGTAATTAAGATACAACAAATTGTCACGTACGTGCCTGAAAACATGGAGTTTCATTGCAAAGAATGTGTAGAAAGTACTAGTTACCTTTAATAAGTACAATTGAGCAATTAATGCAGTGGTGATGGAATGGAATGATGGTAGAGTGGAGTGATGGTGGAGTTATGGAAGAGAGAGAAGATGGAGATGGATGGGCGGATGGGTGGATTAATGAAGAAGTGGATTCCCACAAAAGTGGAAATATTTATTATGAAGTGATTGCGCGTGTACTTGGATCAGGAAAAAGAAGGGACACTAGGTACGCTTCCTTCAGCTGCAGGAAGTTCAGTGGTTGTATGTTGAATAATTTTTTGCATGAACTCTTCCTTGGACATTGGCTTGTGATACAACCTTAGATAGTGGTCATTAACCAAAAGTTTGAATCTGACAGGGTCAATGGTGGTGATTTGTATAGCTTCGTTGGGAAAGACTTTTGCAACTTCATACGGTCCCAACCAGCTAGTCTACAATTTACCTACATTGTTTTGATACCTAGAGTCATAAAGGAGTGCTCGGTCACTAGGCTAGAACTTTTTTTCCTTTATGTACTTATCATGCCATTTGACCCTTTGATTCTGCACTACCTTAGTATGATGTAGGGTTGTCTTTCTCATCTCATCCAAATCATTCAACTGCATGATTTTGTCCTTTTGTGCCTCGGATATGTCCATCCCAAGATCTAGTGTAGTCCTAAGAGTCTTATGCTCAAGTTCAATGAGCATCATAGTTGTCTTCCCATATAGTAATTCAAAAGGAGTGAAACTTGTGCTTGTTTTCTAGCTAGTCCTATAGGCCCAGATAGCTTTTGGCAGCCTATTTTCCCAATCTTTCCTATGAATAGCCACTTTTTTTGTCAGAATTTCCTCAATTTCCCTGTTGGTCACCATAGATTGGCCATTGGCTTGGGGGTGATATGGAGTATACTTCATTTGCCTCACATTATATTCATTCACTAGTGTTGTGACAAGGGTTGATGTAAATTGAGCCCCTTGATCAATCACTATCTCCCCTAGAACCCCATAACGAGTGAAGATTTCCTCATAAAGAAATTATGTAACCTTATTATCTCTGGCATGCTTCATGGCTTTAACCTCAACCCACTTGGTCACATAGTCAGTGCAAACCAAGATGTAGGATTTACTATTTGATGGAGGATCAATGGATCCTACAAATCCAGTCCCCATTTATCAAATGGAGTGATTACTACCTATGGGTAAAGGGGCATCTCATCAGATTTAGTTGGCTTTCCCATTCTCTGGCATCTATCACACTTCCTTGTATACTTTCCTGCATCCTTATGAAGTGTGAGCCAGTAGTATCTTGTATTAAGAATCTTCATTGTTGTCCTTTTGGCTGCAAAATTCCCTCCACAGGGTTCATTGTGACATGCATGCAATATATCATATGTCTCATCTTCCCTTACACATCTCCTCATGACATGGTCTGGTCTAGTGTAGAATAAACAACCTGCAATCCATGAGAAAGGAAAGGTTTTCTCAATGAGTACCCTTCTCTCTTTTGGAGAGAAATGAGGAGGAACTCTCCCTATAACCAGGTAATTGGCTATGTTAGCATACCAAGGTGTATGCACATTGATGGAAAATAAATTTTCATCAGGGAAAGAGTCATCAATAACTTGATTATCTGTTGATGTAGTCAATTTAAAAAGAAATTCTGCTACAACATTTTCTTTCCCTGGTTTATCAACAATGGTGATGTCAAACTCTTGCATCAGCAACAACCACCTTGCTATCCTACCTAAAATCAAGGGCTTATTCATGAGGTATCTTATTGTTGCATGGTCTATATGAATAAAAATATGATACCCTATTATGTAGTCCTTGAATTTTTTAAGGGAATAGATGGCTGCCAACATTTCTTTTTATGTCACTGTGTAATTCTATTCATCCCCTTGTAGGTTTTTGCTAACAAAATAGATAGCGTTCTTAATTGCTCCTTTATGTCTCAATACAACTCCCACAACATAATCTGATGCATATGTATGAATGTGAAAAGGAAGCTCCCAATTATGACCTTTGAGTACAGAAGCATGGGTTAAAGTTGCTTTCAAATTAGAGAATGCCTTGTCACAGTCCCCTGTCTACTGGAATTCAGCATCTTTAGTGAGAATATTGTACAATGGTGCTGCCATTTTGCTGAAGTCTTTGATGAAACGCCTATAGTACCTACATGACCTAAAAAAAATTTGACATCTTTTTGCTTTGCAGGAATAGGAAAAATTGGTGATCACTTCAATCTTGGTTGGGTCTACTTGAATTCCCTTTTTAGATATGTATTGCCCAAGGTCTACTCCTCCCTACATCATCATGAAACACTTCTCACTGTTCAAGGATAGGTTATGGTCTTCACATCTCTATAAAACCTTCCTTATATTCTCTAGAGCTTCTACAAAACCAGCACTATAGGTAGTAAAATCATCCATATAAATCTCCATGCAATCATGTGAGATGTCTGAAAATATACTAATGATTTCCCTTTGAAAAGTTTCAGGTGCATTACACAAACCAAATGGAAGTACTAAGTAAGCATAAGTCCCCTATGGACAGGTAAAGGTGGTCTTCTCTTCATCCTCAAGTGCAATTTTTATTTGATTATATCCATTGAATCCATCTAGAAAATAGAAATATTGTTTGTCTGCAAGGGAATCTAGTACTTGGTCTATGAAAGGAAGGGAAAAATGATCCTTTTTGGTGGCAGAGTTGAGCTCCTTGTAGTCAACATAAACTCTCCACTTCCCTCCCTTTTTAGGTACAATCACCAATGGGGACACCCATTGAATGTCATGGATGGGGTAGATAAATCCTACATCCAAAAAATTTTGAAGTTCCCCTTTGACAATCTCCCTTAATGCAGGTTTGATTCTCTTTTGTGGTTGCCTCACTAGTGTGTAGTCATCTCTAATGTATATCCTATGAGTACAGAGCTTAGGATCCAATCCTTTCATGTCATGATAGTCCCATGCAAATTCATGTTGGTGGGTCCTCAATAGGTTTGTCAAAGACAACTGTTGCTCTTGACTCAACTTGTTGTTAATATTTAGATGTTTTCCTTTTGACACTTGCACTTGTTTGGTTAACTCTATCATAGCTACTTCACTAATACTTGGTATTTTTAGTTCATGTGGCAGCAATGTATGGAGCATATTAGTTGCTATAGGAAGTTTTGTTGTAAGAAGAGCGGGAAGAAGTGTCTTCACTGAACTAGCAAAACCAGATTCATGAGTAGATGATTCTTCATGCACCTCACAATGGTTTTGAATTATGTGGGACAACACTTCATCTTCCTCCTAAAGCTGCATGAAAGAACTTTTGCCTAACATCATGAGTTATGCCACTGAATTGACTTCCTTGGCCTCTTCTCTAGCATGTGGCCATATGGGGTTATCCATATTGTGGGATGGTTGAGCAAGAGGGTAGAGGACAAGCTTTTTGGTACTCTTCCCATTAGAAATGGTCATGTCCCCTGATCGATATCCAATAAAAGAATCTATTGTGGCCAACCATGGCCTGCCTAAAATAATGGGATACCCACCTAGTGTAGCTTTAGGAGAAAGAATCATAAAATCTGTTGGGTAGTCCCAAGAATCTAGAGTTACCACAAGGTCCTCTACTATACCATCAGGTTTGACAGTGCAACTATCAGCAAGTTGTAGGACAGTAGGAGTAGGCCTCATGTTTGCAATATTTAGTTGTTGCAGGATGTCCTTGGTCATTGCAATTATTACTGCTCCCAAGTCAATTAGAGCATTCTTGATTTGGATTCCATTTATAATAACTCCTACCACAGGACTACCTGGGTTAGTGTACTTAGGAACTGTAACTTTTCCAAGCATGATAACTACCAGTTGTCCTACCACATGAGGGGTCTTTCTTTTTCCTCCCTGGATTTTTAAGGCATGCTTCCTTGATTGTTTTTCCATATATAAGGACATCCTTTATGGCTTGAAACAAAGGTATCTTAACACATATGTGTCTCAACTGATCCAAGATGTCAAAGGTTGTTTCTTCCTTTTCTTCATTCTGCTTAGCATCCTCTAACCTTTGAGGAAATGGTGGATCTTGGGTAGTCTATTGAACTGGTTTAGGATCTTTAGGCACACTAGGCTAAATGGGTACATTCAGAGGCTCCTCTTCTTCCATAGGAAGCTCAATGATGATAGGAGTGGAAGGAGTTGGAAAATTAGTTCCTAAACATAGATGGATGCCACTCACACTCACAGCATATGCAGGAAATTGATTAGGATCTGTAGAGTATACTGGTTGCTACTGTTGTGGTTTGTTATTTGGGTTAGGTGTGGGATGAGCTAGTAACTGAGTAGGTCTAGGTGCGCTTGAACTTGAGCTAGTAGGAGGATGAATTATAGCAAGTTACTGAGGTTGTGAAGGTGGTTGCATGTAACTAGTTTTCTGGTTTGGCCATTGCTACCCTCCCCTCCATTGGGATGTTTGCTACCAGTTTCGTAGAGGTGGTTTCCAATTCCCCTAAAACTACTACCAATTCCCCTAAGGATTTTTCCACTAAGGTGGATAGTTTTGGTGATTGGTCCAAGTATTTGGAGGGTTATTCCAAGGCTGAGGTGGATATCCTCCATAGTTGGATGGATATGGGGGTTTCCATTGGCTACCAAATACATAAGAATTGAAATATAGCCCAACAAAAGATAATGGATCTGGTGGAATACCTTTTATTGGAGCCCATGGCCTCCTTTGTGTAATGTAGTAGACTTGATCATCATCACCCTAGATTGGCTTCAACTCTGGTGGAATCTATTTGATGTCAATGTTAGCTACCATTTTGCATCTGCAGTCCTTCTTCTTTTATCTGCAATGAGGGAAATATTCTGCCAACATTGCCTCTGCCTCCTCATGTTTCTACTTTTCTTGAAGTGTATACAGCTAGGTATCTAGATTATTTATGATGTCTTGCTTGAAATCTACCAAAAAATGAGTAATCTCCATCCTTGAAACTCCATTGGTGGATGATTTACCCGTAGAGGATTGGTAACCTCTTCCTTTCTTTGAAGCTTCCCTAGAATAGTTTTGACATATCTTCTTAATATCATCCCAAGGAACTTGGGTGATATCTCCTCCTCTCATTAGGTCCAAAGAATCAATGCAGCTATCATTGATTCCTCTCAGAAAGAGCAGCTTTTGAGACTCTTCATTGAGTGTATGATGTGGAGATTTCTATAGGAAAAATAGAAACCTTGAAATGTAATCCTCCAAACTCTCATCCTCCTTCTGTTGCATCCTAAAGATTTCATCTCCTCTCATGTCACTAATCTCCTCTCATGTCACTACCCCTACAATATTCCTTGTAATTCTCAAGGAACTTGTCTTCATGTCATCCCAAGTCTCTATAGTATTTCTACCTAAACTCATAAACCATCTTAATGTAGCTTCTTTCAAAGTGGTAGGAAAAAAATTAAACCTATGAGCATCAGTGGTATTAGCTCCTGCAGAGGATATCAAACTCAAACAAGAAAGTATCAGGGTCTTTTGTGACAATTCCATAGAACTTGGGAAGGACTAAAGTAGGGATATTTTTTAGGTTGTCAACTTCATTCTAATGAACAATGGGGAATGGAAAATTTGGCTAGTTAGGTCTATTTTTGTGTCTATTCTCATTATTCTCATCACCCATGCCTACTTGATGAAGTTTCAAAGCAAATGGATTATCAATTAGATTTTGGTTTGCAATGAGGGCAATATTCTGCCAACATTGCCTCTGCCTCCTCATGTTTCTTCTCTGCTTGAAGTGTATCCAGCTGGGTAGATAGATTGTTTATGATTTCTTGCTTGAAATCTACCAACAAATGATTAATCTTCATCCTTGAAACTCCTTTGGTGGATGATTTACCCATAGAGGATTGGTAACCTCTTCCTTTCTTTGAAGTTGCCTTGGAATAGTTCTAACATATCTTCTTAATATCATCTCAATGAACTTGGGTGATATCTCCTCCTCCCATCAGGTACAAAGCATCAGTGCAAATATCATTGATTCCTCTTTAGAAGAGCAACTTTTGAGACTCTTCATTGAGTGTATGATGTAGAGATTTCTACAGGAAAAACAGAAACCTTGAAATGTAATCCTCCAAACTCTCATCTTCCTTTTGTTGCATCCTAAAGATGTCACCTCCTCTCATGTCACTTCCCCTACAATATTCCTTGTACTTCTCAAGGAACTTTGTCTTCATGTCATCCCAAGTCTCTATAGTATTTCTACCTAAACTCATAAACCATCTTAATGCGGCTTCTTTCAAAGTGGTAGGAAACAACTTAATCCTATGAGCATCAATGGTATAGTCATAGCTCCTATAGAGGATATCAAACTCAAACAAGAAAGTATCAGGGTCTTCGGTGACAAGTCCATAGAAATTAGGAAGGACTAAGTAGGGATATTTTTGAGGTTGTCAAATTCATTCTGATGAGCAATGGGGAATGGAAGAGTTGTTGGTTAGGTCTATTTTTGTGTCTATTCTCATTATTCTCATCACTCATGCTTGCTTGATGAAGTTCCATAGAAAATGGATTCTCAATCATATTTTGGTCTTCAAAGGAAGTGTCTAAACTGGTCAGATGGGGAAATGCATCAACAAAAGGGTGTGCCTCTTCTTCTTCATCATATTTTGGAATATTTTGATGTTCAACTAGCTAGAATGGATATGGGTCATTAGGAAGGAATATCCCATGAGCATCTCTCTTCCTTCCTATATACATGCAATATCAACTCAGTATCAGCCAACTCACACAAAGAATTGGTGAAAGAATAGGGGGTCATTACTTTCCTAAATGAGGGGTATACTAAGAGAAAGCTTTAGAACTACTACAACAAGAAATAAACTATCAATGACTCCAAAGAACTTCCTAGTTTGACACCATCCCTAGCAATGGTGCCAAAAATGTTGGCCTCCTCTAATTGTTTAATAACTAATCCCTTAGATTTGTAACTTAGAGATTCAACATCTGCATTAATTAGCTATCTCACTCATCATGAAGGTTCATTTCAATTGTCAACCTAGGGACGTAAACTTGAAATGGGTCAGCACTGTATGTGCACTAGGACTTCATTATAATCATTCATAAACTAGGGAAGAAACAATGCTAGAATGAAATTAACTTAAACACTAAGCATAAATCAACATCTGCACTAACCATTAACAACCAAACTGGAAATAAAAAATAGAAATGGAAATCTCAACAAATAGACAAGAAACTACTCTGTCTACCTTGGCTGCAGGAACAGTCATAGAATGGAATTTCAGTGGCTACAAGAATAGACAGTTGATAAAATTGAAACTAACTACTGAGCAAAAAATAACTTCTAACTAGATAGGTGGAATTCTCACCAAGTGGGGCCCCTTGGGTGAGTCTCCCTTAAACTAATCTCAAATGCAACAACTCAAAATATCATATTATTTCTTGAAAACATAAGTATAACATCTCAACAATAGAATTGTAAGACTAAAACTAGAAAATGCGAGTACAAAATCAGAATATCCAACCTTGTCAAAAGGATCATCTGACCATTATTTATAGAGATAAAACTATTGACTAACCCTAACTACCTAAGCAGTAAACTCCATCAAAATAGGAGGATGTCGCTTATTGAAAGCATAGAAAAAGATGGAAGAAGTTATGCATGCGCTAAATTGGTCAAAGCGGACTTGCTTCAACAAGAATCTAGCACAATGCACTCCCTAGATTTTCTCAACAACAAATATGACCATTAAAAAGGTAGTTGCATTCTTTTTATTTGAATTAATAATTTCCCTCCATGAGAGTTTTCCCTCTTTTTACTTCTTAATGATCAGCTTCTTGACTTCTTGGCAACCGACCAACTGGAAAGAGTTTCTCCCACATAGCAGGCTTTGTTGACATCAACATTTTAGTGGAAACCTACACAATAACATTAGCACACACAAATAAATGTATATCTATAATTACCTTAGTAACATTCATTCAACCACTTGTAAATTCAACATAGGTAATTCACATAGCATGATAATGTCATTAAAGTCACATAGATAAACTTATGCCAAGGTATATGGTTTTAAAGGAAAATATCAACAACCAAGTGTCAAATTCTATGATAGCAACAACAAATATGTAATGAATCCTATCAAAATTGCGCCATTAATTGAGCTCATCAGTATGGTTCATGACAACTCATTTGGAAGAAATAAAAATATGTTTCATCATTCTTGTGTACTTCTAATGGATGTGAAGGTTGACATGCTACAAGTTATATATTTTCTTGTTTATAGTTGACCTGATTTGTATTTGCAAAGTGTGCGGATGATTTTTATAGAAGATGAAAGATGTGGAGTTTTTTTTGGACCAAGTTAAACATCTATTAGGATCCACAAGTCATTTTCATTTTCCTAGTGTTTCGTGTAGTCTTTTGGGTCTTACACTCTACATGTTTCATGTTTTTTTTATCCCTGGCCAACTTATGTAATATTTTGTTGCAAGCCGACATGTGAAATGTAATCAATGTAATATCATGTATAAATTGTAAACCTAGTTGATCTAGGGAGATGCAATGATGGTGATTGTGTAAGGGACTGAAAAAGAAAGAGTATTTGAGGTAGATCATCTTTGATTACATTTTGATCATATCCCTATGATAGAAGGCATGTGAAGAAGTGTTCTTAATTATTTTTTAGAGGTAGTGAGATGAAGGCATCAACTTCTTAATTGTTGAAAGGAGTGGGCTACTAGGAAACTGAGAAGACATTTGGAGAGTCAATAAAGCATAATTACAATCATCAAAAGAGACTAAGATTAATTGTCAATTTTAGATAATGGAAGGACTGTCATTCTGTAATCATTCCTAAGTGTGTGATTAGATTAGGGAGTTGTAGCTTCCTTGGGTGTAACCCTAAATAATCAGGGATTTGTAGCTTCATTGGTTTGTAGCTCTAAAAAAAAGTTGTAAATTTTGTTCATCTTGTGAGGTTGGATTAGGAAAGTAGCTCCTAGCAGCTTTTCTCATCGTGGTTTTTCCCCTATGGGGTTTTCCACATATATTTGGTGTTGTGTTGTGCATTGTATTCATCTTTCGTGTTCTTGTTTATGCGGTAGAGTTTGAAATATTTTTTTTGTTCCAAAAGGCTTTAGATTTGATAGAATATTGATTCACCCCCCTCTCAGTATTTCAGTGAGTTCAACATTCACCTTTACAAAACATCATTCTTAGGTTACAACAATGTACTCAATGATGTCAAAATAGATTATAATCTTCACACCAAAAATTTGGAGAATGAACCTGATTGGCTAAATCTTCCTCAAATCCTCTATAGATTTGTATTGTGATGGTGTGAAGTGAGCATAAATAAAATAAATAAAATTAAAAGATAGTTTTAAAATTTTAGGTTTATTCTTCCTAGGTTTTGATTATGTGAATTAAGTTGACCAGTGCCTTGTCCATTATAGAGTCAAGAATGAAGCAATTCTCTTAATAACAAACTAAAAACTAATTCAATGGTCTTTTACAAGATTATTGTCTAACAATAAGAAAACCAACATTTGGATAATATTGTTAATATTATTTTAGATCCCTATTATAACCACAATAGCTTCAATTATCCAACTAAAAAAAAAATTAATCTATTACTTGAATAGAAGCCAACAATCAAACATCCATTAAAACAAATATGCAATGAGGACCTTGATGATCTTTGATTATAAAGATTCAAAAGATATGGTTTTACAATATGGATACATCAACAATATGACTTATATTCATATACACATCAAAATTGAATTGTTTGTTGCTATCACAAAGAAAATTTACAACATTCTCCTTTAAATATTTCAATAGACCTAATTGTACAAGACTAACTCTATATAGAGACTTGCTCAAAACCTAAGAACTCGAATGCTAGAATAAAGATCAAAATTTCCTCTTATAGAAGTAAGGGAGCAACAAGAAAAATCCTTATTCCACCATGTACCACACAAAATATAGAAATTAAGTGGTGGCACCTTTACAAAAGATAAAATATATTTATACATGAGAAATTAACCATTGCAACACCTATTAAAGCTCTTTAAGAACATTTATGTATCTAGATGAATTTTATTTGATCAAAATTGCATCTTGAAGTTGTGGAGGGTATTTTCCACCCCCAAGTCCCAAGACAAACAAGATCTAAAGGGATTGAATTTCCCTTGATCACCTTAATGGAAAAGGCGAAAAGATGGGATGGAAAACAATGGAAAAGCTAGACTATGTTTTTGGGTTTCCAGGATGGAGGACTTTAGGGATCAAGTGAAAAAACCATGGAGGTTTTGGGAAAAAAATTAACTAGCTCTCATCTAGAGGATGACAATGCATCGTGTTTTCATCTCAAGGATGTGCTGGAATCTCATATGAACATAGATTAGATTCTATGACCAAACCACTCAGGGATTGCTAACAACCCGAATACTGGAATCTAATAGTTTTAACAGAGAATAACAAAATGTTAGAGATGCATAAAAATATAAAAAAGTACAACAAGAAGAATACTTTAAGAGAAATATAAACTAATTAGAAGTGAAAGACAAGTAGGAGGAAAGAGATATCCAACTCATGGTAGGTGCAGCCTCCTACAAGCTCCTCATGAATAAGATCCTACACACAGAAATGAGAAAATGTTGGGGTTTCTTTTCAGGGCTTGTCTTAGTCGAACCCCTAGATTCATGTTTCTACCTCCATGGAAAATAAAATAGAACACAATGTAAAAATAATGATAAAGAAAGTAATAGACAAGACATATGAAAATGCAAATATAATCAATATGCTTAACTGAAAAGATGATAATGTAATAAATTAAATACTACCCTCCCTTCTACAAGCTTGGATAAGTCGAGAGGAAGGATGAGAGCTTCAAGAATGCAAGGTGATCATGCAAGAGTGATGTAGAGATTGAAACCTACAAGAAAAATGGTGTAGAGAAAATGGAAGAGTGATGGAGTAAGAATGAAGTGGAATAATGAGAGTGAAGTGAGTATAATTGCAATAATGAAGACTAGAGTGAATAGAATGGAATTGTAGGTTCAAAATGGAGGTTTGTAGGTAAAAGAGCCATTTTTGGGTAGGTTTGCAATTGCAGGGAGCATTACACTTTGCGGGTGGTAGGAAATTTAACGTCCTAACTTCCATTGACATAGGAATCTGATAGGGACATTCGATTGGTGCACAAATTTCTACATGGCGTGGAAGCATCCTAGTAAAAATTCCCTCCACTAATGGAAAATGATAAGGTATGAATGGGACAAAAGGCTGAGAGCAACAGGATTTATCGTTATCGATTTATAAGGCTAAAGTAAGGGTGGTGTTATGGGAAATTATACCCTAATGAGATTTCACGCCATAAAAAAATTCCCCATTTTAGCAAGCGTAAGTGTGTGAGCTAAAGTAGAAAGAGATTGAAGAGAATATACCAAAAATAGAGAGGAAGTGGAACTTTGATCCAGTATACCTGATGCGGAAGGAGCTTCACCAAAATGTGAAGAGGACATAGGTCTTCAATCCTGCAAAACCAACTATAATGTCACCACAAACATGTTAAGTGAAAAAGTGAAAAATAATATACATGATAAAAATTTCCAAAGACACAAGAAAAGACAATCTGATGAAATAAAGATGTTTTTGATAGGTATGGCTAGCATGGCTAGAGTCCATAGGGCAAGCATATAGGCATGTTTTTACTACAAACTATGTTGCAAGAAATTCATAGAAAAGATAAGGAAGCTTTAGTCAGGTTACCCCAAAGCTAGACACCAAGATATAATACATCAAGAGATCAAGACATAAGACATAAAGGAATCCTTTTGAAAGAATATACCTTTTCGAAAAGAAAGTCCCCTTAGAATGATGTGTGGTACATAAAGGAGCACATGTCATTCTAAGGAGAGAAGAGAAATATAAGAGACATTGTAGCACAAGATACATGGAAAGATGTATTCATGGAATGTTTTCACTCATGTGAAGGACAACACATGGAATGTACAACATCACAAAGCAAAAAATTAGAGACAAAGATATCAAGAGCACAAGGGGATCTGATTATTCAAGGTCAGAATTACTCATAGACATAGATAGATAGATATAATATAATATATGTATGAAGTTTCATCAGCCCCCAAATGTATCATATCACGAATAATAGCACATGAAGGAAAGGTAAAAATAAAAATTGGGTCAACATGGAAGAGGCTTAAATGCCTCAACGCTTTGCATCATCCTCAACATAAAATGTCAAGATTATGACATATAGAAGAATGATGAAACAAATAGAAGTGACTATAGAGTTTCTCTCCTCTATCCAAGCACCTACAAGGGTACAAAGGTTCCTCTAGGAAAGAGCACAAACATATACAGACAAGCACGAGGGAACACAAAAAATCACACAAAACTAATCTAAATATGTAGAAGAGGGTGTCGATCTAATTTGAATCCACCAAGTCATCTTGCTCCCAATATAGATCATTATAAAGGGAGGGAGGATGATCTTGTAGGGGAGGGATAGCAAGGGATGCTCATTCAACTCACTTACAACAAGGGATAAGGAAGAAAGCCCCTTGAGGTCTGTGTCATTGAGCTCTTGTGAGACCAAGGTCATCGATCTTGCAAAGATCAAGGAAATAGTTAGGATGTACTCCAATGAATTGAACATGAACTTTTCAAGAGTTCCATGTCTTAACTGAGAAGGAGGAGGAAAATACACCAAAGATTCATTGTCAACCTTGAGAAAAGGAGCAGTGATAAACTCCAAGGACACAGGGGTTGCCTCTATCACAAGAATGGCATAGACCAAAGCAGAATAAGACTTAAGAGAAGACAAAAATGTCTTACAACCATCACATGAAGTGGGGTTATCCTCAGACTTGTGCTTCATAAGAGGATGTAAAATCCCCATAGATGAAGTGGAAGCAAAAGAAGGATACAAAGCCATAGAGGACACCACCTTTGTATGAGGCATGTCCATGGGCTACGAGAAAGGAGGAACATCAAGAAGAGAGCTAAGAAGGGGAGGCTCCACCAAGGGAGCGATGAACACCTACGCCCTTTTTGGATGAGGTTCATCATAGTCCACCAATGAAGCTAAAAGAAGAACCGAGGTGATGAGAACTAAAGCAGAAGGAATCAAAATAGGAATAGACACAAAAACAACAGGCTCATCCTTGCTCTTCTACAAAGAAGATTGTTCCTTAACTAGAGCCTTTCACTGATGCTTATGCTCATGTGCAAGTTGGTTATGTTAGCTATAGGCACTACAAGACACAACTTGAGAAGAGGCTAGGGGCTTTTTCTCTACCACAGGAGTAAACTCCACAACCATCACTAGTGAAAGGGAAGACTCCTTAGGAGGAGAAGGAGGAGAAAGGACAAAGAAGTAGGAATAGAGATAGGCATCTCAATGAAGGGCCTCTTTCCTTTCCCTACTCTGGGAGCAAGTGGAGGAATAGGTGAAGGCCAAAATGCAAGAAAAACCCCACAAGAATGCTTCCCCTTGCTATACAGGGTGGTTTAGGGTACCATGGGTAAAACAAGAAGCTAAAATACTTGGGGCTTCAACCTCCACAACACGGACACCTTTCCTTTTCATGTGCCAAGCACAGTTGTAGGAATAGAAGATGTTTCTAAGGGATAGGAAGAGGAAGTTGAAGGAACAAAATAAGAACTAGAAGGAGAAGACCCAAGGGTAAGAGCAAAATTGTCCTTCTATTTTGGAGGGGATGAAGATGAAGCATGTTGTTGTGCACACAGGTGGGACTTTAAAGAAATAGCGTAAGGAGATAGGGAAAACCACCCTTTGAAATTGAGCCCCCAATATTGTATGTATAATAAGCTCTATACAAAATATCTCCCCTAGGAGGGAGAGGTCCGACTAGGGCAAGCCAAAAGTGGTCAAGGGAGAAGCCCCCACGTGATATTAGTGGCTTTTATCTAGTGTCTTGGATAGTATGCACAGTATCCTCATGGGGAAACTTCAAAATTTGTGGATCATTGAAGTAACTACATTCATGGAGGCTAGCTATGGAATGCCTAGCCTCACTTTGAATAGGTCATACTTTGAGATCACAGAAAATGGACTTCCATAGCCTTAGGTCCTACTAGGACCAACAAAGAAATAGTGACATCCATAGGCATAATAGAAAATTGATCATATGTGTGAATGGTATCCTATGACTCATCATATTTCTTCTTATGTAAACTACTAATAAACAAGGTCTCCTTTAGAAAAATTACATTCACATGGATTGAAGGATCAACCATAATGCCCATTAGAATGTTACCATTGATACGAGAAGGAACATAAAATAGAGAGCTCCTTGTTCGGGGGTAGATCATGTGAAATGAATGAAATTTCAAGGAAAACATTCACACACTCTGTAGGAGGAATATGAGTAAATGATACTACATTCACATATTCATATGGGTGAAATCAGAAGATGATGAAGGAGTAACCAATTAGCAGAGTGTGATAGGAAAGGATTGGTGTATATCTCTAGCTAGATATTCGGCTTCATTACAAATTTGCTAGAGTTTTGTTTTCAACCATCGAGGCAACTAGTCTCATCATCAATGCGGTCTTGAATCACATGATGCAGGTGAACACATCTTTCAGTTTCATGTCTGGAGACTCGATGTTATTGACATAACTTATGAGAGTTGTACTTTTAAGGATATATATAGGACAGAGGTCAAATCTCTAGAAAAGTTATTATTTTATCTTTCAACAATTTCTGTAAGATGGTATTATATGATTCTGACAATTTAGTGAAAGTTATATTAAGTCTTGTAGCATTCTTATATGTTGGAATAGAGACCATGTTTTCCATGACCTTTCTCTTTCCAAAGACTAACATAACTGACTAGCCATCCTAATGGGAGCATGAGGAAAAACTCCTGTAGTGGATAACTATTTGATGGTACTCTCGCAAGGTAGCACATAGATGCATGAAAGATGTATATTTCATTAAAATAAACTTTTCTTATAATGAAGGCAACAATTTTCTAATAAGAAATTTTTGAACATCAGAATCAGGTAAAGGATAAGAATTTGAGCAAATGTGGCTTGATATCAAGCTATAAAATTACTTAACTTCTCATGAGTCCCCTACTTGCATTAGATGAGATCATTGAACATGATCTTTGGAACAATGTTGGCCTAAAACTATTGGAGCAACTAATTAACTAGCTGATCAAAAGAGAAAATAGAATTATCACATAGGGCACAATACCATTCCAAAGCGGCGTCCTTGAGGGAATATGGGAATAGTTTATCCAAGAGTGCATCATTATGGAATAAATTAGTACACATGGCATTAAAGGATGAGACATGTGTCTATGGATCCCCATGGCCATTGTACTTTTCAAATTTCAAAATCTCCACTCCTAGAGAGATACGAGTATTTAGAATAGCAATAAAGAGAGGACTATGATGGTAGAAAGGTTGAAATATAGGATGAGAGGCAAAGTTGACCAAGTTTTCTAACTAGTTCTACATACATCCCATTTGGTGTAAAAGAGCATTAAGGATAGGATCAATAGATGAGGTATGACCAACTGAACTTCTAGCATGACCACCACCACTTGCACCAATAGAGCCCTTAGCACTAGCACCACCAAAGTCACTAGCACTATAAAAGGCACCAACACTAGCACCGATAGAGGTACCAACATCAATACCACAAGTAGGGATGTCTTGAGCTGCAAGTGTGGAATAGCTGAAGCTCAAAGGTACCTTATTTACTTTAATAGTATGACTCTATTTAGGCATGGTGTTGGTGTTAGTAAAGGTACCTACATCAACAATGCACATTGACGCCCTAGGCATCGAGATTTCCAGTTGTCTTCTAGTGATCCTTGATCCCAAATCTTGAATACCACCCAAGGTAGAGGTGTAGGAGGGGACATGGATCTCTACAATATTGATAATACCACAAAGAATATCTAGACCTCTTTTATATTTAGTTAACAAATCTTTCATATTTTCAATCATGAGAGCTATTTGGGAAAAATCATTATCTTCTACCAAGAGTCTCGTAAGCTCTGCGAGTCTCATATCTAAATAAATAAGCTCTACAAGGACCCTAAGAATAGTTTCATCTTCCAAAGAAGAGGTAGAGGTCAAGGGTAACATAGGAGGGGTATGAACATGAATTGTATCTTCATTAATATGAGGATCATATCCAGTAGAGATTCCCACAGTGAATTCATCAAAATTCGAGTCGGAATGGATAGGACTGAACCTCCTAGATCCCATGTCTAGATTTTAATAACTCCTTCTGACAAAGTGATTGGAGGTAGTTTATTGGTTCATAAAGCTTGTGAAGAGCATCACATTGCACTATCAACCATTTATCCTAATCACTTTAGAAGGAAATTTTTCAAAATAAGGACAAAGAGAGAAGGATGGTTCACGTCAAGTTCACCAAAATATGGAGGGGATTCGCTACTCCCAAGCCCTAAGAAAATAGGGTCTAAAGGGAGTGAATTACCTTCAATTGCCTCAATGATAAAGGTTAAAAGACAATATGGAAAATGAAGGAAAATATAGACTATGTTTTTTGGTTTCTAGGATGGAGGACTTCAGGGATCAAGTGAACAGACCATGGAGGTTTTAGGAAACAAACTAGCTGGCTCTCAGCCAAAGGATGAAAATGTAGGATATGGATGACAACATGGCATGTTATCATATTAGGGATGCATTGGCATATTGTATGGACAAAGATAAAATTCTGTGACCAAAATTCTTAGGGCTTGCTAACAATCCAAATATTGGAATCTGATAGTTTTAACAAAGAATAAAAGAATACTAGAGATGCATAAAAATATAAACAAGTATAACAAGAAGAATAATTTAAGTGAAAGATAAACTATCTATACGAGAAATGAAAAGTAGGAGGAAAGATATATCCAAGTCACGGTAGGTCTAGCCTCCTACAAGCTCCTCATGAATGAGATCCTACACACACAAAAACAAGAAAATGTTGGGGCTGCTTTTTGGGGCTTGCCTCAGTCAAACCCTCGCTTTGGTATTTCCACTTCCATGGACAAATAGATAGACCATAATGTAAAAAAAATGATAAATAATTTAATAGAAAAGATGTATGGAAATACAAAGATAATCAATATGATTAACTATAAAGATGATAATGCAATAAAGTAAATATTACTCTCCTTTCTACAATCTTGGAGAATCCGAGAGGAAGGATGAGAGCTTCGAGAATGCAAGATAATCATGCAAGAGTGATGTAGATCTTGAAACCTACAAGAAAAACGGTGTAGAGAGAATGGAAGAGTGATGGAGCAAGAATAAAGTGGAAGAATGAGAGTGAAGTGAGTATAATTTCAAGAATGAAGATTAGAGTGAATAGAATGGAATTGTAGGTTCAAAATGGAGGTTTGGAGACAAAAGAGCCATTTTTAGGTGGGTCTATAGTTGTAGGGAGCATTACACTTCACGAGTGACAGGAAATGTAATGTCCCAACGTCCACTAACTTGGGAATATATCAAGGTCATTTGCATGATGCACAGACATCTACATGATGTGGAAGGGCCCTAGTCAAAATTCCCTCCACTGATAAAAATGACAAGGTATGGATGGGATAAAAAGCTTAGAGTGATGAGATTTAGTATTATCAATTTATAAGGCTAAAGTAAGGGTGGTGTTATGGGAAATTTCTTTAGGGTGTAATTTTACGCCATAATATCAATAGGGTAAATTTGATATTCTTATTCTAACATGTTAATCCTATAATTATGGTCATTGGTGATGATCGATTGAAAAGAAACTCCAATTTTTGCACTACTCTTCTTTGTATTTTTATCCTACTTTGATGATATGCTATTTCTGAGTGTGAGAAATTAGTTATCTCTATGTGATCCATAAATATCTTCACTTGTTAATACTTGTAACATGTCATAGAAACAAACCATACTATATTCAAGAATAGAGAGCATGTTTATGCTAATGTTTGAATGTTCTACATTAAATTCACACTCATTTATTTTTACATAGATAGGAGATAATTTTAGCAAAATTAGCTCTCTATTCCTTGCAAGATTTTATCTCTCCATCTTTATCCAGTATAGGGTGCATGTGAAACTCTTCAAGACCTTTAAAAACATCAAGCTCTCTCCTTATAAGTGCTTGAAACTCATTATGATGGAAAATAATACCATCTATAGAGTATTTGATTCAGAAAAAATATCAAATATCAAGTCATGATCAAAATTCAAGTGATCTAAAATAATCCTTAGTAGTGCAACTTCTAGAGCCCAACTGACTTGGAAAAAATTCAACCAAACCCCTATCTGATCATGGTTAGTGAATGTATCATTTAAAACTTTATATTTTTTCCAAACCTTGTCAAAATGGCTTAAAATTTTAGCTAATTTATGGCCTAACATGTTGTCAATTAGGTCTAAAATATTCTTGGCCCCTCTCTCTTTGGCCACCTTTTTTTTCTCTTTGCTCTTCTTGAGCTTCTCTCTCAAATTTTTAACCTCAAGGGTCAAGGTATTCTTTTCTTACGATCCCTTATCTTCAATAGCTACTTGTGGAGGATGTAGTAATCCTATGACCACATTCAATTTTTCCTACAACTTTAAGTTTGTGGAATTGGCCTTATCCAAGTCTCCTTGAAAAATTTTCACTATTGTTTCAGTAAACAAGGTTGTGTTAACTATGAGGGAATTTTCTTGAATGGAACTTGTATCCCCTAATCTCTTGACTATTAAATTTCCAATGAATTCACTTGGATCATTGATATTTTGGGGCTTATTGGTCTCCAAAAAAATTGACCATATTTCCAAGGTCTCATGTCTCAGCTTAAATCCAAACCCAAAATACAAAGCATCAACTTGCTCTTCTGATTGCAAAATAAGGTCATTTCCTCTTTATCTTCAAATAGTGTCAAATTCTATTGTAGATGACATATCCCATCTTGGAAAGAGTAGACATTCAACATTCCTTACTATCTCTCTACCCCTTTTAGGTGGCATGGACTCCATTTTTACATTTACCTTTGTCTAAAACTCTACAATAATCTCTTTCTTCTTCTCCTGTATTATTTTTTGATCTTGCATCCTTTGTTGTAGCTCTTGTTGGAAGATTTTCATTGATGATGTTGTCTGACAACATGAGAATGGTATGTAGCATAGTATGTATATTTTGCATTATCATGTGTTGTCATTGATGTCAACATTGTTGTGGATCATTCCAACATGATTTAGAAGTGTTTTTGAAGAAATTTATATAGGATAAGTTGGTCTAGAAAGTATAGCTACACAAAAAAATGCCTAAGTATCAAATTTTTCAGTACCATGGTTCAATGTGTTAGTTTTTGGGTCCATAGTCCACCGCAAATAGAGATATCACTCTACGATTCTAACATTTTTTTGGTGATCATCAGATGCATATAAATCTAAGAATTTTTGTTGTTTGATGAAGTATTCTAGAATATATGAATGACAGATTTTGGTCTTGTATATTGTAGTTATTTTCTGTATAGAGTGTCGATGTGGGAGATTTTGCATTCCTTCTTGGATGATTATTTTGGGTTGTGATGTTGAAGATAAGCTATTAGATGTCAGTTGAATAATAATATAGATGGGATCATGTTTTTAGTTCCACGTGAGGTGAATTGGGTAAACAGATGAAGGATTTTATGTTTAGGTCTTATTTGGGGCTGACCTAACATGTTTGAAGGATTAATATGTGTTGCAATCTTATGTAAGACCTATATTGGGTCCATCTCGACCTATCTTGAGGAGAATTGAATTTGAATTAAGATGCAAGAACTTGATGAAATTTTTTGAGGATGACAAATTCAATTTTGTGTGTTACTTCCAATTAGGCTGACCTAATTGAAGTTACACTTGATGTGGATATATATAGGAAACTTATTTTGTTGTTTTGTAGAAGAGTAGTGCAAGTAATGTATGATATATGATATGTATGGTGTTTCACCTACAAGTGTGTGATGTGAATGTGATCAAATTTGTGTGAATTGTGTGAATTTAGAGCAGAGTAGTGCATTGATCTAGATCATTGCATAGATTGTTTTATACTTTATTGGAACTATAATCCAACATATATTTTAGATGCATTTGTAACAGTTCAATAGGTTGTGAGCCACTCCTTATTTCTTCTATCTTATTCTCTCTAGGCAGTGAGTCTACTGGATAGTGAGTCCACCTATAGTGAGCATTTTTGTAATATACTATATCCAAATATAATATATTGTGAGCTAACCCTCATTGTGTTTTTTCCCATTTTGAGTTTTCCATGTAAAAATCTTGGTGTTCATGTGTTATGTGATCTTGTTTCATGCTTTCATTCATTATTGCAGTTGAATTTTTTTTGGTCATTAGATGGCTAATATTTGTATGGTTTAATTGAATATGGATTCACCCCTCCCCCCCCCACTCTCAGTATTTTGGGTGCTCAAAAATTGGTATGAGAGCTTGGTTCCTTGGAAGAAGCTTGATTGCTTTGGGAAGATCTTGGAAATTGAACAAATGGATGATAGAAAGTTTCCTATTCCTTCGGAAGAGATTCATGCTATTGAATACACAAAAGAAGATTGCATGATTGACAAAGAAGAACTCAAAGTTTCTCTTGAATATATTAACAAAGTTGAAGATGAAAATAGAGATTTGAAGGAAAATACTAAAGAGGAAAATCAGTGCATCAGAAAACTGAGAGAGCAGATTAAGAAGTTTAGAGAAAGGAATAAGTCAATGAACAATTGAATCAAGCAAATGAAGATCTCACTATATTGAAAATGCAAGTGGAATAAAAGAATAGAGTTTAGGAATGTCTAAATGAGATGGTGGAAAGCATATCTAATGAATGCATGAGGATTGAACAAGAAGTGGTAAATCTAAGATCAAATCTAGAGAAGGCAAGAAATCATGAAGATAAATTCAAGACAAGTTCTACAATTCTTGATGAGTTGATTGCAGGTTAGAAAGCATCTAAAGACAAAGGTGTCCTAGGACTTGAAAAAGGAGAAAGCTCAAAAGCAACTCAAACACATAATGGAGAAAAGAAGATCAATGAACTAGAAAAGACTAAAGACAAGAAGAGCAATGGCAAGATATGAAATCAAATAAGCAATGCTAGAAGACCCCCTATCATACAACCAAATGCTCAAAGGTACCAATCTTTCAATGGTTTTTGTTATTATTGAAATAAATATGGACACAAAGTAATAGAATGTAGAAGCAAAATGAATCAAAATGCTCCATCTGTTACTAGTAAATTCTTTACATGTAAAGGATTTGGACACTGAGGAAATGAATGCAGAAGTCAAATGATGAATGGATACAACAATGGTAGAATGATTCATTCCTTTAATGGTTATTGTTATACATGCTATAGATTTGGACATATGGATAATCAATACAAATATAGAATGAATGGAAGGAATAATGCTCAAAGAAATTTTATATGCAACACTTGTAGTAGGTCGGGACATATTGCTAAATTTTGTAGAAGTAGAAACAAAAGGAAGGATAATCTGGTAAAAAAGAATGAACCAATCAAAAGATTAATCCAGTTGAAGTAAAGAAGGAAATGGAAAATATTAGAGAAAGAAAGAAGACACTGAGGATAAGGGAGAATCTGTACCATCCTCTGATGTATATGTTTCCTCCAATAACTAAGCCTAGAGCTATGACTTAGGGGGATCTTTAATAGATATCTTATATCCCCTTCCAGAAAAGAGGTGCTAGAGATACAACACAAAAATATGTCATGAAGAATGGAATGCTTAATTTATTGAAGAAGATTGTAGGAAGAAATATGAAAATGCAGAGATTTGTGGAGCTTGAGAAGTTGACTGTGCATATAGTATTTTTAGGTTACCAACTTTATGGTTTGAAGCATTTATTACAGAATTAGGTCAAATCAAAGAGTTAAAAGTGAATTTTTTAAGGAAAATTCATGTCATCAAAAACATTCAAAGGAGAATACAGGAGAAAGAAGTGAATTTGAAGAGCTCAAAGAATCTCCAATTTGTAGAGTATCAAAACCCTACTTCATCGAGCAGAGTAAAAGGTATTTAGCAATCCTTGCATACTCTAGTTCTTTGGAATTATTTTTTGAAAGAAATTTGAATGCAATGGAGACAACGGAAGTTGTAGATGTCTCATAGAGACCACAACATAATTTTAAAAGATATTCTACTAAAGCCTTAGAAGATGAACCCTTAGGCACATTTTCACACATACCTTATGTGATTTTCCAACTAAAGACATTAGGGTATGCATTCATGGTAGTATGGATGAACACTCTATAAAATTATTGGACCTATGGGTGGATGGGTTAGTTGGGGATGATTACACTTTAAAGCCAAAGTAAAATGTCCTAACTAAGAAGAAATTAGATGTATGGAAATGGTTTCCAAATTTTAGCTATGAAGAGAAGTGCATCAGAATGGCCCTAAGCAGAATTCATGACCAATTTATGTAGATTCATATCCCTCATATGATTACTAAGGAAGTAATTAGAGAGATAACTAGTTTATGGTCCACCAGACCAATTCCAATCTTGAAATCCACTAAGAACAAGGATGTAATGGAGATAACAAGTGCTAAATCTTATCAAAGAGACCTCACAGTAAACCTTATCAAAATCCCAACAGTTAGACATGTAGCTATGCTTATTGAATACAAGATTTACTATATCAATAGAGATAATTTGGTCTCTACCACCACAATTCATGTGGCACAGGACATGGTTGAGAATAATGTTGATTAAGACCTTTGTGAGTTGCTCTAGCAAAAATTTATGGAGAAATTGAAGGAGATTAAGAAAAAGAAGTATGTATTCAAGTATGGAAAATTGATGATGTTTTTTCTCTTCTAATTTTTTAGGGAAGTTCCTATGGTTGGAAAGGTCAATTGGTCAAGTACAAAGCTTGTTGCACACTAGATAGGAGACTATATGAGAATTCTTGGAGATGTGAATGCTCAAGGTGATTCCCTTGCAACCTTCTTTACAATATTCCAAAGAAGAATGAATGAGAGACAAAGAATTCCAAGAAGTGTTGTGAAGAGATACAAAAATGACATTACTTTTCTAGTCTTTACTGATTTTTGTATAATGGAAGTAGTTGAACTTAGAACCATTTGGGTTCCATAACTGGTGCAAGAGCACCTATTTGATTACATGCCTCCATGAGGCCAAAATGTAATAAGTGTTTAAGGAGTGCTAGGGGTTCATTTAATAAGGTCTTTCAAGACCATTATAATGCATTTGAGTCAATTGGTAGGAATTAGGATAAGTTATGTAGTCATTTTTGTCTAATTTGCAAAAAGATGGGAAATGTGTTAAGTAAGGTCCATAGTAGGTTTTAGATGTTTTGTCATTTGAATAAGGTCAAGGAGGATCCTTTTACCATTTAATAAGTCAATTTATGGATCTAGAGGCATGGAGGGATTCAAAGAATGTAAAAAGAGCAAAATCTTGTAAACCTTGTGGTTAAGGTAAAAGAGCAAAATTGTCAAAGTAACAAATTAGAAAGTTAGGAGGCTATTTGAGTTAGTTTTAGGAGTTTTTTATAGAGTGGAAGCCTTTAAAATGATGTATCATCTTGAGAAAAAGGTGGTTTGAATGTAAATAATGGAGATTTTTGCATTGTAGTGAAGAAAACATGAATAAAACTCATAATTTTTGTGTTTTTTACTGTAAAACAGAGTTCTTGGCTCCTGTACAGCCATGTATGGCCTAATAATGGGGATAAATCATGTGGTTTGATAAATCTATGAATCTATTTCCATATTATTTTTATTTCATTCAAATCCATACTATTTTGAGGGAGATATTACTTGTTTGGTGAAAAGGATCAAAAACCCTCCTAGGGTAACCAGTGGCTATTCAAAATTGTCTGTCTTTAAATCTAGCCAATGGAACATGCTTAAAATTGGTGAAAAGACTCATTACTGTCTATTCTTACACATCCTAAGTTTGCAAGCTATGAATATTTGATTTTCTTTTGTTTTATTGATGCCCTAGGTTGTATTTTGAAGAAAATTGGGAAAATTTGATGTTTTGTTATTGAAATTAGTGTCAACCATGAAGGAAAGTATTGAAAACATGGTCAAGGTGTAGGGGATTCCTTTTACAATATGGGTTTTGATAAATAATCTATTTTGAAGCATGTTTCTTTCAAATGGTCAGGATTGTGTTTTCTTTGGCAGACTGGTAAAGGGAAAATTGCAGTGCAATTTGAATGTTTAGTTTGTGTGAGGGATGCATTTCTTGAGTATTAATAATTGAAAGGGGTTGTTACATATTTTGGGATGCCTTGGTAGATGGGTTTTAGAGAAACCACAATTTTTTTGTTTCCATTTACTCACTATCCTTTTTAAACAAAGTTATGGTAATCAAGGTTTTGAATCTCCAATAGAAGTTCTAGTCAGGGTTTTGATAAGATAGCATGAAGTATGTATGGAATATGGTTTCCTTAGTGTGTGCGGGTGCATTGGAACATGTTGGAAGCACTGGGAAGGAGATTGAAGGATTGGGTGGCACTTTTCCAATAAACCTCATGATGCAAGTAGTGAATTGTTATGGTAAGAGTTTATGGTTTTGATTCATTAATGGGAGTTGTTGTTTGGGATGACTTGTATGGTACAAAAGCCTTGTTAGAACTCTAAGTTTTCATTTTTATGTTGAATGTACAAGCTAACAAGATTTGTAAGGGCCAAAAGGCAAGGTACAATCACTATTGATTGGTGTTGTTACAAAATAAAAAAGTCTACATTTTTATGTGTTTAAGAATTAGATAAAGATTTGTGTTGTTTTCTTATGTTGAGTGGTTAAGAGAATGTCTCCAAAATTCCTAATAGCATGTGTTAGAGAAGAGTTGATTTGAGTCATTGTTGAAGGTTTGGGTGATGTTTTTTTTAATCCCTTGAGCTCTGCATCAAGAACTAGGTTATGAAGTGTCAGAGGAAAAAGTTATTGGCTATGTAGAAGTGCTACTAAACAATCCTAAAGACCCTAGTAGGCCAAGGTATGGGGATTATGAAGAAAAATCAATGGAAGTTTACCTAGAATTCAAGAAACCACAAATGAGGAAAAATGTTGATGTTGAGGTAGAAATATATGCCAAAGAGCTTGGCATCTCAAAATAAAAGGTGAGGTTTTCCATAGAAAGAGATAGAGCTAATATGAGTGCAGTAGAAGACTCTAGTAACTCAAGGAGATCAGTTACTACATCTCTACTTGTAGATTGTGAGAAGAGGAAGTCCATAGATAGTCCTCTGGTAAGGGAGAAATCCCCTTCAGTAGTCCATGCCACTAGGGAAAAAGCAAAGAAAACTACAAGGATATTCAAGCATAAAGCTACAAGGAAAAAGAAACCTCCAGCAAAAGAAAAGAAGTAGAAGAAATCTAAGAGACCTCAATCCCCTATGAAGGTTAAAGAACTTTTCAAAAGTATAGTGCAAAATGAGATGCTAAAGGAGATAGCAGAAATGTATAAGGAAGTTGATGAAACGGACAAGGCTAACATAATTGAAGCTATAGTTCAATACATAGTAGTGCTTGAGGTAGATATCAAGAATTTTTAGAAGGATATACCAAATTATTTCTAGTTTGTTTTGTTGAAAAGAAGAGAAGATGAAAACATGGAATATGAAAAGATGAAAGATGAAGCTCTTGAGAGAGTTGGTGCTCCCTTGACTCAAGTGGACCAAGCCACACTGGCTACCATCTATAGCAAGGCTCTTTGAACTAAGCTAAAATTAAATATCCTTATGGGAATGGATCAGAATAATCATGATATGATCCAAAAAGAATGCAATGAGAAGGTAGAGGAACTTGTACAAAATTTAGATCTACTTCCAACAAATGAAGACTTAAATAATGACTTTGGTGCTATAGAACACATTGAGGAAGGAGATATGCATACAGATGATGCTCAACATGATCATGAGATCAATGAATTAATGGATGAAGCTATAAAGGCATTATAGGAGATAACACCTAGTACAAACATTGATTCTTCCTTGCCTACAATTGAAAACTTCAATCTACTAATTGATTCCTTCACGGAATATGCCTCTAGACTGAAAGGTCAATTTGAAATAGAAGTTGAAGCAAGGCTTGCAGAGAAGAAATTATTGCAAATTACAAAGAAGTGTGCATTTTCACATAACAAAGTTGAAGAAATTTTGAAGGATGTACAAGCCTATGAGGAAGAAGAAAAGACCTTATTTTTTTATTGTATGAAGTGGTTAAATGCCACACAAATAATAAAGGATCTCATGGATGAAATTGAGACACAAATAAGCAAGTGCATCAAATGCTTATGATCTTGTACAAGATAGAGATGATCAAACCTAGACTGCTATAGTGAACTTACATGAAAAATACTTTACTCTACAAAACCACCAAGAAGAAATAATCAAACAGTTTGAGAAGTTAAGGGACTTGGTGAAGATCAAGTATATACCTATCTCAAGTTCTGTTGCTAATACAAATAGGACTTCAAAGATAAATCTTACTCCCAATACTTCAAAAGGAGAGGAAACCTTGGTGAAGCTTGAGTCATAGTATAGAACACTTGTAGTAGCAAAGAAACATTGGGAAGAAGGTAAATCTACTAGGCAAGTTATATTATAGAAGCTTCAAGGGTCAACATCTTTAGGTTGAACATTTCTACTTTTTATGTATTTTTCAAGTTTTCAGATTCTTTTGCAAATATGCGGATGGTATAGGATTTTTTGGTTAACTTCCTAAGGGGGAGTTAGCACATTTTTTCAATTATTTATGTTTGCACATCTAAGGGGGAGTATACAAAGCTTTTTTGGTACTTGCACACCCTTTTCCATTGATGTCAAAGGGGTAGAAATATTTAGAAATTTACTTGGTGATATATTTGGGGAGAGCAAGTTTTTTTTTAGGATGTTTTTGATAAGCATGTTGCCATCAATGACAAAGGGGGAGATTTTTGGAAGATTATCATTGATGATGTTGTCCAAAAATATGAGCACGGTATGTATATTTTGCATGATCATTTGTTGTCATTGATGTCAACATTGTTGTGGATCATTCCGTCATGATTTAGAAGTTTTTTTTAAGAAATTTGTATATGATAAGTTGGTCCAAAAAGTATAGCTACACACAAAAATGTGTAAGTATCAAATTTGTTAGTACAATGGTTCAATGCGTCATTTTTTGGGTCCACACTCTACTTAAAATGATAAATCACTATGTGATTCTAACAATTTTTTGGTGATCATCAAATGCATCTAAATCTAAGAGTTTTTGTTATTTGGTGAAGTATTCTGAAAGATATGAATGACAAAGTTCAATCATGCATATCGCAGTTATTTTTTGTATAGTGCCAGTGTGGGAGATTTTGAACTCCTTCGTGAATGATTATTTTGGGTTGCAATGTTGAAGATAAGCTATTAGATTTTAGTTGAATAATAATTCTAGATGGGATCATGTTTTGAGTTCCACGTGTGGCAAATAGGGTAAACAAATGAATATTTTTGTGTTTAGGTCTTATTTGGGGCTGACCTAACACGTTTGAAGGATTAATGTGTTGAAATCTTATGTAAGACCTATATTGGGTCCATCCTAACCTATCTTGAGGAGAATTGAATTTTGAATTAAGGTGTGAGATGTTGATGAAATTTTTTGAGGACCACAAGTTCAATTTTGTGTGTTACTTCCAATTAGGTTGACCTAATTGAAGTTACACTAGATGTGGATATATATAGGAAATTAATTTTGGTGCTTTGTAGAGGAGTAGAACAAGTGATGTGTGATAGATGACATGTATGGTGTTTCACCTACATGTGTGTGATGTGAATGTGATCAGAGTTGTGCAAATTGCATGAATTCAAAGCAAAGCAATGCATTGATCCAAATCAATGCATAGATTTTTTTGTACTTCATTGGAACTATAATCCAACATATTCTAGATGCATTTTTAATAGTTCAATAGGCTATGATCCACCCCTTATTTATTTTATCTTATTCTCCATGGGCAGTGAGTCCACTAGATAGTGAGTCCACCTACAATGAGCATTTTTTTAATATACTATATTTGGATATAATATATTGTGAGCTAACCCTCACAATGGTTTTTCCCATTTTTTGTTTTCCACATAAAAATCCTAGTGTTCATGTGTTATGTGATTTTTGGATGTTTCATGCTTTCATTCATTATTGCAACTGAATTTTTTTGGTCATTGGATGGCTAATGTTTGAATGCTTTAATAGAATATTGATTCACTCCCCCTCTCAATATTTCAGGTGTTCAACAACTCTTGTCCTTTATTTTGAAGGAAAAAGTCCTTAAACTCCTTAGTGGTGATGAATTGGTCATCTTTCATAAATTTTGATCAAGCTTGAAATCTTATATCATCCACTATTTTCCCTCTAGTTTCAAAATTAATGAGAAATTTTTCATCTAAAGGTCTTTTGACCAAAACCCTTGAGGGTGGATTTACAACTCGTCTCATCTCTAGCTCCTCAAGTAGATCCTCCTCAGCTATGAGGTAATCCATAAGGGGCTACATCCTAGGAGCTATTTCTTGCAATGGAGTGACCTGCTATGGAATTTGTGGTATATCCCCTTAAGAATTAGAAGGGACATGAGCACTTGGTGAGGGTACAAGCACATTTGTGAGAAATTTTTTGGCATTTTCTAACATTGTCATGATCCTAATGATAAGATCTTTAATAGTTGAATATGATCTCTTGAAAGAGGGATCGTCTTGATTTATCTTTGCTTCAATAATTTGGATCTTTATCCATAATGATCTTCTCTATGTTGCCTCCTTTTTTATAGAGAAATTTTTTATCAAGTCTTCAACATTTTCAATCTCATGCAAAAATGTTTCCAATTTGAAGCTATTTTTGTGATCATGGATGAAATGATTAGGATCACATCTTCTAGCCTTATACACTCTCAACCTATATGGGAGTATTTTATTCAACAATAACTCCAATCCTTCCCTTTTCATGATGTGGAAGTTTGAAAATATAATTATGGAGGGGAGGATAGCTTGCTTTATATAGTTCTTGAAATGAGTTTTATAAAACTCATTAAATTTCTATATTATGCCAAAAAAGGCAATTCTATTAGGGACAATCCTGGAAATCACATGTGGTGCAAATTGGGAACCATATACTCTAATTATAGTTGCATCTAAATAGAATAACCAATCACCCTAGTTGTGTTTGATCCATACTTCTGGGAGGTATTTAAAAATTAAAAATATCCATACTCCCTCTAATAGCCTCCAATCCAAAGGTTGCCCAAAAAAAATTTAGAACTTCTCTAACAAAAGAATCTTCAAATACTAGATATGCACCCTTCATCAGATTTGTAAAAATCAGACTATCTGTTGAAACATGGAAACTCTGTTCAGATGTGGATTATCTATGTGAAAAGAGAATCTCTAGAGTGAGTTGGTTCTCTGAAAGATGAATCCTACTCTAAGAATTTTCTAGGAAAAGGGGAAAGGATAACTAAAATTAAAACTTAAATCTAACTGATATTTCACTAGAAGTTATGAGATTCAAGCACTGACACCCACAACAGCTTTCCTATCACAATAACTCTCACAATCTCACTGGCACATACTTCCATCAGCAATTTGTATGAAGATTCCTAGACGAAAGACAACATACAACCTGAAACTATGCAATTCTAAAACACAACTTACAACAACAAGACATAAAAGGATTTTGATTTGAATCACAAGGACATCACATATGGGTTTTCCATTTTCTGAAAGAAATTACTTATTCTTGTATTATTGGTTAAAATCATCATGGTATTTGGCATTAATGGAAAGACCAGTTGAAACCTTCAACATTCCCTCACATACTTTTGGAAACCTTTATAAAATGTGTGAAATTAGCTCAAAAGTTGAAACAGGCCCTTGGCTGCATTTTTTTTTGGTCAGTTGTAGCTGCATGATTACTACATCTCTGGAACTTGGAGCAGCTCTATTAAATCAACAGCATAATAACATGAAACTATCTCAGTCAAATGTTGTTCTCCTGCTTCTTCAAATTCATTGTTGTTTTACGCTGAAAGCAACTACACAATTTCCTTTATGATGCTTTGGTACCTTCTGCCACTCCTCCATCACACATGAATGCTTCAAAAAGCCTGTACTCTCACCACGACACTCCTATAGCATAATGCACATGAGAACTTGAAACTCCTATAGATACTTCCCTTATTTCTTAATATTTTGTTGATGTGGCATATGTATGCCTATTCACTACCACTGCCTAAAGATAGAGCACTGCTATAATACCATGAAACAAGATGCATAATAACCCCCATGGCAAAAATAAAAATGCAAACTATACAACAATATCTAAGACTTTCAATTATGAAAATGATGTATTCCAGTTGAATTGATTAAGATCATTTGAATTAACTATCCACCTGTAGCTTTCAGAAACATTTTTTACTGCTATTAATGAACAGTTGGCTTGATGGCTTGAAAGATGACTCTCCTTTAGTCTTTCAGTTGTATAGTACTTATGAGCTTAGCCCCACATGTAATGTATGTGGGGCAGCATGCCGAGATCTACCCTTGTGGGAGCCCATTTTTCTCCACATGCTTGATCTTCAAATGATAATCAGCTTCATGATTTTCCCTATACCTACACAAAGAAACAAACAATGTTAGCATAAAATAAGATATGATGATGTTGATGTCTCTCTTTTAGCTTCTATTTCTGCACTTTTCTTTATTTTTTCAATGTATGATCAGTATCATACTACATTATCGTTGATGGTTCATTTAGATATACTCATAGTCAGAGCTCTAACATCTCTCTTTTCCTTCCTACAGGTCAATGGAGCTCGGAGAATACAAAATGGTGCACCACTTCTGCGTCAACCATCAACCAATAGGCAATGATGATTATGTCTATACTTATGTGACTTTTCCTTTTATGCATCTTCCATAGTGTAGTGTGATGCTTATGATGCACTGTAATAGTTACATCCACGGATTGTGTGGATATTCAATTTCAATCTTATGTTTTTCATTTTGAAAAGAAAATGCATTTATGATGCAATGTTGTATTATCATTTGAATGTATCATCATTTGAAATGTTGTAAATATGAAAAGCATCATGAAATAAAAGAAAGCAATTGAAATTATTTGTTGTTGAATTCTCAATCCTGTACTCCATTTGATTGTGAAACACTAAAAAGCAATTTCTCGAAACTCAGTTTCCTCATTTCAATGCATAACTGTCGCTTATAAAATGATAAATAAGATGCAATCAGCACTTAGCATATGCAAAAATAACTATATTTTCCACTTTTAAATATAACAGTATTTAGTCAGCTCCACCAATTGAGTTGTAGCAAAAAATTGGTAACATTTTGGCGATTTCCGCTAAATGCTTGCCTACTAAGCATAGATCAGTTGCCTTAAAACACTCCATTGGGCGCAGAGTCAAATCTGCCCCTTCATGAAACTCAGAACTTGAACAGTAACACTCCAAACAGCAACAAAACAAAATGAAACAAAGTGGAAAGCAAACTAACAGGCCCTGATGGCCAACATAACATGTGCAGCAGCGCTTAGGGAAAGAAAAACTACTGAAAAGAAATGCACTGGAAGCACTTATTGCAACAACTACTCTACTTATTTACAAGATAGAACTTATCTCAGAGGAAATGTTTGAGGTGGATCCCATTAACTAGGATAGAGAGAACCTCTCCAGTCAACTTAGAAAGTTGGAATGCGTTGTGTTCCTTGCACTCCATGATCACATAAGGCTCGTCCCAAATTGCATCAAATTTGGAATGTCATCCAAGTTTGCTTTTAAATTCATTCCATTTGAAAACTAGATCTCCAACAATGAAGTCATGTGGTCTCGCTCTTTTTTCAAAAGAATTCCTCATCTGAGCTTGATGTATTTCAAGTTGTCTTAGAGCTTCTTTCCTAGTTCCTTCTAGCTCTATCAATTGTGCAAATCTCACCTCAAGAGGTTGTTTATTCAACAATTCCAGTTCTTTAACATAACTCAAAGTTGGTAACTCAATGGAAACAGGTAACTTAGCTTCTTTACCTTAAGTTAGAACAAAAGGAGAACAACCAGTAGCCCTTTTAGGAGTTATTTTGTCAGCCCATAGAGCTAACTTAAGCTTTTCATGCCATGTCCACTAATTATCCTCAACAGTCTTCTTGATTATCCGAATCAAATTCTTGTTTGTCGATTATGCCTGACCATTGCCCTACGGATAATAATTAGAAGATGTGTTCAAATAAATATTATTTCTAACTGACCAATCAGAAATCCTCAAACCAATAAAATCCAAACCATTGTCAGAAATGATCGAATCTGGAATTCCAAATCTCGAGACTAGATCCTAATAAAAGTTAAGTACATAAGTCTCATTTGCTTCTTTCAAAGCAACAGCTTCGGTCCATTTGGTAAAATAATCTGTGGTAGTAAGTATCCACTTATGACCCATGCTTGAAGGTGTATTGATAGGACCAATAAAATCTAATCCCCACTTAGCAAAGGGTTGTTCCACCTGAATCGGATGCAGGGGAAAGGCTGCAAGCCTCTATTTTCCAAAAAATAAAGCACATTTCTCACATTTTCTAACCCAAGCAATAGCATCTTTGAAAAAATTTGGCTAATAATAACCAGCCCGCATAATTTTCAGGGTTGTTCTTGCAGCAAAATGGCCTCCTGAAGGTCCATCATGAAATTCTTCTAAAAGCTTGTCAACTTGATCGGGCTGAATACATCTCAATAAAACACCTTGGAAATCTCTCCTATAAATAATGCCATCAATAATTGCATAAGGAATGGCTTGTAATCTGTAATACCTTCTTTTTTCTCTATCTAAGCCTTCGGGGCACTCACCAGTTTGCAAATAATGCATCATTTGCTGCAACCAAGTAGCAGGAGACGCTGGAACAACACCTGCAACATCATTTTTTAGCAACGTATCCATATCTTCAACTCCTTTTAAGTTGTCTTCATTTCCAGCAATTTGTTCACACAAACCCTTGCCTCTAATGAGCTTGGTTACCTTTATATCAACGTCAAACTCCATCACTTTGGTAATCCAACCAGCATGCTTATCATTTATATCTTTGTTAAGCAAGAAATCTTTAACAGTTGAATGAGCAACCAGCAAATGGATCTTGCTGTTAGACAGCATATGCCTGAATTTTTTTAAACTTCTTACAATAGCAAAAACATGTTTTTCGACAAAAGAATACTTCACCTCATAATCATGCAATACTTGGCTAAAAAATGCTACAAGCTTCTCCAAGCCTCATCGTTTTGCTAGCATAACATAGCTGAAATCGCATCCACTCCTCCAAAGGCATATAGAATGAAATCTTTGTCAAAGTTTGGATTAATGAGAGTAGGAGCAGCTACAAGGGCTTCCTTTATCTGCTCAAAGCTCCTCTTACCTTCCTTGGTCCAACTGAAAGGAATATTCTTTTTAAGCATAGAAGTGAGAGGTTGCAGCAAAGCTGCAATGTTCTATATGAACCTCACAAAATTTATTCTTCCAAGAAAGTTTTACAAGCCTTTCTTGTGAGCTGGTAATTGCAATTCAAGAATTGCAGAGACTCTTTTAGGATCTATAGAAATCCCTTGCTTTGAAACAACATGTCCAAGTTGTTTTCCTTCATGCACTAAAAATATACACTTCTTCGGATTGAGAGACACTTTGAACTCTCTGCATCTCTAAAAAATATTCTCTAAATGATCAAGATGTTTGTTAGCATTTCTGGAAAAAATAGTAATATCATCTAAATATATCAGAACGAACTTGTTCATAAGGTCATGAAAGGCCATATCCATCGCTCGCTGGAACATTGCTCCAGCATTGGACAAGCCAAAAGGAATCTTTTTGTAGGCCATCATGCCCCATTTAGTTGTAAATGTTGTTTTGAACTGATCTTCTTGCTTCACCAGAATCTGGTTATAACCTGAGTAACCATCTAGCAAAGAAAATCTATCAGAACCAGAAACCACTTGCAAAATTTGCTCCATGGAAGGAAGTGGGTAATGATCTTGTAATGATGCTTTATTTAAATCTCAGAAATCAACACAATTTTATTTCTCCACTTTTCTTCCTAACTGGCACTAAATTTAACACCCAAGAGGTATGTTTGATAGGAAAAATAATACCACTCTCAACTAATTTATTCAATTCAACCTTCATAAGGTGTTCTAATTTGGGGTTAAGAGGTCTCTATTTCTGCCTTACTGGTTTTGTACCAGGCTCTAATTCAATAGTATGTTGGGCTAGTTCTCAGTTAAAACCTCTCAAATCCTTGTACTCCCAAGCAAAAACATCACTAAATTTCTGACATAATAGAATAAATGCTTGTTATTCCTTTACTACATACCTTTCCCAGCTTGAGAAGCTTTCCTTTGAAGATTTCAATGGTTGCATAATGTTCTTCCTTAACGGTCAGGCAACACTTGTCCTTCCACGATTGGTCATCTGAGTTAAACATAGATTCCAAGGTTACCAATCCTTTTGGAAGCTTGTTTGTCTTCAACTGCACAATCTGATCATCATACTGTTGCTGGCATTTTTGCTGGTTTCCATCTACAAACTCAGCTTCAATAATTAAAAAATTTACAATTTTCTTATCATTGTGAAAAACTTTCCAACTCACATTATTGTCAGGCACGGAAGGTCTGACTACAATTTTCACGTATTGACGTGCCTCTACTTTATGAATTTCATTCGGGATGTCAAATTGGGATCCTATGGTAGCGAGCCTATCAGCATGCTTATTTTCAATTCTAGGAACTGAAACAATTTTAAAAGCCTCAAAGTCTTCCATTAAATCCCATACACGATGCTTATATTTCTTAAGCAAGTCATTTTTTGTAGCATTTAGATTTTTTATCTGATTTACATTTAGCTTTGAATCACCATAAATGCATAAACGTTTGATACCTCTCTTGCGGGCCCATTCGAGGCCATGCACCAATGCTTCGTATTCAGCTGTGTTATTTGAACAACTGAAAGAAAATCTAAAAGCTGAATAATACTTATCTCCCTTTTTTGAAATCAGCATAGCTCCACCTCCAGCACCAATACTGCTTCTTGAACCATCGAAGTAAAGCTTCCAAAGCTCATTTCCTATTTCTGCAACTGTTCCTCCTATTTACAAAGATTAGGCATATCAAAATCAGGTTCTCGAATCATATAGACTCCTAATCCTATCTCATTTGTGTGCTAAAAAGGATCAAGCTCATGATCTTCGACTGCCCATTCATCTAGATTCATACTTTCTATATGGGTGCTACAGTCTGAGGTCATGGTTTGCTCCTCCAGTACAGGGGTGGCATAGAGGTTAGCATTTATAAGATTTGGGGAATATGGTTTGATATGGTCTTTGGCTAGAGGCTCAAACTTTATAGGCACTTTCGTACCATACCTTGTTCTAAAAAACAAATGAGACCAATCAGAGAACAAAAACCCACCCAGCTTGGCTATAAAATCCCTTGAGAGACAAATGGAGAAGTGCAGTGGAAAATCAATAACATGTATATCCTGATGAATAGCAAAGATTGGGGATGCATGCAAGGTAAGTGCCAAATTCTTAATTATACCAGCGGTTTTAACAGTAGACCCATCTAATTGCACTACGCCTTTCTGGGGGTTAGGCTCATAAACAAGACCCAACTTATCGACTAAACTCTTAGGTGTGACTGAACTACTGGCACCAGAATCAACCATACAATTATGAACAATTTTATCGTCAATAATCAGACTTAAGTAAAATGGGAGAGGCTTTACCTCTTTAATTTTCTGCTCATTTTTATCCTCCAAATTGTTAGCAAGCATGACTTTAGCAACCCCTTGATCAATATCATCAGAAATAGACAGCTCAGCTAAGGCATCTTGCAGCAAACTTTTCTGGCCTAGGATATGCAAGGCATCTAATACAGACATACTAACAGTAGCTTTCCTGAGATGCTCAACAATATTAAATGAAGTAGGATTTACCTTCTGCTATTTTTTTGTGACAACAACATCGTTTTTCCTCTGCAAAGGCTACGAATGCGTCCTTGACTGCTCCTTGCTAGGTATCTCTTAGCCTCTTTGCAAAATTTGTACTTTAGGTTGTGTTGTAACGTTAACATTTGATGACGAAATGGGCTTCTTACTGTTCATAGGTTGTTGCTGTGAATTTCTAGCTTGCTGCCCCAATTCCATAGCTCTCCTTTTCGATCTGGTATTAGCCGAAATGGAATAATTTTGTTGATCTTGACCATTCACGCCATAGAATTCAGAACTCTGCTAGTTCGGCAAGGCTACTTCTATGTTATCTTACTGTTCTTGATTCTGATCTGCAACATTTTCCAAACCAACATAGTTGTTTTGGACCATTAAAGCCTGATTTCTCATACCATTAGCGCAAGCGGATTGGTTATGGGGTTGATTGCATGGATAAAACCAATCACAATCCTGGGTGATATTATTTGGGGCACAAGTTCCTTTGACGAACTG
This sequence comes from Sequoia sempervirens, assembly GCA_007258455.2. Lineage (NCBI taxonomy): Eukaryota > Viridiplantae > Streptophyta > Pinopsida > Cupressales > Cupressaceae > Sequoia > Sequoia sempervirens. The sequence goes on along the minus strand of VDFB02000017.1, from coordinate 354,218,731 downwards.
GTTGTGTTTGGATTGTATGGTTGGAATGACCTAGGGTTAAAATTCCTTCTTTGGGATTGAGAATCGTTCTGAAAAGTAGGCCTATTTGGTTGGTTTTGCTGATAAGGGGCTTGATAAGGCTTATGTTCATGACCAATTTGCTTCTTAATGCTCACAAGATCATTCCTGAAGGTCTTCAGTATACCTTTAATCTCTTGAAATTCTTGGTTTTGGGTTGGAGCAGCAATTTCTTGGGCTGCATTATGATAACCTATTGTTGGAACAAGTGGGACAGCAACTAAGGGAGGCACAACAATAGGGGTAGGTGACTGTATTTCTAGAAAAAAAGGCATAGGAGGTCTAGAGGTTATGTCTCTGGCTTGGATGAGACAGTTCTCAGCTCTAATGACTATTTCATAAGCATTAGGGAGTGTATGCCCACCCATAGATTGAGTCATGACTGAAATCTTACTATTCAATGTTTTTAAGTAAAACAGAAAAGCATGTGTTGGTAAAGGTTTTACCGTTGCAGGAATCCTATCCCAAGTTCTCTGAAATCGGTAGTTGAAATTAGCAAAGTGCTCATTTGGTGCCCTCTGAATGGTGCTCAATTGCTCTAACGGAGACAGATTATCAGATTTATTAGCAAAATATTGATATAAGTTGTTACCTAACGCATCCCATGTCGTGATTGAGTTGGCTGCGAGACCTCTAAACCATTGCAATGCCTTCCCTTTGAGTGATGCATCCAAGAGCCTTAACGCGACATTCTCTTGCATGATGTTGTGAACTGACCATAAAGTGGCTACGTCACAAATGTGCTTAACTGGTGTAGTGAGGTCCTCCCCGATGAAGTATGGCAGACTTATAAGGGTTGCAACTGGGATGTCATCATGTTGAGCGATGTCTAATGGATTGCCTCCATTAAAAGGTGTGAAAGGGTGCTGCCTTGGCACTGCCATTGGCGGTACTTGTGATATCGAAACCGGTACTCCTAGTGATAAAACCAAAGAGCTGAAAATAGGAGGTGTTGATTTCTATCTTACAAGTGTCTCAAAGAGCCTCCTTATTTTTATGCCTCTTCTTCGTGGTGGGGAAAACTCTCGATATTCGAAAGGTGCAGTAATTGATCTAGTCTATATTTCTCTCATGTGCAGGCTGCACTAGCATGCAAAATAAGGATCGGAGTTGCCAGGTATATTGAAATGAGCCTCCAAAAGGCTGAACAAATCTGCTGCATACACCAAACAGCAAATTAAAAAACACTAAAATTTGTCTGAAATGGCTTTCAAAGTCTCACTAGGCGTGCCAAAAACTGTTATCAATCAGATATGCACCCTTTGTCAGATTTGTAAAAATCAAACTATCTATTGAAACATGGAAACTCTTTTCAGATGTGGATTATCTATGTGAAAAGAGAATCTCCAGAGTGAGTTGGTTCTCTGAAAGATGAATCCTACTCTAAGAATTTTCTAGGAAAAGGGGAAAGGATAACTGAAATTAAAACTCAAATCTAACTGATATTTCACTAGAAGTTATGAGATTCAAGCACTGACACCCACAACAACTTTCCTATCACAATAACTCTCACAATCTCACTGGCATATACTTCCATCAGCAATTTGTATGAAGATTCCTAGATGAAATACAACATACAACCTGAAACTATGCAATTCTAAAACACAACTTACAACAACAAGACATAAAAGGATTTTGATTTGAATCACAAGGACATCAAATTGCCATTATAAAATGAGAAAAAAAAAATGAGAAGGATAATTGTGCTGCTTTATTAAAACTGAAATAGCATTTTTGCCAAAATCTGAGTACACAATGCTTACAAAACTCTCTACATGCACAAGAGAGAAAGAAGCAATGATCTCCTCTGAGAAGAAGAAGAAAAACTAATTTTTCTTCAATATATAACCCTATAAAACCCTAATCCGAGCTCAAGAAGAAAAGCTCCATAAAAGGTATCAAAACTGCCCAAAAGCTTGCACAAAAGCAGAAAAACTCACTTTTTCCATGCTCACACTGTCCAACCTCTAAAAATAGACTAAATTTGCTTTAAAAGAAAATAAAACACCTTATCTCTCCAAGAGAAATCTCAAATCCGACCCAAGAAAAAAAACTCAACCCCAATCTGCTAAAAATAGCAAAGAATAAAACAATTTGTTTTATTCTTGCTTTACACAACTTGCAGATTTTAAATCTTCACAACTAACTCAATCTTTTTTGCAATTAAAGGTTTTTTGAAATCTTTTGCAAAATACACACTTATATCTCCATTTACAATATTGATTTTCTTAAAAAATCACAAAAAAATATGATGCAATTCCCCATCAATATCTTAATTGATTTTCTTTAAAATCAATTAAAAAATAAAAACCCTAAGTTTCATTTACAATTTTAATGATTTCTCTCAAAATCAATTGAAACCTAGGATATCTATCAATCTCCAATTTCCACTTAAGGCATAAAAATATTTCATCAAGTAAACTTAAGGACTTGGGCAAAAATCAAAATATAGGGCTCTCCCATAAGACTCGACCTAAGGTATGCATCAAATTAAAACAATAAGACAAATATCCCCTAAGTTGAATTAGGGTTGGGGAATGGAACAAAACCAAAATGAAAACCCTAATAGCATATCATTTCACCCTTGTAACTTTTGAAGAGAAGGCTCTGCCTGGGTGAGCGTCGCCATCGTGCTAGGGTTTAGACTTTTGTAGGAAAGGTTGAGCTTCATCTGTCACTTCTTTTGCCGAATCTCCGTGGTCTTTGATGGTAAGCACATTTTTGAGCTTTCTGTAGACTTCTGAAACTTCCTTCCTACTTTCTGAATCATCTTTTGGCCTTGAGGCCGCAGGCTTGGCACGTATCTAATGGTCTTCCTTTTATCTATCTTGGCCCCTCTAAATTTACTCTTTGTTCTCCTCTTTCTCCATGAGGCGCCATGGAAGAGAGCTCGATCTTTGTTCTTGTTAGCTCTTAAGAGCTTGGTCGTAGCTTCTCTATTCTTCTACAGGCATCACAAGGTAAGCTTTACTCTCTCTATTATTCTTTCTGGTCGAACCAAAGCTTTAGAAGCTTATATGCAAAGAGATAATTGTTGCTTCTTTACAAATGAAATGCAGACCAAGTATTGGCCACGCCACACATATGTAATTCTGGGTTTCTTCTATGAATTTCTCACTGTACCTCACATCATTTAACTCTAGATTTTGATTTAAACACAGCAACCTCGAAATGGTTTCCATACTTTAAGTGGCTTTGTAACTGAGAATCCCTCCTCCATTTGGGTCGCACCATGAAAGCACAAATGGTTTCTGTAATTTGTATTTTGATGTAAAACCCTTACATGGGTTACTTCTGATTCTAAAAGGGAACTTTTATTTGTCTTCTTGTTGAAAACCCCATGTGGGTTTAGCTGAAAATTGTAAGAACTTCATTATGACAGAAAACCCCAATATGGGTATTTAGAAAAATGGGAAAACTCTTGTCTCTGGAATAAATTTACTCATCTTTGAATTTTGAATTTGAATCTTCCTACGGATATCTTTTACTTGAAGCACAAAACTGCATCCTTATAAAAAAAAACAATGTGGGTGTCCATTATTGCGAATAAATGTGCATTTTAATAAAAAATGCTGATATGGGTATTCTAGAAACCATAATAAGTTTGTATTTGAATTTAAACTCGTCATGTGGGTTTTCCATTTTTTGAAAAAAATTACTTATTCTGGTATTCTTGGTTAAAATCATCATGGTATTTGGTATTAATGGAAAGACCAGTTAAAACCTTAAACATTCCCTCACATACTTCTGGAAAACTTTATAAAATGTATGAAATTAGCTCAAAAGCTGAAACAGGCCCCTTGGCTGCATTTTTTTTTGGTCAGCTGTAGCTGCATGATTACTACATCTCTAGAACTTGGAGCAGCTCTATTAAAACAACAGCATGATAACATGAAACTATCTCAGTCGAATGTTGTTCTCCTCCTTCTTCAAAGTCATTGTTGTTTTATGTTGAAAGCAACTACACAATTTCCTTTATGATGCTTTGGTACCTTCTGCCACTCCTCCATCACACATGAATGCTTCAAAAATCCTGTACTCTCACCATGACACTCCTATAGCATAATGCTCATGAGAACCTGAAACTCCTATAGATACTTCCCTTATTTCTTAATATTTTTTTGATGTGGCATATGTATGCCTATTCACTACCACTGCCTAAAGATAGAGCACTGCTATAATATCATGAAACAAGATGCATAATAACACCCATGGCAGAAAAAAAAATGCAAACTATACAGCAATATCTAAGACTTTCAATTATGAAAATGATGTATTCCAGTTGAATTGATTAAGCTCATTTGAATTAACTATCCACCTGGAGCTTTCAGAAACATTTTTTACTGCTATTAATGAACAGTTGGCTTGATGGCTTGAAAGATGACTCTCCTTTAGTCTTTTAGTTGTATAGTACTTTTGAGCTTAGCCCCACGTGTAATGTATGTGGGGCAGCATGCCAAGATCTACCCTTGTGGGAGCCCATTTTTCTCCACATGCTTGATCTTCAAATGATAATCAGCTTCATGATCTTCCCTATACCTGCACAAAGAAACAAACGATGTTAGCATAAAATAAGATATAATGATGTTGATGTCTCTCTTTCAGCTCATGTTTCTGCACTTTTCTTTATTTTTTCAGTGTATGATTAGTAGCATGTACTACATTATCGTTGATGGTTCATGTAGGTATACTCATCGTCGGAGCTCTAACATCTCTCTTTTCCTTCCTACGGGTCAATGGAGCTCAGAGAATACAAAAGGGTGTACCACTTCTGCATCAGCCATCAACCAATAGGCAATGATGATTATGTCTATACTTATGTGACTTTTCCTTTTATGCATCTTCCATAGTGTAGTGTGATGCTTATGATGCACTGTAATAGTTACATCCACGGCTTGTGTGGATATTCAATTTCAATCTTCTGCTTTTCATTTTGAAAAGAAAATGCATTTATGATGCAATGTTGTATTATCATTTGAATGTATCATCATTTGAAATGTTGTAAATATAGAAAGCATCATGAAATAAAAGAAAGCAATTGAAATTCTTTGTTGTTGAATGCTCAATCATGTACTCCATTTGATTGTGAAACACTGAAAAGCAATTTCTCGAAACTCAGTTTCCTCATTTCAATGCATAACTGTCACTTATAAAATGATAAATAAGATGCAATCAGCACTTAGCATATGCAGAAATAACTGTATTTTCCACTTTTAAATATAACAGTATTTAGTCAGCTCCACCAATTGAGTTGTAGCAAAAAATTGGTAACAGTCTTTATACCTTAAAAATATCCATACTCCCTCTAATAGCCTCCAATCCACAGGTTTCCCAAAAAAAATTAGAACCTCTAACAAAAGAATCTTCAAATACTAGATAATTGGACTTAACATAGCCTTTATCCCATATTTAGGTCCATTCCTAAACTGGCAATAGTCTTTTCTATTCATATAGATCCATAATTTTCATGTGGTTGGACCAAATGTTCTTCCCATTGAACAAAATGATATGACACAATCAAGATACCATTTGAAGTGGACCACACTATTATCTACCTTATAGAGCTTAAATCTTTGTGAATCTCATCTACAATATAGCATGGATAATCATAAGGCTTATTTACATCCCTACTCTTGATTTCAAAGACTAACACCATCAAATTCATTCATGCCTAAGGTCTACAATCTATTCCAAAAATTTGGAAAAGGGAAAAATATTTCCTTATGAAGTAATCTTCAAAAATATCATATCCAAATGGCTCTAATTCTCCACTATCAAATCTTCTCAATTCTTTGTTTGACCCTCTAGGTCTAAATCTCAACAACCATTTCACTCTATAGCTATCCCTATGCCTTTTATATTCTTTGGTTAGGGCTCCCAAGTCTATTGGAAATTGAGCATTAGGGTTTAAATTGAATACTTTGTAGATGTAATCTTTGTCTAAATTCATCAAGAATTTCCCATCAGTGGTAAACAATGCCCTTTTCCCAGGTCTATAGGCCTACACAATCCCTTTGATCAAATCCACATTTATGAAGGAATTCAACACCACCAATCTCTCAAGCCCAAGTTTTCATATGTTACAAATAGGCCTATCAGGTAGGCACTTCCTAGAACCATATTTGAATAAGGAGTACCCTTTAATTAGTATAATAGAATCCCTTCTATTCTCATTCTTATCTAGAATCCTATCAACTAGAATTCTTGAACCTTGTGCCATTATAGGCCTCTTGGATGACCTAGCTAGTTGACCCATAATGTCATTTTCCAACCCTATTTTAACACCCCTTGATGTTTTGGCCATGGTTTTCCTTCCTAGGATTTTAAGTGTTTACAAACTAGGGCTTTTAAAATTAACTTCAAAGAATATTTCTTTAAAATTTTGAGCAATTTCCACTCTTTAAGAGCTCTAGTATAATTTTTGACTCTAGAAAACTATAAATCCTTCTTCTTTTATACCAAAAAACACAGAGATAGATTAAATTTACTTTCTATTTTTTTCTTTTTGTAAACCCTAGAAATTCCATGAAATCCTTATTCGCTCATAAATTTGCAACATTTTTTCTCTATAACCTTTTCTTTGTGTCTTGAATGATGAAAATATATTAAATTAATCCAACACCCTTGAGAATATGGTAGATATAGATCAAATCCACCATCAATATCTTTGCATGCTTGAACACGCAAACAATAGTAGCCATTCTCCATTTTTTAATACAAGTTGTCAATCTAATAGAAATAAATGGTGATCATGGAGATTTGAAATCCTTTCTGCAAAGGAAAACCTTTATTTATTTAACATTGAACCAAGAAATGTATCATAACTTCATAGACTCTTGAGAATAAAAGGAATATCTTATACACTTCTCTAACAATGCTTTCTTTCATGAAACACAAAGAATAGACGAAACAAGACAAGACACATTACACAATTTTAGGATTTTGAGGGAATAAATTTCCAACTTAATTTATTACTCCATGAAGGTGCAAGTTAGTTCAAAAAAGAAACAATGTTCATATATATTGTGATATGGTGACAACTCAACTTAACATTACTTGATCGAAACTTTTCAAGCCTGAAATACTGAGAGGGGGGTGAATTAGTCTAGTTTAAAATTCAATCCCAATTAACTACTAATATTGTTTAGTTAAACCTATTAAGCATTCACCTAATTAATCAAAATATGAAAGAAGATAAAATCCACACAAGAACATAGATGACACCAAATTTATGTGGAAAACCGCACATGGGAAAACCAAGGTGAGAAATGTTGCTAGGAGCTACTGTCTTAATCTAGCCTCACAAGTAAATAACATCTTATAATTTGATTTTTTTCTACAACCCAAGGAATTTAATACTCCCTAAATTTTCTTTAGGGTATGAAACCCAAGGAATCTACTACTCCCTAATTGAAAGAAAGAACAACTGAAATATGACTAATATTATGGCTTCAACCATTGATAGTCATCAATTCTTCTTATGAGGTCTATAGTGGATCATGTCACACTCTAATCAAGCACACATACATATTCTCATACTTCCATAATCCCCTTCACATCTTTGATCTTCAATATATACCATCTGCACGCTTGCAAAATACAAATTTAGTTAGCCACAAATAAGGAATATCAAACTTGTAGCATGTTGATGGTGTAGGGGCACTAGGTGCTTCATTATTGCTCATTTTTGTAATTTTTGGTTGAAAATGGGTTCTAAGGTCTAATAAGGTCATTTATGACCATTTACCATGTATTTAATTCATTTTTGTGGTGCTTGGGGTCGTGGGTTTCAAAAATGCAAAAATTGTCAAAAGTTGCTAATTTTGACATGCAACCTTTTTGGGCAAGTTGTCAAAAATGGGGATTTCAATTACATGCAATTTTTTTGAACGTGTGAATCAATTTTAAATGGTTGGAAAAATCATAAATATTCTGAAAATGGTCAAATGCAAGCATTATTGTAGTGTCTTTTCAAACTTGGAGTGAATTGAAGCGAGTTTTTTTTTAATTTTTGTGAGTTGCAGAAACTTTTGGCTTCTTGTACAGACTATAAGGTCCATGGATTGATCTAGAATAAATTTCATTTCTTAGGCACATGAATCTACTCCATTTTTGTTTTTTTTTCATTCAATTTCATTGAGTTTCAAGAAAGTTATAGCAATTTTTCTAAAATCTCCCCAATCCCTAGCTAGGGTAAACCAAAGGCCTTCAAAATGTGATAACTTTTGTTTCCACCGCTCAAAAATGCTATAAACTCATCCAAAATTATTTCTTTTCATTTTCTTCAAGATTTTCAAGGTTATAAGTCCTAATATGCTCCCATTTGGGAGAAATCTTCACCAGTATGCTTCAAGAAAGCATAGAAAACAGTGAAAAATCCTCTACTTTGTGCTTGTAGCTAAAATCCTTGCATGCATTCCATTAAGGTTGGTTTGAATTGATGTTAGTTGATGTCTAAAATTTTGTACAGGCCTCATTCAAGTGATTGAACATTTTCAAATATTTTGGGCATTGAGTGATGGTTTGAATAGATGTTTGTCAAGAGGACGGAGTTGCAATTTTGAGCACAAGGATTGAACCTGTGTCTTGATGTATTATGAAACAGCATGTCAAGATGTTTGTGATTCTTTTAGATTCCTAGAAGGGATTGTTATGCTTCTACACTACCTCAAAGGGGTGTTGGGTCAAGTCTCTATGAGATTCCATTGCTAAGGTCTAGTTACATATTCATAAGGAGTTGATGTTGTATAAGCAAATTTGGGTCAGTACGAGAAACCAATGTTGAATACTCTATGAGTGGTTTTTGTAAGTTTCTTGGGTGATTGTTTGTGTTTTCATTACATTAAGGTTGATTCATAGTCTTATATCTTTGGATAATTCTACCATGCAAGTATGTTGTGTTAAGGTTGTTGAACTTAAGTCTCTTAATGAATCCATTGTTTAAGGTCATGAAGGTACACCTAGAAGTAACAAAATGGAGTTGAGTTTTGAATACCCTACCTCTTGGGTCTGATTATAAGTTGTTCATCCTTCCTCTACATAAAATTGGTATCAGAGTAGGGGAGATCAATAAAGGTAGCAGATATGTTGAGTTGAATAATTTCCAAGATGCCTCCCAAGATAAATGTGGAAAAAATTGTCAAAGAGGTGAGATATTCTCTTGCCATAGAGTTGAGAGCCATTCAAGAAGTCCTTGATGCAAGACTCACATTAGTTGAGACCAACCAAATAAGATGAGTGGTCACAAGATATTTGAGTGACCAAGAAGATGAAGAAATGGGTGAAAATGCACACCCAGAAGAATAGGAAGAAGAAAGAGATGTTGAAGAAAGGTTGGAGAGATTGCTAAAGGCAGTTAAGAGTGATGGTTCCAAGGTAAAGATAGACCTTCCAGTGTATTCAAGAATTTTGAATGGAGAAGAAATCCTACATTGGATAGGATAATTAGAAAATTACTTTGAATTCGAAGAGATACTTGAGGCGCAGCAAGTGAAATTGGAAAGAAAAAATCTAAAAGGACATGCATCCCTATGGTGGGACTATGTAAAAGAAGAGAGGAAGAAGAAGGGTAAATAAAAGATCACATCATGGGATAGAATGGTAGAAAAATTGAAAGGAGAGTTCTTACCTAATGACTATGTAGTTCAGTTGTACAAGAAAATTCAAAATTTGAAGCAAAAGGATATGGATGTGAAGAACTACACTGAAGATTTCTACAAACTAAGCATCAAATCAAGCCACATGGAAGAAGATGTTGACAAATTTGCAAGGTATTTGAATGGGATAAAATACAACTTGCAAGATGAACTAATTCTTTCAAGTCCAAGAACTATTGAAGAGTGTTATCAGTTAGCCATAAAGGATGAAGACAAATTGAGAAGGAGACAAGAGAAACAAAGTAGAGGTAGAGGAAGGACAAATTACACAGGAAGGGGGACTTTTGTTGGTAGAGGACAGTCCCAAAGGTATCAAGGAGAGACAACTCACAAGAACAAACATCAGATTCAAGGGACAGCTTTAGAGGAAGAAGACCAAATTCTAGAGGTAGATTTGTCAAAAGAGGAGGCTCAAGTGGATTCACTGGCAAGTGTTATAATTGTAACAAGTTTACAAGCCAAGCATGGCAATGCCCTAATGAGTAGCCATCTACTTTAGTTAGAAATGAGAGGAGAAATATGATTGCACAAGGTGAAGGTGATACTAAAAGTGTCAATTCACCATCACAGAATGCAGAATCAGAAATTGGAGAGTCCTTGTTGATGAGAAGGACCTTGATTAAAGTGCCTATGGAGAAAGAACCACCCCAAATAAAGTCACTCTTCAAGACTACATGCAAAATCCAAGGTAAATGTTGTAGGGTTGTTGTTGATTCTAGAAATACTGATAATTTAGCTTCAGTTGACATGGTAGAGAAGTTAAAGTTACAAAGATTTCCTCATACCACTCCATACAAAGTGTCTTGGTTGAACAAAGGGCAGCAGGTGTTAGTGAATAAACAATGTTCGGTAGAATTTCATATAGGGGGTTATAAGGAAAATCTCTTGTGTGACATCATTGCAAGGTAAGAAGAAGGGTAAAGGAAAAAGCTAAAAGGACATTAAGAGTGGTGATTCCAGAATGATGTAGAGGAAGGAGAAAGACCTCAAACAATCTAAGGACATGCAATGATTGGTAAAGATTAAGGAGGGCAGCAAGTGTTAGTGAATGAACAATATTGGGTAGAATTTCATATAGGGGGTTATAAGGACAAGGTCTTGTGTGACATCATTGTAAGTTAAGAAGAAGGGTAAAGAACAAAGGTAAAAGGACATTAAGAGTGATGGTTCCAAAATGATGTAGAGAAAGGAGAAAGATTAAGGAGAAAGACCTCAACTGGTGAAGGTCTTGTGTGACATTAAGGAGATTGCTAAAGGTAGTTAAGAGTGATGATTCCAAGGTAAAGATAGACCTTGCAGTGTATTCAAGAAGTCTAAATGGAGAATAACTCCTAGATCGTATAGGAAAATTAGAAAAGTACTTTGAATTTGAAGAGATACCTGAGGTCCAGCAAGTGAAATTGGCAAGAACAAAGCTAAAAGGACATGCATCCCTATGGTGGGACTATGTACAAGAAGAGAGGAAGAAGATAAATTGCACCACTAATGTAGAGGGGAATATTTTCTCTCAAATCCTCTCAAAACTCATCACAAAAATTGCAAATATAGAAAAGATAAATTGTAAATTAAATTCAAAAAATTGACTACACAAGAAACCACTAATTTTCTCATTTAAATAAATCTTATTACAATTGAATTATAGTCATCAAAGGAATGATATGCAGAAAATAATATTCCTACAGGTATCACATATGCAAGGAAAAATATTCAAATACATTATTATGCTCAGTTATATGAGCTTTTGCAAACAAAATTCATCTCCCAGCATTAAAACACAACCTGCAACTTTTGAATCTTCATCTATGTTGTTTAAAACCTTCAAGGACTATTATGAATCAGTCAAAACCTACAATAAACACACCAAAATTCATTCTCCAAAGAAAGCTACGCCCTCCTCTCTTCCCTTTCAAAAATTCCTCTTCAACTTCATCTTCACTATCATCTTCTCTAAACACATCTCTTCTATGAATCTATTCCTACAAAACCTCAACTTGCCTTCTTAGACCTCTTAAATCATCTCTTGGATGATCTCTTCAAGTCCTCCTCTACCTCTACCTCTACCATGGTTGAAAAATCTTGGAGGCATTTTAATCTTCACCCACAACTCACAAGTCATGCTGCAAACTGCCTCTCTTTGGCACTTTGTTTACAGACTCGGCATCTTACTACTCTGATACCAATTTGATGCAGGTGGAAATAAGAAGAGTATTTTTTTCCCATATTGAGGAGAAGCAGATGGAAAGTATAAGAGATGCCATTGAAGGATAGAATTGATTTTTTTTGTAACAAGTTGTTTTATGTTGATTTGAATAAAATTAAATTTTGTTGTTGCAATTGTTCATTGTGTTGTTGATTGAATTTCAAACTTGTGTGAGTGGGTGATTTTAGAGAGAGGGTAGCAGCCTCCTACATAAATTGGTAAAGATTAAAGATATTGCATCAGGTCAATAGTTTTTAGTGAATGAACAATAGAGAGGAATCAGATCAGGCCACATGGAAGAAGATGTTGACAAAGTTGCAAGGTATTTGAATGGGCTAAAATATAGCCTGCAAGATGAACTAAGTCTTTCAAGTCCAATAACTATTGAAGAGTGCTATTAGTTGGCCATTGTAAACAATGATTTTGGTTTGACCCCTCACAATGCTTTGCTCCTCCTAAGATTTTTCACCTAAAAGGAGAAAGGGGATTGGATGGGGGACCAAAATGGAAGGGTTTACACTCAAAGTCTATGTTAATGAGTTGTATTATGCCTAATTAAGATGTCCTACTACTCTGAATTGAAAATTAAATGATTTAATGATGTAAAACTATGAAAATTTAAAGTTATAGAAAACGATTGTGATATGCACACATGTGATTTATGGCCTAGAAATACAAATAAAACTAAATAGAAAGTTATGAAATAGAATGTGTGTGCCTGGAGACTAAAAATGGATGGCATGAAGGTCTGAAATCTTAATAAAACTGATGTAGAAGTCAACTGGGACACTTGTGCAAGTTTGGGCGACTTAGTCCCAAATCTGGAAAAAATGCCCAAAAACCAATTTCTGCCAAATGGGTGCTCAAATCTATAAAAATCACTGAAAATTAGGTCCAGTGGAACTAATTTTCCCAAGGTGGTGACTTATTCCACTTCTAAATCTCTAAAAATTTAGAAGTGGAAATAGTACTTTAGATCTGCACTTCAGTTTCCTACAGGTGTTCGCTTTTGAAACTTTGATTTTTGAACCTACAAATGAGTTTTTGTTGATATTTTGACTTGTTGAATGAAGAGATGACCTAAGCAACCTTGAAACTTGATCTCCAATGATTTACAAGCTTCCAAGATTCTTAAATTTGCAAACACACGAGAAGAGAAGAAGAAATGTTGAATGTTAGGGCATGGGAGTTTGCCTTGGTCAAACCCCTTTTAGGTAATTAAACCAAAATGGTGAAAGAATGGAATGAAGCATGCAATAATGGAGTTGATTACCTTTACATGATGTTTGATCTTGATTTTATGTAGCAAAACATGAATAATTTTCCTTTGAATGTCCTTGGGAGCTATCTTGATGTCTTGTAATGATCAAACCCTAGCTTGCTTGACTTGAGAAAATGATGAGTGATGAAGGATAGTGAGTTATGACTTAAGATGAGTTAGGATGGTGAAAAATGAGGGTAAAAACTCTTATTTATACACAATTATGCCTAAATTCCTAAAAATGTCTCATCACAAGCTGACCTTAGGTCTTAAAGAATAAAAACCCAAAAGAAATTTGAATTAATTTTGATTTTTGAGCCAAATGGGACTAAGTCGCCCAAGGTGGAAACTTAGTCCACCTAGGAAATTTTGAGTGGATGTCGGAAATTAAGATGTATTAAATGTTGTTTATTGGGTTCTTCTTCAACAAGACACTTAATTAAGGCTTGTAAGTGCATAAAGGGGCCATTCAAAGCATAAGAAAGGTGTAAGTATTGATGGAAAGCATAGGAAAGTGTGAAATTTTGTTACAAGACTTTACAACACTTTGAAATAAGTCTTGGTAAGGTTATTTAGGTTAATTATAACATTATGTTCCTAGAAAAGTGTGAAGATGTGTTACAACACCTTACAACACTCTTGCAAGACATTAATAAATGCATTTCATTCAATTTGCAAAGGCCCAAGACCTAGTGTGGATGTGTAGACACCTCACAACACTAAATCAAGGCCTTGTTAAGTTCAATTTATCATCAATTATTCCCATATCAAGCAAAGTATACTTTTTGGTGACACATTAAGCCCCCACTTTAGTGAGAGGATGAACTTGCTTCAAAATCTCACTAAAGTAGCCATTCAAGAGGAGTCCAACTGTAGCATGCAAATGGAAAAGGATGACAAAGATAAAAGTAGGTTGTGCAAGCCCCCATGATCTAAGATCCTAAGTCAAACCAACATGAGTGCAAAAGGACACACATAAGGTGAATGAGTTGCAGCAAGACAATATACATGATCATACAATGGCAAGAACTAAAGGAAATGAAAATGGGGTGGATCAAGCTTCGACCGTTTGTCCAACACATTGTGGATTAGATCTAGGATTGTTTGAAAAAAAGAACATACATACTCACTCTAGGGTGACGGATCTCACGAATTCTGTCGGGTGAGAAAGCCCAAGTATACTCACTCTAGGGCCATGGAACTTTTGGTTGTCCATGAGGTGAGGAATCCCAAAAGGTGATACATATATGGCTAATATGTGCTCATAAACACACAAGTTGCTATGGGGAAAGTCGTGCCACTGAGTGGGCTTCCCGCTCGACCATGCCAAAGTTATACCTCCTGATAACTTTAATAAGGTGCCACAAAAATGATCTTCAAGCTCTATGAGGTAAGTGAAACTTTGTATGCTTGATACTCATAGACATTGTCAATGCAAGGTAGTGTAAGGAATTTTCAAAGGGATTTTTCTTAGTTTGTGCAAGGTCTCATCTTAGGGAACATCATGCTTAATATCTCCAAGAGAGGATATGTTAAAGAAGTATCACACTCTTGGAGGGAATCAATCCCAATGACACCACCAAGAAAAAGGATGCCTCACAAGAAGAAAGAAATTGCACAATGAAATGTGAGTGTCGATGTATGCCCCCACTTTAAAATGGTTGCGAATACTAGTACTGTGAGAAATTGCTTTAAAGTAGAAGGAGGACATGAGAGCTTATTCGGAAAGCCCTATGCCAAGTCACATGTTTCCGATAAGCTACGTCATGAAAAAGGGAAGTATGTAACATGTGAGCCAACTTAAGGCATGTTGTCCACATCCCAAGATTGCTCTTATATGTTCATGAAAATTTAAAGACTAGAAAAAAGAGGCAAAGACAAGTGACATATGAGGACAAGGCTACTAAACCCCTTTCCCCCATTGAGTGTAGAATGATTGATGAAATGTAGGAAAGAGTGAAAATCAGTATCAATTAGAGGAATTAGGTGCCCCCACAAAGGGAAGCATACCAAACTCCTAAAAAATGTTGGATTTTACTACTCAAAGCTTTACATTCATTAGTAGAATGACCATGAACTCTATGATAGGCACAAAATGAACTGTTGTAATAGAATTTCTTGCAAGTTCGTGGAGGAAGGGATATCAAGTGATCTTGGAGGATTCTCAACAAGATACTTTCTTGATCAATGGGAGAAGATGGTCATGTAGTTTGTTTCAAAGATACATCTTGCTTAGTATTAGCTATCATACCTACGTAAGACTCTTTAAATTGCGAGATTTTGTTCGCTCCTTTGCAGGAGGGTGTAAAATCTAACAAATTCAATTCATTATTTTTTTGGGTGATGAAATTGACATTAAGCGAAGATGTGTTGACATTTAGTGAAGACTTGGAAATTTCTATCAAAGGACAATAACCAAGACCATGATTTTTTTTGTTGTGTGAGAGGATCTATAGGGTTATGGATACCTTGTTTGTTAGAACCACATCCTTTTCCACTATATCCAAGTTGTTTCATAATCTCATAACCTTTTCCATAAATCTTTTTCATTTCTTCTGAATCAGGCGGTTGTTCGTTGTTGTGTTTTTCAAACGTTGTTGTGTAATTTGTTATGTGTTGGTATAAAGTGGTTGAGGTGGATGCTTTTGAAGGATCATCCATTAGTGGTGGTGTGAAGTCTAAGGAACCCCAATCATCATCTAATAGCTTCGTGACTTGTTCAATATGTTTTTGTTTGTCTTGTTGTTGAAAGGGTTGTACTTGTTTAGTTGGTGTTAATGTGTTTAAATGATTCGTGTTGTTTTTCTCAATGTTCAAACAACTATTGGGATCAAGGTCAACTTCAAGGATGTGCACTTTGTTATTTTGAATGTATTTAATTTTTTGATGAAGATTTGAAGGCACTGCATTCATCTCATGAATCCATGGTCATCCCAAAAGAAGATTATATGAAAGATTATGAAGCATGAAATGGATTGGTGTTTGCAAAGTAACCACTCCAACTATAATAGGTAAAGTGATCACACCAAGCGGTTTATTTTCTTCATTTTCAAAGTCTTTAATAGATAAAGAATTGGGTTGAATTTGTGATCTATCCACATGAAGCCTATCCAAGAGGTTTATGCTACACACATTAAGAGTAGAGCCATTATCAACAAGGGTTCACTTTATCCCTATCATTTTGTATTGAGATAGGATTATGAAATCTTCATTTATTTTTTTGCAACATCCAAAGGGGGGAGTTCACTCTGGTGGAAAATAATGTCAGCATTCAATCCTTGAATTATGGTTGCTATGTCATTCAATTGGGCATTAGAAGGGATAGGAACTTGTTGAAAGGTTTTTTTGAAGCATAGTGTGATAGGTAGGTGAATGTTGGAGTAAATCCCATAGGGATATCTTTGTAAGAGTATTCTTAAGTTGTTCAACAAGATCATACTCCCTAATGTGTGAATTTAATCGAGGAGCACTAGGTAATATGGGATTAGACAAAGGTAATCGTTGTGGGGTGGGTTGTTGAGGTGATGGATTGTTTCTAGTGTAGTGTGTGTGAGAAACATCATGATTAGATGGGTAAAGGGTAAACTTGGGTTTAGGTGGAGGTGGAGGTTTATGCAATGGTGGGTAAAGGATGAGTTCAAGTTGTTGTTTGTGTGAAGGTGGATAGAGAATTAGATATTTCTTAGGACATCCCACGAGGTATGTATGAGGTCCATTGATCGAGGGGGATCTAATGGACACTTGCACATTCATAACCTCAGCAGTCTTGGTTTGATGTATCTTTAATGAAGGGAAATCTAGAGTCACCTTTTTATCTAAGGAAGACACATTACTATTGTTTTCATTTTCTTGCACCATGATGTTCTCCCTAGAAGGAGAGTTTTTAGGAGAATTACAAATCAAATGTTCTTGACATTCATGGATTGGTTCTTCTAAAATAACTCCATCGCAATTAAGGGAATGATCAATGGTTGAGTTGTCATGCTTAATAAGGGTTTCTCTAGATGAAGGGGGACAACTAACATATTCATGATCGTCATTGATGTGTTTCCTAACAAAAAAATATTGCCTTCACAACTAGGAGAGATACTAGGAGAAGGAAAAATGTTAGTGTCATGATTACCTATTGTTGTGTTGTTTTGGTTGTGAGGTGAAGAGGGACAACTAAGATTCTCATGATCTTCACAAAATAGGTTTTCTAACATCAAAGTATCATCTTCACAACAAGGAGAGATACTAGGAGAAAAATAAATTGTCATCTCATGATCATCTAAGGTTGTGTTATGTTGGTTGTGAAGGTTTTGTCCACTAAGAGAGGTTAAAGGAGAGAAACAATTAGGATTCTCAAAACTCTCATTAATTGACTCTTCTACTAAAATATCTTCGTCACCAAGAGAAGAGATATTATGAGAAGAACAAGTATGCTTGTTAGGAATGGCCCAAGTTGAAGTCTCTTTCACTAAAACACTCTCATGGGGAGGGGATAGGAAATGTTTCTTAACATGTCTACATATGTAAGGTACTAAGATTGTTTGAATAACAATTAAAAGTACCTGTAACCATTTCATTCCATGTTTCAGCAATATGAACAATGTATGCAAGCATACAAAACACTTTTATCCAATGTATGCAACACCTTAAGAATGTAAACAATGTATATGCAAGAATGAAAAGTAATTTTACCAAAATAATGCAAATATTTATGAATAGAAACATTGTGTATGAAAAAATGAAAAGTAATTTTATCCATATTATGCAAAATTTCAGAAATGTGAGCATTTTCAAATCAAATGATGCTTGCAATTGGAATGATTTCAAAAATGACTACTCTAAATTGATGTTTTTGAGCTAGATACATAAAACAAATGATCCCAAAAATTTCCAAACTTATAGTATATGATACTAGGAGGCTTAGGAAGCACAGAAATGAGGTTTCTAATGTTGTAACAGACAATGAAAAATCAAGACAAGGACTAAGTCGCCCAGACTGGTCACTTAGTCCCAATAAGGGATTTTTTTAGGATTTTCAGGAATTTCAAATGGATTTTGATGATTTATGTACTGTATGATGTAGACCTAACATGTAAATATAGTTTTTCAATGATATACAATGATTGGAGATGCAAAAATGCAACCTATATGCACTTTCACTAATGCAAAAATTTGAAACCCTAGATGCAAATTAAGCAATACAAATCTTAATGCAAGGCTAATATGAGCTAGGTCTAGGATTATGAAGGACTCCAAAAATAAAAATAAGTTATTCTAAAGGCAGGTTCACCAAAATGTAAACAATTATTTTGGTTTGACCCCTCACAATGCTTTGCTCCTAGGATTTTTCACCTAAAAGGAGAAAGGGGATTGGATGGGGGACCAAAATGGAAGGGTTTACACTCAAATTCTATGTTAATGAGATGCATTATTCCTAATTCATATTTCCTACTACTCTAATCTGAAAATGAAATGATTTAATGATGTAAAACTATGAAAATGTAAAGTGTTGGAAAACACATTGTGATATGAAAACATGTGATTTATGACCTAGAAATGCAAACAAAACTAAATAGAAATTTATGAAACAAAATGTGTGCACTTGGAGACTAAAAATGGATGGAATGAAGGTCTGAAATCTTGATAAAACTGATGTAGAAGTCAACTAGGACACTTGTGCCAGTTTGGGCGACTTAGTCCTAGATCTAGAAAAAAATGCCCAAAAACCAATTTTTGCCAAATGGGTGTTCAGATCTGTAAAAATCACTAAAAATAAGGTCTAGTGGGACTAATTCGCCCAAGGTGGTGACTTATTCCACTTCTAAATTTCTGAAAATTTGAAAGTGGAAATGAATACTCTAGATCTATACTTCGGTTTCCTACAGGTGTCTGCTTCTAAAACTCTGATTTTTGAACCTGAAAATGAGTTTTTGTTGATATTTTGACTTGTTGAATGAAGGGAAGACCTAAGCAACCTTGAAACTTGATCTGCAATGATTTCCAAGCTTCCAAGAGTCCTAAATCTACAAACACACAAGAAGAAGAAGAAATGTTGAATGTTAGGGCATGGGGGTTTTCCTTGGTCAAACCCCTTTTAGGTAATTAAAACAAAATGATGAAAGAATGGAATGAAACATGCAATAATGGAGTTTATTACCTTTCCATGATGTTTGATCTTGATTTTTTGTAGCAAAACATGAATAATCTACCTTTGAATGTCCTTAGGAGCTATCTTGATGTCTTGCAATGATAAAACCCTAGCTTGCTTGACTTGAGAAGATGATGAGTGATGAAGGATAGTGAGTTATGACTTAAGATGAGTTAGGAAGGTGAAAAATGAGGGGAAAAACCCTTATTTATACACAATTATGCCTAAATTCCTAAAAATTCCTCATCACGGGTTGACCTTAGGTCTTAAAGAATAAAAACCCGAAAGAAATTTGAATTAATTTTGATTTTTGAGCCAAATGGGACTAAGTTGCCCAGGGTGGTGACTTAGTCCACCTAGAAAATTTTGAGTGGATGTCGGAGATTAAGATGTATTAAATGTTTTTTATCGAGTTATTCTTCAACAAGACACTTAATTAAGACCTGTAAGTTCATAAAGGGGCCATTTAAAACATAAGAAAGGTGTAAATCTTGATGAAAAGCCTAGGAAAGTGTGAAATTTTGTTACAAGACTCTACAACACTTTGGAATAGGTCTTGATAATGTTATTTAGGTGAATTATAACATTATGGTCCTAGAAAAGTGTGAAGATGTGTTTCAACACCATACAACACTCTTGTAAGACATAAATAAATGTATTTTATTCAATTTGAAAGGGCCCAAGACCTAGTGTGGATGCATAGACACCTCACAATACTAAATCAAGGCCTTGTTAAGTTTAATTTATCATCAATTATTCCCATATCAAGCAAAGTATACACCTTTGGGTGACACGGCCATAAAGGTTGAAGACTAGTTGAGGAGACAAGAGAAACAGAGTAGAGGTAGAGGAAGGAAAAATTACAAAGGAAGAGGGAGTTTCACTGGTAGAGGATAGCCCCAAAGGTCTCAAGGAGAGACAAGTAACTCACAAGAACAAACATCAAATTCAAGGGGCAGTTTTAAAGGAAGAAGACCAAATTCTAGAGGAAAATTTGGCAATAGAGGAGGCTCAAGTGGATTCATTGACAAGTGTTATAAGTGTAAAAAGTCTGCAGGCCATCAAGCATGTCAATGCCCTAAGGATCAGCCATCTACTTCAGTTAGAAATGAGAGGAGAAATCAGATTGTACAAGGTGGAGATGATGTTGAAAGTGCCAATTCACCATCATAGAATGCAAAACCAGAAATTGGAGAGTCCTTGTTGATGAGAAGGACCTTGATTAAAGTGCCTATGGAGAAGGAACAACCCCAAAGAAAGTCACTCTTCAGGACTACATGCAAAGCCAAGGTAAATGTTGTAGGGTTGTTGTTGATTCTTGAAGTACTGATAATTTGGTTTCAGTTGAAATGGTAGAGAAGTTAAAGTTGCAAATATTGCCTCACACCACTCCATACAAAGTGTCTTGGTTGAACAAAGGGTAGTAGGTGTTAGTGAATAAACAATGTTCGGTAGAATTTCATATAGGGGGTTATAAGGACAAGGTCTTGTGTGACATCATTCCAATGGATTTTTGTCATTTTCTTTTGGGTAGACCATGGCAGCATGATAGGAATTCCAAACATGATGGTAGAAAGAACACATATGTCATAAAGAAAGATAGAGTCTCATACACTTTAACACCATTGAAAGATGAAGATAAAACAACACAAGTAGAATCCAAAGTGATGTTGTTAGGGGAAATGGAATTCATAAAGGTTGTAGAAGAGGAGAAAATGGGTTTTTCCATCATAGTTAAGCATAGGTCTATTGTGACAGTAGCAAAGAACGAAGAGTTTCCTTTAGAAGTTCAAAACTTTCTTGAGAAGTATTTCGATATAGTAGTAGATGAGCTCCCAAACACCCTGCCACCTATGAGAGATATTAGTCACCACATTGATTCCATACTAGGGGCTAGCTTACCTAATAAAGCAGCATATAAGATGACCCCAGAATAGAATGAGGAGATTAAGAGACAAGTCCAAGAATTGCTTGATAAGGGGCTAATTAGAGAGAGCCTTAGTTCTTGCTTAGTTCCCACTATTTTAGCACCAAAGAAAGGAGATGGGTGGAGGATGTGCACTGATTCTAGGGCCATCAATAATATTACAATCAGATATAGATTTCCCATACCATGAATGGAAGACTTAATGGACTTTTTAGGTGGAGCATGCTACTTTTCCAAAATAGACCTCAAGAGTGGGTATCACCAAATCAGGATCAAACATGGAGATGAATGGAAAACAATATTTAAGACAAATGAATGGATTTATGAGTGGCTTGTCATGAATTTTGGTCTCTCAAATCCACCCAACACTTTCATGAGGTTGATGAATAAAGTTCTCAAGCCTTTCATTGGTAAGTTTGTTGTAGTTTACCTTGATGATATTCTTGTTTTTAGCAAAACTAAGGAAGAGCATTTACATCATTTAGATTTGGTTTTGAGGAGATTGCATGAAGAGAAACTAATGATCAATTTGAAGAAATGTGATTTTATGAAGATAGAGTTGATATATCTTGGTTTTGTGGTTACAAATGGCACCTTTAAGATGGATCCTAGCAAGGTTGAAGCTTTTCTAAGTTGGCCTTCACCCAAATCGGTTGTTGAGGTAAGGATTTTCCACAGTTTGGCCACCTTTTATAGAAAATTTATTAAAGTTTTTAGTCACATTTGTGCTCCAATGATTGATAATATAAAGGGGGAAAAGAGAACTAAGTTTGTTTGGACTAGTGAAGCTGGAAATATTTTTGAATACTTGAAAAAGAGGGTAGCAGAGCAACCCATATTAGCTCTACCTGATTTCAATAAGGTGTTTACTATTGAGTGTGATGCAAGTGGATATGCCATAGGGGTAGTCTTAAGTCAAGAGGCACTACCTTGAGTGAAAAACTAAATGAAGCTAAGAATGAATACTCTTCCTATGAACTAGAGATGTATTCCTTAGTTCAATCTAATGCCATAGGGGCAATCTTAAGTCAAGAGGGCAGGTCCATAACTTTCTTTAGTGAAAAACTCAATGAAGCTAAGAAGAAATACTCTTCCTATGACCTAGAGATGTATGCCTTAGTTCAGTCCTTGAAAAAGTGGAGACACTACCTACTTCCTAAGGATTTCATAGTGTTTACTGATAATCATACTCTCCAATTTTTGAACAGTCAAGATAAACTCAGTCATAGGTATGTCAAATGGGTATAATATTTGCAAGGCTACACCTTCACCATAAAACATAAGAAGGAGAATTCAAAAAAATTAGCTGATACATTGAGTAGGAGGACACTCATGGTACAAAAAATCCAGTTGCAAAGTGTAGGTGTTGAAGCACTAAAAGGTATGTATGAAGATGATGTTGATTTCTGGTGCAATGGCACCCACAAGTTTTCATGCCCCAAGAGGGGTCAAATGTTGAAATTTTGTTTTACTTGAGTTCATTTCATGTAATAAGGTCTTATAAGACCATTTCATAGGTGTTTGAGTTGGTTTTGGGTCCTTAGGTGTTTTGTTGCAAAAAAATGAAAAATGTTGTCAATATTGCAAATGTTGTCAAATTGCACAATGTGGAATATGAAGGGTCAATGTTGAATAAAGTGAGAATTTGAATGGTTGTAAGTTGAAAACTTGGTTGAGAACCATTAGAAAATGGTTTTAAATGTTTAAATACCCTTAGGGAGGTCGAAACCAAGGTTGGTAGTGGCATTTTTGAAGTGAAATCAATAAAAGACATCTTTTTTCTACATTTTTTAACATTAAATTATTGTTTCAAAGTTTGGTATGGATTAGTACAGTCAATTAATGATCTAAAACCAATTCAAGGTTGTTTTTATGTGAATCTTTTTTTTTTTTCATCAATTTTTATTGAGTATTAAGAAAGTTACAAGCATTTTTGTGAAAGCAACCAGAAACCCTAGTAGGCCTAATTTGAGGGTTTTCGTACAAAAAACTTACCCTAATTTTGAGATATATCAAATAAGGGCCAAATGGGTATTTGAATCAATTTTTCTTTCTTGGACATCAGTTTTTTTTTAAGTTATGACCCAAACACATGAATTTGCTTCTCCATTTCAAGCCTTATTCAAAGTGTAGTAGCAAATTTTTGGCTTTGTTGTTTCAAAAGACCATCCCTAAATTTTGAGTAAGTTTTATAACTCCATAATGGGTATCCAAAACAGGTTTTAGGTTGTGGGTTGGAGGTCTTATCTGAAAGTTATGACAAAAATACCCTAGTTACTATGCTACAAGGCATAGTGTCAAGTTATGAAGGAAATCATTATGTTTGAGGTGTTATGAATTTTTCAACAGTTTGATTGAGTTGGTTTATGTTCCCCACCCCTACTCTGCATCAAATTGGTATCAAATCTTGAAGATTTGGGTGAGATAAATTTTTGGGAGTTTTTGTGTATTGTCTTTTTATAGGTTGAAACAAGAACTTGGAAGTCAAAAGACTAGGTAGTGAAGAAAGAAGAAACCTAGGTGAGATATCACGAAGACAAAAAGAAGCAAGGTGAAAAATACTTGTTTGAGAAGAAGAATGGAAATGTTGAGGAGATTTTTCTGTGGAGACTTGCAGAGTAAGGAGGTACCAAGAAAGAAACAAGAGAAAAGAAAAGAGAAAAGTGAGAGAAAGAAGAAAGATGAGAGAGCAGAACAAGTATTTAGTGGGAGATAATAAAGTTGAGCCAAGTTTTGAAAGAAATGAAAAAGAGAATGAAACTTGAGATGCAATAGCTTCTTGAGAAAACAAACCAAGAAAATGGTTGGCATTTACCAATAAGGAAGAAAGTTAAATGGCCTATCAAAAAGATCATTCAGAGGAGAAGACAAAAGATGATAGCAGCAAGGGTGGATGAGTTGCAAG
Source organism: Sequoia sempervirens (assembly GCA_007258455.2). Classification (NCBI taxonomy): domain Eukaryota; kingdom Viridiplantae; phylum Streptophyta; class Pinopsida; order Cupressales; family Cupressaceae; genus Sequoia; species Sequoia sempervirens. Next base: position 354,194,586 of record VDFB02000017.1, on the reverse strand, counting down.
CTATGTTGAAAGGAAGGGTGCTAGAAGCATTTGAAGAGACAAGAAAATCTTGTGTTTTTGAAACTAAGTCTTTGTGTGAGTGTGTTTACAAGTGAAACAGATGGAAATGAAGATGGAAAAGAGTCTAAAGAAGGAGGAGAAGTGCATACAATGTATGAAGATGGTTATACAAATATACAACACTATTGTGAAGAAGATGTAGCCAAAACAACCGAGGTAGTGGTTGTATTTTCTAGTATTTTGGATGATGAATGTGTTGATCAATTGTATTCTAATGATGATGACAAAGACATAGACGATGGTATTGAGACATATGAACGAGAGCTAGAAGTTTGGAACCTAAAAGTTGAAAAGATGCTTAGTAAGAGACGATGCAAGAAGAAGAAAAAGGATCTATGGAAAGTTACAAAGATGAAGGACAAGTTGTAGAAGAATTGGAAAACTAGGAAGAAAGAGAAAACTTGCACTCATGTGGACTTGAGTTCTTCTTTCCCTTGAAAGTATGGTGCAGAAGCACCCACAGGCTTTCATGCACCAAGAGGGGTCAAATGTTGAAATTTTGTTTTATATGAATTCATTTCATGTAATAAGGTCTTATAAGACTATTTCATAGGTGTTTGAGTTGGTTTTGGGTCATTAGGGGTCTTGTTACAAAAAATGTAAAATGTTGTCAATATTGCAAATGTTGTCAATATTGCAAATGTTGTCAAATTGCATAATATGGAATATGAAGGGTCAATGTTGCATAAAGTGAGAATTTGAATGGTTGTAAGTTGAAAAGTTGGTTGAGAACCATTATAAAATTATTTTAAATGTTTAAATAGCCTTGGAGAGGTCGAAACCAAGGTTGGTGGTCACATTTTTGAAGTGAAATCAATAAAAGACATTTTTATTTATGCATTTCTGAACATTAAATTGTTGTTTTAGAGCTTGGTGCAGCTTGATATGGCCAATTAGTGATCTAAAATCAGTTGTAGGTTATTGTTATGTGAATATAATTTTATTTTATTTTTGTTTCATCAATTTTTTTATTGAGTATTAAGAAAGTTGCAAGCGTTTTGGTGAAAGCAATTAGAAACCCTAGTAGGCGTAATTTGACAGAAAACGGTCTAATTTTGAGGGTTTCTATACAAACATCCTACCCTAATTTTGAGATATGTTAAATAAGGGTCAAATGGGTATTTGAATCAAGTTTTATTTCTTAAAGATCAGTTCTAGTCTGAAAGTTATGACCAAAAAACATGAATTTGTTGCTTTGTTTCAAGCCTTATTCAAAGCATAGCAAAAAAATTTGGCTTTGTTTTTCCAGAAAAAAACATTCCTAAATTTTGAGTATGTTTTAAAAATCCATAATGGGTATCCAAAACAGGTTTCAAGTTGTGGGTTGGAGGTATTATCTGAAAGTTATGACAAAAATACACTGTTTACTGTGCTACAAGGCATAGTGTCAAGTTGCGAAGGAAATCATTGTGTTTTAGGTGTTATGACTTTGTCAACAGTTTGATTGGGTTGGTTTGTGTTCCCCGCCCCTACTCTACATCAATTTCAAAGATATTTATATAGCTTCCATCCAATCTAATGGTGTTCCTTAAGAGATAAGTTTTGATTTTTTGATTCAAGAGGGTTTGTTATTCAAAGGGGCTCAACTTTGTGTGCTTAAATTTTCTATGAGGGATAATTTGATAAAGGAAAAGTAAAATGGTAGCAGGTCATTTTTAGTCTTGATAAGACCTTGGAGCAACTGAGAAGGCATTATTTTTGGCCTAAAATGCAAAGTGATGTAAGGAAGTTTTTTGAGAAATGTGTTATTTGTCAAAAGGAAAAGGGTAGTAGTACTAATGTAGGCTAATGTAGGCTTGTATCAGCCTCTTTCCATTCCAAATAGGCCTTGGGAGTCAATAAGCATGGATTTTGTAATGGGTTTACCAAAAACACCTAGAGGTTCTGATTCTATTTATGTTGTAGTGGATAGGTTTTCCAAGATGGCACATTTCATCCCATACAAGAGCATTAATGATGTATCCTACATTGCAGGTTTTTTCTCCAAGGAAGTGGTAAAAATTAATGGTTTTCCTTTAAGAATTGTTTCAGATAGAGGTAGTAAGTTTGTTGGGAAGTTTTGGAGAGCTTTATGGAAGAAACTTGGCACTAACCTTAGTTTCAACTCTACATATCACCCCCAAACTAATGGGTAGATTGAGGTAGTCAATAGGAGTCTTGGTAACCTCTTGAGATGTCTTCTAAAAGAAAATTCTACTCAATGGGATCTAATCTTTCCTTAGGAATAATTTGCATATAATGATTCAGTCAATAGGAGTGTGGGTAAGAGTCCATTTGAAGTTGTTTATGGGTTGCAGCCTAAAAGAGTCTTTGAATTGAAAGATACAAGTGGGATGGAGAGGATAAGTGTTGAGGGTGAATAATTTTTTGTGTCTCTGAAAGAGATTCACCAACGGGTCAAGGATCAACTACAAAAGAGTGTTGAAAAGTATAAGCAAAGGGTTGATGCACATAGGAGAGAAGTCACTTTCAAGGTTGTAGATTTTGTTCTAGCTCATCTAAGGAAGAAGAGATTTCCTAAGGGACAGTATTCCAAGCTGCAAATAAAGAAAATCGGACCTTGTAGGGTTGTTCACAAGTTTGGTCCAAATGCATATGACATTGAACTACCAATTGGAATTGGAATTTCACCTATATTTAATGTTTCTAACCTTTACCCTTTCAAAGGGGATGTTGCAAGCAATTAATCAAGTTCTCAAGCATTTGAAGATGAAGAATGGATCCAAGACCTTCCTCTCAGGAATCCTTTAGAGTTGGAGTGCATATTAGATACAAAGGAGCTCAAGAAGATAAGAAACACCACCTATTTGCAATACTTGGTCAAGTGAAGGGTTCTTCCCATGGAAGATTCTACTTGGATTTCTGAATCTGATATCATCAAGCATGGATACACTATTCAAGACCTGCACTCAAGTCGAACTTGAGTATTCTTCCCCTTGGGTGTATGGTGCAAGGGCACTAAGTGCTTCATTATTGCTCATTTTTGGAATTTTTGTAATTTTGGGTTGAAAATGGGTTATAAAGTCCAATAAGGTCATTTATGACCATTTACCATGTATTTAATTCATTTTTTTGGTGTTTGGGGTTGTCGGTTTCAAAAATACAAAAATTGTCAAAACTTGCTAATTTTGTCATGCAACCTTTTTGGGCAAGTTGTCAAAAATGGGGATTTTAGTTACATGCAATTGTTGTGAACATGGGAATCAATTATAAATGGTTGTAAAAATCATGAATATGCTGAAAATGGTCGAATGCAAGCATTATTGTAGTGTCTTTTCAAACTTTGAGTGAATTGAAGCAAGTTTTTTTGTTATTTTTGTGAGTTGCAGCAACTTCTAGTTTCTTGTATGGACTGTACGGTCCATGGATTGATTTGGAATCAATTGAATTTTTTAGGCACATGAATCTACTCCATTTTTGTTTTTGTTTCATTTTATTTCAATGAGTTTCGAGAAAGTTATAGCATTTTTTCTAAAATCTGCCCAAACCCTAGCCAGGGTAAACCAGGGGCCTTCAAAATGTGATAACTTTTGTTTCCACTGCTCAAAAATTCTATAAACTCATCCAAAATTCTTTATTTTCATGTTCTTCAAGATTTTCAAGGTTAGAATTCCTAATATGCTTGCGTTTGGGAGAAATCTTCACCAGTTCACTTCAAGAAAGCACAAAAAATAGTGAAAAATCCTCTACTTTGTGCTTGTAGCTAAAATCCTTGCATGTATTCCATTAAGGTTGGTTTGAATATATGTTTCTTTATGTCTAAAATTTTGTGTAGGCCTCATTCAAGTGATTGAATTTTTTTAAATAATTTGGGAATTGAGTGGTTGTGACTATCCCAAGAGGACAGAGTTGCAATTTTGAGCACAAGGATTGAACCCGTGTCTTGGTGTATTGTGAAACAGCATCTCAAGATGTTTGTGATTCTTTTGGATCCCTAGATAGGATTTTCATGCTTCTACACTACCTTAAAGGGGTTTTGGGTCAATTCTCTATGAGAATCCATTGCTAAGGTCTAGTTACATATTCATAAGGAGTTGATGTTGTGCAAGCAAGTTTGGGTCAGTGCGAGAAACCAGTATTGAATACTCTAAGTGGTTGTTGTAAGGTTCTTGGGTGATTGTTTTGGTTTTTCATCACATTAAGGTTGATTCATAGTCTTAGATCTTTGGATAATTCTACCATGCAAGTATGTTGTCTTAAGGTTTTTGAACTTAAGTCTCTTAATGAATCCATTGTTTAAGGTCATGAAGGTACACCTAGAAGTAGCAAAATGGAATTGAGTTTTGAATACCCTGCTTCTTGGGTTTGATTCTAAGTTGTTCATCCTTCCTCTACATTAGTCGACCTACATCTTCATTAGTATCATACAAAAATGATAAGACATTATTTACAATTCAAAATGAGTCAAAATGACTCCTACAACATCTAAAAACACTTCTTAGACTCTACACAAACATAAACTTGTGGTGTATATCACCAACATACTCAAGTCAGCCATAGTAAAAGCATATCTTCACAAACTAAATTGAAACAATTGTGTGGTACCAAAAACAAGAAATATTTGCATGCACTTCAAACTTGAGATACTCTAAGACATGTAGAATGTCAACACAAACTCATACAACTAATTTGTATAATCTTCTACTATCGTAAGTACCCAAACATATGAACTGTAGCAGAATAGGCATCCAAAACCAACTGTGACACTTTGTCACTTAAAAACTAAACTTTTGAAGCATCAAAATACTTGATACTATAATGTAGCATGTGTAATACATTACTGAGAATTTACCAAAAACAACAAAACAAATACTTCACTTTCAGAGGAATGTGAAGCATTCCATCAAGACTTCATAAGTACTTTACTCTACCAGAGCACAGACCAAAACTATATCATATCTAACTTTCATTGTAAAAGGTGTAATGACTTGAAACCTTGGATATAATACCTTCACATCTTACTCAACTTATATTCTAAACCATAATACTAAATCTTGCTCTATGAAAGGATGTGTACCAAAACATTATGTCATGGCCTTAGAATATGTATTGTGAAAGCCTTAGACAATCTTCTGCAACTTTTCACAAAGTGCAATACACCAAACTAGAAATATATCAATGTAAACATATTGTAAACACATTAGAACATGTGTACCCAACTTTGCATCACACATAGACATCAGGTTGATCACCACTCTTCCAAACACTACAATGCTAACTTGTACCCACTGATATCTTTGTACATTGACTATCTCAAGAGCATATATAAACTTCCACGCACATTTGACATCAATGAAAACCAATCTTCTTAAGATGCAACAATCTCCCCCTTTTTCATTTATGGAAAAAATAAAATGATGTGCACAACTACTCCCCTTTAGGTGCACATATCTCTCTCCCCCTTTGATGTCAAAGGAAAATGGAAACAAAAAATTTTATGTACAAGAAAAAATCTATAGGCTCCCCCTTAATCTATACAACTTTTACTCCCTCTAGGATGAAGTCTGATTGCTTCACCAACAAAATTATCCTTATATTTATTCTTTATATCTACACAAAAATAAATATAAATATATCTTACATGAAAAATCAAATATAGTTCACTTGGATGGTAGGATGCCCTTGTATATGGACTTGAGTTGAACCAGGCTACTATCCCATTGCTTCTTAGTAGCGGTTAAGGTCTAGACTTGATAATTTATCAACACAAGTGTGTATTTTTCTTCCTCCAAAGAGGATGGGGCCTTATATTTCTAAACCGCCCTATTAGATTTTGTCAAGAGTCCAGTGAGTGAGGTCAGTCAAAGGCTCACTACTTCTCTCAATTTTTTTACGTGACCTTTGAATTGCTCCCTTTGGTCTTACAATTGTTGTATCTAGGAGTGCAATATTTCTACTTGTGCCCTAATGGAACCATCACTATCTTGTACCGAATTATATATTGTAGCTATATTAGTGATCTAATTTCAATGGCACTTATCTGATCCTTAATGCTCTTGGTTGTATTTGGCCACTTCAAACAAAAAACATATAGAACCTTGGCTTCCTCTAAGAAATTTTGAATTTCTTAGATACCAGATTGTAATTTGGCCAAAGTTTTGTCACATTTCTTGGAGGCATCATTCAACCTCTTTTCATTCGACTTTTTTCCTACATTATTTTCTAGTTGTGAAGAATAAGTCTCAAAAGACTCCATTAATTGTTTCATCTACTATGCAAGGGGCAATGATGTATCTCTTTTGGCTTCCAAAAGATTTTCTTCTAACACCTTCATGGCTTCTTCTAACACTCCAGCACTCTCCACCTTGTTTTTTTAGTAATTCATATCTTGCTATGGAGTGGAGTATGTCACCAAGATTCAACTTGTGCAAGGGAGACATTCTAGATAGATTGAATTTTCCATCAAAAGTGGAACATGTAGTAACTATGGAGTCACTATTGGTTGGATTTTCATTTCCTAAGAGAAAAATTCCTTTATTGAGTCTACTAGAGAGGAATATGTCTTCTTTGAACTCTCTCCTTCACCATCCTTCTCCTTCTCCTTTTCTTTCTCCTCTTATTTTTCCTTCTCCATCTCCATACTGGAGACATCTTGCTCCATTTGCTGACTGGAGACACCTACTTCTTGCTAATCAGATACAATTTATTCATTTGTATCATCTGGAGGGGTATCATTATCGATTTCATGTTATTTTGGAGGCTCCTATACATTTATTTCACCATCAGTATCATGCTTTTTTGGAGGCTCTTATGCAACCATATCAACTTCAATTTGCACTTTTTCAATTATCTTCTTTGTTAATTCTTTAGTTTCTTACTAAATCTTCTTTTTGGTATCATCATCCAAACTCATTGGAAGATCTATTCTTCTCTTGGTGTGGAGCACTTTTGCTTGTCTCTAGACTATCTTTTCCTTCTCTTCCTTGGAGACAATGATCTCAACCTTGTCAATTGTTTGTTTCCTCAACTCATCATCAACCTTGATTGTGTCTCCTCTTCTCTATCTCAAATCCTGTTGTAGGCTTTCTGGAATTTTATCAACAATGTTACTAAAATGTATGTTCAGCTTGAGCATATACTCAATTATAGCCTTTTCAAATTTTTTTATCTTTTGGAGGAACATCCAAATGCAACCCCATTGTATCATCCAAAAAACCAAAGCTAGCAATACCATTTAAAATGGCACCAAAATCAAGAGAATCATGTGTTACCAAAGGATTTTTCTCAGTTTCCTCTTTTTCTATCTTCTTCCCTTTTTTGCAAGGAGATATCTTCAACTTTAGCTTCTTCCTCCTCTTTAGGTTCTTCCTCATCATTCTTCTTCCTTTCATCCTTTTTCTTAGGCCTTGTTTGCACATCTCTAGTAGATTCCTTATGTGGTGGAGTTATAGATACAACTTTTCTTCTTCCACAAGATTATTGTGTTGATTTGGAGGGTTACATAGCAGATGCAGCAACAGAAGAGGATCTATCAGATCTCCTTGGCTCTTGACTAGCTTCTGGAGGAACATATTTATCTTTAGAACTCTTCATAGGGGAAATACATGTAGTTTTTTTAGGCAAACCCCATTTCTTGTGAATCTCATCCTTTTGTTTTTTCAAAATGTTTCTCTACATGCTTCTTAGCCAGCTTAGTTATGATCTCTCTATATGTTCCAAACCTTTCTACTTTAGGATCCTTAGGTTTTGATAACAAAATATCCACATAACCTTGAACATATTCAGGTGTAACCTCATAGTGTAGCTTGGGAATCCATGAGGTTTTGGGCTTTGCAACTTCCATATAGCAATGATCCTTTTGCATCATGAATGTCACCTAATTCTTGTAATTCTAGACCAAATTAGATGGAATTATCTACCTACTTTACATCTTAGCTTGTATATTCTTAAATAATCCCTAGTAGAATGTGGTATATTCTTGTTTATCTTGGAAACCATTAATGTGTTTCTTGATTTTTGTAGCAACCAAATAAAACTTATCTCAAATATTTCCTTTAAATCCAAACAATTCATTCATGACAAATAAAGTGAGGAAAATGATTAATGAACCAAACCTAAAGTTATAACCAATTTCCTTTTTCCTCTTCAAATTTTCCATCAAATTCTCTCTCAATAGCTCATATAGATCAAAACTAGCACCTTCCTTCACCATTTGATATGTAATGTGAATAGCGGTGGCAGTGGCAGAACCTTCTTTGTTTGTTAAATAAATTTTATATGCAATCCCCATAGAGGCATACTGGACACTAGGATCAATGATATCCTTTACAGTTGTATTTTTCTTATCAAACTTAGCTTTGGTAATTTCCATAACCCTTTCATCCTTGATAGACTTCAATATCAGGACTAGTCTAGAGGAACAAAGACCAATAATGCCTTAATGGCTTCTTTTGTGATCATATAAGCTTTTTCTATCCAAATGAATTCTTTATGAGTGTGGCTCAAAATGATTCTTACCCATTCCTTACACTCACAAAAGTTTGGAAAATATTTCCAGATGTCTAACCCTTTCACATCCACATTTGCATATGCTAGCTTGTAAACTTCATTCTCATTCAGCAATTCATGTCAGACCACTTCAAAAGATGAAGCATGATCAATTTCACTCAATGGGGCATGGATGTAAATTCTCGCATCTTCATAATACACCACATCAGTAGGAACCTTTGAGAAAGCACCATATTTATCAACCTCTTTGAGAATACACCACATCAATTACCTGATGTGTCGTCATTGATATTTCTTCAAAAAAATTCAAACACTGTAGCTAGGGTTTCGCACAAATAATTTGAAAATATTTTCACTTCTCCACTCCAAACAAAAATTATCTTGACTGCAAATGAGATCAAATGATCCAATTAACACTTAAAAATCCTTTCAATAGCCCTATCTTTCCGCCATAAATGCATTTGTATTTGTTAGGTAACCCTTCTGCTAGAAATATCTATGTCATCACAAGGATAAAAAGATGCTCAAAACACCTTTGCAAAACATTCACTTTCATTAAAACCTTGAACAAAAGGTTCATGATTGCTCAACAAAGTTGCACACCAAAGGAATTGGTCCAAAACATCTTTAATGCTAAAATGTTCAGCACTTTATCTTTTTCAAGGGGCTAAGGGATTTGTAAATGATAGCTCCCCCAAGATAATTCTCTATCTTTGTTTTCCACTGGGTTTTGTGTAGAATGCACAAGTGTGGAATAATCCTTCACATCTTCTTGACCTTGCATCTCTTTCCAAACCTTATCATTACCCTTCTTTTGTTGATTTAAGGTTTCATCCTTCTTTCAGTTTTGAACGAGTGGCTTCACAAAACCACTTCTACAAAAAAAATTCCTTATGCCCAACCTTATTGCACTTGTATCACACAATGTTGTGCTCCAAAACCAAGCTTTTCCTCTTCACCTTAGTTCTACACTCAGCAACCTTATGACCAAAATTGTTGCATGCATAACAATATCCATGAAATGAAACATCATATCTTTGAGGCACAAATGGTTTTCTACCCATGCAATCATTTATTTTGTGCCTAGATCTATAATTGAAAGCCTTATACCCAAATTTAATGTAAGAATAACAATAACCTTGAAATGAATGATTGATCCTAGTGGGGGCATACTATCTAGCAGGTGGAGGACCTCTAAATCTTCTTTGTCTCCAGATAGGAATGAATCCATCTTCTTTCTTGTTATCTTGATCTATATTTACATCTTTGGAGGTAATCTTCTTAGGTTCATTAGTAGAAGCTTTCTCCTCCTTTGTTTCAAACTTTGGACTTTTTCTTTGAAATTCATATAGATTTGCAGAAGCACTAGCTATAGGACTTTTCCCTTTTTCAAAACCAAGACCAATCTTCTCTTTTGATGGCTTTTGAGATTTAATAAACTCATCAAGAATCTTGGAACCTCCTTTCATCTTTAGAACTTTTTCAATTTATTCTTTTTTTCTAACTCTTTCCTCGGGAAAACAATCTCTTCTTCAAGCTTTGAACATTCAACAGTTCTGTCAATGAGCTTGATATTCATAAAATCTTCAATTATTTTCCCTTCTTCAACTTGAACTTTAAAATTTCCAATTTTCTTCTCTTCCTTTTCAAGTTAGAATTGGAGCTCTTCATTCTTATCTCTTTCTTTATCTAGATCATTTAGAGAAGAAATGAGCTCACTTTCATAATCCACTAGACAATCATCTTTGTTGAATTCAAATTCATCGTCCTCCTTTTTGAGTATGACCTCTTTTTCCTAAGAGGACTTCTTCTTGGATATTTTTTTATTCTCCATGTGTTCAAATATAGGATATACCTCAACTATTAGGAAATATCAAGGAACTTTTCTCTAATATAAATTGTTGTACACATCAAAATATTGAGAGGGGGATGAATTAGTATGCTTTAAAATTCAATCCCAATTAACTACTGTTGATATTGAGTTAAACCAATTAAGAATTCGCCTACTTAATCAAAACATGAAAGAAGATAAACATCCACACAAGAACATAGATGACACCAGATTTACATGGAAAACCCCATAGGGGAAAAAACATAGTGAGAAATGCTACTAGGAACTACTATCCTAATCCATCCTCACAATTAAATAATAGCTTACAATTTGATTTTGGGCTACAACCCAAGCAACTACTTCCTGAATTTTTTTTAGGGGTTGAAACCCAAGGAAGCTACTACTCCCTAATTGAAAGAAAGAATAACTAAAATATAACTGATATTATAGCTTCAACCACTAATAGTCATCAATTTTTCTCATTAGGTCTATAGTGGATCTTGTCACACTCTGCTCATTCCCTCATACATCTTCACATACTTCCATAATAACCTTCACATCTTTGATCTTAAATATATACCATCCACACAATTGAAAAATACAAATTTAGTCAGCCACAAATAAGGAATATCAAACTTGTAACATGTTAGCCTAAATCTTTATTGGTGGTATACAAAAATGATGAGACATTATTTACAATTCTTCTAGATGAGTCAACATGACTCATACAACATATATAAACACTTCTTAGACTCCACACAAACATAAACTTTTGGTGCACATCACCAACATACTCAAGTCAGCCACAACAAAAACATATCTTCACAAACTAACTTGAAACAATTGTGCAATACTAGAAACAAGAAAGATTTTCATGCACTTCAAACCTGAGATAACCTGAGACATGTAGAAGTCCACATAAACTTATGAAACTAATTTGTACAATCTTTTGTTGGCACAAGTACCCAAACATATGAACTATAGCATAATAGACATCCAAAACCAACTATGACACTCTGTCACTTAAAAACTAAACTTGTGGAGCATCAAAATACTTGATACTACAATATAGCATGTGTAATAAATTACTAAGAATGTCCCCAAAACTATGACCAATACTTCACTTTTGGAGGAATGTGAAGCATTCCATCAAGCCTTCATAAGTACTTTACTAGAGAACAAACCATAACTTTGTCATATCTAACTTTCACTACAAAATGTGTAATGACTTGAAACCTTGGATATAACGCTTGCACATCTTACTCAACTTATATTCTGGCTGTAAGACTAAACCTTGCTTTGCAGAAGGATGTGGACCAAAACATTGTGTCACTGCCTTAGGATATGTACTATGAAAGCATTAGACAGTCTTCTTCAACCTTTCACAAAGTGTGGTACACCATATTGGAAATATATCAATGTAAACATATTGTAAACACATTAGAACATGTGTACCTACCTCCACATCACACATAGATATCAGGTTGATCACCACTCTTCCATTTACTACAATTTTGACTTCTACCAACTGATATCTCTACACATTGACTACCTTTGGAGAATATATAAACTTCAGCACACATTTGACATTAATGACAACCAATATTCTCAAGATGCAATACTTTTCAATAGTAAAATCTTTATTAAATTTTATAACTTGCATGACTTAACTACAAGCCAACACTTGGTGTTAACTAGGATGTAGGTGGTACCACTCAACAGGATTTTCTTTAGGCAACTAAAGATTTTTACAATATGTGCACAAATGAACAACTTAAGTTACTAGGAAAAGAGGCTCCAACAATACATGATTAAAAGTTTTTCTCTAGACAACTTAAGTTACTAAAAGAAAACCAAGCTTATGATTTGATTGGCTATAGACCCATACAAGTTAGCAACAATAGGAAGCGTAAAGTCATTTTGCATATTCGTGGTAAGAAAATAGTAACATGAAAAGCACTCACAAATTGAAGAGACTAGGAAATTATGCCACATGTTCTATGGGACCCGAAAAAGCATAAAGGTTTAAGCGGTATTTAAAAATGTATAATTGCAATGGGCCCTACCAATATTTGAGCAAATGGGGCCTGTAAACAAATGGGGTAGATGCCTTGGAGCCATAACTTAAAAGGTTAGAATACCAAAACAAACGATAAATGACCAAATATAAGAAAAGTGCAAGGGGCTTGACCATAACCTATGTTTTCAATGAAGGTTTAGGGTTTTTCCAAAGCCATAATGTAAAATTTTAAAATAAACCCTTGCAAAACATAGGATTTTTTAGGAATTCCAAAGGAGAAAAATAGCTCAAAGGGTGAAACATTTAATAAGTGCCACCAATCCACATGGCTCAATCCCTATTTATATCTATAGTTATTGATTTTAGTTGTAGTGAAGACAAAATAACCATCCATCTATGTTATATTTTTCTCACCTTTTCTTTCTTAATTGATGTAGGAGCATCCCTGGTTGTAAAGCAACCATGTATCAACCAAAAACATTTTTTTTCTTTCATTTTAGTATGTAGCAATTTCATCATTTCATTTCACATTTTACTTTATTATCATTTTTCAACTCGTAGATCAAGATATAGCACCTATTCGAGGTCATCTACATTATATCCAAATTTCAGGAAGTTTGCATTCATTTGTAGAAAGTTATCACTCTCAAAACTCACTGTCATTCTCAGTCAGAGAATTTGGGGCTAACCTGGTCTATAATTCATTGTGTGAACCTATTTTGGAGCATTCAAAGCTTAATGGAGCATCATACAAGAATTTTATGTCCAAGGGGATTTTTCTTGGAGATTTGCAATATTTTTCATTTCATGAAGGATTATCTTTCATGTTTTAAGGTTGGCCTACACACTTGATCATTCATTGGAGTTTGTAAACCCTTGAGGCCGATGCAAACCATATTGGAGTTGGAGATTCATATTTAAGATCAATTTTAATTCATAGGAAGTTAGTTACGTAGAGATTAGACTTAGAACTAGAATTCAACACTTTGGCTATTTAGATTCGATTGTTGATTAAGGCCTTTGTACCAGTTATAATTGTTGTAATACCCTTGTAGCAGGCTTGTGAGCCCTAGTTATTTTGTATATGAGGCATATGAGACATGTAAGACTACAAGATGTTGAATCAATAAAGATCCATGTTTATTGAGTGTTTTCTTGTTTTGTTTCTATTGTGTTGACTCTAAGTTGCACAGTTGGACAGTTCTTTCTGGACCCTCCATCTATGAAATAGTAGTTGCATAAATGACAAAAAAAATTGCATAAAAATGACTTTTGACATTCAATTTTTTTATGTTTTAATTTTCCTCTTCCTTATGATGGTCATTTCAACCTCTAAATGTCTTGGGATTCTATATACATTGTCAATGAGTGGTTTATTAAAAATTGGGAAGATGTTTGAATTTCATTTCTCGAGAGCTTTCTAAGTGTTTAATACTCATGTTTATGACTATTTATGTAGCACAAAATTGAAGAATTGTAGATAATTATTGTAATTGTTTAGTTGAGAGTGTTTACAAGCTCTTGAATTAATTTAAGGGTTGAGATCAATCCTAACTAAGCCATTTGGGAGTACATACTTGAGGTATCTCACATTTTTGATGGATTTTTTATCCACAAGGAGCTTGTCCATATTGTGTGCTTGTCGCATGTTGTTAATGGTTGCTTATATTTTCTCTCTTTTATTTTTCTAATTTCTTGTTACAAATTCATTCTAATTACAAAATATTCATTCATATATTGTTCACATAATTTAACTCTTATAAAGTCATGATTTGGTAACTAATGTGTGAAATATCCATCCTAATTTAAAAATTATTTTTCCTTGATTTTAAAAGATGGATCATAGTACCACAACCTAGAATGTACACAACCTTTTGATTTTTTTATATTTGTTTTATAACCCAACTATGTAGCGTATCCTAAGAAATTATATAATGTTATTTATACTTGTGTGCAAGAATATGTATTGAAGTGAATGATTCAAACAATACAAACTAAACAAACACAAAATCAAAAAATCACTTGAATTAGGCCTAGGAAATCTAAACAAGCATAAAATTCAACAAAAATTAACTATGCTAAACTCCCCATTGTATGTGGTTTTCCCATGTGATTGGTTTGATGTGTGCTCACTTAAAATTTTAGCAACATATCGAAGATTTTTTATAAAGGTGAGTGATAAAAATAACTAAGTGTTGGAGATATAAATATATTTTGGAGGTTGAAATGATGGAGGATTGAAATGAAATCAAGAGATCAATGGTGGAAATTGATTTGGTTCTCTCAAACCATGAGATTGTGCAAAGTGCCACAATGAGGTTGAATAAGAGGAAAAAGGGTACCTTGTAAGATTTTATATAAAGGAAATTCTTGTCCAAGAGGACAAGATGAAGGGGAATAAAGGAAATTTTAATTCCTTTGAGATCCTTTCAAAAAAAGAAAAATTATGAAGAGGAGGACAAGGTGGGTGAGGGTAGATTTAGAAAGGGATTAATCATGGATTAGACATGTGCACATGTATAATGGAGGATTAGGTGGGTACTAGGAAGATAATAGGAAAAGTTGGGGGATGGTACATGTGATAGTAAAAATTAAATAAATAAAAGTTTACTTATTTAATTCTTTGAGGAAAGGGATGGGATAAGGGTAAATAATTATATTAATTATTTATCTTAGGTTAGGACTTAAGGGTGATAGAAGAAGTGAATTTTGATGAATTTTAAGATATTAGACATCAATTAAATAATAAAAATATTATTTAATTTTAATATGGAGGGTTAGGAATAAGAAGAAATAGGATAAATTAATCAACCGTAATGGTCAATTTTAGGTGTCTACATTTCCCCTCTTTAGGATGGTGTTAAAATAATGTTATTTCAAAGAAAATAAAAATATAGCCCACATGAAAATTGAGGTAAAATAGATTTTCCATTGTGGATAAGGTGGAAGAAAATAATTAGGATGGTGATGTGTTAGAATTGGCTATGGAGATAGCCTGCCAATATCTTGAGGCCAAATGGAAAGCACAAGAGAGAATATTTGAATATGACAAGAATAAACTGTATTCTTATCAATTATGATTCAATGTTGATGTTTTTATGTACAATGTAATAGAGACCCCTTGGCTATATAGCCAAGGTGAGATACAAGATGCCATAAGATGATGACAAATGTCTTAATCATATGACATGAGACAACTTATCACAACTACCTAGGTCACATGTGAAACAAGTCAAAAGATAAGATAACAACTAATGACAACTAACACCTTCTAGAAAGATTCCTAGGACCAAAGTAAACATGTAAATAAGTCCCCTAGTAATGAATTAACTAGGTACAAGACTTTATTTACACCAACACCCCCCCTTAAGTGCAACTTAGGGAGTAGTAGATTATTATGCAAATGACTCAAAGATGGGTCTCGGCTATGAGGCCATGTTAGGTACCCATGTACAAATGCAAAAAAATCCTCTCACAAATGGAGAAAAGGAGAAAACCCAATGGAACAAAACTCCTCCCCAAAAGAGAGATGAAATACAAAAAAAGAATGCTCTCAATGAAGAATGAGAAGGCCAAAACCCCATGTGAGGAAAAAGACCCCCCCAAAAGAGAGAAGTAGAAGAGAGACAATGCATCCCCCCTCAATGTTGACTCTCCTACAACGATGGTAGAACCTCGAATTGAATGCTAAAGATGATCCAAAATCGTCAAACAACATTTTCCCCTTAGGAAGAAACAAAACCATGGATGTATGCAGGATGTGAGATGTCTCTAAATGATGCTTAAGTGTCTCCATGTCGATGTCAAAAGCTAACACACTCCAAACAAGCATTCTAGGCCACACTGCTGAAGAGGACACTCTAGAATCTAGTAGAGATGAATATATAACACAATCCAAAGATAAAGATATCCCCTCTGAACACAAAGAAGCCTCCTCCAAATTATGTCCAAAAGTATCCACAGTCACATCAAACTATAAAGAATGATCATGTAGAGATTGAACAAGAGGGTCAAGGTGATCTCTCACAACAACTGAAGAAGGATCTTCTCCATCAAAGAGAAGATGAATGTTATCGATGATGTCCCCCAAATATGAAATGTGGGACTCCACAAACAAGTCTAAAATACCTGTCAAGAATTCATACAAAGTAGCCAAATCTAAAAGACAATGAAGATCTTGTTGCACTGAATCACAAGGAGACAAAACTATTGAATCACAAGTATCTTTAGGTACAACAGTAGATGGAGATAAAATGCATGACTCAAGAACTAGATCTGATGTGAGAACTCCCAAGTTCAAGAAGCCAAATGTCTCCTTTGAATCATGGTTCACACTTGAAGTGTGATCAATAGCCGAAGGAACAATGTCACCATCAAAAGAAATATCTGCAAAGGTATACAACTGAGATGAATGATCAACCACCCGAGTATAAATGATCTCTCTACTCTCCAAGTCTCGAATGATGAATGAATCAAGTGTGAACTCCATAGTTCTCCTATCTTCACCATGTGTAATTTGATATATGGAAAGAAGATTGTTCGTCAAATGAGGAACACACAAAACATCCTGGAAAGTGTTGTCCCCAAAACTAATAGATCCCTTCCCAATTACACTCATGTATTTATTGTTTCCCATCAATATATGAGACATAGTACAAGGTTGAAACAAAGAGAATATAGACTACAAAGATTCCATATGATGAGATGCTCTTGAATCTAAAATGCATCTCCCTAATTCATGACCTGAAAAAATCAAAAGAGTTTGTCCTTTATTTCCTGATGTTGAAGCTTGACCTTTGTCCTTTTTAGACTTTTTTGAAGGAGGAGGTGATTCAAACATTCTAGAAGGAAAATCAATGTGATTCTTTTTTAGAAGATGTTTCAACTCATCAATATCCTTCTTATAACAATAGTGTTCTTCAAGTCCATCCCTCTTGCAATATGCACAAGTAGGCCTCTCCTTCTTAGATGATTCCCCTTTAGAAGATGATTTTTTCTTTGCTTGATCTGAATGTTGATTATTCTTTGCTTTCTTCATTTTCTTATCTAATTTTGATTCTTTCACCTAACCACAATGCCTAAGATTTAGAAGTCTTGATGAGACCCATTGAGATAAGCTTTTGTTGCTCATGTATCAACATCTCAGAAAATGATGCAAATGAAGGTGTAGTATATGCAAACCCCATAGTCAATCTTTGAGTATGAAAGCTAGAAACAAAAGAAGCATAATCAAGACCAAGTTTGTTCATTGTATTGTAGACCAACTAAATGTCCTTATCAATTCCACATGCTTTACATTTCTCTTTTAGATCATTAACCTTAGTGATGTAGTCTTAGATGTTGTCAAAGTTCTTAGGATCAAGGTTCATCAGTTCATTATCAATTTGATAGCCTCTTCATCTATAGTACCATATAATTTTTTCAATTTGTCCCAAGCTTCACGAGAATTTTTACATGATTCAATTTGAAACAACAAATCTTGAGAAACTATTCTACAAAGACATCCAAGAGCTTTGGTATGTTCAATCATCCATTTTATCTTTTTATATGCATCTGTAGCTTTAGGTACCTTATTTTCAACATATAGAGAGTGACCTTTTATCATTAGAATACTCCATGCATTTTGATGCTATGTTGAATAATTATATGATGTGAGCAAAGGAACATTAGAATGATCCATAAAAACAAGAGAGCACAAGCAAATAGATCAAAGAAATGCACCATGAGACCCCCCCAAATCACTCAATTACGAAACCCCCCAAGCAATATTTGATTGTGCACTTTATATTTAATGTGTTTACAATTGCTAGATTCCAAAAATAGCAAGATAGACTTGATCCTAGTGCTTACAAATGCCAAAATAGGCCACAGAATCAAGTACATTTTTTGGTACAAAATGAGATCAATTTTATCATACCAATAAAAAGTACACAAAAAATTATGCACTTTAAAAAAAAGATGCACCCAAAAATTTTATCGTAGGAGCAAGATGTGAGCTCCCAAAGTTCCCAAAATGAGGACGAAGTAGCAACACTTGTGAGAATCTGCAATCTCTGGAAAAACCAGACACCAAAACCAAAATTTGATTTCATGATGAGGGCTACACCACCCAAACCCACAAAACACAACAATAGATACCAACAAAAAAGATGTGAAACAGAAAATAACCCACTTTCAATTATTTTCAGAAAATGAAATTACGTATTCAAACTTAGAATGGTTTTATATTTGAATTTGAAGCTGCATTGGAGAAATTTCTAAGGAGGAAAACTTTAATTTCTCCCAAATCGTTTGGGGTATTGAGGTGATTCTTTCACAACCGGAACGCAACCAGAAAAAAATGTCAGCTCTACTCCTTCGAGTAAATTTTCATGTCCATACGAACCCGTTTAGGCCCACTTACTAAAAATATTGACCGTTTTTCACTATTTTTGACTTTTGGCTGTCTTACACCCCTTAAGTGCCATCATGGAACTCAAAACAACTAAAGAAAATAAAGAAAACATTTTCTTTAGGTGATGAAGGATTTCCCTACACCACTAGATGCTCCTGCATCATTTCACCACTACAAAGACTATGAAAAATTAGCCTAAATAAAAACAAATTGCTCAAAAAAAGGAGACAAAATGAGCAAGTTATGAGCCTCCAAAGTTGAACTGCAAAATCAAAAAGCTCATTGGTGAGGGGGGCTTTTTTTTTTAAATTGCTAGCATGGCATTGACGTCATCAAAACATGCGATTAAATTTGACAGTTACGCGGGTGTCAAAACAGAATATTCTCCCTAGACCAAATATTCTCTTATGGTTGGCCTAAAAATGGCGGGAGGAAAAATGTCACGGGTCCAGGTCGCTGAAATAATCACTGACCAAAATATTCTTCTAGAATATTCTATTGTCACATCAAATTGCTCGTCAGTTTTTGAAACTTTTGATGCCTAGAATTTCCATTTGTTTTTTATTAAACTATCCACCAGATTTCTTTAAATGTCAATTTGATGTGATTTGACCCGCTGATGGATAAATGCAGCAGCTGATTAAATGATTTTTCTGCTAGTTGAATAAACTTTTCCAACGTCGGTTATGAAGAATTAACCACCGATATGAATAGTGAGGGCGGGTTTGGTGGAGCTTGCATAGGTTGAAAGGCCTGCCACCTATGCAATATTGCCACATGAAAGGAGAGTACGTTTGCAGACTTTTCAATCTACAAACTGTACAAACAGGATTTTTTTATTTTAAATAAAACTTTTCACAAATGAATTTCAATTGGAAAATTAATTTTTCAAAAAAAAGATTAAAAAAAAATTGACGGATAAATAATTTTTTTGAAAAATTGTACCAAGCATATTTATGATGACCTGGGGGGTCATACAACTCCTTGGGAAAAAAAAAATTCCCTCACCAAATAATTGCTCCGATTTGGACAAATTGACAATTGATCTTATGGTTTTTGGCCCTCTTGGATGCAATGGCAAGTTCGTATTTGACCCAAAATGCTCCAAAATTGCAGCTACCTTTTGGATCTGGGAACCACTCTTCAGCTTCAAACCCTCATAGATTTGGCCTCATATGTCCAATTTGGATGAAACAAAAGGAAAAAACAACTATCTGAAACCTCTTGAACTCAATGGTGAGCTCATATTTGCACCAACAAGCTCTAATTTGAACCTGCAATAAAGAGTCAAAAATGGAATCCCCCAAAATTTGGTATTTCTATCAAGTTTTTCTAATTCTCTAGATCGTCATACGATGCAAGAGAAGTGCGTACTCAACTTTTCAAGATTTACCAAACTCTCTTCAAAAAATGACTATCCAATGACACTCAACCCACTCTGATACCATGTTAGAATTGGCTATGGAGATAGCCTGCCAAGATCTTGAGGCCAAATGGAAAGCATAAGAGAGAAGATTTGAATATGACAAGAATAAACTATATTCTTATCAATTATGATTCAATATTGGTGTTTTTATGTACAATGTCGTAGAGATCCCTTGGTTATATAGCCAAAGTGAGATACAAGATGGCATAAGATTATGACAAGTATGTTAATCATATGCGATGCAGGAGCATCCAGTGGTGCAGGGCAATCTTGCATCACCCAAAAAAAAATTGTTTTCTTTATTTTCTTTAGTTGTTTTGAGTCCCATGATGGCACTTAAGGGATATAAGACTGCCAAGCGTCAAAAATAGCGAAAAATGGGCACTTACTATTTTTAGTAAGTTGGCCAAAACAGGCTTGTATGGACATGAAAATTTACCCCAAGGAGCAAAGCTCAAAAAATATTTCTGGTCGCGAAAGAATCACCTCAATCCCTGCACGGTTTGGCAAAAATTAAAGTTTACGTCCTAGGAAATTTATCCAATGCAGCTTCAAATTCAAATATAAAACTTTAGAGGCCCTAAAATAGCTCAAAAAGTGGTTGAACTGACCTATATTGGGTTCACATGTTGTAGAGATCGTCGATAGCTTTTCACCTATATGCAATAATAGCAAATCGGACACCCAAATCAAAAGTTATAGCCCCACGAAGTTGATCCTCGAAAAAGTGAATTTCATAAAAATTTCTTCCTAGACCAGAAATCAAATGGTGGGACATTTGGTGCTAGAACAAAAAGGGGAAATTTTGAACTTTCTAGAACATTCTAGGGTGGTTATTGTGGAAAATAACAAGAGTTAAGTGGGGGTTGTAGAAGGTGGCCTTGATAGTGCATATTGTGGCTCTGAATAGTAGATTTTCTTTTCAGAGTTGATTTTGTTGTAATGAATCAAGCCTATGAGGTTGTAGCATGTAAGCTTTGAATATGTAATTTTATTTTCTATAAATAATTGAAAGTGAGTCATTTTTTTTGTCTTACATCTTTTGTTTTGGTATCTGTTGTTGTGATTTATGTGGGTTTTGGGTGGTGTGTCCCTCATCAATATGACATGAGACAACTTATCACAACTACCTAGGTCACATGTGAAACAAGTCAAAAGATAAGATAACAACTAATGACAACTAACACCTTCTAGAAAGATTCCTAGGACCTAAGTAAACCTAACATGTAAATAAGTCTCGTAGTAATGAATTAACTAGGTACAAGACTTTATTTACACCAACATGATGCCCTCTCAAGAGGGTAGACAAGAAAAAAGAGTCTAGATGGCCTCTCAAAAGAAAAAAATGAGTTCAAAATTTGGATAGAAGACAAAAAATGAGGATGGACGAAAAAGAAATGGGAGCACCAAACACAATTTGGAGGGTAAATAAATAGCACTTACGAGGTTAAACACTAGGGGAGAGGACCCAGTAGTTGAGCACCCTAACTTCATGCTTCTAATTATCCTACGTGGAAATTTCAAATCACTCCCATTTTTTTACAACTTACTTGGCAAGTCCCCTACTTATAGCTCTTGTTTCAAGGTCACATCAGCATTATTTTTGTCAAGATGTAGTTAACCAATACTTGTGCATTCACATCATGGGTAGTTGAGCGTTGATGTGGCATCACATGATTGGTTGCTCTTTAAATCAAAGGAATACATTTTGTTTAATTATGGGTAGTCATGTCACAACTATTGGTCCAATATTGATAAAAATATTGGGAATTATATAAACAATTACTATCATAACTATTGAAACATGCTCAACTACTGGATCCTCTCCCCTATTCAATCAACTAATGTGAATAGTGAATTAGATAAGTGAAGAAAAGGGGCCTAGAGAAATGGCAGTGAATATCCTTATGGTAGAGCATTAGGCAGATCGTGTGAGAAGATTCAAGTGAGGGGTGAGCATTGGTGGAGGGGTATGTATCAATAAAATTTCCCTTTGGTCCATTTTTTATGCTTTTATGAGGAAAATCATGTGGGACACATTCACCAATTCACAAATCGATGAATGTGACTCTAGCAAGGTGAATGTGCCACTAAATGGTGAATATGGACCATTTCAGTAAATCCACTAATGAATCAATGAATGAAGTTGAAAAAGTGTGAATATGATAAAACAACATAATACACTAAAAATTGGTGAATGGGTGGGTAGATAGGAAGATCCTCCGACAAATCAATGGAAGAGAAAAATGGGGTAAATTCACCAAAAAATTGGTGGATGCATTGGAGAAAATTTGAATCCTCCAACCAGATTGAAATACTGGAGGTGAATGCATTAAGAAAATGATGAATGCATGTTGTATATTGGTGAATCCACTTGGGAGGAAAAATAATTGAGCCAAGGAAGGATAAATATTGCATATTTTGGTTAGATGTGAAAGGCTAATGAATGACAGTGATGTGCAAGAGCAATTGCATCTAGTGATGACATAGGAGAGATGATCGATCATCCTTAGCCCAATGGATCAGTTTTAGGATGTTGATAATAGCAATGAAAATCAAATAAACACAAAATCATACACACTTGAATTAGGTCTAATAAATTTAAACAAGCATAAAATTTAATGAAAATAAACTATGCTAGACTCCTTATAGTGTATATTTTTTCAATTTGATCGATTTGATGTGTTCTCACTCAAAATTTTGGTAATATAATGATACTTTCTTGAAAAGGTGAGTGATTGATGGCTAAGTGTTTGAATGATATATAGATTTTGGGATGGATAGGAATGGAGGGTTGAGATTGGAAAATGGACATCAAGGGTGGAGATTGAGTGTGATCCCTCAACTCATGGGATTGTGCCAAGTGACATGAGGATGAATGAGAGGAGAGATGGTACTTGGATGGTTCCTTGGAAGATTTTTCATAAATGTGATTCTTATCCAAGGGGACAAGTTGAGGGGAATAAAGGAATATTTTTCCTTTGGGTATTTTTAGAAGAAAGACCCATGACTCCAAGACATGGGATCTGTTTCAAAAGGGTAAAATTGATTTAAAAGAGGATAAGGTGGGCGAGGGTAGATAGGGAAAGTATTTGATCTCATGCACATGATTAGGGAGTGGATTAGGGGTTAATAAAAAATGCAGGATGTGACACTTGAGAGATGAAAACTAAACAAATAAAATTGATTTATTTAATTTCTTTAGAAGAAAGGGATGGGATGAGGGTAAATAATTAAATTAATTATTTACCTTACGTGAAGACTTAGGGGGGGTAATATAAAATTATTTTAGACAAAATTTAAGATAGAGTGAATATTAATTAAATAATATAGTAAATTATTTAATTAATATGGAGATCGAGAGTAGGTTGAATTAGAAAAATTGACTAAATTTAAAGGTCAATTTTATGTGTCTACATTTTTCCCCTCTTTGAGATGATTTTATGATGTAACAAAATTTGAAAGAAGATTAAAACATAGAACTCAAAGTAAAATGGTTATATTTGGGAAGATACCCAAATCATTTGAAGGAGTGACTAGGTGGAAAGATGATGAGAGTGAGGATGAGGACGAGGATTCCCCCTCAAGAAGACATGTGGGTTCAAGAGAAAATGGGTGTGCTTTCAAAGTGGATGAGATTATGTATGGTAGATAAGAGAGGGGGATACAAGATGATGTATGGAATAAATAACAAGAAAGCAAGCATGCACAAGAGGATTCAAAGATAGACATGAAGTTTCCCTGGTCAAGATAAAAATCCAATATTGATTGATGATGGATGGAGTGTTGTTGATGTGGGAACAATATTGTAAGGAAGCTAAGGTAGTGGAACAACTTCCTACACTAATCTTGAGAGGACGGTTATGTAAAAATTCCAAATATTTATAATACTTATATAAACTTAAACAAGAATGAACATAAATATCATACATACCACAACATACTAATTTACGTAAGGGAAAACCCTTTTAGATAAAAACCCCACACCCCAAAATTCACCCAATATATTATTCAAAAATCAATCATATTACAAAATACTTTTAGAGCAAAATTTTCATAGAAGTAACACCAACCAAAGATTTGAAGGAAACTCAAAAACTATAAGACTCCCACACATACAATAGTGCAATGTACACAATTGTAATATAATTTCCTCATAAAATAGGGTTTCCTTCTAGGGTAATTAAATCCAACATAATTGTTAGGGTTAGAAGTAGATATCTAACAGTTAAATGTAGATTTGATCAATAAAAAAGAGAAATAAAACACAGAAAATTATAGCAAAAACAAGACAACACAAAGAATTTAACGTGGTTCACCCAATCCAGACTACATCCGCAAAACCACAGCCATCCAATGATTTTATTATCCAGTAAAAAAATTATTACAATCTCACGAATAATCACCTTTTTTCTACATACTGTAACCCCCATCCCAACCCCTTATAACAAGTCTTTTAGAAGCTTCCATAAATTAGGGTTTTACAAAGTCTTTTTTTTTTGGTGATTTTTCTTTTTTCAG
The DNA here is from genome assembly GCA_007258455.2 of Sequoia sempervirens. Taxonomy (NCBI): domain Eukaryota; kingdom Viridiplantae; phylum Streptophyta; class Pinopsida; order Cupressales; family Cupressaceae; genus Sequoia; species Sequoia sempervirens. Next base: position 354,169,886 of record VDFB02000017.1, on the reverse strand, counting down.
TGACAATATAGTATGATCAATCGCCACATACCAACAATCTCCCACTTGGAGACTGATCCTAGATGACACTGTTGCACTCACATCTTCCACTAGAAATAAGTACCTTGGACCTTGTTGCTCTGTTATACCTGAATTCAACCTTGAAGGCCAGCCAAAGTTGAAGAGGAGCTCAGCTTCTCCCTTGTCACTGCCTTCGTAAACATATCCGCTAGATTAGCATCTATATGTATCTTGTCCAGCTTGACCTATCCATCCTCCAACATTGATCAAATGAAATGATATCTCAATTGTATGTGTTTTGTTTTAGAGTGCAAGGTGGAATTCTTTGCAAGATGTATAGCACTCTGGCTATCTATAAACAAGTAATTTTCAAACTGTTGTTTTCCCAACTGTTTCATGAAAATTTTCAACCATATCATCTCCTTTGCCACCTCTGTTGCAGCAACATACTCTGCCTCCGTGGTGGATAAAGCAACCACCTTTTGCAACTAAGAAATCCAACTCACTATTGTCCCACCAACTATAAATACATAGTCTATGGTACTCTACCTAGTATCTATATCCCCTGCCAAATCTAAGTCAACATAGCCTTTTAAATTAGTATTAGCGCCCCCAAAACATAAACATTTATTGGATGTACCTCTCAAGTACCTGAGAATCCATTTTACCGCATTCCAATGCTCAACATCGGGATGACTCATATACCTGCTAACAACTCCTATAGCATGTGCAATATCTGGTCTTGTGCATACCATGGCGTACATTAAACTACCTATAGCTGAAGCATATGGTACCTTGGAAATTTTATCTTCCTCCTCTTGTTTCTTTGTACACATGTCCTTAGTCAACTTAACATGACTAATTTGGATATAGATATAGGTACTCAGCCATAGAACTATCAAATTTAATATACCATTGTTGAGGTGCTTGCTTCAATCCATATAGACTTTTCTTCACTCTACACACAAGTTTCTCCTTACCTTTGATCTCAAATCCTTGTGGTTGTTCCACATATATTTCCTCTTCCAAATCACCAAGGAGAAAGGTTGTTTTAACATCAAGTTGTTCTAAATACAAATCTTCAATAGCCACAATACTTAAAACGGTATGAATAGAAGCCATTTTAACAATAGGAGAAAAGATTTCATCAAAATCAATACCCTTTTTATGTGCAAATCCCTTTACAACTAATCTGTCTTTAAATATTTTCTTACCTCCATCCTCCTCTTTCAGCCTATAAAACCATTTATTTGGTAAAGCCTTTTTACCTGCAGGCAACTTGCATAATTCCCAAGTCTGATTTTTCAGCAAGGAGTCCATTTCTTCTTTCATTCCATGCTCCCACTAAACCTTGGTATCCACCTACATAGCTTCATCATAACATTCTGGTTCACCAGCATCAATTAATAAAATAGAATACAAAGAGGGAGAAAATTTGTCTAGAGGTCTACTTATCCTTGAAGATCATCTAACATTCACTGGATTTTGTGGTATTTGTTGTTGTTGTTGTTGTGGAGCATGAGGAACCACTGGAACATCATTATTTAGTGTATCATCCAGCACTACATAATCATTTTCTTTCTTCTCATGTTGTTGCAATTGAGCTTTGTACAACACTTTTCCATTGAATATGACATTCCTACTTCTCACAATTTTTTAATTTTCAAAATCCCAAAGCCTATAACCAAATTCATCAATGTCATATCCAATAAATATACATTTCTTTGATTTTGCATCAAGTTTGGTTCTATTTTCAAAATCTACATGCGAAAATGCTTCACAACCGAAGGTCTTGAAAAAAGAATAACTCACCTTCTTACCCGTCCATGCTTCCTCTGGAATACCACAACCCAAGGGATTAGAGGGACCTCTATTGATTAAATAAATAGCAGTGTTTACAGCCTCTGCCCACATGTTTAAAGGAAGCCCAACATGCAATCTCATAGTTTATGCACACTCCATTATTGTTATGTTCATGCGCTCAGCCACTCCATTTTCCTGTGGAGTCCTTGGAACCGTTTTCTACCTACGAATACCATTAGAGGAACAATAATCTTCAAACTATTTGCTGCAATACTCACCACCATTATCAAATTTGAGATATTTTAACTTTTTACCTGTCTCATTCTCAACCAAGCTTCTCCATTTCTTAAAAGTTTCAAATACATCAGATTTTTGCCTAAGGAAATAAATCCATACCTTCCTTGTTGCATCATCAATAAAAGTGACATAGTACTGAGAGCCACCGAGAGAAGATACTTGTGTTGGTCCCCATACATCTGTATGCACAAGCTCCAATTTCTCATCTTTCTTTTGCTTCCCATCCTTGAGAAAACTAACTCTCTTTTGTTTTTCATACGCACAACTTTCACAAAAATCCATATTAGCACATTTCAAACCTGGTAAAACATTCTTTGAATAAATTACTTTCATACATTTTGCACTCATATGCCCAAGTCTATTATGCCACAGTGCTGATTCAAAATCCATAGCAATTGTTTGTTTTTCTACCTGCTAAACTACAACAACTGTTCCTAAGCATTGATTTTTATCTGCAATAGCTAAAGTAGAAGGAACAGTTTGATCTGTACAAAGATATAAGGTTCCTACTTTCACACCTTTTGCTACCACTAAGGCACCTTTTGTAACCTTCCAATTTTTATCACTAAATGCAACAACATAGCCCTCATCATCTAGTTTCCCTACTAAAATTAAATTTCTTTTTAACTTGGGAATGTGCCTTACCTCACATAGTAGCCAATGATTCCCATTCTGCAACTTAATCTTGATTCTTCCCTTTCCAACAATCTGGCAAGGTTCATTATCTCCCAAGTAAACCAGCCCAAAATCCCCTTGGACATAATCAAGAAAATAACTTCTATGGGGCGTAGCATGAAATGAAGCCCCTGAATCTAACACCCAAGAATCATCAACATTATCAAGGGAAATAATCAAAGCATCCTCATTAGATTTATTACTTACTACAATTTCCTCTTTATTGCATTCAAAACACTGTCTAATGTGGATGTTCCACCCAAGCTTTTCCTTCGAATTTCCTAGCTCAAAATAACACCAACAACATCATCAAATTTCAATGTATTCGAACGAGAAATAGAATTACTAACGGCCATGATGAAATATTCTGAGCCAAATTTTTTCGATTTTAACAAATTGCAAATTACAATCAATGCACCCGTTAAGGTTAGAGGATAAACCAAAACGTGCAGAAAGCAACTCTAACCAGAATGTACACCAGGATCCCAATGTGGGCAAGGTGTGAGCATTGGTCAGAGGATCTAAATCAAACTGCTTATGATGTAACTCTAACCAAGAATGACGCCGATGATGGCGAGCATATGGTCAGAGGGTCTTCTAATCTAAATGCTGAAGGGAACTCGACGTCAAGTATGTGCTACCCAATCCAATACGGAGTGAGGGGCGACCATATGACAGAGTGATTACAATAACAATGCTTGAAAGATAAATGTTGAAAGCTAAAACACTCAACACCCAGAATGTGCTTGCTAACCCAGAATGGGAGAGTAGCTACCATAGGGCGGACGTAAATTAAATGTAATAGCAAATGAAGACTGTAAAGATGAACATTACAATTTTGATAAGCAAGATTATAACTGCTGTCAGTACTACTGCCAGCTTACAAATGTTAGACAATGCCTTGCTATCAATTACAATCAAGAGTAATAGAACTGCAACAATATTAAAGGATTCTTTCAATGAATAAGGAAGATCAACTCAGAAACTGCAATATTACGGCCAACCTGATAATCTGATTTTGACAGTCCGGATCTTCACATGCACGAACAGCAGCCCTGTAACTCACCAATTTACTCACAACACTCTCAAAACTCACTCAAATCTCACAGAATAAGATGCAAAATGACCATATAATGATGGCGACCCAATTAGCACACTGAAACCCCAACAGAAGACCTTAGATTATTTATGCACGAAAAACCAAGCAAGTACAGATGGTACGGCCAGCTAGAAGGGCGATTTTGTTTTAAAAATTAAATGTTGATCTATAAAATCTGAAACTTGAGACAAAGGTTCACCCTACCCAGACAGAGAGATATGAACAATGCCCAGAAGGATATTTTGTGTATTTTTTAACATATGAATGAAAATATGAATCTGCTGTAGCAAATAATGCAAAAACCAGAACTTCTAATATGCAAGCAACAACGCTATATAAGCAAATCCAACTACAAAGTATCAACTCAACAACAATGCAAACCTCACTAAAGAATCACTCATAAGCATACTAAATCCTCCACTAGATGCTATCTCTCAAGCATGAAGTCGAGCCCAGACTAGGAGGCATTCATTCCTTGAAGAAATCCCGCAACCATTTCGGCAGCATAACAATAGCATAGACCAAAGATGCTCAAATGAGAACCCAAGGCTTCCTTTTATAATCTTCTGTTGCCCTTTCTCGAAACCCTAATCCCCTTTTAAGATTCAAACCCTAATCCTTGAGCAAATGGCGTCCTTTTCTTCAAGCTGCAATTTTGACTTTTTAATTAATAATTTATAACCTTGGAAATGGCGTCCCACTTAAGGCTTTTAAATCATCTTTAATAAATTCAATATTAACTTAATGATGGCGCCACCCTTCAAGTCCACCTTTTAAAATAACATTAAGTTAATAGACTAGGCCAAGGTGATAAATAACATTAAAATATAATGTTATTAAATAGAATGAGCTTATTTCTCTGAAACTACATTCCGAAGCTAGAACTGAATAAGCCAATTGAGTCAACTGAAGAGGAAGGTCAACTGTGTCAAGACCAACAGGGTCACTGCCCAAAATAGAATTTACTAAAAATAGTAAATTCCTGAAGATGCTCAGAATGCCAAGAAGAATATACCATTGCGAAGCTCTCTGAAAACCCAGAAAGAAACCGCTATTGAAACAACCAACTCTGAGCCAAAACATCCTTCAAAATAGGAAACCCTAATTTTACCTTCCGACTAGCCTACGGGTCTCCGAAATAGGCCAATGGTCACTGGAAAGATCATGCTCGAGAAGGGGACATTACACATGACCAATCTATTCCAACTTTCAGGCAAAGAACACAGAATCAAAAGAGCCCTAACTTCTTCATCAAAGTTTACATTTACAGAAGTTAATTGACTGGTAACTGTATTAAACTCATTTAAATGATTAGCAATTGACCCACCTTCTACGCACCATTTTCATATTAAATAAATGCTTCATGAGAAATAATTTATTTGAAGTAGAAGGCCTTTCATATAACTTCACCAGGTTTTCCATCAACTCTTGAGTTGTCTTTGTTGTTGTAATATTGAATTCCACTGATTGTGCCAGGCATAAACGAATGGCTCCCAGTGCCTTTATGTCCAAAATATTCCATTCCTCATCACTCATTCCTATCGGTTTCTTGGTTATTCCTTCCAATGCCCTCCATAAATCCTTCTAATAGAGATAATCCTCCATCTTCATCTTCCATAACTGATAGTTTTTCCCATTGAATTTATCTACCTTCAATTTATCCTTGTCCACCATTGCTCCCACTTAACCGTGAGACTCCCACTCAACCATGAGACTTTCCTGCAAACAATAATCGAACACAACCTACTCTAATACCACTTGTTAGGGTTAGAAGTAGATATCTAACAGTTAAATGCGGATTTGATCAACAAAATAGAGAAATAAAACACAGAAAATTATAGCAGAAACAAGACAACACAAAGAATTTAACGTGGTTCATCCAATCTGGGATACATCCACAAAAACCACAGCCATCCAATGATTTTATTATCCAGTGCAAAAATTATTACAATCTCATGAATAATCACCTTTTTTCTACATACTGTAACCCCCATCCCAACCCCTTATAACAAGCCTTTTAGAAGCTTCTAGAAATTAGGGTTTTACAAAGTCATTTTTTTCTTTTTCAGTGATTTTTCTTTTTTCAGTGACGACGCAAAAAAAATGGGAAAAAAAAATCCAGTGAGGATACATGTCGAGGCGTACAGTCTAGCATGATCAGTTGCCACATACCAGCAATAATCTCTACCGTTAGATCTATGACCTAATTATGAACGGTCCAAATTTACAATGATAAAATATTTATAAAATGTGTCTTTGGGGGTGTTGCCCTTGTCGAGGTGTATGGCCCCTAGACCCCCCGCCAATGGGATGGGCCCCCCATACTCCACAAGGGGGTACCCCCTTACACTCCGTTGTGCTCAAATATATTAACTTGTTATAATCACAAGGTTGAGACACCATTTTTCCTAACATTCTCCCACATGTCGAACACCTTGCAAGAGGAATAGAAAGATTGATACCATGATTTAATTGCTAGGGATCAAGAGGCTCATATACTTCAAACACCATTTGAAATTATTTATGCTCATAGCCTTAGATAAAGAATCTAAGAAATTCATCAAAGTCTTTACCTTAACTAGCTTCACCCTACCATCCTTGACCATATCTTTAACAAAATGATATTTTACATCAATTTGTTTGGTCCTAGAATAAAATTTTAGGTTCTTAGCTAGGAAATCACTCTTTCACTATCATAATAAATTATCATTGTACCTTTATTTATTCTAATATTTGAACACAGTATCTTAAGTGAAATGGCTTCTTTACAAGCATGAGTAGTTGTCATAGACTCAACTTTAGTAATGGAAAAAGAAACCACAACTTGTCACTTATTCATCCAACTAATTACACCACCAAATAAAATAAAAACATAAGCATTGGTGGATCATCTACTATCAACATCACCTTCCTAGTCTAAATTCACATAACCATGAATATCAAGGGAAATTATGTCTCCTACCAAATTAACATGATAACACAATGAATACTTTGAGGTACCCCACAAATATCTAAATACTCTTTTAACTACATTTAAATGATTTCTACTAGGATTAGATATATATCTAGAAAGAACTTTCATTTCTTGGGATATTTCTAGTCTAGTACAGATCATAGCATACATCAAACTTCCAACTACACTTTGATAAGGCACTATGCTCATGTCTTCCATCTCCAATGAGGATGTTGGATAATCTAAAATAGATAAATTTATTTCAAATATTAAAGGAACACACAATGGGCTACAATCCTTCATATTAAACCTCTATAAAATTGAATCGACATACTTACTATGGCCAAGCCATAACTTTCTTTTCACTCTATCTCTTCTAATTTTCATCCCAAGAATGTGTTTAGTTGTACCAAGATATTTTATTTCAAATTTAGCTACAATTTGAGACTATAGTTTTTAAATCATTCATTTATATTTACCAATAAATTACATATCATCAACATATATATGATAAATAAGATACAATCACCATTGGTTTATAATAAACACAATGATATGATTTGGAACACTCAAAATACCAAACTCAACAAACATATATCAATTTTTTGGTACCACATCTTAGGACTTTGTTTGAGGCCATACAAATATTTCTTCAATTTTTTAAACTAAATTACTTTTAGCTTTCACCATGTAGTGCTTTGGCTATGTCATTTAAATATCCTCCTCCAAATCACAATGAAGCAAAGTTGTTTTCACATCCATTTTCTCAACCTATAGATCATAAGCAACAACAATAGAAAGAAAGAATATAATGGATTTCATTTTTGTAATAGGAGAAAATATGTCACCATAATCAACACCCTCAACCTAAGAGTAACCTTTTGCAACCAACCATGCTTTGTACTTCTCAATACCTCCATTTGAACCAACCTTTTTCTTGAACTCATTTACAACCGATAATATTTTGTCCTTTAGGAAATGTTATTAGATCCCATGTATCATTCTTTTTCAAATTGTTAATTTCTTCATCCATATTGATCTTCCAATATTTTTACATCATTCATACCTAATGCCTCTTCTACATATTTGGGTTCATCCATGTTAGTATTTAAAGAAAAATATATCTCAAGTCATCATGTGAATACCTTTCAAGTGGTTTTCTATAATTTGTAGACATTCAAACAACTTGAGTTGAATGTTCTCCGTCCTCTTCTAAAGATTCACAACTAGATGATTCTCCTCAACTTCTTGTCTATATAGGGGTGTCAATTCAAATTTATTAGGAATAGAAGGAATTTGAATCACATCTTAATGTTTAATTTGTTATGGTTGCAATGTAATAGAAGAAGGTTTAGTTTCTCTACAATTAACACTTCAACTATATATTACCTTTTGTACAACAAGATCCCAAATCTTGCATCCTTTCACATCATAATTGCACCCGATGATGATGCATTTCCCATCCTTGTTCTTAAAATTTATTAGCTTCTCCTTTGGCACATGTGCATATGCCTCACAACCAAAAACTCTAAGATCTCTTTGTGAAAGCTTGTGACCAGACCATGCCTCCATATAATTTTTATAAACAAGAGTTCATTTAGGAAACCTATTAATCAAATGGAAAGTAGTGGTAATAGCTTCAGCCCAAAACCCTTGTTATAGACTAGCACCACTCAACATACTCCTATCCTTCTCTATTAATTTCTTGTTCATTATTTTTGCAACTCTATTTTTCTATGGATAATACGGAGTTATCTTTTGTCTATGAATGCCACAATATTTACATAATATATCAACATCATTAGAGAAAATTTCACTTCCATTGTTAGTCCTCAAACATTTTATTTTCTTTTTAGTATGTCATTCACCCATTGCTTTAAATTATTTAAAACAACTTAAAACTTTAGATTTACTCTTTAGAAAATATACCCATGTTCTTCTACTATAATCATCAATAATGAAACATAATATGTGGATTTTCCAATGGAAGGAAAGCCTACATGACCAAAAACATCAGATTGTATAAGATCCAACACATCACAAGATTTATGAGAACTAGAGTGAAACTAAACACAATTTTTTTTTTCTTAAATTCAATGCTCACAGAAATCAAAATCAAGATTACAATCAGGAAACCCTTCAATGAGGTTTTTATTTTCAAGGTTCTTATACTCTTTTCTCCAATGTGGTCAAGTTTCTAGTGCCATAACATATTCTTCTCTATATTTAATTTTGATTTAGAAGAAAGAGAGCTGTTGGGTACCCAAAAGGCACAATCATCAACTGAAGATGAACCTTCACCTCTTCAATCAAAGCACCACAGAATTAATTTTCACATGTATTATTACACTCAACGGTATATTCATCAAGCTTATATAATGTGCCAAATATGACACCTCTAACAATCACCATATCACCTCTAACCGTATTGCATCTGATATCATAAAAGACTACCTACACACCTACATAAATTAGTTTCCTCACAGATAATAAATTTTGTACTAATCTAGGGATATGTAACACATCATTAATCATTTTTATTCTTCCATCATAAGCTTGTTTCTAAATTTAACATGGAAAATATTATTTAAATGAGAATCATCACCCAAGTACACCTTACCTTCATCAAATTCTTCATATTTAGAAAACCAATATCTATTAGAGGTCACATAGAAATATATGCTCTATTCAATTAACCATGCATCATTACACATGAAAGTGGAAAAAGCTACAATAAATGCATCATCTTCCTTCTCAGACTCAAATTCATAATCAAATATCTTAATTTTTCTTCTTCTTTTCTTCTTTGCACTCCTTACGGAAGTGTCCAAGCTTACCATAGTTCCAACAAATAGCTTGGGACTTTCTAGGAGATTTGAATCTCCCCATGGACTTGGATTTATCATGCTTCTCATTCTTTTTTCCTTTTTCCTTAGGTCTTCCATGAACATTCAGTGCATCCATGGCACTGATGGATACCTTCCTCCTCATCTCTTTAGAGAGCAAAGAACCCACAACATCTTCAACTTTCAAGACAACATAATTGCTTCCAATAGCCATTATGAGAGAATCCCACAAACCAAGCAAAGAACAAATAAAGATCTAACATCTCTCTTCCTCTTCCATTTTTACAAACCAACTTACATCAACTGAGCCACAAATATATTAAATATTTCCAAGTGGTCTACAATTTTTCCACCCTTTTTCATTCTAAAAGAATATAATTTCTCCCTCAAGAAAATATTATTGAGTAAAGATTTGGCTTGATATATCTCATCGAGCTTCTTCCATAGTTTCTTTGTAGAGGCTTCTTCATGGACATTGATTAAAACAAATTCTTCTAATAAAAATCTAATTATACCTTTGGTTTTATGGTCCATAACATTAAATTGAGTAGCCAAAGTAGTATATATAGGCCTTAGAACATTATCATTAATAGCATCCCACAAATCTTGATATATTAATATATCCTCCATCTTTAGCTTCCACATCTCAAAATTGTTACCAAAAAAATTCTCTACCTCTATTCTCCTTAATGAACTTTCCATTTGAAAATTCCAACAGCAAGATCACAAAGTGTCTTTTACACAAGCTCCCACTCAAAACAAGATTAGTTCAAAATATCCAACATTCTACAACTAAAACCAAAGGTGATCAAGCTCTTATACCACCTGTAAGGAAGCTAAGGTAGTGGAACAACTTCCTACACTAATCTTGAGAGGATATATTTATACAAAACTTTTAAATCTTTCTAATATTTATAGAAACTAAACAAGAATAAACATAAATATTATGCATACCACAACACAGTGGTTTCCGTGGGGAAAACCCTTTTAGTAGAAAAACTCTGCACTCCAAAAGCTTCCCAATATATTACTCATTTAAATCAACATTACAATATAATTGTAAAGAAAGCTTCTCATAGTAATGTCAACAACCATAAATTTGGAGGCAACTCAACATCTATCAAACTCTCACACACTACAACAATACATACACAACTATAATACAATTTTCTCATAAAACAGGGTTGCTTTTAGGGAAGGAGAATCCAACATAATCTCTACCATCAGATATGTAACCTAATGATGAATGGTCCATATTTACAATGATAAAAATATGTATAATGTGTCTTTTAGGGGTGTTGCTCCCAAATCCCCGCTAGGGCACGTGGACCTCAAACCTTGCAAGGGGGTATCCCCTCTACACCCCTTATGCTCAAATATATTATGTTATAATCATAAGGTTGAGACACCATTTTTCCTAAAATATATATCCTAAAAAAGCACAAGGATTAGGAAGGATACATCCTAATGATGATGATTGGTTTGGATCAAGGCTTGGAGTGACCAAAGATGTGATTGGACGTTTTGTGTTATACTGAATAACTTGATTGCATGGCTTAGGAGTTGTTTGTGATTTTTTATTAGGATTACATGATGATATGAATAGGATGAAAAGATGCATATGATTACTATCTCTAATGATCCTAAAAAAAATCTAAGTGATAATGAAATGATTAGCACATAATTAGGATGGATAAAATGCATATGATTAGTTTAAGTGAAAGATAGGCGGATAGAAGAATAAATATGGATGAGGATATATGTGCACATAAAATCCATGATTAAGTGGGGTGAGGGAAAAATATGGAATGGATAGATGGGGGATAGAAAAGGTAGGATACATGGACTAGAAACATGTAGGATACATGGACAAGAGAATTTTGAAAGCATCGAAATAAACTTCCATGTAGTGAGCACTTAATTTGATATAGCATGGGATACTATGCACCAAGGTATGAGGAACCAAGGTGACTTTGTATTGCATGCATAGAACTAACTCAAAAATAAGAAGGTTAATCCAACATCTCATAGTCATGAAGGACTTTCGTGGGAAGGATGCTAGAAAACCACCAATAGAAAGAATGACTAGTGTAACACAATGTCCAAGAGGGCCTCATGGATACAATGAGGGGAAACCATGGAAACACAGAACACAAATGTCAAGAACTTTCCCTTGGTTTCACTAATCAAAGCATGCATTGATATGATGGATCATAGAAAACTTGAGTAGCTAAAATAGGAATCTCCAAAAAAGATAAACAAATATCCAAAAGCACCCAAAAAATAACAAAATATCTCACTTACCTTTTTTTATAAGGATGATGGACGAAAGAGATATGGCCTAATGTGAGGAATGATATATCCTACAAAGGCCAAAAGATGGATGGATAGGATTTAAGAATTTCATGACAATAGGTGATCAAGATACTTGAAACCCAGTGGAACTAATCGATTTTTTTGAGTTGCCATCTTATAGGGGATTCTTGCCGACATAAGGATAAAGGACTCAAGTATGAAATCGATTGATAAGTATGAACAATGATGGACCTAGGTGAGACTGGATGAAATCACACTATTTACAATGTGTATAATAAGCATAATGGATGCTAGAGATATTAGATCTTGGTTTATCATATGAGGATTCTGATTATGTGTAAGTATTATCAAGATACATCCATAAATGCATGAATCCTAAGAATGGGATAGTTATCCAAATCATCAAAAGGTAAATTGAGAGGATAGTATGATCAATAGATGAGTGATGGAAAGCAATAGGATATTAGTGGGACATGGGAAAGAGGTAGGAGTGATGACATTGGGATAGATGGCATTTGATTGCATGGGGGTATCCCATAGCTAGGTACTAATGACAAGGGATTATTAGATGAGAGAATGAGGTGGCATAATAGAGTGATGGATAAAGGATAAATAGATAAGGATGGGGAGATGGAAGGATCGTAGGATGAATATGAATGTTTTTAGAGGGATTAATGAAAAGAGGATAGGGAGGTAAGGATTTGTAGAAGGATTATGTGATGAAGGATGAAGGGATTGAGGGTTTTGGTAGGTTATTAATAGATGGGGTGCACATGTGATCTCCAAGTACTATGACACAAAGTAATAAGATGCCCTATTCTAGACAAGTCATGTATGATGAGGTGTTTGGATGTGTGGGATAGGATGGAAGGTAGGATGATGGAAGGATAAGGGAGATAGATGGATGATAGTATGATGGAAGGATAAGGGAGATAGATGAATGATAGGATGATGGATGGATAAGGAAGATAGATGGATGATAGGAAGATGGATGGATAAGAGATATGAAGGATTATATGGATTGGATGGGAGGAAGAATGGAAGGATTAGAGGACAACAATATGGAAAGTGTGTAATCTATGAATACATGCCAAGAGGTTTCCAAAGAATGTATGGATATTTTCCTCAATGTTGATCAGTATCATAAGGCAGATAGAGGGATTACAATGGGTAGGATGATGGGTAGGATAGGTAAGGTAGGCTAGATGGAGGAGATGAAGGATGGGGATGCTTAGAAGGAACTTGCCTCCAAGTGCAAAGATAAAATGAATGGGAGATTTACACATGATGCATGTTTACCAGGTTTTCATCATGGTACTTTCTTAAGGTACCTATTTTCTAGGTTTTTACCATCGAGCAAATCTTTACTTTTTTTTTGGATTTTTATAACTTATTTATGATTTTTTTTGTTTTTTGGGATTTTTTTGTTTTTTTGGATTTTATGGATGGATATGGATAATGATAAGGATGGGGATAAGTGTATTTTGAATATAGTGGATAGGTGATAAGGAGATAGAGGAAGTATTCAAGCATCTAGTTCCATACTGAGGTAATAGGAGCCCATTTAGAGTGATTGTTGGATATTGGTACAACCTTACTAGGATGGGTAAATGATGCAAAGGAATAAATAAAAGGGATTTGATGGAGGAGATATGTTGGATAATGGATGGGATGTTGGAAAGTATATGGATGAAAGGATGGGAGGGGGATGTAATAGGGAGATGTTATCAAGACCAATATTTGCACATATTTGATGGATGTTGAATAATGGGAAGAGAAATGGATGGAGGATTGTTCAAATAAGGCAACATTAACCTTGTAATCCTATGTCATTTATATGTCTCCATGATCCTTGGAATTGGTTCCAAAGAACATAAGAGAAATTTATTAAATTTTGGCATGTAATTATATTTTAAAGAGAGGGTTTAATTTCGGTGGAGGTTACACATCAAAAATGGACAACAAATATTTCCTAGGAATCCACTTTGGGAATTTGAAAGGTCATGGATGGGGCACCCAAGAATGGAGAATAAAATTTGTCCATTGGTGTTTCATTGAGGAATGATAAGGTCATCGAAGCATCCAAAAATTTAGGAGTTGGATAGGTTATGGGCTAGGTGCCCATGTGGGAATCTTGTAATTTTGATTAAATATTTTATCATGGTTTTTGGTTGTCCAAGAAGGGATGTGGGTTTTGGTAGGTGGTTTTGTACATCTTTTTTTGGTTTACCATTTTTGGTTTTACCTCCCACAAGTTCTATAAATTGGAACCATTAGATGGTAGTTTTATGTTGAGTTATTTGTAGGTATCAGGGTGTTGCCAAATTGATTAGAGATTAAAAAAAAAAAATGAATTCTATTATTTTGTACTCTCATTTGAGGATTAATAATATACTTGTCCTCTTTTCTCATGTGGAGTTTTTCCTGAAAGACCCGAAAGAGTTTCTTCATGTAAATATGGTGTCATATTTTTTTTGCTGATTTTTTTATTGTGATGAATGTGCAATCACATACATATAATATGATTTGGTAATCTTATTTTCATATTTAAATTCACATACATAAGTTAATATTACAACTTATTTTCACCTTATTTACAACATTTGGTAACAAAGATAACGGTTTTGTTGAGAAGGGGATTCCTTTCTCTTAACTATTCAAGGTTTCTTGTCTATAGTAGGAGATGTCGTGTGGTATATTGCAGATTTGTGAAGAGGATTGTATACCATGGTTTCTACCTATTGCTAGGATATTGAGAAATTCAATGGCACATGCTACGAGATGTGGAAACTAAAGATGAAGGATCTCCTTGAGATGGAGATTAGTGGTTACCAATTTCATAATAAAGTAAACCAGTTGCAATGTCTGATGAAGATTGGAAAAAGTTAGACAAGAAGGCACGAGAAACAATTTGGTTGGATTTGAAGTGCTAAAGCATTTGTATAAAGTGGATCGTAAATTTACGAAGTCATGGAATGGATGTAAAGAACCAATAAGCATGGATAGACTTAAGTTGTTAGATTACTTGATCCAAAATGAGATCTTTAAGGTGTTGGAGCTATAGGAACGTTCAATTATATAGCGAGGTCTTTAGGATTTTTTTGTTATCTTTTGCTAAAATCCTAAAACTTTTGAGTTTTGACCCTTTATATATAATTGTTGTAGCTTTTATTATCTCAAGCTGACAAATTTATCTAGTGTAATCACTTAAGTGTTGTAATTAATGCCATTGAGGATCATGATTTTACCAACCTCTTGTCTTATTTACCAATGTGTGCCCAAGTTAATTGTTTGCTTTCTCAAGCTTCCTAGTCTCGGGCATTTTATTAACTTGTGTAATGCTCTTACTAATAAAAACATGTTATATATCTAGCAGCCAATGTAAATATAGAACCAAGATTTTGACACTATGATCCAATTGCATAGCCACAATTGTATATGCATCCAATCAACTACTACAACAATCGCTAGGTATGTCATTATGGCCTGATTTGAATTTTGTCATTTCAAATATGTACTTCTTGGTCAAATGGAGACCAAATGTCATGGAAGTTATTACAAACAGGTTTTTATTGTTTTTTTGAACTATGAAGTAGGCTTTCATCAATGTAATTGATTGAATTGAACTGCAAGAGCCGATACAGATTTTCATAGGTTTTCTATGTGATCATTTTCCCATTTTCTATATGTAAAAGTTCCTATTTTATCAAGGGGGTTGGTCATTGTCATTTCTAGTGGACTTTTGTGTGTCAAGCATTTTTTAGGGTTCCAACTATTGAATGTTAGATTTTCAAGAGTACAATGGGTTATGAACATTTGAAGATCAACGATTATTGTGGATGTCTACAATAGGATGTCTCCAAGGTTGTATGTATGTCTTGGGGAATCTATAATAGTCTATATAGTTTCCCTCTTGTTACACTTTCTAATATGCATGTAAAAAGTATTTGATAAATGTCACAGTACTTTTAAAACATTGTAAACCATGTAATGATAATTTATTTCTTGCATATGGATTTGTATAATTCTAGATGGCTAAGTTCTATGTGTTGATGTCTATTATTTGATGCAATTATGTTTAGATCATCCTTCTATGTTTTCACTCACTATTTCTCCCCTTTTGTAAATTGTCTTTGTTACCCTTTGAATAAGCACCAAACCCAAAAAATAAATGATTCAATCTTGCTTCTAAACAAACAAAATCATTAACTACTAGTGTAAAGTTAATTTTTATATCTCTACAATTCATGATTCAATTAAAAAAGAAAGGAAAAATACTATCTATGAGTATTACCAACAAAAATACGTTGTGAATCTTGTCCTTGCATCATCTTCTTGCATATCCTACAATAATATTATTATAAACTCTATAAGAGATATATGTGCAATTGGCTAGTATTTAACCCGATGACATCTTTTAGGGTTGAACTTGCCTTACATACAACTGCAAAATTATTTGATTGTTTCATTTCAACACCTTCAATCCCATTTAGGATCGCCTCTAGGAATACCCTCCTAGGTTTAAGCTAAGCCCGAAGTGCAAAAAGATCTTATCCACTTTTGTTCATTGGCTTTTAACCTCCATAATATGTTGATGAACCTTGGTTTTATTTTCATAATGACAACTCCTATTCTTGAAATGATATCATGTTCTACGATTTTCGAGCAATGGTTTTAGGACCCAACATAAGGAAAGTCGATTATTTGTACCAAGAAGTTCAAAGAGGGAAAATATAATTTAAAAAAATATACTTTGGAGTAGACAAGACAATTGCATTGTTGAGTGATAACTATTTTTGGCCACAAATATACAAGGATGTCAAGAATTTTGTTCAAAATTGTAGAACTAGTCGAGTTGTAAAGAAAAATAGTCAAAATGTTAGTTTATATCTAGTAGACATTACTAGTACTAGAAAAACTTTGGGAAGATATAAGTATGTATTTTGTATTTTGTGTGATTCAATATTTGTAGTTTTGAATAGGTTCCCAAAGATGACACATTTCATTTCATGTAAAAAAATGATGTCATACATATAGTTAACTTATTTTTCAAAGAAATTGTAAAGTTGAATGGTTTTCCCAAAAGTATTGTTTGGAATAGGGACACAAAATTTATTGAATACTTTTGAAAGACATTGTCAAAGAAAATGAAAATTTTAAAATTTATTTCAACATATCACCCACAAAGTGGTGGACAAACAAATATTGTTACCAAGAGTTTAACTTGTTGAGGTCTTCAGTAGAAAAGACAAGAAATTGGAATATGATTCTACCATAGACAAAGTTTGCATACAATAGGAAAAACGCCATTTCAGATTGCATATGGCAGAAATCTAAGGAATGTGTCTAAGTTAAGAAATACAGTAAAAGAAGAGTAATCTAAGGAATGTGTCTAAGTTAAGAAATACAGTAATGAAGAGAAGAGAAGTGTAAAAGCAAAAGAACTTTTAGAACATAAGAAGTACATGTGAAAGTAAGGAAATACCTAGAGAATATGAATGGTAGATATAAGGAAAAAGTTGATAAAAAAAGATACAAGGAGCTTGCAATTGCAGATGACGTGATGGTATGTTTCATAAAGGAATATTTTTCAATTGAGACATACAATAAATGGAAGATGAGGAAGATTGACCCTTGTAAAGTTGTGAAGAGATTTGATTCAAAAAATGCACACGAAGTTGAGTTATTAGAAAGACTAGGCATATCTCCAATATTTTATGTTTTTGATCTATATCTATATCAAGGAAGCCAAAGGAATGCAACAGTACCATGTCAAATTCAAATGCTGCAACAAAAGGAGATAGAGAAGATTTTGGATAGTAGGGTTGAAATAAGTACAAAGAACAGGCACTATGAGGATTACTGGGTGAAGTAGAAAGTCATGTCAAACGAAGATTCAAGTTAGATTTCTAAGATTTGGGTAGATCATCTTGGTTTCCCTTTAGTTATTGAAAACTAAGGTACTCAATTTTCAATCCTTGGGTATCAAATGTAGGAGCATTCTAAATTGTAAGAGCAATATTGCATCAACCAAAATATTTTGCTTTCACTTTACTTACAAGTTTTCAATCATCAATGTCACCATAGATCCTACCACATTTGACTACACTAACACCACTCCTTACGGTTCGAAATATATGTTCTAACATGATCCTTCAACATCATATTCATTTTTTAAAAGATTTTGATCACTCGAAAACATAACCTGATTTTTGAACCTCACTAGACTTGGCAATTGACACTCAGTTACACTATTCAAGGTTGCAACAACTTTCTAGAGTTCTCGATAATAAAGGAACACATCACATTATACATTGGACCCAAGAGTGCTTTTAATATTTCACCACATCAAGTTTTACGTTACCATATCTCAATCTGGGAGATCCTACCTATATATTTGGTTAACTACACACTTCATCAATACCTTGGGCTTTGTACCACCTTGTGGCCAACTAAGCTCATTCACAAGGCTTGAGGCTAATATTTAAACACCGCTCACAATCATTTGGAAGAGAAAGGAAATAGCACAAGAGCATAGAGCATGAAGACAATAAAGGGAGCGAAAAAATAAATAGAGTTGTATTGTAATATCACTTAAATTCTATGATTACATGTTTATAATAGAATAACTGAGGCCTAACATGTTAGAAGCCATTGTGACATAGTGTAATTCATTCTTAGACCGTGAAACAATAAAAATCATATCATTTTTTTTCTTAAAAATTGCATATCATTGTTTTTCTTAATAATTGCATAACATTAGTTTTCTTAATAATTGCATGACATTAGTTTTCTTAATAATTGCATTTTCAGTTGTGTAATTGTGAATTGTTTCATTTCGCTGCATGGTTGGACAATGTCCATGATTGCATCAATATATTTCGAGAGTTCTATATTTTAAGTGAATTCATTGGGCTATACATAATTCTGTTCCAAAAATTGTAGGACAATTATATTGATGAATAAGCAATAAAAAATCAATATGCATCAAGGCTGTAGCTCGAAATATATTCATATTGTGTCTGTGAGTTACTTTCATAGTTTTGCACAAACATTTTATGATAATTAAGGCGATAGGGGTCGCCGTCTTGTCTTTTCGGTTTGTGTTTAATGATCTTAGCATATATCTAAAGATTCTAGTAATAGCAGAACATGGATTCGGCAATTTTGTACACATAATATATTGACAATGAATTGTTAATTGACAGCTAAAAATATTTGATGAAATTGGAGAAACATTGGGAAATTAATGATTAGTTGTCTTTTATAACAGTTAAATTATGGTTGCAAGATGAGAATGTTTAAATTTTATAATATTCCAGAACGTAAACCAGCCTAGATACACCATACTCTTTCTTGGTTTGGGATTTAGTGTTTTGAGTTTATACGATATGCTGTTGCTGGAATCGTAGAATGCACATTCTGTACTTTTTTACAGATCGTATCTTCCCTGGAATTGCTTATCAAAATAAAACTACAAAAACTGGACATGGATGAATGAAATATTGAGAAAATAATGACTAGCTATTTCATCATTAAAGCTGAATCAAGTTTCTTCATGATATGGACCATTGCAGTGTAATACCAATTTGGATATTGATGTGATGTACTCATAATTAAGGAACTTAGGACTTCAACCTTCAATTATGTAGATCCTCAATCGCCAAAACAAATGGTTTGTGCAATTTGCTTTCCTGTCACTTTTTTAACTTGTTCTTAGGTTGTGTGAGGATTCCTGTTTTTGGATAGCTGAATTGTGCAATTATAAAGCTTATTTGTTGACTAAATATTCTTGCAAATCTATAGCATACTCATATCGAAGCAAAATTAACTCCCCACCAACAGACAAATTGTGAAAATTGATATTTTGTTAAAACAGACCATTAGCTACACAATCACCACATCCAAAGAACAGTTTCCCAACACCAACCATCAGTCCTGCATCCTGTCAGTTCAATCATATTGCTCATTGTTGGGAAATCTAATATTTTTACTTCTACTATGAGGTTATACAGAAGTTCAATTCCAGCCAGACTGAACCCTACAAGTAAAATAACTGTTAAATCAATGATACAAGTAAAGATCACAGTTTTATAAGTGATCTTTAAATTATTGAAGTTGAGTTAAGCTTCTTCAAGATGTGGACCACTGCAGTGTGATGCCAAATTGGACATTAATGTTATGTTCACATAATTAAGGAACTTAAAGACTTAGAACTTCAGACATCTATATCCCTCAATCACCAATACAAATGATTCATATGCTTTGCTTTCTTGTGATTTTTTTAATTTATCCTCAGGTAGCGTGAAGATTCCTGTTTTTGAGATAGCTGAACCGTTCAAACTTCAATAATAATGCTTATTGCCAAACTAACTAGTAAATACTCTAGCAAATCTGAACATACTATCAAAGCAAAATTAACTCCCCACCATTAATAGACAAACTGTGAAAAAAACTCTGTCAATACTAAGTAAATATAGTTCATCAGCTACACAATCATCACGGGAGAAAATAGTTTCCCAAGACAACCATCAGCCCCAAGTTCTGTCGTTCAATTATGCTCATTGTTGGAACATCTAATATTTCACTGATAAGATCAGGTTGTACAAAAATTCAAATCCAGCCAAACTGAACCCTACTAGTGAAATAACTGTTAAATTTATAATACAAGTAAAGATCACAATTTTATAAGTGATCTTTCAATTAGAAACTAGAACCTTGCCTCTCAGCAATACTCACACCATTATTCACATTAATGCTTGTGTACACCATTTTCGGTGGGTACAAATAATCATTAGCTAGAAATAACTGAATCATTGTAATTTGTAACTATTCAATTGTTAATAAGTGTGCATCCAGTTATTAAGACATGAAGCTCAATGCAGCTTCCACCATAATCATTCAGGGCCTGAAGAACACTTAGAGCTGATACTGCAAAGTTGGTTAGTCCTCAAAAGGCATTCATTTCAACATATAGGTTAAAGGAAACAAAATATATCACTAATGGTGAACCATTAGCAGGCATCCACACAAAGTTTGCAAATGGATTTAATTTGAAGGTGAACTCAACTGTTTCTTTTTAAAATTTACACCAGGAAGATAATCAAAGAAACAACCAGCTACCAACAGGTGTGTACCAATTTCATCGTCATCCATGCAGATAAGAGTTGGCTTTGGGAAGATGTGTAAGTCATTCTAGGCATTGATAGAGGCAACCTCCTTCCATATGCTGTCCTTGCCAAGGTGATTCTCTATCTTCAGATAGCAATATTGAATAGAGGGGCAAAATCATTTCATAATCCAGCTGAAAGAAACATTCTAAATAGGTTTCCATGTTCTTCAAGTTCAGAATGCTGAATATAATGACTGAGAACTGCTCCATTGCATCTCCATACCTGATGGATAAATTTTGGGGCAGGATATGCAAGAATATGCCCATTCAGCACATCGTTCCACTACTAAAGCAGAACTCAGTGAGAATAAAAGCTGTCTACAAATTTGAGTGAATGTATTCTCTTGGCCCGATTATTTTCTGAACCCAAAATTGTCACGATTTGCATATGAGTGAGCTCCATTGCTCATTGAGCCGTCTTCAAATTTAATTCTTCTGTAAAAAAGTAAATAAGCTGCTGGTGTCCTTATTTCATCCTCGCTAATTGGAGAGACATGGCTATCATCAAAATTATACCACCTGTTTTCATCTAGAAGCTGCATATAGAAAATGAGAACAATATTTTGTTAAAAATCAAAATATAAGGGTAGCATACAAATCAATAACCACAAACTACAGTCATCCGATGGCTTTTCAAACACCAGAAGCAAAAGGCATTCATGCCAGTTTCTTTTTTCCTTTTTCAAAGACTTTCATTAAGTCATGTGAAACTTCAAGGACAAGATTGACATGGGAGATTATTCACTTTCCTTAATGAGTATGACTTTATCTGGTAGGTGCAAATTTAAACAGACCAAAACCAACTTGTCAATTTTAAACAGGAGATTATTCCAAGAAAAAAGTACACAGAAAACACACACGATGTGACTATTCAATTTTGAATATTTACCTTAACGTGAGCAGTATAGTGACCACTTCCCATGCTACCATAATGATTACTGACAGCATACAGCTGGTAAAGATGCCTATGCAGTCCATGTCTTCTTGCAACATACTTTGTCAGGTCAAGGTCATGAATAGGAAAGTTTACTAGTGTTTCCAATTTGTTTTTCATTGACCGACTATATGAAAATCTCTTCAAATGAACAACTAGAACTTTAGGTAACCTCCATAAATCTAACTTTTTACTAGCTTGTCGCCGTTCCTTACAGCAGGGGCAATACCTGAATTCAATCCCCCAGATTAAAAAACAATCATGAAAGAATTATGCCATACACACAAACATATTCATCAAACACGACCATTATTTTGAAAAGCCTGGAAATTAGTTAAATTCTCTCCGTGCATAGCTCTTTTTTAGAAGCAACAAAGCTTCAGGGCAAGAAAGAGATTACTAACCACATGTGTTCAGGTGCCAATGGCTCTTCACTTAAAAAAGCCTCCAAACATGCATACAATGAGATAGAATCCAGTCTTGCTTTCTTTGATGCCAAGCCAAGTTTAAATACTTCAGGTAGAATTTCGAGGTAACGTGTATCATATCTCTCTAATTCTTTCTCTGTCCAGTCCACAAAGACTTGTATTATTTTACATGTACTTGATATTGAAACTGGTTCATCTTCTGTTATAGCAATCTCTCTAGTTACACTCTTTTCATCTACCAACCACAGCCGAAATGCTGAAGTGCATTTCAATACATTACAATGGCCATTATCTTTAATCTGATCAGCATGATTAGAGGAGCTCCCAATAGTAGCATCTAAGGGTTCATTTTTTGGAATCAACAGCTTAGCAACTTCCTTTGTATCCCCTTCCAACTTGCACCCAAATGCCTTTGTTGTCTTAAGATGATCTGATGACGTGAAGCTTTTACTCCTCAACATGGGGGCAAGCAAAGTTTGAACAATCGAATGAATATCAGCTCCAGTGCGGATATCATCTTTTAAGCTTGCTAACAATGGTGTTCCATAAGCTTTCCACATACCATTATAGTTGGTAGAATAAGAATACCTGATTTGAAATCGTTATCAACAAACTGTAAAACATATAAAGGTGGTGTCTGACACAATATCACTGAAAGTTGAGACAACTAACATGGTAGCTATGAGACATAAAATAAAAAATATTTAATCAATAAACAAATATCACTTATCTATTTTTCATGAGAAGAATAACGAAACAGGATTGAATTTCTTAACCTTTACCATATAAAATTGAACAATGACTCAAGCATACAATGAAAATGAAGTACCAAAATATGCAGCACTTTTCATATCTTAATTGGCATGCAATACTTTATTCCAAAACATAAAGAAAGAGCATAGAAATAAAATCAGTCCATCCAAATGTAAAAGCATGTTTTTTTAATTTTCCCACGAGATAAACCAGTCTGTTCTTTGGACTTCCTAATATATGACACTGTTCATTCTTAAGTTCCAAAGACTAAACACATTACTTGTTTCAGGTTTTATTCTCATACTTGGCCAGAACAAGATCATTAACAGGCACACATTGCCTACGATTAAAAAGTGACCAAAGCTTTCTTTGTTGATGCCATGTTAGAAGATATATGAGCTGATAAATAATGTGAAGAAAATTACTCAAGGAACAACTGCTTTGTGCTTGTTCAATGACATATTTATTCTGTATTCAGTAAGCAAGGAGAAGAGGCTACCTATGATAATAGACATGTCCAAGGCCTGGTAGCAAGTCAAACTTTCATCTTGCAGATATTAGAAAGATTTGGGCTTGGAAGTCAATGGACGCAATGGATTTATTGTTCCATTGCCAAAGCCACATTCAGAATTTCGGTTAACAAATTTCCAGCAGTGCCATTTCTCATAACCAGATGTTAGGGAAAGGGATCCCTGATAACCCACAAATTTATAATTACAGCTAAGGGACTAGAAAAATCTTTGCAGGCAGCCAAATGGCAATATACACACTTATGAAATGCTTCCGTATAGAAACACACATTGTGATTCATTGACGACACTCTGATGCTGGCCACATAATTTCAGGGAAGTAATGCCAGTAAATATATGTTTCAGAAACTTCTGAGGAAGCATCAAGTCAGTTATTGAATCAGGGAAAATTAAATTATATCTTTCTAATAAATAACTCAATTCTAAGTTAAACGGTTCTTCTGTTTTGGGTAACATGACTATACCAGAAAGAATGGGTCCAGGTTGGGGTACAGGTCCAGACAAACCCAGGCAGGACCCAGCTGTGCCTGAGAGAACCCACAGGAAAACAGAAAAAAAAGCCCAGATTATTTTTAAGAAGAAAAATGCCTCTATTTTCTCATAAAGTAAACCCAAAACATCATTTGAAACCCTAAATGTGGATAAATTATCATACCCTAAGGTTACATTTTCAATATGTTTAATTTTCCTTATATAGGAATCTGCACAGAATGTCCGCCAGTTCTAGTTCTAGTTCAAGTTTAGGCTCAATTTCTGTACCCATTGTTATCCTGAATAACATTTTTAAATTTTTCCTTTATGAAATTTGCATTTTAGGTTTCCATTCAAGATAATTACATGGAGTAGGCAAAGGTACTGAGAATTGTGCCATAGTGCAGAAAAAATGAAGCAAGAAGGTAGAAAAGAAAGGAGAACCCAAGACAACCCCCCTGTTACAAGTTGCTGAAATGACCCCCTGCAGCAAAAAAGATTTAGGACTCTATTATTAATGCAAGTACAATTGCCACTAGCAAGAAATGCAAAGTAGACTTGATTTCAATGCTTTACAAATGTTCAAAATAGGCTATAATGTTGAAAGCAAGACTATAGAATAGTTTCAAGAAAAACTAACAGCACTAATAAGTACACAAAAATATACAAATTCAAAAAAAAGTTGAACAAAAAGGTGCCCACATGTGCCCGAACAAGGCCTCTAAAGGTCCTAAAACAAGAACTAAGCATGCATCCAAATCAGAAAACACCTACATCACTGCAACAAGCACGGAAAAATAGTCCAAATCAAAAAAAAAAAATTGCTTAAAAAAGATCTTGTATGGCTAAGAACAAGGCCTTCAAAGTTTGCTTCTCAAACTACAAAACTTATTGGAGGGGCAAGTGGGGAAATTCCAAATAACCTACTGATTTCAACTAACAAAAAGATGACAGCAAATAATGAAAAACACTATTGACTGACAATTTACTGAGGTCAACAAATGAAAAATGGCGTCAACAGACAATGGCAAGATAATGACATCATCTGCCAAGAAAGTAACATAAGCACTCGAAAAGTGATGTCAGTTGCCAAAAAAGTAAGGTCAACGACTAAAAAAGTCACATCAACAGTAGGTTGTCTGGTAAATGATGTCAACTATATGAAAGATGACATCAGCATGGAATATTCTGGTGTGGTGGCAGATTATTCATTCAATTGGCAGAAAATTTCTTTGGCATCCACAGCAGCAGCTAACAGATATTAGACCGCTAGTGTTTGTGATGATTTCTAGAGGTAATTGCTAGCGGTTACCACAAAGTTTACTGTAGAGCACTGCAATTAAATTGATTACTGGCAGTTACATAAAAATATTGTTTGCATGTAGTTTCATACAGCAATGACCTGCAAAATAAATTCCTTAGAAGCTACAGTCTCCAAATCTAACAAGTTTTATATGGATCTATAAGTTTTGACACCTTTTGGATGCAATGGTGAGGTTCATTTTGCACCAACATGCCTCAAAATCTATGCTGTCTATGAAATTTGTCACTGAAACCCTATGTGGTAAAATAGCTTCTCCAAACTCTAACTTTGGTGAAATGAATATCAAAAATTTCTCAAGCCTCCTAGACACAATGGAGAAACAATAAATGTTGTCTAGAATCCTAAAAAGTTGCAAACACCCGAAGTACAAGAAAGAAGATTTTGATAAACCCCAAATATTAGATTTTTATTGTCAAATCATTTTGATTCTCCAGATCATCCGAAGATGGAAGAGAAGAGCATACTAGGTACGAGGGAAATATACATGCAAGATTAAAAAAAAAAAAATCCCCCTCAAATCTCTCAAATCTAGAAACTAAAATATCTATCCTAGCAACCTAGCCTTGATACCATGTTTAAATTTTCAAAACAAATATTAACCTAGTATCTAGTGCAAGGATTCAATACAAAGAAACTATAAATATAGATGATCAAAGATCATAATAGCATTATAGAGTTAGTTCTTGTAAATGTAATCAAATCTTTATCAAATAGGATCCTAGAAATCTAAGAATAAACTAAGGTCTGAAATTCTGTGTGAGAAATTCTAAGTCAAAGACGATTTTCAGATTTCTTTTCTTAATGCTGAATGTACTGATTGCAGAACATTAATAAATTTCGATGTTTGCATATCAAGAGTGGAACTCCTTTTTGTATGTAAGGAGACCCGCCCCCAAGGGATGCGTCTCTTGGGAGGACGTGTCTCCACACGTGGAGACACATCCGCTCAAGGGACGTGTCCCTTTGGGCATGCGGGTTTCCTTTACAACCGATTATCATTCGGTTAAACATACTTAACACATATACCCCCTCACACATGGCGGATATATATTATATGAATTCCGAATTTTATTCAATGTGTATTTTGAACATCATTTATTTAAATTCGATTTTATACATGCATTATAAAATTCGATTTTACTTATTTTAGAAATATTAAATATGAAGAGCAATTGATCTTATATAAACGATGATGATGCTTATAGCAATCATCGTTTATATCTGACCTAAGCTATCATTCATCAACACTCCCTCTTAGCTAGGGAAGATATTTCAAATCAAAATAAGTGGAGATATCACCTTCACACGTGATATCGAAGATATGATATGTTTTCTCAATGTTGTCAAGTCACATGACATTCTTCATAACACATCTTCATTATGGTATGTGCACTGACATCAAGTCACATGATGTCTACCATAATTCATGGCATATCCACGGATATAAATATCCACCATGATTATCTCTTAAGGATCACAATGATCTTCAGATGATATCAAGTCCCATGATATCCATCAAAGTGTCCAAGAGATACTATCATGACATGTCCACAAATATCAAGTCACATGATATCTATCATGATAGTTTATCATTGTAGAGTCGTCACTTTACAATGTCAAATACAAGTGCTCATTATTAGAAAGATCGTCACCTTTCAATAATGTACACAGGGGGAGTAGGCCCATAAGGTCATGGAGTCACACACATGACAAAAGAGTTTACACATTAAACATCTTTATATATTAGTACAATTTATAAACAATTTGTATTTCAAACATAAATAACAAATTACATTTCAACCATACCAAGTTTCTTCCTGAAGTGCTCTACCTTGATTCGAGAGAGAGGCTTGGTGAGAATGTCTGCAGTTTGATCATTTGTACTAATATACTCCAACTGAATCACTTTCCTTTCCACCATTTCTCTTACATAATGATAGGGGATCTCAATGTGCTTAGATCTATCATGAAAGACAGGATTTACAGAGAGTTTGATGCAACTCTGATTATCACAATGAATAATTGTAGGATTCAAGGGCTCACCAAAGAGTCCCACAAGCAATTTACTGAAGCCAAACTGCTTCTCTTGCTCCCATTGAGGCTGCAATGTATTCAGCTTTGCTGAGCTCTGCAACGAAGATTGTTTTCTCTGTGAAATCCAGGAGATCATAGCTGATCCTAAATCAATGTGCTTTTCCGATCGGTTACACTTCCAAGCCCAATCTGAATCAGAGTACCCATGTAGATCTAGTTGATCATTCTTGTAAAGAAGACCATATCCAATAGTGCCTTGAAGATATCTCAAAATATGTTTCACAGCCATTAAGTGAATTTCCTTTGGTTCACACATGAACTGGCTGAGAACATTTACTGCATAACAAATATCAGGTCTGGTGTTAACCAGATACATCAAGGATCCAATCATCTGTCTGTAAAGGGTTGGATCTGCACACTTGGATTCTGCTACTGCTTCTTTCAATTTGTAAAGGTTGGTTTCCATAGGTGTAGACATGGGTCTACAATCCAACATTCCAAATCTCTTCAGAATATCAATAGTATACTTTCCTTGGTTTAGTATGATGCCATCTAGTTTCTGCCAGACTTCCAAACCTAGAAAGTAGTGTAAAATGCCCAAGTCTTTCATGTCAAATTCTAAAGTTAGATCCGTCTTTCCTTGAGCAATGAGGTGATCTTCTCCTGTTATCAGTAGGTCATCAACATATAAAATAATTATTAACTGTGTTACCGGATTCGTACCCACAGGCCTCGAACCCGGTTCGGGTACGAACCCGGTACGGGTTCGCCTGTGGGTACGCACAGGGTGCGTGCCCAGCGGGTACCAGGCCCGTGGGTACGCGGACCCGGGGGTACCAGCCACGTACCCGGGCGAACCCCTGCGAACCCACGGCCCAGCACTTCAAAAGTGGGCCCAAAAGTGAATAAAAAGCAATTTTTTATTTTCTATTTTGCTACAAAACCCTAAAACGACCCAATATGAGGCATTTTAACACTAAAGCATTTCATTTTTACCTCTCATTTTGCTCTCTCCATAATTTGTGTCCATCTTAGCATTTTGAAGGGAGGTGATTGCAGTTGAAGGAGATCGATTGTGGAGTGGCAAATAGCTTCTACAAAGGAGATTTAAGTGTTCAAGGTATGCATTTAAACCCTATTCTTCAATCTTTTGATGATTTTTTTTTAGTTTCTTAGTTTTTGATGAATTTTTTCAAGTTTGTGAAGAAGTTTTTCAAATATATATATTTTTTTTTCATTTTTTTTATAGATTGCAACAATGGCAAGTAGTCAAAGTTCAGTGGGTGGGGATGGAAGCCAAAAGTTTAAAATTGATAAAGGATCTCCTTTATGGAGACATACCACACGAATTTCACAAATTCCTGGAGGTGGGGGGTTTGTTTGGAAGTGTAATTTTTGCAATGCACAATATAATAGCTCCTACTACCGAGTAAAACTTCATTTTATGGGCCCTGGTGGTAAAGGGATTAACATGTGTGTGGGTCCAGATAAGAAGGGGTTATCTACTGTACAAATAGCAGGATTTATAAAAGAACAAGAAGATGCCGACAATTCAATTGCAAGAGGAAAACAAACTAGTTATAGTTCCGGAAAGAAAAAACAAACATTACCCACTCATCAGATAGTTAGGCCCTCTAGACATCCCTTCTTGTCTATACCCTCTACGGAAGAAGAAGATGAAGAACCAGAAACCACCACCCGCAAGAGAGGTCCATTAGAGAAAGCATTTAAAATGGAGGCAAGAGATATTGCTGAAGAAAAAATTGCACGTTGCCTCTATGCCAATGGTCTTCCATTCAACTTGGTGAGATCACCATATTGGAAGGACATGGTGTCAGCAATAAATAGTGCACCTCCTGATTTCACAAGTCCTGGGTATGAAAAGGTGCGTACCACCTTATTGCAAAAAGAGAGGAAATATGTAGAGGCCCAACTAAAACCAATTAGAGATTCTTGGGTTGAAACAGGTGTATCTATTGTTTCCGATGGATGGAAAGATTGCAAAAACCGTCCATTGATTAATGTTATTGCAGTGTCCCCCAAGGGGGCAATGTTTTTGAGGGCGGTTGACTGTGAAGGGCAAGTGAAAGATGCAATGTTCATTTCCAGGATTCTCATTGACTCCATAGAGATGGTGGGTAGTGAAAATGTTGTCCAAGTAGTTACGGACAATGCAAAAGTTTGCAGGGCTGCAGGTGCTTTGGTAGAGGCCAGATATGAGCACATCTTTTGGACACCGTGCACTGTACACTCCCTCAATTTGGTGATGCAAGCAATTGGCACCCAAATAGAGTGGGTGAAAGAAATATACCAGGAGTCTGAGGAGATCCAGATGTTTGTGACAAACCACCATATGTCACAAGCAATTTTCAGAACTTTTTCAACATTGGAATTGTTGAAGGTAAATTTTAAAATTTAATATATTTAGTTTCATTTATCATTTATGTCATGTTTTACATAATTGAATAAAATAATTTTTTGCATTATTTACATATTTTAAATGTGTTATTAACTTACTATTAACATGTTCTTAGGTTGCCGAGACCCGGTTTGCATCTCACACAATTGTTCTGAGACGACTTGTGAAGGTGAAAGATGCATTGAGTCAAATGGTTATTAGCAACCAATGGAGTATATGGAAGCAATCAAATTCAGAGAGGGCCCAAAAAGTCAAGGCATTGATCTTGAATGACGATTGGTGGGATCGTGTGAATTATGTATTGGAATTCACCGAACCTATCATGTCTATGCTTCGGTTTGCTGATACAGATGAACCATGCTTGGGGGATGTCTATGATAGCATGGACACAATGTTGGAAAAAATAAAAATAGAAATACAAAAAAAAGAGAATGATCCTGAAGACACCTTGTACAAAAGGGTGGAAGCAATTGTTCTTCATCGTTGGAACAAGATGACAACTCCATTGCACCTCCTTGCATATGCCCTATCTCCGAGGTACTATACCACTGAAGTGCTTTCTATCCCAGGGAGAATACCGCCATATAGAGATGCTGAAGTTGCTAATGGGTATAAGACGGCATTTAGTAGAATGTTCAGTGATCCAGAAGTGCATGCAAGTGTCATGAGAGAATTTGGAATGTTTGTCACAGGAAAATCAAAAAATCATACCGCTTCTGTTGCTAGAGACCAATACAAAATGGATGGTCTTACATGGTGGTACCTCCATGGTCAAGATTATATGTACCTCCAACCTCTTGCAATCAAGATCCTCTCACAAGTAAGTTTTTTTTTTTTTTGCCACTTGTATTGTAAAATTTAACACTTAACATTCTTGAATTTATCTTGCATTTTTTTATTTTATTTTTAATTTTGTTGGTTTTCTCTCCAGGTTGCAAGCTCTTCTGCCGCTGAACGGAATTGGAGTACATACTCCTTTATCCACTCAGTGAAGCGTAACCGGTTGGCTGCAAAAAGAGCTGAAGACTTAGTGTATATTCATTCCAATTTGCGTCTTCTGTCACGTAAGGATCCTCAATACAGGCAGGGGGCAGCGAGGCTTTGGGATGTAGCACCCGAGTCTACTGACTTGGATGCAACCATTCAGGATCTTGTTAGAGCCACTATGGATGATGTGGGTGATATTGATGACATATCACATGGTGTTGGATCCGCTTTGGGTTCAAATGATGATGATTTTGAAGTTGAAACCACTCAAAATCCAAGTCATGATGATTCTGACAATCCTTTTGATGATTGATGAGCATATGAACAATGAACATTGAATCATGTTTCAAATTTTCAATGTTTCATGAACTACATTTTGTAATTCAGTAATTTTATTTGAATATTTTTCAACTATCAATTGGCATTTAATATTTATCTTTGGCATTTGGCATTGGTCAATGATCAAGTATCATACTATGAAATGATTTAGTTTTACAATTCTCTATGTTTCTCTTATTTTTTTGTATATATAATACATATATATATATTTATAATATATTAAATTATTAATATATATATATATATATACACACGTACCCATACGTACCCAAACCCCTAAAAAAATTTTGCCCGTACCCACGTACCGGGTTCGCGTACCCGAACCCGTCCCCGAACCCGAACCGGTAACTTAGATTATTAACATATCACCTTTAATTACCTTAAAGTAAAGATTTGGGTCTGCATCATTCTTGGAGAATCCTAGTCCCAAGAGGTAGCTGTCAATTCTTTCATACCAAGCCCTGGGAGCCTGTTTAAGTCCATACAGTGTTTTTTTTAGTCTGCATACATGTGAGTCAGGTTTAAGTATCACAAAACCTTCGGGCTGTTCTAGATAGACTTCCTCTTCAATGGTTCCATTTAGGAAGGCGGTTTTTACATCCATTTGGTGGATCTTTCAGCCTTTAGCTGCTGCAATGGCTATCACTGCTCTCACAGATGTGTATCGGGCAACAGGTGCAAATGTTTCTTCATAATCAATGCCTTCCTTCTGTGAGAAACCTCTTGCCACAAAACGTGCCTTATGTTTTTCTATACTGCCATCAGCATCATGTTTGATTTTAAAGAGCCATTTAGAAGAGACAACAGATTTCTCTTTTGGTCTAGGCACTATATCCCATACATCATTCTTTAGAATGGACTAATACTCTTTCGTCATTGCGTCCTTCCTTAATTGATGTCTGAAGGCTTCTGAAACACTGGTGGGTTCTGAATTTATGATGTCATTCATTAGAGCAACGTAGCTTGAGAACCGTTTGGGTCTTTTACTCTCCCTAAACGTTCCTTTGGGTGCTGCATGATTCTCAGCTTCTTTGATCATCTTTCTAGCCCAAAGTGGTCTCTTCTTGCCGATGTCATTTGTATTCTCATCTGAAGTAGATAGAAGTTCATTTGGAATTTCCTCAGGATGCTCCCTCTAAATCTAAGGAGTAGGATCCACTTCTAATACCCTAGGGGAATAATTTTCTATCTCACAAGAACTTCTTGCCCTTTTGAATGCAATGTCTTCTTCAAAGATAACATCTTTGCTCAATTCAATTTGATTCTGCCCGGGTATGAATATCCTGAAGGCCTTGGAGGTTTCACTATATCCCATAAATATCCCTTTCTTTCCGGAAGGTTCAAGTTTGAATCTCTTCTCCTTGGGCACATGAATATAGATGGGGCAACCAAAAATCCTAAAGTGACTAATGTCAGGGTTTATGCCAATGAAGGCTTCTTCAAGAGTTTTGTTATCAAGATGAGAATGAGGACATCTATTTTGGATGTAGACAGCAGTCCTAGAGGCTTCTGCCTAGAAAGAGGTTTCAATGTTTTGGTCAAGCAACATTGCTTTGGCAGCTTCTACAATGGTTCTATTTTTTCTTTCAGCAACCCCATTTTGTTGAGGGTTGTAGGCCGCTGTGAACTCCCTCTTAATTCCAGCACTCATGCAGAATTCCTTAAAAATTTCAGAGGTGTATTCTTTCCCATTGTCTGTCCTTAAGGTTTTTATTTTCTTCCCGGAGAAGTTTTTCGTAAGTGCTTTGAACTCTTTGAACCTTTTGAGGATTTCTATTGACTCTTTACACTTAAGGAAATAGATCTAGGTTTTCCTAGAGAAGTCATCTATAAATATGACATACTATAGAAATCCTGCTTTAGAAGGTACAGACATGGGTCCACATAAGTCAGAGTGAACCAGATCTAACACATTTAGGGTTTTGCTCAAATTAATGGGAAAGGATCCCTTTGTATTCTTTCCTAAGGCACAACCTTTACAAGTTCCTTCATGAGATGGTTTTAACTTAGGTAAGCCTATTACAAGTTTTTCCATAGAAGGTAGGGCACGGAAATTGTTAAATTTAGGTGAACAGATTAAATGCACAGAGAGATAAATCAAAATCAGACAAAATAACACAGCATATACCCTGGGAAAACCCTCCTCTTGAGGGAGAAAAACCCAGCAACGAAGATCTCACTTATATTTGATGCAACAGTGGCAATTTTACACAAATTACAATAAGGTCTATCACAAGACCGATGTGCAGTATCTTGCAATAAAGAATAACAGATAACAAGCTTCAGATCACACCTGGCAATATTAGAATATAGAGCCAATTATGTTCGCTTAGCACTGAAAGGTCTTCAGCTTATGCACTGGTGAATTCGCACTATCTTGTTATATTCGCATTATTGCAGACTGATAAGAAACGCATTAAGCTGTACCTTGTATTCTTGTAACTCAAGTTCTTGAGCTTGACTTCCAGGCGGGTTCGCACTTGAAGAATGTCACGGATCTGGCAAGTTCTTGCTTGATGTCACTGTACAGATGCCTTCGAACTTAACTCCTGACAGTTTCGCACTTTAATCAGATAAGTTTGTGCTTATAATCTGAGATGACTTCGCACTGTAACAGATAGGTTCACACTATAAAATAGCTGAGATCGAACTCAAGAATAATGAACGAACTGAACTTCTATTTCAGTAAATTCGCACTGTATAATGCAAGGCTGATTAGAATAAATGAAATCTCCTTTATTGATGAGATATGTTCGCACTATGATCTCAGATAAATTTGCACAATAACATGATCGGACTGAACTCCTGCATTGATCATAATAATGGACGGACAAGCTACATATATATACAAGTGAGAAGATGAGACTAAACTTCCATGTCGGCATTATAAGAGATTGCCACTCTTGTTGAATGAAGTCGGCCTTAGTGAATATACGCGCCTCTTCACAAGAGGTCGGTCTCAAGATAATGAGCACGCATTAAAATGACTTCAAGACGAATTTCGAATTCTTTCATGTCGGCCAAAGCATAAAATACAAAACAATAAAAGTAAATTGAATAGCCAACGGCTATTATTCAATTTAAGACTTCCACGGAAGAAGTGAGCTGGAAGGAGCTACCGAAGCTGCTATAACATTAACAGAAATGAAGGTGTCCTAATCTTCTATGCCAAATCTCATTTGACTCAAAGGTGTCAAGGGTAAGGGCTTGTTTAACTTCAGTGGAAAGTTTGTAAAGGTACCCTTGTCTTACACCTATGGTTTGGGCTTTCTTGATAGTTGAGTTTTTAGGCCATGCTAGAACTTTTCCATCCATAAATGTAACCCTATATCCATTGTCTTCAAGGGCAGAGATGGATATTAGATTCCTCTTTATTCCAGGTACAAATAAGACTCCAGTGAGTTGAAGGGAGAGACCAGATTTCAATGTGATGGAACAAGTTCCAACCCCTTTTACTTGATGTGTAGAGTCATCCCCAATTGTTACATCTTCATCAGACTCTTCAGTCATAGTGTCTAAGTGTTCTCTAAACCCTGTGATGTGCCTCGAAGAACCACTATCAATCACCCAGTTGTTGATATTGTTAGATACTTGACTAGATAAGGCTGAATAGAACACAAAGTTCTCAGATTCATGATCTGAATTTGTCTTTCCTACTTTGGCAAAAGATGCTTGTTGCTTTGATCTGTCAGGGCACTTCATTGCATAGTGGCCATATTGATCACATCTAAAGCATTGCACTTGAGAGATGTCTTTCTTTTTAGAAGATCCCTTTCCATTGGAATTTCTCTTTCTTTTAAAAGATCCTTTCTTGTAGGAGTTTTTCTTATTCCTTTTATTAGACGATGTGTTGAGTACATGAATGTCTTCATCTATGTTTTTCTGTTTGTTTTCTTTTGTGGAGAGTCTTGTTTCTTCTTGAAGGCAGTCAGTTCTTAGCCTGTCAAACTTAGGAGTTTAGATCTTGCACTTATTCCTTGAACAAATGACTCCCATGAGTTTGGTAGGCCTCCTAGTGCAATTAGAGTTAACTCTTTGCTATCAATCTGATATCCAATTGTGGATAATTGATCCCTTAGTTCAATAATCCTCATGAAGTATGCATTAATGGACTCTCCTTTGTTTATTTGAGCATTGTTGATTTGCCTTTTTAATGCAAGAGTCCTGCAGGTGTTGTTGATCTCATAAGTACTCTCAAGAGATTTGTACATATGGTATGCAGTTTCATGTTTTGCTAGGATGGGCACTATATGATCCCTAACTGCATCTACTAGGATTTTCATGGCCTTTTCATTGTTTTCCATCCATTGAGTTTTCTCAGGTTCAGACTCTGGTTCCTTCATATTTTCTCTCACAAGTGAGTCTAGCTTATTCTCTTTAAGGATCATCATGATTCTAAATTTCCATGATGTGAAATTGTCTACTCCTGCAAGACGATCTTCAAATCTGATCACACTTGACATTATGAAGAATGTGATGTGAATTCGATTCTAGAAAATACGAATTTTCTTGAGCAATTTCATATTTAGATTTGATTTGGATTCACACAACGTGGCTCTGATACCATGTAAATGTAATCAAATCTTTATCAAATAGGATCCTAGAAATCTAAGAATAAACTAAGGTCTAAAATTTTGTGTGAGAAATTCTAAGTCAAAGACGATTTTCAGATTTCTTCTCTTAATGCTGAATGTACTAATTGCAGAACATTAATAAATTTCGATGTTTGCATATCAAGAGTGGAACTCCTTTTTGTATGTAAGGAGACCCGCCCCCAAGGGATGCGTCTCTTGAGAGGACGTGTCTCCACACGTGGAGACACGTCCGCTCAAGGGACGTGTCCCTTTGGGCGTGCGGGTTTCCTTTACAACCGATTATCATTCGGTTAAACATACTTAACACATATACCCCCTCACACATGGCGGATATATATTATATGAATTCCGAATTTTATTCAATGTGTATATTGAACATCATTTATTTAAATTCGATTTTATACATGCATTATAAAATTCGATTTTACTTATTTTAGAAATATTAAATATGAAGAGCAATTGATCTTATATAAACGATGATGATGCTTATAGCAATCATCGTTTATATCTGACCTAAGCTATCATTCATCAACAGTTCTAAGCATAGTTACAAGACTTGCCTAGACTTACCAAGACTTGGCGAGTACCAAAGCAAGTTGGGCAAAATGGGTCTTAGGGACTCGAGACACAAGTACTCAACGAGTCCTAGAGACTTGCCAAGTCTACCAAACTCGCCAGACCCGACAAGCCCCGCACGGTAGGCTCAACCATGGTTGAGGAAAAAAAACAATTAAAAAAAGATAATAATAAAAATGTAAAGTGTCAATCCGTCATTTTAATTACTTTTTTAAAAAAACTTACAACCTTTCAATGCTTGTTTGGTTTATGACATGCCCATCTAGGATTTACAAAATAATATGAAAATGGTGTGTGGCATGAAGGTTTGTGTGGTTTTGAAGGTCTTCGTTTGGGCTTGGTGGCAGGGGCTTTGCCCCTCGACCCCACCCTGTATCGCAACAAGGAATGCATGAGGGGCGTTGCCCCCGGACCTTGCGAGGGGCAATACCCCTCAACCCTACTAGGGGTGCTGCCCCTAGACCCCTATGAGGGGCACTGCCCTCAAACCCTCACAAGGGGCATTGCCCCTAAAACCCCATCAAACTATAAGTCTAACCAAGTAATAGACCAATGAATAATCATAATCATAAAATCTACAAAATACATATCTCCTATAGCAAATCTCACATCTTCACAATCAAAGCCACAAGCAAGGATTATGGTGTTTCATATATTGGACAGCTCGTTTAGTATACAAGAACTTCCATAGGCAAAGTTGGCATGCTACAATCATTGTACTATTGAATACGAGTTAAGTCATAGTTGGCAAGAAATGTCATTTTCAATGCAAAAATGTATCAATCATGCCTTAAACAACTCATAGAACAATCCCATCTATTAGTATCCTAGCTAAGGTCAAATTGGAGCATAACCATTTATCTTTTCACTTAACCATTCCTTTTTGTTAATGAGCTTGACAACAAAACATGCAATCTCGAAGGCTTCAAGAAAACTTTAATAATAAATTCCTCACGTGAATATACATGCCAGTCATTGAGACACAAGAAAATAGCATGGCTACATCATCATCTAGGACCTATCTTAGATGCCAACACATGACATGCCATGATGTCGGGATGAGTGATGCAAGCTCCTCTAAGCAATAGACTTATATTTTTAGTTTTGATATTTGTTTTGATGCCATGGATTTCATAATCCATGAGATTTGTATACATTTGACACCATTTATAATTTTAAATTTATATATCTATCAATGTTTCCTTCAACTAATAGTTAAAATTCATTTTTATACTCATGTGATGATATATACTTGTGTATATGGTCAAAGTAGCTTCTATTTGATTAGAATAGTGCAGTGTTACCCCAAGTTTCTAGGACGGGGACGGCAGGAGACGGCGGGACGAGTACCCAAGTTTCCGATATTTCAGGCCAAATTTGGGGACGATCGGGAGATGACTATATAAAATATAGGGAATCTTTAAATATTCATATGAAAACATGCATAAAGCATGCATATATACATTATAGAAACTTAGCATACAACATTTGTGTTCAGATTTCATTGTCAATACTCAATATGCATTTAGAATTCAGAATTCATTGTGAATATGCATGTGATATCAAACAATAATATATAAGTTATAAACGTATAACAAAATGCCCAAAGCCTACATTTCTGCCATATAGATTTTTTTTCAATTACAATATGAAAATCAAAATAAAAAAACATAGTACATTGCTGCCGTCCCCTGGCCGCCCCTATCCCCAGGACGAGGACAGGGGGGTTTAGACCCGGGGACGTGTCCCCAGGTAACACTGATTTATTTTTTAAAGTTTATTTATTAAAGGGTGCATGAAACAAGTTTTGAATCCTTAAAAATCTCTATATTTCATGGTTTTTTCAATTTGCCGAGTTTGGGCACCAAGTCCAAGTCCGGATCAAAATCAGCTTGTTGAGTCCAAGGCAAATCTGATTCTTGTAACACTGGTATAATGTCCCTTCCTAGAACATTTCTAAATTTTTCCCTAAAACAATATTATAACTTTATCTAAAATGATGAAATTTTATTATAATTTTCAACTTTATAATTTCATAAATAATTCAAAAAATAGAACTTATCTTGATTTTCTGCTATAAGTCTCCTTCACAAGTGCTTTCATATCTGCTTGAATCAGTTAATAATTCATGACATAATTCTGAAAATCAATCATATCTTGAATTCCTTGGAAATGCTTTCAAAACTGCTGAATTAGAGGTCTTTGTCCGTAACTCAACAGTGGCAATATCAAAGGTTTTTTGTAATATCCCTCAATAGGGATAATAGAAAAACAGCAATATCTCCAAAAATATGCAATAAAAAATTCTGAAATTTTATTTGCAAATAGAAAACCCATCAACAGACTCAAATCAATGCTCAAAATATTTTTCTGATTTTTCTACGATTTTATAGGAATTTCTGAATATTTCTGAATATGAAAAAGTTACAGAAAATCCACTAAAACTGCCCAGAAATTTCAGAAACAGCTTTCATTATTTTTCTTATTTTTTCTTGAGATGAATGTAACCAGCAATATATAGGTTAATGCCCAAATACCTCAGAAAATGCCTTCAAAACCCTAGCCACCCTTGCCAAAACCCTCAGAAAATCAGCACTAGGTCTATTCCACTTGTCCTTTTTTGTTGCTATCTTCAATGATGCTCAGTAACATGAAGACACCTTGCTGTAGATTATCCAAATCTGAACTTGGTGCTTCAAATCTCACCTCCAAAAATAGCCTCCAAACCTGATAAAGAATTGCAGCTCTGAAAAATGAGGTGCTAGGGTTTCACAAACCAAAGCTCTTCCACTAAAACACACCCTTCTAACTAGGGGTAACCCATATGTCTCTCTAAAACCAGGGATACTCAAGGGTTTCAGACCTTAAGCCAAGTTGCAGCAGCAATAAACAGAAAACTCACAACATAATGAGCTCTAAAAGACCCCTAGAGAGTCTAATAGTAACTCCCAAAAAGATGAATTAATCTAAGCCCTTGAATCAGCACCTCTTAATCCAAAGTTCCACATTAAAAACCTAAAAATTGATCCAATAAGCTTCTTGAAAACACATGCCCCCTTTTCCTTTTTATCACATGCTTTTTAAAAGCACTTAAAATACATAAAAAGGGAACAACTTAAGTCTTTTGGCTAGGAGTTACTTAAGTTGCCTAAAAAGACGTGCCCACAACTTAAAATGACTTAAGTTCACTTAAGTTGCATTAAAAGACATGCACTCAACTTAAAAATAGAATATAATACTAGCCAAAGACTCCATACTTACCCAATAATGCTCTACGTCCTCTTCCTCTTGGGTAATCCAAGGAAAGGACAGCCAATGTGCTGCTAATCCTCATGATTTGAGTTGGGGACATTACATTTTCGTCCTTAACTTGCCAAGAGTATTCAAGGGTTTTCGACCAAACATGATAAGAGAAATAAGGGTTTTCGTCCTTAATCTCTTGTGAACTTAGAAGGGTTTTCGTCCTCCCTATTTGCAAGACACTTCCTCAAATTCAAGACCGATTACTTGTTGTATTGATAGATTTATTGTTGTTTGCTTGATTGATTTTCATTGATTGGTATTTCTTGATCGATTGATGAGTAAATGCTTGAATGATGATTGATTCTTTTATGCCTTCCTCCTATGAAATGATCTCCCACATATATCTTTATTTAGGAAGAGTCACAACATTCTAACACCACCACTAACTTTTGGTAAATTATGATTTAGTTTTAATTTAAATATATTCATCTTAGCACCTTATCAACTCATCGATGGTATGGGCACTACCTTTGCATAGACTCCTTAGCGCCTCACATTAGATTTTGGTGGGGGCATGACGACTAGTTCTAAGAGACATGCAATGCTTAAGAGCCACGAATTTGCAATAAGAAAAATAAAGTAACGAAAAGCTCACAATAGCATTGATCAATATGATGAATGGAAGGATAGAGCTACAATATATAGCCTCAAAGTTTCCAAATCTAATAGGGATGAGCAAAAGGTAGAAAACCAAAAGAACAAAGGATTCCTATCTAAGTTTCCAAATCCAAGAGGATA
This sequence comes from Sequoia sempervirens, assembly GCA_007258455.2. Lineage (NCBI taxonomy): Eukaryota > Viridiplantae > Streptophyta > Pinopsida > Cupressales > Cupressaceae > Sequoia > Sequoia sempervirens. The sequence goes on along the minus strand of VDFB02000017.1, from coordinate 354,129,294 downwards.
AGGAAAAGGCAAGATCCCATGAAAAGAGAATATGTGTGAAGTCATTATCCTATCCTACCTAAGTAATAAAAAAAGAAATTGTCTAAATAAACTTAATAATTAAGTACAATATCACATGTATGATTAAATATATCCAATATGAATAAAATATTATCCCAGCAATTGGTGGAGGGTTATCAAATCCCTAAATGGAAGGATTTTTCTCTTTTCCTAATGCCTTTGATGATAAATCCATAAATTGGAGGAAGGAACCATCAAAAATTGTAAATAGATTGTGACACATTGGTGCTGTTGAATATTATGTAATTTTCAAGAGAAATGGTCAATGGAGATTTTCTACCTTTCATGATGATGGATTAAATAACTAAGTTCAATTGTAGACCCCCACAAGAGAATTTAATGGTAGCATAGGTCCACTTATTTCACTCTTGTTTTGTTGGCTTATCTTTTAAATATTGTTATATCGGTGTTAGGCCTTGAGTTGGAACAAGGTTTTTCATCTCTTAATTTGAGCCAAGGAGTTTGCAATGGGTAGAAAGATATGCTCTTACCTTAATCTCACTCTCCTTCACTTCAATTACCTGAATTCTAATCCATGCATTTCAATAACATTCTATTTTACTCACCTAAGACTAAGCATACATGTCAACAACTTTTTAGCTTTTCTTGAATCAATTTTTATTCCTCTATGCATTGGGACAGAGATACATCGGAACTCTCATTACATTTCCTTGCTATAAAGGAAGATTTCTTGTGTCCTTAATACTTACCATATTTCAATATTTGAATTCCAATGCAGAAAGCCATATTTCAATATTTGAATTCCAATGCAGAAAGCTTCTGAAGTGATGTTCTGCTTGAATATATTTGGATGTATAATAAATTATTGGTATGCTTCTTCTGGCAACTATACATGGCATCTTGAAAGTTAAATTGTATTTATATTGCTCTGATTTCCCTTCAAATGGTGAAGCAAATTGTTATCCTTCTGCAAGCATGTAAGTGTGTCCCCTAATTTTCTTACCTCAAATGTATTCCCCACAGTCACAAGACTTGCCAATTACCCTACAAACTTGGTGAGTCCCAAGTCAAGTAGGCCAAAATGAGGCCTATATACTCATTTTAGAAATTCCGCATTCTCACCTAGACTTGGAGTACCAATGAAGAGCTCTACTACCCACTAAAAAAAAGGAAAAGAAAAAAAAACATGCTAAACCCTGAACAACAAAAACCTAAAACTTAAACATCAATATAAGGAAAAAGACATGACTTACAAGCAAAGCGAAAAAGAAAAAAAGACATAGAAAGCAAAAAGAAGTTTTTGGAAAACACACCCAATACCAAGTAGCATCAAACAGAGATCCAAGGGTGCATTTAGTACAGCCCGTAGTACATTTGGAGCAGTGAATCTGAAGAGTTATGTCTTATTTTGAATTTTTCCCTTTCTTTCATTTAGCATTCCATTTCACATTTGTTTTTCCTCTTTCCTTTATGGAACAAGAAATAATAAGAGGGAAAAAAGAAGAGAGTTTATTCTCTTCATTTTCCCTTCCTACCCTCCACTCTCTCTCACGAAGATGCGTCCCCTACATAAATATGATGTTTTACAAAAAGGGACAAAACATCCCCCATTGCCCCGTAGGGGGTCATCCACAAGACAGCTTTGTAGCACAAGGGATGTCCTTAGAGAGGTTCCCCTTTGGTAGGCATGTCCAGGATGGCCAAGGAGCATGCAGATGTCCCTCAACCATTCTGGAGATGGAAGGTTATCCCCACACCCCTTTTAAAAACACCTATTTTTTACAAAACTTTAAAATTTTAAAAACACCAAAAATCCTAAATACAATCTGAAAGTGGGGCCCACCAAGTCCTATCACCCTTAAAAAGCTATAAAAAAGCTTGCTCAGCCTAAAAAAACTATAAGAAAGCTTGCCCACCCTCATTTTAAATGACCAATAATGCAGAGGAGGCCTCATTGATCCAATATGAGTGGACCAAATCTGCCAAACTCAAAGGCTACATGAGCTCAACAAAGTTAAATAGGGAGACTTTGCTACAAGGCAACCCAATAGCATGGTGGAGGTTAAACGGGCCCCCATCACCAATAAACACACTAGCCATTTGCCTCTTATTGTAGGTTTGCAATTCCTCTTCTACTAAGAGGAACTAGTCTACATACAACTTCATCCACTCTAACAAGAGGAACAAGCTTCATTTAGGAGAGCAGAGAATCTTGTGGTTGTATATAGTGCCTTGCATCTTATATATCACAAGACTATTGGTATAAGGAGATTTTAACAACACAGTGGTATGTAGACCCGAAGGAACCAACATAGATGATGATGATCAAGTTGCATATACAAGGTTAGTGAGTGTCCAATTACAAGGGCTAAATGAGTCTAGCAACTTCTAACAATGAGCATGCAACAACATTTGCATCGAACAATGAATTTGATTAGCCATTGGCCTATTGTACTTCGTATTATAAACTTGATGAAATCATGAAATTGATATTATAACATATATTTCAGAAGACTGAATCAATTGATTGTCAAATTATTTACATGTATGATTAATTGCAATTTATTTTACTATATTCTGCAATGAATTTTTCAAATATTAATTCTTATATATTATTTTAAAATATAATAATGAGAAAAATTGTTGTCCTCAAAACTAGTCCCTATCTCCCCTCATGTGTTTTTTACTATTTTTTAATATTTTTTTCAAATATTACATATTATTTTAGCCATTGTCCCCAAATTTTAAAAAAACAAAATTGTCTATGCATCTTCCTGTCCCAAGACTATATGGAACATTGGTGTTTACTACGGATGACCATGGGTGGGTTGATCAAGTCGAACATGAGGTTGAGGTAGTAACAATGGTGAAGGAGAGAGTATGAGCAGATTCCTTGGATGTTGCTGACATGCACAAGTATCATGGTTGCAGCAGCAAAGACAAGAGCACAAGACCAACCATAAAGCTAGTGATGATATGCCTAGTTATACATGCCCCTCTCTACCATAGTTTTCATGACTCCAAGTGATATTTGTTTATATTTGATGCCATGCACATCATAATCTTTAAGTTTTGTACACTGAAAACAATTATGAATATTCATATATTTAAAAATCTCGTTTCTTTTAACTCAAATCCAATTATGGACTTATTTATTTTAGGTATACTTGTGTTTGTGATCAAAGTAGCTGGTAATTGGTTATATTTTTATCTGAGGCACAAGCACAAGACCCACCATAGATCTAGTGATGTTAGGCCTAGTTATAAAAGCTCCTCTCTACTATAGTTCATGACTGCATGTAATCTTTGTTTTATTGATGCCATGGACATCATAATCTGTAAGAATTGTACACCAAAAACACTTGTCAATTTTTCTATATTTAAAAATCTTGTTTCCTTCAACTCGAATCCACTTATGGACTCATTTATTTTATGTATACTTGTGTATGTGATCAAAGTAGTAGCTAGTAGTTGACTATTTTTTTGTTGTTTTAGAGAAGAGTGCATGGAACAACATATGCTTCCTTAAAAAGTTGATATCATGCTTTTTCCAAACAGCCATGTCTGTACCAGGTTTCTGTGTAGAGATGGAGTCTGAGTCTACAATCAGCCAATTAAGTCTGTGTCCAGTAAGAGTCTGCTAACACTGGTATTCCCTTTGATTTCTGCCTATCCATAAGTTCTTCCTTCCAATTCCCAAGCTTAAAGCTTGCCTAGAAGCACAAAAAATAGTCACATATTTGATCAAGATCAATGCTTGATAAAACGTTACAACCTTTCAAGGAGTAACAGAAACTAAAAGTTTTAACCTCACAGAGTTGAAAATGTTTCTAAACTGTTGGGAGGCATAATACATCAATGATCAACAAAGCCCCTCAAACTTGTTATAGGTGATCAAACCTTAACGCTCTCTCAGGGCTGAAAGTGATTGCAACATCATGTTTGGACTAAGACTTGGCAAAAACTTGGCAAGCTGCTTTTTTGACTTGGCAAAAACTTGGCAAGCAGTTTTTGTTGGCTATAAAACACAGGGATCATCAAAAACTTTGTCATAGAGTTCACAGTTGTTTATTGTATCATGTAGATCTATGTATGTTTTAGTTTAATATAGGATCAGGTAGAATTGGTTCATCTTTGTTTCGTTTCTGTACCTTCACAAGACTATGCTCAGTAACAGTTTCATGAATAGTGGTTTTTTGTAAGAATTTTTTATCAAATATAATAAATCTTTTCTTACCAAAGAATAGCTTTTACAAGGTGAACATCATAAAAGAAAACTCTAATGGCAATAATTCACACATGGAAAATTAAAACACAATTCCAGTTGAAGCACATAAATGCTTGCAGCATTGTTGATGGAATATACAAACCACCTTCAGATCAAACCAAATTAAGAAACTGGTAATAAATGGATTATAAAGAAAATGCTATAATTGGAATAGGCATATCAGGTCCATAACTAGATCCTCATGATATATTGAGGACGTCATTCAAATTTGTAATGGACTCAATAAACTGTTCAGGCCACAAGTAACAAGCAAAATTTCTGTAAAAATAACAAATTTTCAAATTTCAAATGGCCAGAAATACATGAACATCAAGTCATATCAAGGAACTAGGATGTCCAATAAATTATTAAAAATATTAGCTTTCGTATCAAACTTCAGTAATATTGGAAGACAAAGATGCTAGAGTTGTTTTGTTAAACAGCTTCCTCCCTAATTATAATAATGTTTTGGTCACACTAAGTCAATGTCCTCCACAATCATTGGACAATGGAAACAATAAATTCAATTTTCTTGGAGAAAAAAAAAGATTGAATGCAGGTGAAACACAGATAGCTGTAATTTTTGACAAAGCAACTAATAAGAAAGGAAAATGAAAGGTTAGGAAAGAAGGGCAGCTTTTAAACTATTGTGGTAAAGATACAATGACATAGAGCTCAGAACTGCAGGATCAAGTTGATAGAAATTCTCAAAGGTAAAAAAAAATATAGAAACAAGCACAAATAAAATTGCTAATGAAAAACACAAATATGGTAGTAACTAAATATTGCGATTGATAAAGATAGTAAGTTGACTTTTGGACAGGGAGAAGAGTAGAGGGATTTCTCAATATGAAAAGTTGTCAAGGTAAATTCGTGGCAATTGGCTAAAACCACCTCTGCCAACTTGATGGAATACTTCCAGCTCTGAATATTTTATTGTTAATAAAGCAAGGTGCAGGTTATGTATCCTAGTCATCTTGCTATATAACTAGTCAGCACCTCAGTTGGTTAGCCAATTGTTTAGTGGATGGAGATGTACCAATACAAAGTCTTGAAATCATTTTGATATCAATATATTGTTTTTTTTATTATTGTCATTTACTTGTAAACCTAGCATCTACTTTTGTAATAAGGGAGAGTTAAAAAACAGAAAAAGGTTTCATGCTAATTGGAGTGCCAAGATAATAATGCTCAACATTATCACTTGAAAGTGTAATGAGTCAAAATAATATTAGTGACCCAATATTTATATTAGTAACATCAAAAATTAGCAGTCAACATCTTATGTTAGTAAGCAATGAAAGTTTGGTAGGTGATTGACTTATAGCTATATAAAGATAGCATGTTTATAGCATGCAGTGAGAACATGAACTCACATGAATTTTAACATAAGTTTGGCAAATGAAGAGACTCAAACATTTTGTCTTCAGAACTAATCTCAATCCCTCTGAAAAGTCATACAAGTCTCTGCAGACAAGATGTTTTTATCTGTAATCGAGAAAAACATCTATACACAATAATTTAGTGGCACATACTTATCTATGATGAGTTGATAACTTAAGGTAAAGGTAAGGCAATATAGTTTTTTAAGTCACTGGGAAGGAAAACACAAATCAGGGGGGTTTGCCCCTCCTTATTCAAGCATTCCAAAACAGGATGGTCACCATTTACCTTACATTGTTTTGAGCTATGCAAGTCTTTTCCCCCTCTGGAGTCAAACATGTGACCTCCTTTATGGAGTATGCATACCTTTACCCTTAAGCATATGTTTTAAGGAATAATTATACAATATGTCATGTACTTGTGAGTTTCGCAGTCAGCAAATTGTACCCACCATATTTTCAACTATATGCAACAGTTGAGTCGATACATTCAGAGAGATCCATGAAGATCTTTACCACAAGTCTATTTAGGATCATATGCGGTTCAGGCCTGAGCATTTTAAAGCCCACTGACATTAGTGAGAATATAAATGAAGAAAACCCTACTTTCTACATATTATGCTGTGTTCATTGATGCACAAGATTATTGTCCTAATTTTCTTTTAGATAGTCTTGAATTTTCCTATTCCTTTTAATGAGTTTTTTGTTTCAAATTCAATCTTTATTGTAAAAAGCTACAACACTTGCACCTTAAAGAAAAACCATTGTCATTATTATGCAATACGTAAATCAACTATGAAAAAGAAAATCCCATTTTCAAAATAAATAAAAGATAAACAGAATTGTTTTGGATCTATTATTTGCCTTGCTCAACTAAATGATATCATTCCGAAACATAGCCACTAGGTACTTCTAAACCACATTCAATGCAACACCTTTGCTGGAAACAGTCTCCCATATTATACTGAACATGTTTATTATTTGCAAAAGAAATATATAATAGCTCATCTGCCCATTCCACTATATATATACAATGTTCGATTAGCACCAATTATACCAATCTACGACATCAAAAAGGATTCAGACTAAGAAGAAATAAGGCATGGGAGCATTAGTGAATGTTTTAGGTTTGACAATTGTGGATAGCATATAACTTAAACACCTTTCAGGACAAATAGAAACACGCATGCATGAAATCAAAATCCAGTGGAAATAACTGCCAAAATAGCTTACTCTTCCTTACGCCGATGCATCAATTGCAGCAAGAGTGTTTTATCTGAGAACTTAGGAACCCTGTATGCCGCAAGGTGGTCATCATCCCTAATACTAGATAACAAATCAACTGAATCCTCCAAATATCGAAATATCCGATGATTATAGATCTGTGAATGTCACAGAGGTTTAGTGTTTTTTTAGTTATAATGAAACCAAAAATATCTTAAGAATGAAATTTAAGCAATTACTGCAGAAACAGCATCTATGAGATAAAGCAATAAATCAGCTTCCACAAACCTCTGCAAGCAAAAGCCTTTCTCCATTATGTAAGGAGCATGCAGTGTTTAATGCATGTACAAGATCCTTACACTTGCCATGCTTAGGTACCGTAACTGTATAGGGTGTAGGAAGTGCACTGCCGTCACTGCTAAATACTGTAATTGTCATTGTCCGAGTTGTGGCAGAGGGAAGAGGCAATGATAGATACATAAATGGATCAAATGTTACAGAGATTTTGTTGCACACTGGGCATACCAAAGTTGACTTGTATTGGCCCTGCAAGAACATAAACCAATTTTTTTAACTCAAATTCTCAATCAAGTTTTAAAACCAATGCTTTAAATGAAAAACCTAAGGTTTAAAGGCAAAGGCAGCAGGTTTATTGAAAAACCTAGAGAAAATCGGTAGATTACTCAACTCCTGTGCTTATCAAAAACCCACATGTTACTCGTGGATTATTAAATAAGCCGACCACTATTTCCCAAAGAAATGGCTAATTCAAACCAACATGGCCCCGGCTCCAGGCCATAGTCAACCACAGGTTTTTCCCGTGTAATGTTATTATGGGTTACACAATGCTATGGATAGCTCTCTTTGTCGTGGCAACCAAAGGTATGCCAGTTGGGAACAAGTGACAACCATCTATATGTTGCTATCTTTTCTAAAATAACTCAAAAAGAAAAAAGCATATGTACATTACTTGAACATTTAATCATTCCATTACCATCATAAGTGTTTTATTCATCATATCTAAATGAGACGTGAAATGTACCAATATTTCCATCTTCAGGAGGCACCAATTTGAGAAGCAAATTCCATCTGTTAACAATTTGGAGTGTATACTTTTTATTTTCAAAACATTTTCATATCGAGCTACTTTTTAACTTGAAGCATTAAGAATTGGGTATATTTATTACAGCTCAAGATCTTTTACATGATAATCTGTAAGACAAACATTGAAATTAATTCATTGGACACCTGAAAAAAACATAAGCCAAAATATAGTGCACGTTGGACTCTTAGGGGCTTTCGAAACAGATAAATCAAACCAAAATGAGAAATGTACTAATAATAGACATCTCTTGAGAGATTTCTGGAGCTATATAACATGCCAATAATTGGTACATTGATTTAAAAATAGTATTAATTACAAGTTGGCACTGGAAATTCTGATTTCTCACTGATCTTCCAAAACCACCATTATGACATCAAACTTGTACTTTTGTTTTGAGAATTTATCGCCTTAGTCACAAAGTTCATGTTTGTGTTTGATTTCAAAGAAGATAAAATTCAAACATGTTTGACAAATAATGTAAATCTGCACTTTTTTTTTAATTAATATAATTATAGCTATGTTACCGATTCGTTTTTGGGTTTGGGTACGGGTACATGAATCCAGTACGGGATTCAGTCAAAAACAAATTTGGGGTTGGGTACGTTTTGGGTACGTTAATACAAAAACATATAAAAATCAGAAATATAAACATATTTGCAGTAGTAATTAAGTTCAAAATACACCACCATATTAATAGTCAAATAACATAGCAAAAATACAGACTATATATATAAACTTGTAAAATTTGAGTGTCCCTATGCGTATATATATGTGTGAGTGTGTAAGTGTGTGTGTGCATGGGGGGGTGCATGTATTTATATATATAAATTTTTACACACACACACTGCCACCACAAAAATTGGCTCACTGGACTGCTGTCCTCTGCCATTGCTATCTCCAAAATGCCATGGAACATAGGTCATCATTTTTTACTCAGATGATGAATTAATAATAAATTAGGAAAAAGTATATCATTAAACAGCTAAATTACATCAGCCAAGTTTGAGAATTCATCCTTAACCTGGAGGTTTTACAGAGTGAGGTAACTATATCAATTCTGATAATTGAACACATCTAAGTGGGCTATAAAGACCTCCCACAAAGGTCATAAGGTTACCAAAAATTACTTACAAGGAAATTCTCAAGATAGATGTTAAAAAACTAGAATACTATGCAGATTGCTACAAATTCTATGGCTACTGAAGAACAGATAAAAAGCAGTATCAGGAACAATCTTTCTACAACTGCTAACAATCTTTCGTACCCACAGGGTGGGTTTTGTAGCCTGCCCGTATCCACAGTCATAAACTCATATCCTGCCCGAATTTGAATCAAATCCGTATCGAATCTTGAATCCAAATCGTATCTGAGACCTTTTCTGGGCAAATCGGTAACTTCGAATTTTATAGTTTAAAATTACAAATTACAAAATATTAAATATTAACATTTAAATATAATTATATTAAATACAATAATATCAATTTTAAATATATTGTAAATTTCATTTCATGAAATACATGGCTCATAGTAGAAAATATTTAAATTCTGATAATAATATGTGTTCTTAACTTTTACTTTTGTTTTAGTTTTAAAATTATAAACATATATTAATGTTTAAAATTTTGATAAAAGTTTTTGGAAGAGGGACAGGTATAAATTTCATTTCATGAAACTTGGATCATAGTACAAAAGATTTACTCAAATACCAACAAACGAAAAGCAGAGTCAAGCATTGCAGGTTCAATAAACCTGATGTACATTCAAAATAGCAGCCCTCCACTCAAATCCAAGCCTTCCATTGATTTCTACAACTCAAGGAATGAATGCACTGAGGTATATGCATCATTAAACTTAATTACCACTAGACTGCCCAATGGTATGTCTACAGTTTTTGGAGCTAGTATTACATTCTTTGACTCCACCAATCCAGGAATGGTCATGCAGTATTGTAAAGGCACATCCTCCTCTATAAATCCTTCTTCTAGAGTAAATTCCTCAGTGCTAGAGGGTTCTCCAACAACTACTTTAAATGTTTCTGTTTTTGGAGCTCCAAATAGTGCATAGCAGCAGGATCTGAAACTGAAAAATTAGGTTTTCTAGTAGTTACATGGCCACTCACTTTTTCTGTACAAGTAGGCACGAGTACTCAGCAATGGTCTCCATGGTGCTGCTGGAGGAGGTGGTTAAAATATAGACCTTGAACACAGCTGAACTTGATTCGTTGTATAATCCATAGTGCCATCTTTGATGCTTTTCAGAAACTTTCCTCCTGATCAGTTATTGCCTAGGCTCTTGCCGGGCTTGTATTGCACCACAATCTAGTAGCGTGGCAAAAAAAGTTACTAGGTAGGGTCATAGTAAATAGGTTTGAATAAATATTTTATTCAAGCCTATATTAGTTATATTGTTGTGAGGTTGCAACAAACCCCGAATAGAACGCACTTGGCATTAGGTTGGGTTGAGTGATCTGTTATGACAGCTTCATAGTCAGAATTGCTAAGAGATTATTAGGAAATTGACAATTGTTCGTGTAGAATAGAATAGGAGTTTGCTGAGAAAGAATAGGATTATCAACAAACGTTGTATTGTATAAATATTTCACTATGTTTCAATATTATATTGATCTTGATACATATTTGCATTGCAAAATCCTTTGTTTTGGTAGCAAAGCAGGTGAGAGATTGAAGAGGGGTTATCCTGAGATGGAAGGTTGTATGGGATTTTCACTATGTTATTGCCCCATGAATTGAAATCTTCTTATGTTAATTTTGTATCAAGTTTAGTGAGTTTCCATCAATTAGTTTTCTGCTTGCTGTGATGAGCTTAGAATAGTTTTAACTTTTATCTTCTGTGTAATTAGAGACTAGAGGAGAATAGAGTATTATCAAGATCTTGTTACTTGTAATGTCCCTACTAGGAGTTAGCCTAGATCTATCCCAAAATATCAACTTCCTAAGCAATGTGTCCTAGGGGATACTTTGAATTGGTCAGTCCCTGCAAGTAAGTTAGAAATTCATCACTGACATAGCCTAGCAATTAGTACTCAACATTGAACATTAGAATTAAACATGAGTAACTCTATTTAAATAATATCTTTAATTTTAGTAACTTCATAATGAACTAACTAGTCCCATTTTGTGTTTGCTCAATTATGGATCATATGAAAGGAGGATGATGATAGGATGTCTCGGTGTCTCCCCTTCATATGACCTGGTGAGACTCTTAATCTCCTTGTCATCATCCTTGTATCATCCCCCATAAACAGCCTTTCCCCCTTGTTACACCATGGTAGGGAAGTAAGATTACAATGGTTAATCCCATAACCGAACTAGACCCAAAGGTAATACCCTTTGATCCCAAAGGCAGAACCCCTTTGGCCCACGAGGGCTCATTACATCCCCCACCCGGGTGGCGTATCCAGTAGAGATCAATCCTAGACCCAACCTTTGATCCCAAAGGCAAAACCCCCCCTAGCCCACGGGGGCTCATTATGTCCCCCAGCCGAGTGGCGTATCTAGGAGACTCCATTGCTGAATTCCCCTTTGTAATCCCTCTTCCCAACCATGGTGGAACATGGACATCATAATACAAACAATCTACTAACTACAAAAATACATATGAACAAATATACAAATATATAAATTTTTGAACCTATCATAAGTAGAAATAAATAAGCACACTTATTGATTCTACTCTATAGATTTTTGAATATATCAATGTACCCCGGGGACGCGTTCCCCCCTAAATCCCGAGCGTTCCCATAACGGGGACGTCCACGAGATGTGTTCCCAAGTCCCCAACGGCACATCCCGGCGTTCTCGGGACGCTAAGGGGGACACTTGTGCATCCCTCGAGCATCCCGAGGATGCCCAGGCGTCCCCCACGACGGCAACTTCAAATACATGTTTTAAAAAAAAAAAACACATTTTTTATTATTTCTTTGGTTCTATTCGAACCCTAAGGGTATGTGGGGCCCATCTATGGTCTTCCATGCCTTCAAAAGGCCCTCCAAGCTTCATTTGTATTCACATTTTCATTTCTAATTGTTTGCTACAGCACGAAGAAGAGTGAAGAGCTGAGAAAAGAGTGATTGGAGGAGAGAAATGAGTGATTGCAAGTGAAAGAGTGACAATTTGGCATTTGCAATTTTGCTATTTTAATTCTTAATAGTCTTATACATCTTTTCATAACTAGCATTTTAAGTACCATATGTATAGTATATAGTATATACACCCCCGCCGCCGTCCCCAAATTGAGGCCCCTTTGTCCCCCCGTCCCGGAAACCCGTCCCCCCATTCCGGCGTCCCCCGTCCCCAACAATGGTGTAACTATGGAATATATTATAATGGAGACAAATAGTAGTAAACACATCTATTTATCCTCCTCTATAAATTCAGTACATATTATAATTGGAAACAAGTAATAATAAATACATCTATGGATCCTACTCTATAGATTCTGAACATATTATAATTGTAAACAAACAATAATAAGCATGCCTATCCTCTAACCTACTTTATGCCTTTAGCAGATCACAACTCATAATATCAGAATATTCACCCGAAGGTATGCAGCCTGTGTTTTATTCCTTATATTCCTGTCCTCTATCCATCCATACCCATTGCTTGAGAACATTCCTCCTTTAATATCCCCCACTAGATCAAATGGCACGTCTCTTTCTTCAAGGGGAATGTTTCTTTATATTAATCGCATGTCTTTTTATCCATATTAATCGCTTGCTTCTCCCAATTAATTGATGCACATTCAATTATGATAAAGTAGGTATAATCTCTGTTTCATACTTGTTGTGTCAAGGAGGGTTGACCGATTCCTTTGAATGCATCGCTTCCCTCTCATAATCACTGCTAAGGATTAATTAATTGCTGTATCCTTTTTAAACTATCGGCTGTGTTTAGAGGCCGCTTAAGAATATGTTTATTTTATTCTTACATTTGTTATTTGTTTATTATTATATTCTATATTTGTTTATTTAGTATAGGACATAGTTTATTATAGTTATGATATTTATGTCATATCTTATCATTGTGATATATCATATTTACGATATGTATTACCATTATGATATTATGTTATAATTATAATACTACCTATGATAATCATGATTATAATAATAATAGTTAAATGGTAATTATAATCTTATCTTGATAATTATAACTATAATGAAATTGCTAATATTTATATTTATATTTGTAATATGTATTTGGTTATTTATTTTATTTATTTATTTGCATTTTGATGCTTTATCTTAGTGCTAAAATCTCGGGGACATGACATTACTGAAAAGAGGTGCCTGAGTGAAGAGGAAGAATATTTAATGCTGAAAATATTTCAAATCTGTTGTTTGCACAGAAAAGTTTTTTAAATTTGTACAAGATTTTCTAGAGAAAGGAAGGCACTCAAAACAGAAAAAGTGTTTTGTTGTAACAGAAGTCAAGGTGCCATACAGAGACCACAAATCATTAAAGAAGAGAGTTGCCAAAGGCATTTGAAGGCCCAATGTTGGAGAGAAGCATCCATACAGTGGTGAGAAGAAGTGCTTTCATGAAAGTTTTATTATGCTTTTCTTATTGCTAAAGATTAATTTGCTAAGACAGATTCAGAAGAAGATTTATGGGCATACAGAGATCACAAATCATTAAAGAAGAGAGTTTCCAAAGGCATTTGAAGGCCCAATGTTGGAGAGAAGCGTCCATACAGTGGTGAGAAGAAGTGCTTTCATGAAAGTTTTATTATGCTTTTCTTATTGCTAAAGCTTAATTTGCTAAGACAGATTCAGAAGAAGATTTATGGGCATGAGAAGCAAGACAAGTATTACGCAAGTAATTGGTAAAATATTAGATATTATTAACAAGAGCGATGTGCTCAATAAATAGTTTACAGAATTTACAAGAAACGGGAAGTTTCTAAAAAGAAACTCCAAATAAGATTAGAGACAATCGTATCACTAATTTACAATATTGAGCATTAATAAATAATAAATATTATTTTAATACTCTCCCTTAATGCTCAATCTATCAACTACACCAAGATGCCCCCTGAATTTGATAAATTTCTCTGGACTGAGCGACTTGGTGAGAATGTCTACTGTCTACTCCTCTGTCGGAACATACAGCAACTAAACTGATCCGTCTTCAACCAGCTTCCGAATTAAATGACAATGAGTTTCCACATGCTTGGTTCGTTCATGGAAGACCGGATTCTTGGCAAGTTTGAGAACCCCCTGATTATCACAGAACAAGGGAGTCGGATCTGCTTGAGATATTTGCATATCCGTAAGCATCTAGCAAAGCCAAACTGCCTCACATGTTGCTTTTACTGCTCCCCGATACTCTGCTTCTATCAAGAGCCATTGCCTGCTGCTTCTTACTAGTCCATGTGACTGCACCGGATCCCAAACTGAACACATACCCAGATGTTGATTTCCTATCATCAACTGATCTTGCCCAATCTGAGTCTATGAAACCACTGAGTCGAGGATCGTGACTCCGAGTGTACAAGAGTCCAAAATCAGAAGTGCCCTTCACATAACGCAGCACACGCTTCACTGCTACCCAATGATCAGCCTTGGGGGTTGTCATGAAGCGTGATATGTAGCTCACTACAAAACTGAGGTCAAGTCTAGTGGCATTGAGATAGATGAGGCTGCCCACTAGTTGCTTGAACAATAATTCATCTACCACAGGTGAGTCAGACTTTTTTCCATGGGTGTGGAGGCAGGTTTGCAATCTTGCATTCGGGACTTATCCAGAAGACTTCAAGCATACTTGGACTGGGAGATGAAAATACTGCTCCCGATCTGCCAAACCTCAACACCTAAACAATAACTACAATCAGGATCTTGTTACCAGTATTTTTGACATACAAATTAGAGTCAGATGGACTCCTCTGAAAGCCATGATCTATGAGGTACTTGTCAATCTTTATGTACCAAGCCCGAGGAGCCTATTTCAAGCCATAGATTGCTTTGACCAATCTGCACACCTTTTGTTCTTGACCAGCAACTTTGAAACCTAGAGGTTGCATCATGTAGACTTCTTCCTTCAACTCACCATTGAGGAAAGCACTCATCACATCCATCTGATGGACCTTCCAACCAAATTAGGCTAGTAAGGCAAGGACAAGCCGTATGGTGCTCATTTTGGCTATAGGAGCAAAAGTCTCTTCATAGTCAATGCCTTCTTTCTGTGAGAACCCTCGTGCAACTAGACGAGCTTTGTACTTGTCAAGGGTTCCGTCAGCTTTGTATTTCACCTTATACACTCATTTGCAGCTAATGGGCTTATTCCCTAGAGGAAGATCAGAAAGGACCCAAGTGTGATTCTTCTGAAGACTATGGTATTCAGATTCCATTGCCTTTTCCCACTCAGGAATTCCTTTAGCCTCTGAATATGTCTGAGGCTCATAGACACTGTGAATGTTGGCCATAAGAGCAAAATTAACTGTAGGTTGTTGTTTGCTCTTGTTTTTGGATGATCTACCCTCAATGAGCTCATCCTGGCGAAGATCACTAATAGTCTTAAGCCACCCTTTCGGCCAAAGAGTAGAACTGCCAACATCAGATGTAATAGGTGGAGTTGGAACTGGTTGTGGATCTGGAACAGGTTCAGTAGGGGGATTTTCATTATTTGGAGGAAAATCAAAATGAGCATCATCAAAGACTAAGTCTTCGTCATCCCTCCCATCAGGTGAACCTAACAGAAGTCGAACACCCAAATTAGAAGCCTTCAAGGGTTGATCCTCTAAATGTTGAACAGGTGAGGAAAGATGAAACGGTCCTCGTTCTTCATCAAAGACAACATTCCGACTGAAGATGAGACGATCAGTGTCTACATCAATCAGCCGGTAAGCCTTGTGGTTGTCACTATACCCTGTGAACATCAATTTTTGGCTCTTGGAATCCAACTTAGAGCGCTTGGCATCTGGAATCCAAACATAAGCTAAAGAGCCGAAGACTTTCAAATGACTAATCCTAGGTTTGCGACTAGTCCAAGCTTCCTTAGGAGTCTTCCCCTTAACAGCATGAGTAGGTGACCGATTAAGGAGATAGACAGCAGTATAAACTGCTTCTACCCAAAACTTAGTAGGAACACTCTTGTGTTGCAACATGGAGCGAGCCATCTCAACAATCGTATGATTGTGCCACTCTACAACACCGTTTTGCTGAGGAGTGTAGGGTGTGGTTAACTGGCGTTTAATTCCATGTGTATCACAGAAGTTGGAGACTGCACTAGAACAGAATTCCCCCCCCATTATCTAACCTAAGAGTTATTATGCAAGAACCAGACTCCTTTTCTACCAAGGCCTTAAACCTCTGAAATACATTAAACACTTCTGATTTTTGCTTAAGAAAGTACACCCACATTTTCCTATTGAAATCATCAACAAAAAGTAGAAAATACTTGCAACCAGTTACAGAAGGAGTAGACATAGGCCCACAAATATCAACATGAACTAATTGCGGTACCTTAGAAGCTCGCCAAGAGTCTCCATTATGAACAATGTCTGATACTGCTTCCCGGCTTGACAAGCACCACAAACACCCTGATGCTAAGTTTGAATGTCAAGTAGACCAGCTACAAGTCCCTCCCAAGCAAGCTGAGAGAGATAGTGCACATTTAAGTTCCCATATTGCTGATTCCAATGACTGGTGATAGCAGAGTTTCTAGCTGCCATGGCTAACTTCGGAGAATCACCTGTGTCCGCAAGCCTGTAGAGGCCATGATCCTCAATACCAACAGCCACCGTTGTGCAAGTCTCCCGATCTACAATAGAACATTTGTGCAAGCTGAAAACCACATCCATCTGAGGAGAATGTCGCATGATCTGACTGACAGAGAGAAGGTTGAGCTCCATATTAGGTACATAATATACGTTGAGGAATATGAGATTCCTCCCACCAGACTGAACCTAAACAATGCCAGTACCGACAACTGTGTATTCTTCTCCTCCAAAAATAACTGAGTTAGTGCATGGAGAGAAATCTGTGAACCAGTCACGCTGATGAGTGAAATGACGCGAGGCACCGGAATCAATGTACCAAGCAAAGGATTTGACATGGTCTGTAGGCTTTTTTGCCATGAATGCATAAAAGGCAGATTCCTTCTGCTCGGAGTGCTCGGTGACATTCGCTTTCTGCTAAGACCCTCCCTGCTTCTTTTGTTCAAAAGCCAAACGTGCACGGCAATCCTTCTTTATGTGTCCATACTTGCGGCAATAGTTGCACTATATATTCTTCTTCTTAGGGCTGGTTGGGGTTTGACTTGAGCCTTTCTGCTGCAAAGGCTGACCTTTCCCTTTGTGCTCGGGCTGGGTTTTAGCTGCAAAGGCTTGTTCCATAGAGGATGAGGATGCACTGCAACCAAATTGTTGTTTCCAGCGATCCTGTTGCAAGAGGATAGTGCAAACTTCTAGAAACTTCAAGTCAACATTAGCAGACGTAATGTTGAGTCACTATGAAATGTTCATAGGACTTAGGTAGGCTCTTCAAAGTGATCACAACCATGTCTTCCTCCTCCATTTTCCGACCAATCACCTCCAATTGATCTTTGATCTCCTGGATTTTGTTCAAGTGAGCTTGCAGAGTTTTCTTCTCATCCATCATGATAGAAAACAGCATATTCTTCAAGAAAAATGCACGGCTTTTGTCGAAAGTTTCATGCAAACCTTTCAAGTGATCCCAAATCTCCTTAGCTCATTTTCCAGGCGGAATCTGAGGGAGTTGATCATCTGTGATTGAAAGCTTAATAAGCATCACTGCTTCATGATTTTTCTCATCAAACTTCTCTTGATCCTTACCCGCCGTTGTGGGACGAGTAGCATTGTCGAGGATTATCTGATCAAGGCAGCGGTATTCAAAGATGGTCATCATCCGCTACTTCCAAGTATTATAATTTTTGCCAATGAATCGCTGACTACCCTCCAACATAATGTTGTTCAAACTAGCCATCTTCACGCTTATTGAGGCACGAAAAACAAATACGAGTTTCAATACACTGAGGCAGGTTCAGGCATGGAAAACAATGCAAATCCGCTGGCACAAAATTTGAGGCACAGAAAACGATACACCCAGAAAAATCAGAGACCAACCCAATTGAGATCTTGAAAAACCCACCAAGAATTTGCAATCGAAAAAAAAAATTGCCTTGAAACAAAGGGTCAAAACCCTAGACGAGCTTTCTAAAACCCTAGGCCGCCATTAACAAACCAAAAAATTACAGAAAAAAATGTTGAGAAATGCCAGAAATATGGAGAACGTAGCCACAAGACACCAAGAGGGAAAAATGCGTGTCTGAAACAAGATTTAAAACCGCAGCCAGAGATGGAAGAATCGCGTGCAGAAGAAAATCCGCGTGCAAACACATTTCCAAAAAGCCCGATAAGAAGATCGCGGCACAGAAAATCTTTTAAAACGCGTCCAAAATATAGTGAAAAACACGTTCAACAAATGCACAAGTGGCCTGAAGGGTTGCAAAAAAACACAATCGAAGGAATAAATCCGTCAGCGCCCACAAGACACCACTTTTAGATCTCGAACGCGCGCCAGAAAAAATCAAAAACAGAAAGAGGATCTGTGACCAAGACACCCTCAAAAAATTGCGCGATAAGAAATTAATCCGTGCCCAAGAGAAGAGAGATAAAACACGACTTCAAGTGCAGAGAAAACACAATTTTTTTTACCACGAACTGTAAAAACTCGAATTATAGCTTTTAATCAAGCTCACGAATTTTTCTTCAAAAAAAGCCACGAAATTTTTCAACAAAAAACCCTCCACAAAAATTTTTTCTCAGAAGAAAAATTTTGGTGCCCAAAATCTAGCTCAATTTTCAGAGATTTTTAGAAAATCAAAAATTATTTCGAAAAATTTTAAACAAATAAATTTCAAAAAGAAATTATAAATTTTTCAAAAAATTTATTTGCCTAAGCTCCGATACCATATTACGCAAGTAATTGGTAAAATATTTGATGTTATTAACAAGAGCAATGTGCTCAATAAATAGTTTACAGAATTTACAAAAAACAAGAGGTTTCTAAAAAGAAACTCCAGATAAAATCAGAGACGATCTTATCACTAATTTACAGTATTGAGCATTAATAAATAATAAATATTATTTTAATAACAAGATCTAAAGGGAGGCACCTAATACAGTATGAAGCACCAAACAGTTTTTCCATATAAAGTTGCATTATGAAAATTCAAGGACAGCAAAAAAATTATAAAAGATTATTATACACCTTTTGTAAACTTTCTGAATTTTATTTAAAGATTGTACCCATTTTGTAGACTTTCTGAATTGAAATTAAAGATTTCACCACAGAATGCCCGGAATCAAATTAATTTGATTTTTCATTCACTTTGTCCAATCTTTCTGTGAGATTTTGCCAAATTGTGCCAAATACAATTGTCAAATGTCAACCTTTGTTCAAAAGTATTTCAATCCAGCTCTTATAATTTTTTAGATTTAAATTTTTTTGTACTCTTATAGAATAGTTTGAATTTTGGACTTATAATCTTGCTTGGAGGATTGTATTAATTCATAACTTTTTTAATCTAGGAGGCAATTTCTGACAAAAACTTGCCAAATTAAGTAAGATTTTATTCTAAACCTTCTAGCAGAAGGGTTTCGCTTCAGCTCTTGTATTTTGTAAGATTAACTCATTTTCCTCTAAAAAAGCATTCAAACTTATCTATCTAAACCCTTAAGTTGGATGTTTCTGTTTATGGATGCACTTTTGGTAGAGCCTGACACCCTTAAAAGCTTTTTGATTGAGGTGGGATTCAATTTCCATAAAGATGAAAAGAACTAGGAAAAGCACTATCAAAAGCATTGGTGAACTTCATGCAAGGATCTATGGTCCAGAGGACCACAGGGATCAATTAGGCTAAGAGAACTAATTTTGCAAGAGGTAGGAGGACCACAAGAGGTTGGTGGATGATTCCCAGTCTTGAGTTAGCTACTAGCTCAAAGACTAATTCAATGTTTTTGTGGTAAACTAGAGTTAAAAATATTATAAAGTTGAAGATGGCAAGGATGAAGACTATAATTTTTCTACACGAGAGAGAAGAAGGTTTTCACTAAGGACCAGACTGACTGAAGACCAAGATATATGACAAGGAGGCCCATGCCCCACTTGTGAATAGTTGAGTTTCTCCTATTCACAAAAGATGGATCAATAAGGCCCCAGCCAAACTGATTATTTGTAGTTAGTTGTGTGTGTCCCTATTCACAAAGTGTAGTAAACAGCTGAGTGTGTCCCTGTTGTCTCAAATGTAGGTGTGAACATTAGTGTGTCCCAGTCATACATTAAGGATGTTTTTTTATGCATTATGAGTGCATCTGAATTCATTGATTGAAAGTATGTGGAACTGTGTCCCAGTTCGCATGTGAATACTATTCTCTCCAACTCTTAAGACTGTGATATAATAAGGGGGAATGTTTGGGATGTATTATTCCATAGTCTACTGGTGTGGTAAATAAAAGTTATTAAGTAGGGTAGTAATAAATAGATTTAAACCTATATTAGTTATATTGTTGTGAGCATAGCAGCCAAAAAAAATTGGGAAAAAAATTTGACAAATCAAAAAGATTAATATTTTTCAAAAAATTAGGATTTAATTGGGAAAAAATCAGATTTTCAAAAAATGGAAAAAAAATAGAGAAAAACCTACTGTTATTATTTCAATAGCATAGAGTTATAGAGAGAAAATAAAATTGAGAGTTTAGCCTATAAATTGTGGAATATAGATTTTTGTCATTTATGTTCATATTGATGATTACAATGCATACTAAATATTGCATAAATAATAACTAATTGTAATAGTTTTCAAATTTTCAGTTCTAATCTACTTTGTACAAAGTCAACCTACAAACTGAGGCAAACTATTAGAAAGTGAGGTGAACTAGTTTCTAAACAACAACAAATTAGAGATCAGTTTTGCACACAAAAGGTGAGGTGAACTAGTTTCCAGATGACAACACATTAGAGATCGGTTTTGCACATAAAATGTGTGTTTCTTGGAATACTGAGTCACACTTTTTATCCACATTGCTTTTATGCTGCAAATTCAACTCTAGTTAAATTTTGAGAACTACTCAATTCAAATTTTGCCCTTTAGCTTCAAACACATCTAAAAACAAGAGATTTTAAGCTACAATTCAAAAATTGTGATCAAAATAGTAGAAAGCTATTGATCTACTGTTGAAACCAACAAAATATTTTCATTTATTTTTAGCTTCCAAATTTTTTAATTTTATTACATAATCAACTCTAAATTAAATTAATTCAATTGTATTGATTCTGATATTTTATAAAACCTAATTATGTAAGGCATTCTACAATGGCAGCAAGGAATCTTGTGTCATGAACGTGTACATCAAAACCCCTTAACTAAGAAATTTGACAGACATTTACACATCAAATAATTAATATTTAATAATAAACATAAAATTAAAAAAATAACACATAAGTATATAATATTACTACACTTTTCAAATTAAAAACAAAACAAAACAATGGTGACATTTTCAAAACTAAAATTAAAATTTACATATAAAGTAATATAGCTGTTCTAGTAAAAATAAAGTAAACAAAATAATAAAAAATAATAATTCATAAATAAAAATTAATATTTATGTGTTTCTTATAAAAATAAAGTAAAAAATGTAATAAACTAAAATAATTCTTACATAATGCCCATGTGTCATTGATGGGGGTCGCTGTGCCAGCATGGCCAGTTCGACACATGGGCATCTCCGGAGTCAACTGAGGACAAGATCTGTGACTTGTCCTCCTATCAACTTCCCAACTCAAGTACCCGTCCTCAAGCTTACTACACTACAGGGCCAATCACATTGTTTTGGCAATCAATCCCACACGAGGGCGAGGAGTTATGACAAGCTGGCAATGCGAATATTTTCGATGGGCTGCTTTGAAGAATGTGGAAATGCGAAACTCAAGAAATTTCGGATCGTTTGGGGGGTACGGAACGCTAACACTTGGATCGTTCTGCCCTCATCCTCGATGAGTGAATGAAGCTAGGTACAGGAGAATTAATGTTGATGGCTGGGTCTCGGTAAAGATGCAAGAAAGTTTGTCTATTTATGGTGCCCTTCCTGGCTATTTTTGCACACAACAATGGAGACTCCCATCAAGCTTAAAAATGTGAAGTCAGAGGCAGCATTCATTGGTTTCATTTTGGACCAGCGGCTGAGGAACATATGCCAGAATTCGGATATCTTATGTCTAGAAGCAGTTTGAATGATGCTTGGAAGGAAGTTTTGTTTTTCAAGCAATAAAACGAAGGCGAATTCTGATATTCTGTCCCGTTTTCTGGCCTCACTGTTGGATTTAAACATCCCCAAAGTAAGGTGCTTGGTGTTGTTGAGAATGGTGTTCGTGGAGTCAATCCTGCAGGAGGACCTGAACGTGGTGGCAGTCATGAGGCTTGGCATGCGGATCCCATTTCCAGATGATATGGCAAAAATGTTTCAACAAGGAATCGAAGTTGATTGGCATCCATTCATCCTGGACGTGGTCGGGGAGCAACTGGTTCAACACCGCCACTGGGCTGGTCTGGGGGCAGCATTTCTCTGCAAGCGCCTGGGCATGGAAGAAGTTGTGGGCCTGCAATGGCTGAGAGATTTTGCGGACCTGGTTGAAACAATGCAGTTCTATGATGAGGATGAGTAATACTTGATATGTAATCTGTTTTGAATTTTGATATTGCTGGGGGTTATTAGGTGGAATCGGGGGGCATAGAATGTTTTGTTAATCTGTAAATCGAGAGGCTAGTTTAGCCCACTTGCAAATTTTGTAAAAAAATTCTCAGAATTAATATATGCAGCTTGCCTGCGTTTTACCAATCAAAAAAAAAAAATCTTACATAAAAATTAAAATTTATGCGTACATGTAGTAAATAAAATGATTGTGAAGTAAAATAAAATAACTCCCATTTTTTTATTATAGACAAAGTTAAGACTTGCATTCAAGGCAAGAAACAAAAAGGAGGTTTGTTGAGAATGTAGCTAAATCCAAATATCATGAAAGAATCTTGCAGTAATGGCACAAAAATGTCAGGCGGGGGGACCCAGAAAGCAATAATGCAAGGCCCACCAACAAATATGCAGCCCCTCAATAAACTTCTAGGATTGTGCTCAAGAATATGGTGAAGGTAGGTTTTGAGGCAAGACTGCTTAGGGAGACAAGTTGACCCACAGGAGAAGCCCATTTTTTTATTATAGACAATATTAAGACTTGCATTCAAGGCAAGAGAAACGGGAAAGGAGGTTAGTTGAGAATGTAGCTAAATCCAAATATCATCAAAGAATCCTGTAGTAATGGCACAAAAATGTCAGGTGGGGGGACCCAGAAAGCAATAATGCAAGGCCCACCAGCAAATATGCAGCCCCTCAATAAAACTTCTAGTATTGTGCTCAAGCATATGGTGAAGGCAGGTTTCGAGGCAAGACTGCTTAGGGAGACAAGTTGACCCACAAGAGAAGCCCATCTCAAGACCTACAACAAGCTTCCCATTTCAAGGTGGATGCTCGAGGGAGAAGCATGGAACAAAAAAAAAAATCCGATATGGTTTGTGGGGAATCCTCAGACAAAGAAAATCAAGCTCCTCTTTTGAACAAACAGCAAAATGGGTTTTAGATGAGAAAAGAGAATGCAGAGATGGATTTTGGAAAAACCCTAGACAACCCTCAATTAATCCTCCTCATTGAGAGTAGTGTTGGTGTACGTTTTATCATCCACCGAACACACAGAATAAAATGTCCAAAGACACTCTATCCTCTCTTGAAAAATCACCATGTATGCTAAGATTGCGAGATCATATGGCGATTCCAAGGTTTCTTTCGTCAGGTCATGACATGTGGATAAGCTCAATGGGCGTTGTGATATGCTGGTAATACACAAAGGGACTTATGCTAGGCTATTTCTTCACAAGTTCAGGACTTAGACGGATTTGACATTAAATGCTTCTTCGGTTAGGACTTTCAGTTTGGATCTTCGAAAAAAATTGCAAAAAGATAAGGGTTTAGAGGATCTATTCTATGCCTAGGAACTTAAGAGACAGTAAAGATTTGGTGAAAGGAATAACCACGCTTTGTTTCGCCTCCCTGGGACAACTACGCAAAGTGGGTGCAATCTTCAAAGGGTGTGATTATAATTTTCAAGCCTCGAATGAGACCGAAGTTAGGCATCCACAATCACAAGCTCAGGCTAACTTTACGCATCGAATGCAAATCATCCATCTGAAGAAAGTATGAGCAATATTTCACCATTTAATCTATACGATCAATCTCACATTCACTTAACAAACATTCAAAGCAAATTCTACTTAATTTAATTCTAAGTCTAATCTATGGTAGAAGAAGTTCTGCAACCTTGCTTACTACTTGACAATAAAAGTGATTCAAAGCAAATCATGCATAAGAGCTTTTATTATCGGAAATAATCTCAATGCAACAATTTCATACATTGTCTCCACACTTTACAAATGAGGAGGGAGCTCAATTTATAGGCTCCCCAATTACAATTCAATGGCCAAGATTGATTTAGGATCAACGGTCGAGATTACAAAATAAAACCCTAATTAGGGTTTGTCATAACCAACTCCTTCTCGACCAATGAGAAAATTACATTCTAGGACACTTGTCCTTCTGATAAATATAAACCAACAATAAAATAGAAAGTTGCTGCATGTTGATTTGGAACAATTTGATTGGTTGGAAGATGACGAAGCGCCACCTCAGCGTGTTGGATGCCTTCCTCGGTCGCTTTGTTTTTCTTCCATGCGCTTGCCTTAGAATATTTTCCTTGCCAATGACTTTGTCCTTCGCGCCTGTTCCTTCCTATCCTTGATCTTGGATTTGCTTTGAGACTTTTGATTTCTTCTTCTCACCTTTATTGGAAGTCTCGCCTTGGAGCAGATGTCATTCCTTTGGATTTCCTCTCTGAATTATCCAATTTGTGTCAAGAAATTGTCTAAGTATGAAAATTTGTTTGGAACACCCTTCTTGTCACCATCTGATTCTGATTGGAAGCTTGTTTTCAATTCTTCAGGAGATAAAATCCCTCAAGAAGATGCCTTGATTGCTTCAACAAGTCTGGGATTGTAGATGAAATCCCTTCAAAGATGTCCGAAGTGCCCTGAATTTGAAGAAGAATGCCCCTGTGCTTTCGCCACAATGGAGGAAATTGGAACTTTCTCCGTGAAGTATTTCCCATACTTAGCCAAATTTTGGCTATTCAAGTTTCATTTTGTAACTTAGCCAAGATTTTGGCCATCTCTATGCTCGAATGAACTTTGCCTGTGGATTTGCTTTCACTCTGAATTTGGCTTGTGCTAAGGATTTTGTTCATTTCCTCTTTACTTTTCCCCTTCACTTTCCCTATTTTTCTTTCCAATACTTAGTCAATTTTCTGAATTTTTTACCTTGAGCGAACTTTACTTTGGTCTTACCATGATTATTTCCTTCCTAGGCGAACTTATCTTGAGCTTGGAGAACTCCCTCTTGAGGTAAGTCGGACTTTGAGCTACTTTGGACATCCTTTCATTAGGCAAAGTCGGACTTTATCATGCTTGTGCCATTCCTCAGTTGAGCAAAGTCGGATTTGCTAGTGGTTTCACCATCTTTTCTTTATGCTTGGCGAACTTTAGACTTCTTTGGACAAATCTTGGTGGACCTGATCTTTTCTTGGCATGTCTCATTTTTCTCTAGCGGACTTAACCAACTTCATGCCATGTGTAGGCGGACTTCATGGTGTCCTTGACATTTTCATTTTCCTTCTTATGTCGAAGTTCACAACTTTCTTTCCATATTTCATCGATGCCCAGGCAAACTTCAAGAAAGTTTTGACATTGATAGGGCAGACTTCAAGATGTTCTTTCCATGTTTCCTTTTGGCATGGCGGACTTCCTTGACATTAATCCTTTTAACACTTAGTCAAATTTTGAAATATTATTCTCCAAGGGGCCAATACTTAGCCAAATTTTCTCTCCCAAGGCATCCATACTTAGACATTATTTTTGAATTTTTTCTCTTCTTATGTTAGGCGGACTTCATCAAGTTCTTTCCATGGCCTAGGTGAACATCATCAAGTTCTTTCCATCTTCCATCAAGGCATGGCAGACTTTCTATCTTCCCTGACATTTGCCTTTCACACTCATACTTAGCCAAAATTCGCATTTTCCTCTTCTCAAGCAGTAAAATACTTAGCCAAATTTTCAATTTTCCCCCTTCTTAGGCCTCCATACAAATTTCGGATTTTCCTTCCAAGGCATCAAATACTTAGCCAAAATTTTCAATTTTCCCTCTTCTTATGCTAGGCGGACTTCACAAATGTCTTGCCAAGGCTTGGGTGGACTTTGAAGGCGCCTTGACATGTTTTATCTAAGGCTAGGGCGGACTTCAAGAGATCCTTGCCATGTCCCTCAAAATAAGGACCGACTTCCTTGCTCTCATGCCACGTCCCTCAAATTAAGGGCCGACTTCCAAAACTTCATGCCATCTTCTTGTTGGAAATATTGTCATTGATGTCAAATGTATAGACAAAATTGAGAAAAAGGAGAGGTTGTAGAAATAATGCTTATAACATGATAAGAAAAGCCAGATGTGACATACAATGATATTGGTGCTTGCAAAGAACAAATTGAGAATGTAAGAGATCTAATTGTGGAAGAATGAAGATTATCAATCAAATTATGGAGTGCAGAGGACAGATTCTTACTCTTTGAGGTCATCAAAGTGAAAACATAACAGTAGTTTGCTTGCAAGAAGAACGAGTTCTTTCTGTTGAACGTGCTCACACTGTGAAGAGTTCATATCAGGTTTGGAAGCATAGAACACTCGAGAATGATGACGGGATCAACAATATGAGTAAACATTGGTGAAATATGTACAGAGCATCTTCAGATCATCGTAGCATCTTCAGATCGAAATATGTACACAACAAAACTCAAATAAGTATGATCTAATCATGAGTAAGATCTAATCAATGAGTTCTGAGTTGAACAGATTGAAATTGAATGTTATATCTACAGATCACCTACAGATCGAAGTTGAACAAATTAATTTATTCTAACAAATCTGATTGATGATTTGTTATGTCTAACAATTGTTATGGAGCATTAAACAGATACAAGACGTGTTATTACTTGAGTAGATGTGATGTCCAGAAGACATAACAACTTGCTGATCTGAAAGGACGTGCCTTTAAGAACATGTTTTTTAATTAAAATGTTTTACTAAAAGACATGCTTTAGAAGACTTGTCAATACAGATTACTTTATCAAAAGACGTCTTTAAAGAATAACAAACAAACGGTGTATTAAAAGAGATTCGATTTCTTTTGAAGAGACGTGTTTGTTCATGAGCAGATGTGAGCCCCACAAAACATCAAAGTCTTAAAGGACGTATCTCCTAGGACTATTGTTGGAAAGATACGATTAAGTAAAACGCTTTTCTGGATTAATATGAATTAAGTTAAGAGACTCGTTTGTTGAAGTATGAGATCCAGATGTCTTGAAAAGGACGTAACTCACAAACAAGTGCGTTTTCATTAAGATGTGAGTTTCCATTAAAAGAAATGCTCAATGTAGAAGGAATGCATTTACAAAGAGACGTAATTCTCCACTGAAGAATCATTCATTTCTGAAGAGGTGCGCTTATTCTTGAAGACAAACAAACTCAGAAATTATAATAGATTAAACACATAATACAAAATTAATGAAAAGCAAATCAAGAACAACATGATCTGTTTAAGGCAAACAAATTCAGATTTTCTTTATGAAGAGACACTCTTGAAAGTTTTAAGTATTGTTGTGTTCTTTCAGTTAAAGGATGCAATGTTTGAGTAAGATACTTGAATGACATTTCATTCAAGGCTTGATGTGGTTGTGTGTAAGAGAGCTTTCTAAATCTGAAGTCCCATCTCCTTGTGTGGGCTAAGTGTGAGATCATTCATCACCAAAGGCAGATTGGAGGATTGGGATAGTGCAGGTCAGATTGAAGGCATCATCTTGCAACCATCAAGTCAAGGTTGGTGCCTTGCATTAGGGGCTAGTGCTCCTTGTAGGTAGGTGTCTACTAAAGTTGTAAAGGTTTGGATGTTCCTTGTAGGTTGTGTCCTACTAAATCATCTTATTGTAAATCTGTAGGTTGGTGCCTACTTTGTAAAAATCATTTCAATAAAAGTTGTGTCAACTTGTGTAAATTGGTTCATATCAAATAGTTGATGTATGTTTAAGTTTGAAGTTGATAAATAAGTAAGAGGGTAAAAGTTTGTTCCCCCCCCTCTCAGTATATCTTTGTGCTCTTCACTTCTCACTAAGGCAAGGGCGGACTTCACAACTTCAATGCCATGTCCCTCAAAATAAGGGCCGACTTTGTTAATGGCTTGACATTCCCTCTTGATGGTGAACTTTTCATCTTCACCTTCCCTTCTTTCTAGGGCCGACTTTGTTGATGGCTGGACATTCTTTCATCTCCATGGCAAGGGCGAATTTCTCCAGACTTAGGCAAAATTTATCATAAATTTCATGCCTTTGGGTTGATTTTTGGGTGATTTTCACACGCTTTTTGACTGATTTTTCCATGCTTTTGGGTTGATTTTCTCATATTTTTCCATGCTTTTCCTGATTTTTGCTTGATTTTTTTATTTTACTTGGATTTTTCAATGATTTTTTAATTTTTTGGTTGATTTTTGGTTCTAAGGATGGAAAGTTGACTCGTTGACTAGGGTTGACTTTCTAAAAATAGAAAAGGCAAAATCCCTAAAAAATAGGGAACCCCGTTTGGTCCAAAAATGTCAAAAATGAAAAAGCGAAAAAGCAAAAAAGCAGATTCCCTAAAAAATAGGAAGAGTCAGAATTGGCCCAAAGCACAGGCGATCCTCGTCTCTCGGACCTTCTGAGCCCTTCCATGATGTTTAGGCACTGATTCAGGCATGGATTCTCTACTTGGCTCGAATGACTCTTAAAAGACTGACTTGAAACTCTCAAAATGATGACCTCATTGTAAAAAGACAAGTGATAAGCAGTTGCGAGGCCAAGGCAAAAAGCGAAAACAGGGGGTCCCCATTTGCAATGGGGCGATGTGTGAAAAGGTCACAACAAGTAGGTAGGGGATCACAACAAGGAAATAGTTAGGATCATTGTATCACACACTCGCTGACAACCCTATTTAATCATCTTTGTGATCTAAGACAGACTGCGATGATTAGAATGTATGGTGCCTAGCTAGCTAGAGAAAAAAATGAAAATTGGGGTAAATCTTTTTGGGACCTTTCAAACTGCATCAAATTCCTCCCAAAAGGTTTCTTCATTATCAAATGCCATAGTGATGAAGAAAGGGAGAAAATATTGACCAAGTGTCCTTGGTCAATGGAGGGCATCAATTTTTTCATCAAAACATGGTCACCAAATTTCAATCCTACAAGCTTTCATATTCTTGAAATTCCAACTTGAATTTGCCTTTACAACTTGCTAGAGGAATTTTGGGAGCATTCCATCTCAAAGGAGATTGGTTCCACCCTTAAAAAATTTCAATGCCATGAAGAAGAATTACTTAATCAAGATTCAAGATTTTATGCCAAAATCGGCATATAAAGGCTCCATCACAACCACTCCCAAGATACATTTTCTTAGATTCAAGTATGAGCAAATGGCATCAATCAATAGAGATCGAATTTTTTCCATCATTCTATAGATTTTGTAGATCAAATTCCCATTTGTCCACCAACTACAAGCTCCACTCATCACCAAAAAAGCTTAGGAGAGCTTAAGCAAAGTGGAGGACGCGACCCCTAACACAAACAAAGGGGAAGATACTCTTGCTTCTCTAGGCGTTACAAGGAACGCCTCCCCTCCCCAACCTACCATTTGAGGCTATGGAGGACCCTCATTCACCTAGTAGGAGTACCCCACAACAAAATTGGGTTAATGTCACTTAAAATGACTTGAAGTTGTTGACAGGTATATGGTTAACCAAGAAAGTGACAAGGAGAAGTTGGTTTCTTTGGATATTTGCTCATATCCCAAACTAAAACAAATAAAGCTAGGCCTAGTTGTGGTCCCACTAGAAGGAGAGGACAAAAAAGAGCAAAAGTTTTCCTAGAGGAGATCAACACAAGATCTCAAGCAACTCTAAACTTTGACAAACAAAAAGAAAAGCGAGGGGAAGGGACCCTCACAAGTCCAATGAAGCTCTTATCATGGAATGTCAAGGGTTTAAATGCCCCTAACAAAAGACACTTAATAAAGCATCAACTAGATGTGCAAAAGACAAATATCATTCTATTGCAAGAAGCCAAATCATGCATTGAAGATGTTGCCAAACTTGTCCAAAAATGATTCAAATGAAAAGGAATATTCACTTCATCCAATGGAGCCTCAGGTGGTCTAGCAATTCTCTAGTATGACAGGACAATCAATATCTCTCTCGTAAATCAAAGCTCCAGTTGACACTCTACCAAGTAAATTCTATCTCATCTGATCTTTGTTTATTTCTATTCAATATCTATGGTCCAAATGCCCCACCTCAGAAGAAGATTCTATGGGAATCCTTATCAACCATTATGACTCCCGTTCAAAAAGATCAAATAGTCTTGGGGGGAGATATTAATGTAGCATCAAATGTTAGTGACAAACAAGGGGGAATTGCCAAGGTTTCTCAATCCCAATTTATTTTTAGTACTTTTGTCCAATAGAATTCCCTTGTTGATATGTGCCATAAAATGGAGTGTTCAGCTAAGTGGCTAAGTCTTAATATCATAATAGAAAGTTGCATCATTCCATGTTCAAGCTCAGATCACAATTACCATCTCATGGCCTAAAGACATGGCAAGCCCCAAATGTCCTTTTAAATTGAGACTACATGGTTCAAGGGCGATAAATCCTTAGACCAGGTTAAATATTGGTGGAAGACATTGCCCAAATTCAAAGGTGCAAAAACGTACATCTTAGTACAAAAACTTTATACTCTCAAACTGAGAATTAAGGAATAGCACAAAAACAGCTTTAAACGCATTTTCTTTGAAAAAGAAAGGGTGGAAAGGGAGCCTTTTACTCTCAACGAAGAAGTCATTAAAGGTGGGATGTTCCAAGATCACTTCAACAGGGAGAATGCCCTTCTAGCCAAATAGCTGATATACAAGCCAAAGAGAAAAAATTGGCAGCAAAACCAACGGAAGTCATATCGAGCAGTCAAAAATAAATGAACAAGGAAGTATTCTCCTTTGTCTCATTACTCTTTGGAAGTGAAGAACCTTCCAGGCTAGTGGAGCAATTGGAATTCACGAGGGTAATTTCTAAGGTAGTCTTAGATGCTGACAACCAAATGTTAATGGAACCTTTCACTGAAGAGGAGATCAAACTAACTCTTAGTCAGATGCACCCTAACAAAGCCCCAAGCCCAAACAGTTACCCAACAACTTTTTTCCAAAGGTGTTGCATATTGTGGGCAAATATGTGGTGGCAGCCTGCAAAGGAACTAGAAAATACAGGAAAGTATTGAAAGCCCTAAACTATACCTTTATCACTCTCATTCTGAAAAAGTCATCCCCAGAATCATTTTTGGATTTCAGAACAATATCCCTGTGTAATACTCATTATAAGATTCTAGCAAAAACATTAGCAAATAGATTTAAAGTTGTTCTCTCGGACTTTATTTCAGATGCTCAGAGTGGCTTTGTTCCAAGCAGAAATTGTTTACAAGGAATTATCACCACCCATGAGATCATTCACTCAGTTTCCAACTGCAACAACAAGAGTATGATTATTAAATTGGATACCAGTAAAGCATATGATAAAGTGAACTGGAGATTTCTAATGAAAATACTTGAAAAGTTTGGGTTTTCTTTACCCTAGCTGGAGTTAATTTTTAATGCATCTCTTCTCCAAATAATTCCATACTAGTCAATGGTGGTGCCATGGGCATTTTTACTCCCTCAAGAGATATCTGTCAAGGAGACATACTATCTCCTTATCTATTTATTCTGAGTAGATGTATTACTCAAGCCAAAAGAGATAGCAAATGGATTGGAATAAAAGCCACTGAAGACTTTGAGGCTTTCTCCCACCTTCAGTTTGCAAATGAGACAATACTCTTCGAGGAAGCAAGCATGAGGGAAGCACATACAATCAGGAACATATCGGGCTCCTACTTAGCAACCTTGAGCCAACAAATTAATGACAGCAAATAGAAGGTTTTATTTTTCAATGTTTCTCCTGGAACTCAGCAAAGGATTAATTGAGTGTTGGGCTTCAGACATGGCACTCTCTCTTCCTGCTATCTTGGAGTTCCATTATTTGCAGGAGCCTGTAAAGCAGCACTATGGAACTCATTATTAGACTCATTCAAAACCAAACTAGCTTTGAGGAGAGACTGATGGCTAAGCTTCACAAGAAGAATCACAATGATAAAATTAGTGATGGCAATACCAATTTACCTCTTCTCTATTCTAAAGGCTTGCAATGGTATTATATCAACTATTAATGCAATATTGGAAGACTTCATTTGGAAGGGCATACAAGATAGGAAGAAGTTCACATTGATAGTCTGGAATAAAATTTGTGTCCCTCATGCCAAGGGCGGTGCAGACCTCTGAAATCTGAATCTCCAAAACCTAGCTCTGGGGGGGCAACTAGCATAGAATATATATGAAATTAAAATTTCAACTTGGAGTAGATTCACACGAGACAAATATCAATATTCAATGGAGGATATTAGAATCTTCATGACCCGGAAGCCTTGTTCAAGCTCACATGTGTAGAATGTCATTTTAACTTGCAGGCACCGTATCACAGACCATCTATCCTAGAAAATCAAAAATGGTAGGAAATCTCTCTTCTAGGATAACTTGTAGAATGATCATCAACCATTAAGAGAAAGGGGAGACTTTGCAGTAATTAACAACCTCTTCGTGCAGGGATGGGGCTCCAAGGTGTTGAATTATGTATAGATTACTCAAGCAAATGGCATAAACAAGTACAAATGGAAGATCATTCCTAGAGAGGGGTGTTCAAATGAGCAAGTGTATAATTTGAATGGTCTTTTAAATCAAACTTGGCTACACATGATTGATCAGGATGATGATCTTACGATAGGTTCCAGCTCTAGTATTTACTAGGTTAAACTTAGCTACGAATTGCTTATGGCTAACCTAGAGGACCCTACTTGGCCAACAATCAAATGTTGGCATAAATATTGTTTACCCAAGGCTCGAGTGTCATTATCAATTGACAATGATTAATAACAATCGTCATTTTATGACAACATTATCTCACCCAATTTCTCAGAGCAATGTCTTCTTTTCATTTAGCCACATATCAATAGAGATGATCTTTCAATGTTGATCAGTGACAAAATTTAGTTGCCAAGCAACATAAATAGACTTTCAATTCTTAACAATATTCCTGTTTTTTAATCATTTGGCACATGTTGCCGACTCATATTATCCACCTACAACTCTTTTCTATCACCATTTCATTTTTCAGCTGTCATTGCTTGAGGTGATCATCATCAATAATGACGTGCCAATCATCAGTTGGCAAAAATTATCCTTTGTCACCGACTAATGTCTTCCTTCTACTTGGTAATTGATCAGCAAAGCTGATCTTTGAACATTAGATGCAAAAGAAATATAGTCATCAGGCAGAATCAATAGTCTTTCTATTCTTATTGGTATTCTCATTTTTATTGGATTTTCATTGTTTGTCAAGGATATCTTTTACTTTGAATTCTATTCTTAAGTAACTTGATTTCTTAAATCTCCACTTGGTTTACTGCACTATCTATCTTTGCATGATACTTTCTTGGCTTTGATGCATGGATTAAACTATTAGACACCAAGCAATTCTCAAATATCTCTTTGACATTGAAAGGGCAATTTTACTGAAATTTAAATTTTGCACCATTTTTATCTATTTTTCTTGTTAAAATTGTACGTCTAGCATTTGATGTTTGAACTCATATGCTTAAATGTTTATATGTCAATGCTACAAGTGGTTTTAGTATTTCTCTATCAACTATTGAACAAAAATACATTTTTCATCTAAGGCACTTAGCTACATCAATCTTTCTTGCCAACGTTTGGATTCATCCAGCCTACTTTCCACTACTAATCTTAGCACAAGGAATTTTAATGGGTTACAATTTCTCAGCCATACATGAGCTGAAATAGTCTAAAACTTGTTTCAAAGTCATGCCATACACATATGAAGTGGCAGGTACTTTTTGAGCCTGGTTTTCTTTCTAAATGCCATGTGTCTTATGTACAATGGCTATAATTAATTTATTAGACACTTCAGCTACACCATCTTCCCAAGAATACAAAATTACATACATGGTTTACTTGATTTTCTTATAGTCCTTTGTTGGGTTTGAATCACTCTTCCTTAAAGTCTGAGCTACCTACACAAGTGATTTTACTTCTCCAATAATTGCATCCTGAATTGCATCCATCATTAAATGAAATCTTCGAGTCATTGTTTTAATGTTCCTAATCATATATTGCTTTCACCTACTCCAACAATGGATTCTCTAAAAGAGCATTGCAAAGTCGCAATGCATTTTTCATCTTTATAATAGCATACGTGATACTTAGCTGCTTTCCAACAATTCTAATTTAATGATCCAATAAGATGACAATTAGATTAACCACAGTTGATTTTCAATTTTCAATTTAAATCTTCTAAAACCAATGCAATATTGCCTAATTTCTTCCACACTTTCCTTAAGAAGATCTCTTTTTCTAAATCCCCCATCAAATAAGCAAAAACTTTCAGAGGGATTCACCCTGCCAAACTCCATGTCCCCATCCATTATGGTGTCTAAAAGACACAAGGATAAAAATGAATGTCTCCTCCCAACGTTTTTAGGGAAACATCCCAAAGCAGCTAATGAAACCCTATGTCTTGAGGATGTCCAGCCATCCCGAGGACAATGAATGACATTTGTTATTGTCCCTCACTTGTCTTGAGAAATCCAAATGTCCCCTTTGTTTTAGAAAATAGTTAATTATAAAAAAAAAAAAGAGGCCCCCCATGCTATTTATCAAACCCTAAACCTCTCACAAGTAGCTAGTTCCTATACTGTAAAGAGGAATTGGTCGACCTACACTTTCATCCAATCAATTAAGAGTAATAATATTACCTCTAGATGAGCAAAAAAGTTAGTTCCAATTCATAGTGCCTTGTGATTTCAAGATTCACAAACTCCAACCACATGTTGGGATGTTGATTTTGAAGATTTTTGATAGATTGATCAAGAGGTCCAAGTAGAGATTGGTTGGGATTTCATCGATGAGCCACAATTTGATATAAGAATTGACTCAAAGTTAGATGTCAATTTTGATATTGATAGATCAAATGAGGCACAATTATAGGAAGTATAGTAGTTTTTTGGTTTTTTAAAGAAAGCAAGGCAAAAAAATTGTAGAAAATATGCAACAATAACACTGAAAATTTGCAGTTTTTTTTTTCTTTTTAAGGAACCTTGCCCATGCCATTTCCTCACACAGCATTTGTAACTTCATTTGAGCAAATACAAAAAAAATTGAAGCAGATTTGAGGTGCAAATTTGTGCAATTTATGGATTCCAGGTCAAAGTTGTTTTATTTTTTCCGAGCATTTCAAGAATGTATTTTTTTCCCAAAATATTAGATTTAGATTTTTAAGCATATTTTAAAAGATTGAATTTGATTTTCATAAATTTTAACATTGATTTAAGCTATTGTTCATGAACGAAAAATGTTGATCTTTTTAGTTATAGTTTAAGGTTTGGGGTATAAAAAACTATTGCTTTACTTAAATTATTTAATGCTAATGCTATTCAATTACATTTGAAATACATTTTATGTTATGTTTTGAGTTCAAATCACTATTTTTAAATTGCAAACCTTTTTTTGTACTTAATGCATTAAATATATATAAATATATATAAAATCCAAGGACTATTGTTTGCAACTATTGTGAATACATGTTTATGAAGACATCAATTGTCTCAAACACTACCTCACATGTATTTATTGTCATGACATTGAAGCATGTCCCAATGCCCCAAATGAGGTTGAACAAGAAATGCAAGTCGCTATTGCATTGTTGGACAAGAAAAAATTAGAGAGGACAAGGACAACCACAGCCATTGCAATAGTCATTAATCTCAACTTTCCATGGGAAAGATAGATGAATATTACAAAAAATGAGAGCTCCAAATATCATCAATGAATTCATGTCACATCCACCTTGTCTAATTCGAGCAGAGCCTAGTCAAAATATTTTTTGTGCCTCAAAACATATCTAGAGCACAACCTTCACTTCAAAGTACAATATGGAACAAGGAGATGCATGAGGAACTAGATAAGGCTTGTGTTAATTTTTAGTATTACTTAACTCATGGAGTGGGGTACTACCTCAACCCCAAGTTTCCCTTCTCAAATGACTTCACAACTATTAATGTAGAGGTTATGGAGGGCCTCTCAAAAAGCATTGAAAGGACAACTCTTGAGGTTGAAGTGAGGGACCTAAACATTTCGGAGTTGCAAATTACAAACACACCAAGAGGAGGCTCTTTTCTTCAGCGCTAACTATCTGAGGAAGATCCACACAATCGCCAAGTAACAAAAAAATGGAGTCTTCACTTATGTCTTACAATTATTACTTACAAGATTATTAATTACTTACACCTTTTTTTAATATTTTATTTGCATATTTTTGGTGGAAGGATTGTGGTGGAAATACCCTAAATCCTCATAAGCTAACCATACGTATTTTTTCTCAACCTTGTAGCACTTATGATGTGAGTGCAACTACATTTTGTTTAAGGCTATTCACACAAAGAAGTGCAATAAGTTGTCTCAACAACCTAGTGTTTGTGCAAAACAACCATCACCTTCATACAAGAAAGGTGTAGGATATAACTACTTAGAAGCATATAGATAGATGAAATTGATCTATACAAAGACTGAGCTGGATTGAATGAGGACACCTCCTCGTTTACAAACAATGAGATAATTGATTTCAAGAGGCAAGTCATGGTGGGTGCAGCTGCAACAAAAAGAGCCATTGGATTGACATCATTGCAAATGATGTTCAACTTGAG
The DNA here is from genome assembly GCA_007258455.2 of Sequoia sempervirens. NCBI lineage: Eukaryota > Viridiplantae > Streptophyta > Pinopsida > Cupressales > Cupressaceae > Sequoia > Sequoia sempervirens. Next base: position 354,092,168 of record VDFB02000017.1, on the reverse strand, counting down.
GCGGAGGAGTCACTGCCATCTAGTTCTAGGGTGGAGCCACAACCTTCTAGTATGAGCATGGAGCTGCAAAAACCAGTATATCTTCCCATTTTGAGTTAACTAGGAATCCTTAAGTGCAAGGTCACTTCAAGAAATATTAGATTTTGAAGGAAGAATTGTGGTGCAAGGAATAGACTTAGTGAACATGGCAGTAGAAGGTTTGTTGTAACATGTTCTACCTAAGCTCTTTATAACCATTTTATCCAAGATAAGAAAAGGAAGCTGAGCTATTGTCACTTTCAACTAGTTTTCCCCACACCATGGTTCCAAGATAAAGATTCTTATGTTAGTTTGTTGTAGTTTGACTTTACTGTTTTGTTGTTGGTTTCATTTCAATTCATGCAATCATTGTTGGTCATTCCAATTCTTGCAACTTTGGTACAGTTTGAATTCCAACAAATTAAGATCAACTAATTCCAACATGATTTGCATTCTAATTTTGCCACTCAGTAGATTTCAAGTAGAACAGAATTCTTAGTTCTTTAATTTCTAAAAGGTTAAAAATTTAAGAGATTACAAATCATATTAGCATCAAAACAAGTTTAACATATGGATATTGTGGGTAGTATTTGTTTGATTTGTATGACACTAACAAGATCAAAAAAGCAGAAAAAACAGCCTTATGAATCAACAATTTCTACAAGGTGGAGTCAAGAAGTGAGGAAAATGACCAGAGAAAGAGAAGAGAATATTGTTAGGAGATTTGCCACATTGCCATACACATAGAATATTTGATGAGATCTTATGATAATATCACCAAGCAACAAGAAACCATGGCAAAGAACCAAGAATTTGTGGAGATTTTGGTTCATACTCTTGCTAAGAAATTTGGAATCAAAGAGAAGCTCCATGATAATGAAAATGAGTTCAAAAGAGAATTCATGGATGAAGAGGAGAAGCCTTCAAAGAGCAAAGGAAAAAATAAGTAAATATTCAATCATCCCCCTTTCAAAGTTGCAACAAAGGTTGAGATTAAGTCTTTATAAGCCTTTAAGGAAAAACAGATGCTGAAAATATTAGATAAATGGTTGAAACAAACTGAAGTTCACTTTAGAACACAATGTTAACGAGGCAAAAAACATCTCTCTTGCACACCTCACAATGTAGAGATATGCTCTCAAATGGAGGAAAAGCTCTTTAATTTCTTCTAAAAAGAAGTGGCCAGTTGTAACTAGGTGGGATGAATTCAAAGAATTGTTAACAAAGAATTTTCATCCAATTGGACATAAAAATGATTAAAAAATCAAGTGGCAATATTTTAGACAAGGTACCACCCAAAGTATGCAAAACTATCACCCCCATCCAAATCTTTGGGGTTGGGTGAAGAAGGGCATAGAAATTCAAGTAAATCAAAAGGTGCAGAAACAAAAGTGGCATTAATCCAAAATATGTTGATGAGATGGAAACAGATGTGATTCCACTTGATGCATTTGATGTTGTGCCTGAATGTCCTTGTATGTCAGGAATGCTATCTTCATGAAGAGAGCAAACAAATACAGAAGGGTTAAAAATGGGATCAGCTATATCATATGCATATAAAAGCATGCCCAAGCTTGCCATGGCAGGTCCCAACCAAGCCAAAAGACTCATTCAAGCAAATAAGAGCTTGTGTTTACTTCTTTTGAGGTATAAGCAAGATAATGGCTTAGAATATTCTAAAATTGATTGTACTAACAAGAGGATGAGTTGTTGCATTCTCTTCAAGAAAGTGTTCCAAACTCCTAAGGGTTTTCTTCTTCAAAGAGAAGAAGAACACGAGATCCATTTGCTGCCTGAATCTACTATTCCAAACATGGGATTGCCCAAGCAATCATTCTTAGAAATTAATGAAGTAAAGAAATGAATTCAAGAAATGTTAAGGATATAGGGCCATCTATACAAGTGCTTCACCATGTAGGTCTCCCATTTTTATGGTACCAAAGAACTACTCTTGGAATCTATGGATAAATTAAAGAGTCTTGAGCAACATCACCATCAAGAACAAGTATCCACTAATATAGATTGTTGACTTGTCGGACCAACTTCAGCATGCAAAGTATTTTGTAAAGTTGAATCTCAAATCCCTGTACCATCGAGTTCTTATAAAGGACATATGGCAAACAACCTTCAACAGAAAACAAGGTTGTATGAATGGTTTGTACTTCTAATACAGATTGATGACTTGTCGGACCAACTACAGCATGCAAAGTATTTTGTAAAGTTGAATCTCAAATCCCTGTACCATCGAGTTCTTATAAAGGGCATATGGCAAACAACCTTCAACAGAAAACAAGGTTGTATGAATGGTTTGTACTTCTTTTTGGAGATTGATGATTGATGTATTAAGGCCATTCATATGTCATAGTGTATCAAGATGATAATTTAGATTTCAATACTGCATAGGAAGATCTGAGTCATTTGAAGTAAGTCTTGCAAGAATTGAAAGAAAAGCAACATTTATGCAACATGAAGAAATATGAGTTTGCATAACAATCACTAGTCTATTTGAGGCATGTGGCTGGAGGAAGAAAACCAGGAGTTGATCTAGAAAATGTTGAGGTTATTGATAATTGGTGGTCCAAGACTAAAAGTGCTTTGGAAACAAGGAGCTTTGTGGACCAATTCAGTATACAAGGAAATTCATTCCTCTATTCTCCACAATAGCAGGACCTTTAAATCCCATTGCAGCAAGTGGTAAGAGTTTTCATAGGGGCAAAGAAGATGATAGTCCTTTTGATTCAATAAAATCTAAAATCAATTATGCACTAGTGATTGGTCTTCCTAAATTGCAACAGCCAATGCAAATCAGTATGCAATGTGAGCAGTTTTACTGAAACAAAGTATGTTATCAAAGGATTTTCTAAAGCTGTAAAAAATTACCCTTTTTATGAAAAAGAAATATATGCACTTGTTCAAGCACATTCAAAATTGGGAACGCTATTTCTTGAGAAATAAAAATTAAACTGTTCATACTAATCATAAACCTCTTCAAAATTTCCAAGTGCAAAATAAATTACAATAAAAAAGATACTCCAAATGGATGGGATTTCTTCCAACAATTTCATTTGGTGATAAGCACAAGATAGGAAGCACAAACATGGTGGCAGATATGCTATTTAGGCCACCAATTTCAAAGGAAATTTTAGTTTTGGCAATAGTTTCACAACTTGAGCCTTTCATAAAAGAGGCTTATGAGGAAGCCTAGGCATGATATGCAGATACTGTGGAGACATCTGCATTTGAAGACAAGAAAGTTGGATTTTGAAGATAATGTTGATTTCTGCCTCAAAGATGGGCTACTCTACAAGTTGAATAAACTGTGTGTCAGATAAAGACATACTTCTATTGATGCAAGAGGAACACCTCCCAAAATTTCAGGCTGTTTTAGCATTGGCAAGTCAATGGCTCATTTAGAAAGGTATGGGTATTGGCCCAAAACGCAAGAAGATGTTTTGAAATTCATTAGATGATGTAATTATCATTTGTAATGTCCCCTTTTGGGAATTACCCTAAATCTTGCCCTAGAATCACAAGTTTAATGTAGTTAGGGTTATGACTTACCAATTAAATGTTTTAAGCAAGATAAATCTCGGTTTAGGTCTTGTAATCATGTTAGCTATTATTGGAATATAACTCATATGATCAACATAAATGTCTCATCTATTTGAACCATGTAAATTCTCAACTATTTCAAATGCATAATGGGAGTTTAATCATAAAAGGAATTGGATGGGAAACATGATAAGTCCGCCCAAAGCTATCCCCACTAAGCCCAAGAGCGGACACTCACCCTCTTGGCCCCAAGTGGCAGGCATGTTGGACAGCCAGCATGGGGTGGTCTACTTAGTGGGTAAACTTGTATCTGCATTCCCTATCCATGTTGTCTTATCCATCCTTCTTATGATTTGTGATTTCCCCAATAATCAACCATTGTAAAGGTTGGGAAGGAAATCGCAATAGGGTGCCCAAAAATCCTCCTATCTAAGCCCAAGAGCGGACACTCACCCTCTTGTCCACAAGTGGCAAGCACATTGGACATCCAGCATGTGGCGGTCTACTTAGATGGTGATCTCGTATCTGCTCCCCTTCCTTGCATTTCCTCTTCTCCTCCACATGATTGCTTGCCTAGTTATAGATAGATTAATGATTTAGAATATGTATTTCACATTATCACACCACAATTATTGATTCTATTATTCATACCTATATTAAAGAATCATAATTACTTATAAGGCTCAATAATTGCTGCAAGCATCATTATTGCATAATTGTAAATAATATATATATATATATATATATATATATATATATATATATATATCTTCTGATTATATCTGCTGCTTTACTCAGAAATATATTTCCAGAATTCTTATTTATTGTTCCCTCCATGATTCGATGCCTCTCTTTAATTGATGCCTCCCTCTTATATATCTCCATGATGGGGTGAATAGTCACACCCTTATTATTAGTGCATCCTTTACAAAGGATGCACCTTTTCCCTTAATCGCTGCTCTTTTTAATTGCTGTTTTAAATTAATTAAATCTTTTTATCTTAGTGCTGCCTTTATACATTGAATCGCTGCTGCATCCCTTAATTAATTCTAGCGATCATCTTACATGCTAGGAGGAGTCAGCCCAAGATTTTAATTTAAGATAAATACTAATGTATTATTGCTGCGATCTGAGTGCTGTGTGAGGATATTGTATTTCCTTCTATATATACATTATTTTATGTTTACATATTTTTTTAATATATTATATACTTCTCATTTTATCATTATATTTATAAATTGAATTTATTGTTAATATATTCATTTTTATATGTATTTTTAATATTTATAGTATTATATTATAATGAATATAATTATAATAATATTTAAATTGTTAATATTTATATTTATATTTTTAATACTTTAATGTTGCAATTTGATCATGGTGGGGGCATGACATCATTTATGTTGCACAAGTAAGCTTAATGTTAGGAAAGAGGAATTGTACATGCCTATACCTGTACCTACAACCATGTGAAGGCATCTCTATGTATTTCAATGTTTCATGGAAGGTTTACCTATGGTTGAGCATGGATATGATAACTTATGTGTTGTAGATAGATTAGTAGGATGTGTGTCTTTATTCATAGTAAGAAGATAATAGAGGTTTATGAAACAGCCAAATTATTCTTTTCTAATTTTTGGATACATGTTGATTTGCCTAAGTCAATTGTAATTTGTTTCAAACAAGTCAACATCCTAGGGTAAGCATTGGACCACCTTGTGGAGCATGATGGATAGCAAACTACAAAGAAACACAACCTTCCTTCCTCAACCCAATGCAAATGGGAAGTTGTTAATGGAACCTTGGTTCCCCTAATAAGGGGCTTAGCAGTGTTGTACCTGTACCAATTTTTTCCTGTATCTTGGTTGTGAGATTGTGTGGATGTGTTGTGTTCAAATTTGTAGTGACCTGGGCTCCAGATCACTGAATTTTTCAATTTACTCCTCAAGGGTTGACAATGTAAATATGTTGCCAACCAATCACAAAAGTATCTCTCATAGAATCACTCAACATTTGTACTTACTATTATAGATTTATATATTAAGATATATCAATGGTCAATAGACTTAAAGATAGCAAAATGGTGCACTCTTGATCTAGAGATGATTATCTAATAATATGTTTGTGATATGAATCTTAAATTAGATAGTCTAATTCAAAGAATAGATTAATGATGTAAATTAGAATTGGATATTTCTGATTCAATATTTTAATGGCATGCATTTGAACATGTTAGAGGTTCTGACCTCTATTGACTCGCTATTTCTAATTTAAAAACCTTTTATACATGCAATTTGATCTTGGAGCTTTCTCTGATTTACACTTGTATGGCATATGCTTCCATGTTACTTTCTGCTCATATAGAGCGGTTTCCCAGCAGGAAATTCACTAATAAAAATAAATCTCAATGTTCCATAACTATTTGATGATCCCTTCCTTCCTACTTCCTATTGTCCTTTTATATCGCTAATAAGAAGAGATGTATCTCTTGGTAATGACCGCCTGAATGGTCATGATCTATCATTAATATCGATTATTATTTATTGAAATATCAACCGCTGCTTCTCTAATCACTACTTCCAGTTATTGTTATTTCCTTGAATTCATCACTATAATTCCAATATAATCGAAATTGTCCAGTTCTAAGATTTGTCTTAGTTCCACAACTTCATAAACATTCATATTGCTTGTCGGCTCATAGGTGATGGACGCATAATACAACTTCTTGCGAAACTCTCTTCTAAATCCCGTCAGTCATGCAATTAGGAATCGGCGGCAGTATAGATTATAATATAAATGTTGATCTGTGTATCCCATGCTAGCACCATATGGATCTTCGTATAGTGGCTATTAAATCTTCGATAAGGTTTTATTCCATGTATCATTAGCGAAGGTGTTATCATATAGCAATATGCCCAATAATATTTAATGTAAACATCAATATGGAATAGTAGCCCAATACATCTGCTACGCTGGATAGTGGATAGTAGATATCGATACCCTTATGGGTCTGCGTCAGTGCCATGGTAAAGTTGACTGCTTCTTATGTATCGCCCTGAATTCATAGATCAAAGAGTTGCCCAGTAATGCTGACAACAGGACTTAGTCGATATCAATAGACGGACAGTAATAGTTTTATTTTGGACTTATTATAATTGTGGCCATTTAGCATAGACAGATATGTAATATCATTATTTTGAGAGCCTCACTAGAATGGGACATTACAAAATCTTCATAACATCTGTTGTTTGCATATTATTTCTGGTTTCTGCAAATCTATCTGAAAGTGTATGTATATGTTATATCAATTTGCTCGCAGGTCATAAAATATAAAATCTCTGAATGTGGATACTGAGAATATACTGCCATGCTCATACCAGAGAAGCAAAAGTTTAAAATAGGCATGGCATATGTGTTTTCTTTTCATTGCATGTTAAACCCCCAAATCAAAAAGTTGTGCATGTTGTGAAATCTTTAAATCCTATTTAAAGTTTTAGGGTTTTTAGTGTTTTTAGTTTACAACGGAGCTTCTCCTTCTAATTAATAGAGAGGTTTGACCTCATTGCTGTTCATTTAGGTTTTGTCCCTAAAAGGACAATTTTTTACTTTAACACGAAGCAAGCATCCAAGGACTTGGGACAAATCTTTGGCATTAATACATCATTCCTAAAATTGGAAAATGCACACATTCACTAATAAGTCACCTTTTCATGCATGTTTGGGTTATTTATCTGCTAACCCATTTAATGTTGCATAAGGACAACAATGACATGGGGAAGAACTAAATTCAAAGATGACAATAATAGAAAAACTCATTGATCGGATTAAACAGATACATCTCAAGGTAGAAGGATTGCTAAAAAAGTCTCAAGTCAAGAATAAGGCTAGGCATGACAGACACCATCAAGAACAAACAGCAATGAACATTAAAGAACGCACGCCTATGAATGGGACTGTTATGGTTGTACTCTGCATCACTCATTGCAGGTATTACTGTCTCACCCATATGTTTGGTGCAGGTATCCAAATAGATAGAATATGTAAGGCTAACATATTAGATATTCCTGTGATTGTTGTCTTCACAATATTTATATATAGACATCTGGATGGCATGCCATAACGAATATTTTCTGTATAGGTCAATCTGGCTCCATCTATTGGGAGCCTATTGGGCCCAATCCTTGACAAAGACAGTTGCTATGGCTACAAACAATTTGGAACTTTAGGATTCATGTAAAGCGCTTCTAAGGTTGTAGCCTTATATCAATGAAATAATATTTAATTTTCAGAAAACTAGAGATAACAGGCACCCTTTACATTTCTGGAAAACCAGTTTCAAAAATTTAGAAATCTTCAAAGAGTTGGAAAAAAGACAGATTATTCAATCACTTCAAATAAGAGATTCAAGATGCAAAGGGAGTAATGAACCAGTATTCATGAAAATCTCTTAAGTTGATCTGATATTTTCCAGATTAAGTTTGACAAGGTATGTTAAAAATTTCTCTTATATAGTTTGCAGTCTCTGAGTCTGATTATCCAAATAAATTAGCTCATGAATCAAGTATTCCTTATAAAGTCTATGTAAAATATCAAGCTCAAAATGATATGCACCAATGGAAAAATAAAACAAGTCATAGGCTATGATTTGAGGAACTTAGAAGAGAAAATTCTGCACGAGGAAAACAAGCTTCCAAGATTAAAAGCTCCAACAGAACTTGAGAAGCATTACCCAGCGAATATATATTGTGTAACCAAGTTCAGCCTGTCCATAGGTCATACCCAGACAGGGAAAAGCCTGGGTATGCCCACAGTATGGCTATGGATTGTGGGTTGCCCTGTGTATGTCTGAGACATACCTGGTAACTGAGGTGAACCAATGGATCAGGACTGTACCCTGCTCGAACAATGAATATACCCAATGTACCCACAGTAAAAAATAAAACAAGTTCTTTTAAATGAAAAGAAAACTAAAAAGTGAAACCTATAATACACTAACTAATTCAAGGGGGTCAGTCTTACTTTATTATGCTGGATAAAATCTGGAATATGGAGGATAACCTCTCCTCCATGAAAGGCTAAATCCTTGGCCTGAAAGAAACTACAACAGACCAAGAGAAGGTTCTAGAAATGGGGGACTCCCTACACTTCAAGGATGTATAAATTCAAACATTGGAGACCAGGTTCAGAAGAATAGAGATGAAGCAAATGAAATGTTCATGCAGCTCCTGAAAGATGAGGTGACAGTGCTGAGGATCTGAGCTTGTCAATCTTTGCCAAGAAATCTTCAGAAAACTAAAACATATTGGGGAAGAAGAACCTGATCATGCGAATAAGGAAGAGCTGAAAAGTGAAAACTAAATTACCAGTTGCATATCCCTCCAAATTATCTTAGATTTTGAGCTTATTAGAAAAGCTCAGGTATGAACTGGGCCTAGCCAAAATGCATATCGGTACCCTCCAAATAATGTGAGCAATTCTAAGGTATGCATATAACATTTGTCTTTTTGGAATGATGTGCTATTCTATCATCCAGAATGGATATTAGCCAAGCACCACTTTCAAGCTTCCTTGCAAAGACAAAGCAACCCAAACACCATCTATGTATCCATGATGGCAACATCAAAAAGGATAAGAAAGCTGGATAGGAGCATGGAAACCTCTTATACTTTTCTTTGTTGTACCAAAGAGAATCAGACCAGAGAAATTCAGATTTTTAAATTCATTATATCATAAATCATAAGTCTGGATCAAATATCTGGCATTCTGAAAAAAGGTGGTAGCACTACTTTTACACCAACCACAGTCGTAGCCACTTGAAAACAAAAGATATACAACTAAACAGTACATCTGCACTCACTTGGCAGACATCCACGATTATGGAATCATTGCGTGCAATATGGTTTGCCCAGTATTCATCTGCTACTTCCTCATCTGGTCGCCCATCTGCATCCCTGGACTTAATGTATGGCTTGTGTTTCACACGATTTAAATCCTCATGAAGTCCATCCAATAAAAATGCTAGAAGCTCCTGGCAAATACATGTGCATTGCAAACAAATCCCACTATACTGAATTAGCTTATGAATCAAACCAAAAAAAAAAGAAATTTCCTTAATTCAGAAACTGATTGATCTAGATTCTATATAGTCATTAAAGGTAAATTCCTAAATAAAAACACTTGCAGTATTTTTCTTCATAATAGAACCATAAGAGTAATCTTTGTTAATTTATTTTACAGCTTGCATGGATAAAACTAATAGGATATACTAACTTGTGAATCATGTTGATTATAACCACTGAACTGAGGTGCAAAACGGGCAAGTTTTCCCTTGAATGGACGAGGTGCAACTGGTGTCCTTCCAGGAGCCCATAGTTTCCGTAAGAGCTCCCCAAAAGCTAAAGCAAGTTCACCCTACATGAGGATGCAGACAGAAATTGATACCAACTAGGAGGGAAAAATATGTAGCAAAAATGAATTCCAAAACAAAACAATGAAACTGTGCAATGCATATAATTTTCCACCTTCCTTTAATGAATAACTTAACATCTGCAATTTCTGTCTATGGTTTGACAAGGGAAAACATCAATTCACTAAGATAAGATCAAATTGGTTTCAGATACTTACAACCATACCCAAAGGATTCTGCCAATTTATTTCCTGGCTATAATCTTCTCGAAAGTATCTCACTAGTTCGGGTGTATGAACTAGACACTGAATAGCACTGTTCATGAAACAAGTGTTCCCTAGGTTTTGCAGTCCAGTTAAACCTGCTGAACCTCCTCTGACACTGCTGCTGATAATCCCGTGCCCATTATCCAATTCCCTTAATGGTGAGTTTAGAAGTTGACATTGTGATAATTCTGGACTGCAGCTTCTTGAAACACCCTTGCTTATAGATGGTCCACCTGCAATAGATATGCCTGACCTAGAAGGTTCTATAGGAACAAAAGTAATTTCTTTTCTTGTTGAACCATTCTCATATATAGAGCTTTGGCATCCATCAAGCCGAGATCCATTCCATTGTACCTCCAAAAGAATCTGACAATAGATGTAACTTTTCAGATAAACAATCTTAAATAAACCCTCAAAAGTTGTTCAAGGTTAAAGATAACTACATTGTGAATTGCAGGTTAAAGAATCTTAAAAAATTATAACCTCAAAGCAAAGTGCCAGAAGCATAAGAAAACTAACTACACACAAGAATTGAGGGGATTATTATAACCTCCTAAGATGATACCAACATGAGCTCCCATACTAATGTCTCAATGTTTATGTTATGCCTTGCACATTTTATTAGGCTAAACCAAAATGATAGTTTAAGTTTTAACCACCAATGACCATGACCATTATTAAATAGTAGATACTAAGTTTTTCACAGAATATCATAAATTATTATATTCATTTGGGATAAAGTATTACTCTAGCACAAGAATCCTGCATTTAAAAAAATTGTGTGATTTTGATTTTTTTATGGCCGGGGAGGGATCCTAGCATGCAAGATTAAGCCTAATATTACAAGAAGAAGAAAATTGTGATAAGACTAATATGCAAATTGTGTGACTAAGCTGCAAAAGGTATTGATACAATTAAGATTGGTTCATTTTTATGTTTGGAGGTGGCCCATATAAGGACTTTGGTTGTTCTGTACTGGCTGTACTCAATCAGAATTTTATCATTCTTCTTGATTCCATAATTTGGTTTGCAGATTTTTCAGGCAATTTTGTTTTGATAATTTCCAGATTTTGCTTTGGTTTATTTCATTGGTATCAAAGCTGTGATTATACAGGACTGTGCTGCTATAACCACATACCCAGAATGGATTCACAGCAAGGAAGATATGAAAAAGGCCTTGAAACAGGTCGCCAAAAGCAGTTTCCAGCCTCTCGATCAGAATATGGACAATATGAGCAGGTTTCTGAGACAGATGACACAAACAATTGCAACAACCATTTTTCAGCAGAAGTGAGAAATTCCATTCCCATCACTCTTCACATAAGGCTGAAATGTTGTATAGTCGTTGGTGTAGACCCCGAAGACCTCATTTTTACACTCCAGATTCTTATGTACTAAGCAATTGAAATGTTCAAACAAAGATCAATTATTGGAAGCATTTTTACCATCAAGCATTGAAAACAATTCAAGCATACCTTCTATTGATCCAATTTTATTCAACTATACATTGCCACAAGGTTTGAAGGAAGAGAAAATTGTTTTAGCATGGATTGAAGGAGCAACTACAAAAGAGGTTGAATCTAGGGCATCATTGGTAGTGAGATTGCAATTTCTTCAAAGAGGTAAGTCATTCTATCATTTTTTTTCTCCAAGTTTTTTCCAAAGCTTAAAGTAAGAAATGTCTGATTTTTTTATTTTTTTTCAATTTAAAGTTGCATTAAATCTCAAAAAAACAACATGAGCAGCAATGAGAATGACAGTAGTGACAATGAAGTGGAAGAAACTCAAATAAATGTAAGGGTTTCAGCCTCATCAGAGTGTGGAAGTGTCGGGGATGGAGATGAACAGCCAAAGAATCCATTTGAGTGCCCTTCAAATATCTTGAAAACTTATTCAAAGGGCCCTTTTAACAGAAAAAAATAAATTCTTATCCAACTTGTGACAGTCCTAGATACCAAAAGTAAAAATTCAAGGGGGAGTAGTGTGTGGTTGTGTCACATTTGCAACACAAATTTTAGAGGGAGCTACACAAGGGTACGGTTTCATTTCTTGGGTGATGCATGCCGTAGAGCTAAGGTTTGTCCAAACATAAAGGATGATGAGAAGCTAGAGGCTCATAGATTGCACATGGAGGCAAAAATGAGGTCTACAAGTGTGACAATGACGATAAATTCTTTTGCAAGTACACATTCATCTATACCTATGACATCCATGGCCGGTAGTGGTAATAGTGATATTGCCACAAGAGGAAAGAGGAATGTTAGTGGTGGTGAGAGGCCAAGGCCAGTTGCAGGTATGTTTAATGTGCAGGGAAGGATTGCAACAAAGTCTTCCATTGCCAAAAAAAATTATGCCCATGCCATCCCATTTCATGTGGCCCATTCCTCTTATTTAAAACAAATGATCAAAGATGTAGCACCTATTGTTCCCTCACTTATAGCCCCTGTAGATCATAAACTACGCACTACCTTCCTAGACAAAGAATATACTAAGGTTAATTTGCTAATGGAGGATATGAGGCAGGCTTGGATCAGGATGAGTTGTTTTACTGTGATGGATGGGTGGACCAATATTAGACATCAGCCACTCCCCAAAATCATAGTCACATGCCCAAGTGGCTCTTATTTTCTTAGAGTCATGGATTGTTCAAAGAAGCGTAAGGACGCAGACTTCCAGTTTAGCATTTTGAGAGATGCCATAGAGGAGGTTGGGGCCTCAAATGTTGTACAAGTGGTCACTAATTCAGCATGTGTGTGCAAATTGGCTGCTATGATGGTGGAGGGTGTTTACATGCACACCTTTTGGACCCCACATGTCATGCATAGAACAACGCATTGAAAGACATAGGAAAAATAGATTGGGTGAAGCAAGTGGTTAGATTGCAAGTAGCCCATGTGATTAGATTGCAAGTTATTTTTTGCACAAGAGCTAATACAAGGAGTTGGATTTGAGTTATGCACATTTTCAAAATTCAACTTCAAGCATCAAGTTGAGGTAGATCAAAAATCTTCATTGTTTCTCTCGTTTTGCCTTGCTTTATTTTCTCATCCATTCTTCATGTTTTATATTTGTATTTTAACTTTTTGTTGATTCTAAATTCTAATTCTAAAATTGAAGAAAGATGAAGATTTCATCTTTTTTTTCTTTTCTTTCCTTGAATTTTTTAGTTTTTATCTTATTCTTTCTTTCTCTTTTTTTAACTTTTTGAAATTTTTCTTCGCACTTTCTTAGATTTTTACTTGCATTATTTTTTGGATTTTTGATTAATCTTTGCAATTTAAATTCTTAAATTAACCCTAATGTTTTTCCTCTCCATGAAGTAAAGTTTACATTTTTAATATGTCAGACCTACAAAGAAAAGACCCTTCTTGGAACCAAGGCACACAAACTATGAAAAAGGGCAAAGTTTTTGCAAGTAGTGTAGTTCAAAGTTTTAGTATGTATTAATCAACTCATATGCCACCTTGCCCATACCTAAACGTGACATATCATTGCACAAAAACATTGAGTCAAACGTTGTGAAAGAGGTGACAACCTAATTGGAGACCTTCAAGGAAAAGACCAAAGGATAAGGCAAAACCAATGGATAACTACCTCTTCCTCATCTTTGAAGGCTCGACCAAGTTTTAGTAGCATTTAGAGCTCATAATTCCAAGAGTTGGTTTGTGCCACACAAAGCTCCTAATTCCCAATCATTTTGGCATAGCAAAGGTTGGAACAAGGATGATGAAAGGAAACTAAGCAAACCAAATGAAAGAAGCAATGATAATAAGTTACAAGATCTAAACAAATTTCAGCAACATAATAGCATGCAACACAATGTTTACCCTAGGAAACCTTTTCAAGATAGAACCCAACAACAATAGTACAATCAAATTATATTACTCAAAGGAACAAAGTTATAATACGATGAGTTTCAATGCATGTGCTTGCAATAAAATCACGATGTAATCTCCATCCCAAGCATCCAATACATAGGCAAAGAAAACTTTGGAAACCACAAATAATTTCTCAAAACCATGAGCCACGTTAAAGTTTGACTATTCCAATTTGGACTCATGCATCCCTCTCCAAATGTAACTTCTCCCACAGTAGAAAGCAACTACTCATGGAGAACATTGATTGCTACAAACAAGGGGTTCATTGAAATATTCCCCATAATTTTTTTTCCAAAATTTAACACACAAATCAGCAACCAATCACTGATTAGCGTTAGCTCCAAATGCAAATCAGCATGGAAAGTAACTCTAACCAAGAATGTTCACCAAGATCCCAGTGTGGGCTAGGTGATAGCATATGGTCAGAGGATCATTAGGAATAAACTGAACTGAAATTACAATTCATCTACCGATGCAGGCATCCACAAGCAGTGGGGATACTCCACTTATTCAGTGGGTAAGATTATTACATTATTAAAGGCGGCAAGCCAGCCATTTATATCCTCACTTCCACTTATTAACGTGGGGGGAATACAGTCCACACAACCACTTATAACGTGGGGGGAAATTACAAACAAGATATAAGTTTATTCTAAAACTCAACCACTCAATTGTGGGAGTGTAAAACAGATATAAAATTGCAGCAAGTAAAGGAAGAGCTGTTAGTACTACTAACTAGCTTTACAAAGAATAAGAACAGCTGCAAATAGAATAGATAATCTTCCAAGAACATTAAACAGTTAGAGTATCACTTCCTCTAACATTTACAATGATATAAGATGAAGAATTGAAGCTCAAACCAGCATTATATCAAAAACTAACAAGTCTGATATAAAAATCTGCAATCTGGAAATGTCTATCAGCAAACAGCAAACTCATAAAAATGATCACAACTCCTTCAATATACCTCTGAATTGAATGAAACGAAATGCAAAGTCTCTTTGGAGGATAGGCGCCCAAACTCAAACCACAAAACTGCATCAAAACTCATGATATTATTTTGCACGAATCCCAAAGCACTCTCAAGATGGTACGGCCCTCAAGAGGGGCGATTTCTCTTGCTAAAAATCAAATACTTGGAATTAAATTCTGAAATTCTCCAAATATGATCGCCATTAGCATAGAATTGCAAGGATCAAATACCCATAACCAAAATAAATTCACATCAAAAGCTGTAAATGAAAAACACCTTCAGCTGTGTATACATCAGCAACATTAAAACTGAAATTCTCACCAAAATTCACCAACTTTGAAGCACAATCTGCTAGTCTGATTGAGAAGCAGCAAAAAGACCAACTAGGTGTTGTCTTTCAAACACGAAATTGGATTGGAACTAGGAGGTAAGCATCCCTCGAAGTATTAAACAAGTTGTCATTTTGACAGCATAACATTAGCATAAACATTCGATAATCAGCTCTTCAAACAGCAGCAATATATAAGCTTTAGTTGGCAAATGAAGCAACAAGAACTCTTCAAATTCCAAGAAGTTGAATCACTTCAACTTCCAAAAGGGACGCCACCTTTTTGCCTTTTACTTTTTGAAATAATAAAATATCATTCAACTTCCCTTTTAGGCATCCATTTCATATTGCAACAATAAAGCATTTATTAAATAATTAAATGCTCACTTGACCCCTTTATGTCCCTTCTTTAAAACAACTTGAAGTCATCAAGCCTAGGCATGGGGTACAACTTCAAGACATGAAAATTGACTAAGTCTGAAACTCATCCAAGGAGAAAACCAAACCCAAAGCCAAACCGAGACCGATGGATAACAAGATGACTTGAGTTGAACTGCGATGATGCCATTGCCAAAATTAGACTTACTAAAAATAGCCCGCCAAAAATAGTAAGTTTACCTCAAAACCAAAAGCGTTGGAAGCAAGACTTAATGAAAGCGACAACTGAACCACCAAAAATTAGTATTTACTAAAAATAGTAAATACCTAGAAATGCCACAAACCTCCAAGCAAGGAAACCCTAATTTCACTTTTGATCAACCTACGGATTTCCGGAAATAGGCTATCAGTCAAAGAAGAGCGTATGGCCAAAATGGGGACATTACATTCATATGGTCAACCCAAGTGATAAATATTGGAGCACTAATTGCACTTACAACCCTCTTACAAGCGACTATAAATAGCCAGTCAAAGATGATCCACCTAGTCAACTATGTAAGCCTCAACTTCAATGCTCTCTTACATCTGTCACAATACAACATCCAAGTGGTGTAGTGTATCATCCAAGGAATCTTATGGATTCCTCCATGTTTGATGCCCCATTCTATGAGGGGCCAAATATTGCACTACAAATTATTATTTAATTAAAGTGACTTGCATGGTATACAACACCTCATCCTAACAAATAAACACATGGCAGCAACGAGTGCAATGGGAGACTATTGCTATTTGTTGGCATTCCCTTCAATGCAGCAAGGTAGTATTTTGCCTTTCTAAGTCTCATTTTCAATTCTAAATTTTAACTCTCTTACTTCCATAATTTTGTTTTTTATTTTGATTGTAGAATTTGTTTTTTTTTTCCAATTTTAGAACCCTTTTTTATGTGTTTTAGATCCCCATATTGGCAAACATTGACAGGTGTGATTGTTGTGGCTGTTTGGGGGTTCAAAGCCCTGTTGAATGATAATCTCCAAGGATAAATTTTGACAAAGAAGGTAGCCGATATACAATTGATTATTGATGAGTAGTGAACTACCTAGAGAAAGAAGAGTTGCACTCTTATGTCCAATGGATGGACTAATAGAAAAAATGTCATTGCTGAAATTTTTGGCATGTTCTTTGGGTGAAACAATCTTACTATGAATGGAGGCCATATGTTGTGAAGTGGTCTTAGTTGTGCTCTATGACCATGCCGATGGTGATGGAATGGTGATGCCATCATACTGTATAATGATCACACTGTACGGTGTGAAGATGCAGGTCATCGTTCTATGTAGGTTTGTCGTACTATATGAGGGAACCCAAGTTGTACAATGAATAATCGCCGTACTATGTGAACAGGTCATACGATGTGCTTGAGTGTCATGTTGAGTGATGCCATACCATTATGTCGTACTAATTGAGGCTATCGTACGATGTGAAGAGGTTGAGGTTGTCGTACGGTTTACAAATTGCTCCCTTCTCTCCATACGATGTGCAAAACTTCTTGTATTTCTCCTTGCCATACGATATGATAAGATGTTGGTCGTATTATATAGTCGAACCTTTTAATGTAGTTGAGCTTTGTGGTCGGGCCTTTTATGTAATAAAGCATTTTAATGTAGTTAGGCATTTTAATATTTTCTCCTTCAATTGCTGAATAATATTTTTGCCTCTTCCTTTCCACTGCTAATTTTCTTTTTCTTTTTGTAAAATTTCTATGAAGTTGATTTGACATGACAAGTATCTATGCGCTCCAAGTTAAATACTTTGCTTTTTGTACTCTAAGATGTATTAAAGTATTATTGTAATATTTAATGGTCATCTTAGCTTTTAGTTAGTCATTAGTTAGCTTTTAGTTAACTTATTTTGCTTCAGTTAGCTTTTAGCAACTTTCAATTATTTGCTTTAGTTAACAATTGTTTCTTTTTAGAAACATCGTCTCGCATTGTATTATTTAAGGAGAATTCCTCTCCTTGTGTAAATAACGAATATCGAATATCAATTATCATTTCATGGTATCAAAGCTTAGGCTCTCTTTTGGCAAATCTTTTGAGCAATAAAAACTCATGTTTCCCTAAGAAATTTCTCTTACTGATTAAAAATTGCAAACTTTTTTATCAGCTAAAAGGAAAGGTTTTTTGGAAAATTATTTAATAAAAATCCGTGGCTGTTTTGAAATTTTTCAAAAGAAAAAAATCATGAGGGATTTTCAAAAGACAAGTTCAAAGTTTTTTTTTTGAGATTCACAGGTTCCTTTGCTGCAAGAAATCGCAGGTTTGCTTCTGATTTTTGAAGGTTTTTCAAGGGCAAAACGCGGATTTCTAAAGGCCAAAATCACGACGGGTTTTTGAAGGTAGAAATCACGCCCTTTCTCTGCACGTTTTTCACAAGGTTTTCTTTTTGAGTTCAGTTCTGGGTGTTGTAAAAACTTCGCAAGACCTTTTTTAAGGGCTTTTCCTCCCGCACCTGGTTTTCATGGGTTCTTGAAAGATTTGACAATTTTCTCAAACTGTTTCTGCATCTATTTGGCAAGATTTTGCAAAATCATGACCTCCGTGGCGTTTTTTCTAATACTCATAGCATTTTTTTGCGATTTTTGCAGCGACTTAGTATTTCTTGTGTGTGCAGCAACTTCATCTAGGCGGATTTGCAGTTTTGAAGAGATTTTTGAAAGCATTTTTTGAAAAAAAAATCTTTCCTTTTTTGCCGCCAAGGGCAAAGTCTGAGTTTTTGGCGATTTTTTGATACAAAATTGTGGGCTTATGAACCTCTTTTTGATGATTTAAAAAAAAATCGTGGGAGTTGTGCCAGCTGATCGTCTTGGGATCTATGCCAACTGATTGTCTTGGGATTTGTGCCAGCTATACACAAACTTTTACCTCGTTTTTTGTTCTTTTGGAAAATGAGAGGGATGGCATCTATGCATTCTGAGCAAGCATCTAACTCTTATGCATTGATGACCAAAAGACCAGAAGATCCTGTCAAATTATCTACATGGTACATTGATTTTGGAGCCTCTCGATATTTCACAAATAGGAGAGATTGGTTCACAGAGTATATGGTTTGCTCCGACTCTGTCATGCTTGGTGGTGGCAATGAGTATACAATTGTCGGCAAGGACAACATTTAGATCACATCTGGTGGGAGAAATTTAATATTTCTCAATGTATACTATGTGTTGAACATGGAGCTCAATCTACTCTAGTGAGTCAAATTATGCAACACTATCCGAAGTTGGACATCATCTTCAGTTCACACAAGTGTCGAATTGTTGATAAGGAGTCCAAGAAAACTGTGGCAGTTGGACTCAAGGATCATGGTTTGTATCGGTTGGTTGATACTGGAGATTCTCAAGAGCATGCGCTGGTTGTGAAGAGTTCATCCATCAGCACCCTTTGGCATCAACGGTATGGACATCTCAATATTGCCTACCTCTCTCAACTGGCTCGAGAGAATTTGGTAGAAGGCTTACCTGAGATTCAGCAACAAACACATGGTGTTTGCGGAGCTTTCCAAGCAAGGAAGCAACATCATACTCCATTCTCAGATAGAAAGTCTTGGAGAGCATCCAAGTTTCTACAGCTGGTTCATGCAGATGTTTGTGGACCAATGAATACTGCATCGGTCACTATTGTCAAGTATTTACTCTTGTTTGTTGATGATTTTAGTAGGAAAATGTGGGTGTATTTCCTCAAGGCAAAGTCACAAGTGTTTAATGAATTTCAGAAGTTTAAGGCATTAGTTGAAAAAGACTCTGGATATCAAACCATAACTCTTAGGTTAGATAATGGGGGTGAGTTTTGTTCCAACCAATTCACCGACTTCTGTGCTAAACATGGTATTAAGTGTCAGCTTACCACACCCTATACCCCTAAGTAGAATGGTGTTGTTGAGCAGAGGAACCGTACCATCACAGAAATGGCTCGTTGTATGTTGGAGAACAGAAATGTTCCCAAGAAATTTTGGGTTGAGGCAATGTATACTGTAGTATAGCTTCTTAACCAGTCTCCCACACAAGTTGTCAAGAAGATGACTCTAGAGGAAGCATGGTCTAGGAGGAAACCAAGAATCACTCATCTCAAGGTTTTTGGTTCAACTACGTATGTTTGAATTCCAAATGCCAAGAGGACCAAGCTGGATTCCAAGAACCAAAAATTGATGCTAACAGGACTCAATGACAATCATAAGGCCTATCGATTGATTAATGTGGTCACTAATCATTTGACATTCAGCAGGGATGTGTTTGATGAGGAAGGTGGGCCCTTTTTGCTCTCTTCTCCCATCAAGAGTCCTAACAATCAACCTCTGAAGACTAAGGATTTGAGTGTTGAGCTTCCATTAGCTCCACCTGAAGGGAGGGATTTTGATGATTCTAACATTGTGGAATCTCCTAGGAAAGACCCTATACCAGCAAAGTTCCCTCAGGATAACTTGGATCAGCATCCAAATGATCTTATTCCATGCAGTGCAAGTCATGATGATGATGATCGTCTTGATTTGGAAGAAGATGCATCTCCTCAGCGTCCTAAGTGGTGGTAAAAGCTCATTAGTGATGTTCACGATGACAAACTTGTTAAGGGAAGATCATCTAGAGGCAAAAGCAAGAACACTGTGAACTTCACTCTTATGGCAAACATTCAGAGTGTTTATGAGCCCCAGGATTATTCAGAGGCGAAGGGTAAACCTAAATGGGAAAAGGCTATGGATTTTGAGCATCATAGTCTTTTGAAGAACAACACTCGGGTTCTATCAAATCTTCCACCAAGGAAGAAACCCATTCGCTGCAAATGGGTCTACAAGGTGAAATACAATGCTAATGGAACACTAGATAAATACAAGGCTTGGTTGGTGGCTAAAGGGTTCTCACAAAGAGAATGTATTGACTATGAGGAAACCTTTGCTCCCACAGCAAAGATGAGCACCATTCGACTTGTCATAGCCATGGCAACACAATTTGGCTAGAAGGTCCACCAGATGGACATGAAGAGTGCCTTCCTCAATGGAGATTTGGAGGAAGAGGTCTACATGACGTAGCCTCTTGGTTTTAGGGTCGTAGGAAAAGAGCACAAGGTATGCAAATTGTTGAAGGCTCTTTATGGCCTAAAGCAAGCACCCAGGGCATGGTACCTGAAGATTAACAAGTACTTGGTTGCACAAGGGTTTCAGAGGAGTCCCTCAAATGCAAATTTGTAAAATGCAAATTTGTATGTCAAGAACACTAGTAGTGATATCATCCTTCTTGTCATCTATGTGGATGATATCATTATTACTAGCAGTGGGTTACATTTGATTGAACAGATCAAGTCAAATTTGTGTCTGGTATTTGAGATGACAAACTTGGATCTCTTGCACTATTTTCTTGGTGTAGAAGTTTGGAAAACAGGTGGTAGTATCTTCATTTCTCAATCTAAGTATGCTAGGAGTTTGCAAGAGAAATTCAGGATAGAAGATTGCAAAATCTCATCTAGTCCTATGGAGAAGGGGCTGAAACTTTCAGCCAAATCAGACTCATCAATGGCGAATGAGTCTGCATTTAGGCAACTAGTGGGCAGCCTCATCTATCTTACTACCACTAGGCCTAATCTCAATTTTGTTATGAGCTACATTTATCATTTCATGATTGCTCCTTGTTGATGTGATTTTTGTGACCGCACCAATCAACAGAACAAAGTTGTCCGAAGGCTACTCCATTCTCTCTTGATCAAAGTATTCAGTGCGCTAAGATTGCGAGATAGATCGCACGTTCAACTCCAAGGTTCCGAAATACTTGGAATACCCTCAGTTGGTTTGATGTGAATTGTTGTTTTCACGAGGGGACTTACACAATTGTTCAGAACACTTACAGTTAACAACAAGCTAAAGATTTAAAGGGAATTTCGTGCGAATGATTTGGCATTGATGTATGACTTTTCCTAAACTAACCCAAAGTGTGCAGAATTGAAAATAGATGCAAGGTTCAGAAAGTCTAAATTCTTACCTAAATGCAAAGGGTATTGAGCTTGGCTTCAATGAACTTCAACCAAACATTGTTTTGCCTCCTATTGGACAACTTCAACAAGGTTGGTGCAATCTTCAAAGGAGTGAAAAGATGTTCAAATCATGATTCAACGATGCAAGTACCATCAGAACGATGCATACATACACATGAATCTTGATCGAAGTTAAATTTAAAAGGTATTCCAGTTGACCACGCAGGACAAACTCACCATCAGTAAGCTTGTTAGTGGTATGGACTTATGAAGCTCACTCAAATCAAACACAACCACCCATAATTAACTACTTGCATGAGAATTAAGTCCTACTTGAAATTGAGGGAAGAAGAAACCTCACAAACTATTCATGACAAAAGTGGAGTTCACCATCAATGAAATTCTTTTTATTATGATTAGCTTTCGTGACAATTTCTTACAAAAATTCTCAAAGGGAGAATTCCCCTTCTCCTTCAAACAATGCAATGAAACTAAACTATTCTAACTCCCAAAAATGTCTACTCTCTAGTCCGATCTGATGTCTCACTAACTGCTAACTACTAGTGTACAAATGAGGGGACTCCCCTTTATATAGCTAGCCAATTTCAATGGATGGTCCAGATCAAATTACAATGGAGGGCTCAGATCGAGCCACCTCAACCCTAGACAAGATTAACCCTAAAAACCGCCAGAAGGTGGAGGAGTGGGGTCATTAATGATCCCAAAAATAGCAGATTCCTCCTTGACCACTATGGGCAATTAATGCCCAATATCCCTCTAGAAGATTCTCGTCCATGACTTTGTTTCCCTTGCTCTTCTCTCTGACCGCGCAAGCTACGAATCGGGCCAGCACTGAATCAACTTCCTCCTCAGAAATCGCAGGAGTAAGATTGAGCTGATACTCAAGAATAGCCACCATCTGCTCCTGCCGATCACAAGACTTTCTCCAAGTCTCAATAGACTCCTGTGTGCTTTGAATAATTGTTGAAAATGTAGAGATGTTTTCAAAGTCAAGTTGAGAAAACATCCTCATCTCGGAGAAGAAAGGTTGCAGCCTTGCCTTCAATCCGTCCACCTCTACCTCCTCAGGAGTTAGCCTCTGGGCAAACAATGCATCCAATGTATTGAGGATGCCTTCGTGAATATTTCTCATCGCCCTTTTGATTTTAGAAGACTCCGCAGCTGCCATGTCGAAGAAGCCCTTGCCAATGAATGCAGCCGAATGCCATCCAAGAAAATCATACCTGTCCCCATCCTGGATCACTCCTTCATTGACCAAAGTTTGCGTGGGCACACACATCAGAGCAGCGAGGCAAGGAATGGTCTTGTCCTGGAATATATGAGTGTCACCCCAATCTTGCTCAACGCCATCCAAGCGCGAGAGGATACCAGACGCACTCCGAAAAGAGGAGACAAGATCGGCCATGAATTTCTCTACCTCAGTGCGAACACCGCCTACCCAATTATCTCCCTCTCGAATAGCCCTCTTCATTTCCTCGAGCCCACTAATTGATTCCCGTGGCAGCTCAGGCGGAAGCTCTACTGCTGGGTTCTCCTGGGCACATGGGCATTCTAGATGTTGTACATATCCGACCAACGCTTTATGCTCCTTCTTCAATCTCTTATATTTTCCCTCCTTTCGTACCAATCTATCCTTCAACGCCTGGAATGAATTCTCGGCCTCCTCAACTACCTGTGCTCCAGAAGGACACCCTAATTCGATTGTAGTTACCGTGTAACTTTCTGGCATTACATCACTTAAGTCATGGTCCTCCCTAGGAACGGCAACATGGAGAGTGCGCGCACCGGCCTCGTTAGTCTCCATCTTTGAATACTTTCTGGCTCTCTTCCTTTTAGGTGACTTACTTGTTCTATTTAAAAGTTCCTCCATTTCTATTGCTAGGTCAGCGTTGTCCTCTTGATCTCTCCTTATTGCACGTGAAAGCCAATTACGTTGACTGTCGTAAACAATAAGAGGCTGTTCTTCAATTGCCTCCACTTCACGAACTTCCTCTCGAGCAATATTTTGTTGGGGCTCATCTGTCTCCATATGCTGGTCACCCTCCTCAAAACCCCGAATGTCAGGCTCCGTTTCACCCTCAAAGGCCGCCTCAAGCGCATGATCAAGGCGAATATCTGTCTCCGTTTCATCCTCTTCTTCTAGCTGATTGGCACCCTCAGGAGCGTTAGCACTCTGACTGTCCAGTTCTCTTGGCAACGGTTGATTGACCTCTCCAACTTCCGGCTCCTCATTCACTCTAGCTCTCTGATCTGCAAACATTGATATTTCATGCACACTGGAGGAATGGGTCAACAACTGAGTAGATGATGTATCCTCCGATCCCTGAGGTTCCGGCTTGTTGAT
Source organism: Sequoia sempervirens (assembly GCA_007258455.2). Classification (NCBI taxonomy): domain Eukaryota; kingdom Viridiplantae; phylum Streptophyta; class Pinopsida; order Cupressales; family Cupressaceae; genus Sequoia; species Sequoia sempervirens. The sequence goes on along the minus strand of VDFB02000017.1, from coordinate 354,067,990 downwards.
GAGTGTTTTATCATCCACCAAACATCAGAATAAAAATGTCCAAAGACACTCTATCCTCTCTTGAAAAACCACCGCGTATGCTAAGATTGCGAGAAGATCATATGGCGATTCCAAGGTTTCTTTAGTCGGGTCTCGACGTGTGGATAAGCTCAATGGTCGTTGTGATAATGCTGGTAATAAACAAGGGGACTTACGTAGAAAGTCTGCACAAGCTAGGGACTTAGGAAATTTATCTTTGTAGGTTCTCAATTAGGACTTTCAATTGTGGATCTCAAAAAAAATGGCAAAAAGAATAGGGTTCAGAGAATCTAGTCTAAGCCTAAGAAATCAAGAGACAGTAAGGACTTGGTGAAGCGAAATAAACCACACTTTGTTTCGCCTCCTGCAGGACAACATACGCAAAGTGGGTGCAATCTTCAAGGGGTTTGTGAGAATAATTTTCAAACCTTGGGTAAGGTTGAAGTTAGGCTTCCACACTTAGGAGCTCAGGCTAACTTTACGCATCGGATGAAAATCATTCATCCGAAGAAAGTATGAGCTACACTTCACCAATGAGTCGATACGATCAATCTTTCATTCAATTAACAACTTTTCAAAGCAAATTCTATTTAATCTAACTTTAATTCTAATCTATGGCGGAAGATAATATGTAACCTCGCTTACTATTCAACAATAAGAAGTGATTCAAGGCAAATCATGCTCAAGAGCTTTTATCATTCAAAATAGTCTCAATGCGACAATATACATAACAAGTCTCCACACCCAATGAAAATGAGAGAGCACTAGTTTATATAGAGCTCCAAAAATGAAATAGACGGCCGAGATTTAAACAAGATTAACGGCCCAGATTGTTACAACCAAACCCTAATTAGGGTTTCCCAAAACAACAAGAGTTAACCATCAGAAAACTATCAGAAAAGTGGCAGTTCCAGCTATAATCAAGGAGAGGCGTCCTTATCCATTCGAGTGGCATTGTGTTTGGCGAATCTGGACACTACGGCAATGACTTCGTCCATCGTGACAGGAGGTAACATGCTGATCCGGAATTCTAGTCCGTCCAACTTCTCGGCGCATCTGGCAAAGGTACCTTCCCAATCTGTCTCCTGCTTCTCAAAATCTTTCCGAATGGATGAGAGTCTTGCCACTCTCGCAAAGTCCTGCTTCGAAAATGGTCCAGCGGTCGGGAAGAAAGTTTCTTGAACTTTTTGCTTCAGTCTCTCTAACTGCATGTCGTTCTCCCGGATGACTTCACGGTCGAACACATCTGTAGTTATCATGCACATCTTCTCCTGGATTTTCCTGACCTGTTCTTCAATTCCAAGCCCATCGATTCTCGCCTTCTCCAATACTTCTTCTCTTATTGTCACTGCCCAAAACCAGTGATGAAAATCATATGCTGCCCCTGCAGCGATCACCCTTTTATCAACTAACTCCTCCCTCGGAGTGCTCTTCAAAATCCTAAGGCTCGGAATAAGCCTTTCTTGCATATCCGGGATACCATCCCATGTCTCTGCCATATCCATCAACCTAGAAAGAAACGAAGAGGTTCGTCCATAAGCAAGCGCCAACCTCTCCATGAACAAGGCAGCTTCCATGCCTTCACCTGCCATCCAGTCTTGCGCTTCCCTGGCTGTCACCATTCCATGCTCAACTTCCTGAGTCATCTCCTGTGATGAATTGAGGAGAGGAGGAACAGTTGCATTGCCTTGATCTAGCGGCTGGGTCAAATGTTGTATGTATTCTTTGAGACGTTTGACCTCCTTTTTATACTCTTTCTTCTTGGTCACTTCCTTTTCCAGTCTCGCCTTAATGGTCGAGACGGAATTATCTAACTCTTCTACTTCCTGACCTTTTGAAGTCGGACCAAGGTCAACAGTGGTGATAGCATACTCCTGCGGAGTGATTTCGTCCTGTGGCTTATCCACTGTAGGTACTGCAATGTGCACGGAACGGTGGCCTGTCTCATTCCTCTGGATGGTGGAAAACTTCTTGGCGGGCTTCTTGGTAGCAACTTGTTCTAATCTTGCCAAGAAATCGGCAGTATCGTCCTCTTCTTCCTGTTGAGCCTCAGCAGGCACCTGAACTTTCATTCTTTCTAATAGCCAGTCTGGAATGGTTGACTGTTCAATGCCATCCTCTACTTGAACCTCATTCTCGTTCGGAACATCCATGACTTCACTGAGAGCGGAAATCATTCCCTCCTCAAAGTCATTGTTTCGAGCTTCTACATCATTGTCTGAACCCAAAATTTTTGTGCCTGTTGGTGACGCAGGCTCTTCATCATCTAGTTGAATAGGCTCTTCATTTACTTCCTGAGCTGCAAGAGGTTCAAGCATTTCCGCCAAGGAGTCGTCTATATTGGTTACAAACTGGTCAACGTTCCTGGATACTGCCGACCGAGAAGGTTCTCCTTTATGCTTCTTGGAAACAGGTTCTGCACTTGGCACCATTTCTTTTCTTTTCTCTCCAATCCCAACCAAGTCTTGATGGGATGCCCCGGCATTAGAGGAATATGACTCTGATTCGCTCAACAGATCATATGTGAACGTGATTCCTTTTTGTCTCAATTCCTGAACATGATCATCAACCCACCACTGAGAATATTTCGTCACTGGCCTCATCAGGGTGGCTAGGTCTGCATGCTCTGGCTCTGACCATTTTACTGGAGGGAGAGGTCGACTTTCCTCAAAGCGAGGTTGGACGTGGTTTCCGTCATCCTGAAGCTGATCAGGTACTCGGCAGAACTCAATTGTTCTCATGAAATCTACGGACATCCTGGACCACATCTTCCGTCTGATCTCGTATTCATCGGCAGCATTTGCCCAATAATCCTCCAGTTCTGCCCTGTGCTTATATCTCCTTCCTTCCACTGTCCGGATATTATGATGTGGGTCATAATTGACCCTGGACTTGTATGCCGTGAAAGGGTACCATTGGATCTCCAACCGTGCACTCTCAGCTGCTTGGGCGGATGGGCAGTACTCTAGCATGTTCCCGATGAAGAAAGGGAATGTGACGGACGCCTTCTTGGTCGGCCTCTGAATATTCTGGTACTCTTCTAATTGTCTCAAAACCTCGAGCAATACCATCCGATTAGTCGGATAGATAGGCAATTTATAGGGATTTCCAGTAAATCCCTGGATCCTGATATATGTGAATTTCGGGAATTGGATGAACCAAGACCCGTATTTGCTGATAAGGCTTTTTGCTTCATGGCTCAGCCTTTGATGTATTCCTCCTTGGAGCTTTCTGGTGATATGCATTAGGAATGCATCATGCACCCTCCTGAAGTGAGTCTTTTCTTTCAATTGGAGCTGAGGATAGCAGTCGTAAGGCCTGAGCTCGTTCTCTCCATTGCCAATTCTGCCTTTGCAGACCAGTCCTGGATATCTGTATGATCTGGCCAATAGGTATATCACATATGAACTCATGTGAAAAGACTTAGTCTCTTCAAGGTTGATCAGTTGCTCGTGAAGGTTGTCACTTATCATCCGTGACCAGTTGAACATCTTAACTCCGGAGGTGACCTCGTCGATGAAGTAGTACATCCAGCTCTCAAAGAAGGCGCCTTGCGGATTGCCTGCGATCCTGTTCAGCATCAGCACGATATCTCCAAAATCTTCCTTGAAATCCGTGCGGCGAGGTCTCTTGGGCATCTTCTTGATTGATGGCTTTGGCTTGTCCATCCATACCTTGTTGACTGTGGTGGCGCACAAATCTGCCTTGCTGTCATATAGCATTTTGGTTTCTTCTTTGGTCTTATAGATCGTTCTTGAATGCTCAGGGATGCCAAAGGTTTCTTGGATTACAACTTCATTCAAATGTGCCAAGACTCGTCCGTCAGGGGCGATGATCTGTCTCTTTTGAGCATCATAATGGCGAGCACATTCCACCATTAACTCAGCACAATCCATGGCCGGTGGGAATCCAGCTGCTTGGAAGATCCCGTTTCTGACCATTCTTATGGCTATTGCTGTGGGAAGTCCCTTCTGACCGTATACTCTTTGCTTGAATTCGTCAAAATCCACATGTCCGAGGTCAGTATCTACAACATTCTTCCACTTTGAGATGACCTTGGTCTCCTTTTGGGCACCCTTATTGGCGAACTTCATTTTCAGCTTCCTTGATAATCCTCCTGCCGTGTCCGTCAACCTGCAGTCATAAAATTAACATTAATAAAAAGACTTTTAAAATAGTTTAAACCTCGTGCCTTGGATTCGAAAAAAATAATAACTTTCAGCTGTTCAAATAATTAAAATATTGCGAAAAAGCAAGCTGAAAGTGACTTTGATGGAGTTGAAAATTCTTGCCAGAACTTCGTCAAGAGGAAAGGGCATAAAAAGATAGCAAATTTAATTAACCAATCCTCAAACCTCAGTGAAGGATCGTCAAATGTAAATCAGATTTAAAAATCTGATTTTTTTGAAAAGTGCGCCCCTCTTCAAGAAGAATTCAGCTTTGAAAATTTTCTTTTTCTTTTCCCGCGAAAAATTCCTCAGCATAACACTGCTTATCCTTCTGGACAATTCGACTTTGCCTATTGATGAATTGATTGCCTGACGATTTCGAGAAAGATCAAATTTCTCTTCAGCTGTGTGTGAAAAAAATGAGTTGCTGAAACTCATTATAATGCTGAAGGATTGAATTCGATTTAGCAACTGCCATCTTTCTTCTTGATCCTCGATTTGTTTTCATTTTCCAAACAGGCAACTTTCCTTTTATTTTCCGACAAGGCTCAGTCTCGAACTTATCCGGACAAATCTCCTTGATCTTCAAAAATTCGATTTTTTCATTTAATGCTTATCTTTTGATTTTTCGAATTTTTAAATAAACGTTAAATCTTTAATTAAATTCGTGGTGAATTTAATTTTCTTCTTGCCGGATTTCATCTCCGCCTGGCATACTTCATTTTCGTCCGATTCGTGTCTGGCAAATTTGATTCCGTCCAAGGTATTTTTAAATTCCAAATAGTTGAGAATTAATTATTAAAATATTAAAATATTTTAATTAATTCCAACCCGTTCGTCTTGGACCCATGGCTATCTCGATTGTTCTTCCGTTTTTCTTGGCTGAGAGTGTATTTTCCGATTTCGTCCTTGATTTCGTCTAGCCAAACCAAAATTCAAGCCATTCCGTCAAAGATTTCATTGCCAGATCCTCATTTTTCTTTGCCAAGGCGAGATTTTAAGCTTATTCTCCTCTGCCAAAGTCAAATATTTCCTTGCTCGGTCGAATTTTTCTAGGCAATATCCTTGTCCGAATGTCTTTGCCGGTTGAATTTTCCTGACGTCTGACATATTCTTCATCCTTTTGGTCAAGGACGATCCTTCCTTTCCTTTTACCTCGTGCATTTTTCTTTAGCCAAAGTTGACAATTTCTTCGCATTTTCCATACTTAGGCAAATTTTGCCTCTTTTTCCTTCATCGTGTTAGGCATATTCCGTTTCATTCCTTGCCATATCCTGACGTTCTTTAGCACATGCCCTTTCAAGCTTAGCATTTGTCATCTCAAAAATGTCTGGATGTCTAGCCAACGTCTTCATTTTCCATCCATTAGCCTCTATACTTAGGCGAATTTTAGAACTTTTCTTTGGATTTGGCCTTGACACTTAGCCAAAAATCTTACCATCTTATCATCTTGGGCGGACTTCCTTGGCATCTTGGACGAACGTCATGGATGTCTTTGCTATTTTACCAACTTCTTCCAAGTGCATGGTGGACTTTGTATGGTCTTTGGGATGAACATTTTTGAACGTCCCTCTTTTCTAGGGCGAATTTCTTTGGCATCTTAGCATTTGATCTCATCACTTTATCCTTTTGGAAAGGATTTTCCACCCTTTTAAGCCTTCATACTTAACCAATTTCGAAATTTTCCCTTGGTAGGCATCAACACTTAGTAAAATTTCAATTTTTCTTACTTCATAAGTCTAGGCGGACTTTATTTGACTTTCAGCCAAGTCCCACCTTTTAAGGGCGGACTTCTCAAGCATTTTGGACGAGCTTCTAAGTGGAGGGCGGACTTTGAACCTTCTTTGGACATGCATTCTAGTGCTGGGCGGACTTTGGAACTTCCTAGCACAAGTGTGGCGGACTTTGGAGACCTTTTGGATATCCCTCTTGCATATGGCGGACTTCAAGACTCCTTAGGATGTGCCTTTTAGTGGATGGCGGACTTCTAAACTCTTCAGCACTTCCTTCCTTACACATGGCGGACTTCATCAACCTTTTGGACATGCCTTTTGGTGGATGGCGGACTTCCAAGGTTGCATGGATATCAAAGGCGGACTTTGAAGAGTCCAAGGATATTCTTCAAGATGCAAGGGCGGACTTTGGAGCATGCATGGACATGTATCTTAAGTGTTTGGACAGGCTTCCTTAGTGCTGCTGGGCGAATTCTATGACATTCCAGACCTTCACCTACCTCTCTTCATCCTTCTTTCATGGCGAATTTTCCAGAATTGCACAGATTTCTCACAAATTTCACCATGTTTGAGTTGATTTTTAAGATTTTGACCTCAGATCTGGGTGATTTTGGACTGGTTTTTTGACTGGTTTTTTCCAGATTTTCGAACGTTTTCAGTCTGATTTTCATACTTTTTGAACTTTTTTTGCAAATTTTTCAAAATTTTCAAATTTTTCATTTTGATTTTCTGAGAGTTCTGGTGAGTTTTTCAAACTTCTGAGTGCGTTTTCAGAACTCGGGACCCTTCCAAAAATAGAAACTTTCCAAAAATAGAAACTTTCTAAAAATAGAAAAAGCAACCCTAAAAAATAGGGAACCCTGTTTGGTCCAAAAATGCCAAAATGAAAAATCGAAAAAGCAACTTTTCCTAAAAAATAGGAAGTGTCAGAATTGGCCAAATTCACAGTCGATCTTCGTCTCTTGGGCCTTCTGAGCGCTTCCATGACGTCTACGCGCTGATTCAAACATGAATTCCTGACTTGGCTTGGATAACTCTTAGTGAACTGACTGGAAACTCTAAGCAAAGTGATCCCTCGTAACCGCTGCAAGGAGACAAAACCCCAAAACTAACAGGCAACTGGGGGTCCCCATCAGCGATGGGGCGATGTGTGAAAAGGTCACAACACGGCTGAATAGGTTCTTCCTGCTGTTGCAGCTCCGAAGCTTGGGCAATCTGCTTCTTTTTCTTTGCTGACACTGGTGGCCTCCGATCACCCATGAGATTGTACGAGAGGGCAATTGACCTTCTCTTCAACCTGTGAACATGCCCCTCTACCCAACTCCTTGTAAAAGTCAAGACGGGAATAGACAAGGTGTCTAAGTCCGTAATCTCCGGCTCAGCCCAATCTGGTGGTGGGATTGGCGTGTTCTTTATCGATTCATAGTCCGGGTGAGTAAGTTTGGTATCCTCATCAATCTGATCCGGAACTTGGACCACTTCGAACTCTCTGATCAGCTTCAGGGGCAATCTGGAGAACATTCTTCTTCTAATCTCAGCTTCGTCTCCGGCATTTGCCCAAAATTCCTCCAAGTGAGCCCTGTGCTTGTACTCCTCACCCTGCACCATTCCAATCTTCCCCCGAGGATCAAAATCCTGCCTGCTAGTATGGAGAGTGAACTGATAGAACCGTAATTCATCTTCTGCCTCCTTGGCTGCCTGCAAAGAAGGGCACTCCTCAAGCGAGTTTCCCAAAACAATGGGGAAGTGCAAACCTCCCTTCTTCTTTCTTCTTATAATTTTGTCACAGGCCACAAGTTACCTAGACACTTCGAGCATTATCATTCGATTTGTAGGATACCTTGGCAGTCGGTAGGCGTATGAATGGAACCCCGGCAGCCTTAAGTAGGTAAACTTGGGGAATTGGACAAACCAAAACCCATACTCCTCGATCAGCATCTGTGCCTCCTCAGATATTCTCTGTTGCAATCTCCGCTGAAGGGTCCTCGTGATGCGCATTGTGAAGGCATCATTCACCCTCTTGAAATTAGAGGTGCTCGTGAGATGCAATTGCCTGCAAGATTCATGAATCTTGAACTGATTAAAGCCACACCCAATCGGCTCTTGGTATGCCAGTCCCTTGTATTTTGTCATCCGTGCCAGCATGTAGATAACATACGAACTCATGTAGAACGTCCTTGTTCTCCTTAGATTCTTGAACTGTTCATTGATGTTATCACTTATCATTTGCGCCCAATCTACATCCGCCTTTCCTTCTAGCACCACGCTGATATAAAAAAACATCCATGGCTTGAACACATATGCCTGCGGGCTGCCATTAACTCAACTGAGCAACATGATTAAATCACAATATTCCTGCTTCAGTTCTTCTGAAATAATTTGCTTTGGCAGCTTGGCGCCAGGAGGCTTAGGCTTTCTCATCCACGTGGTGTTAATCCTCTTAACACACTTGTCAAAAGATGTGGCATACATCTTGTCAACTTTCTCCTTGGATTTGTATAACATTTTATCTGTGGACAGGATCCCGAATGCCTCGCCAATTGCATCAAGTGCGAGGTTGGCCAACAACATGCCACTTGGAGAAACAATCGTTCGGTGGTCTGAATTGTAGAAGTTTGCGCACTCCATAATCAGCTCTGGACATCGAACCGCTGGCTGGAACCCGGTTGCTGCATATAATCCGCTCCTCACTATGTTGTGCGAGACTTCCGTTGGAGGATTGCCACCTTGTCCATATATCCTTCTCATGAAAGTCTCGAGGTTGAAAGAACCGAGGTTGGTATCCGTCAAAATCCCGAACTTCAACACGATCTTTGATTCTGGAACAAAAGACTTCTTCAAATTCTTGATGATTGCCTGCCTGGAGGCATTTTCTTTGATAGCTTCATTATTTCCAGCCTTAGCTCCAGCTTTGCTTGTTCCAGCAACATCAGCTCTTCGACCTTCAGCCATCTGCAAAACGAGAAGTAAACATTACAATTCAGACTTTTAAAAATAAAAACTTCGTGAGATGGCTGGCAAATGGAGTTGGCTGCGAAAAGAAAATAAAATTAATAACTCCGGCAGTAAAACTTCAACTCCAAACCTCGATAAATTTAAACTTCGAAATATAAAACTCCGAACTTCAGCAATTTGCAGCCACAATAATTTCAGCTCTCCGGAAGAAATAAACTTAGCAAATTTTAACTTTAGAAAATACCTCAAGTTTCAGTGACTCACTTTCAACAACTTAGAGAAATAAATTTCTCAACTTCAACAACTTCTACTTCTGATTTTGCTCTTTCTCAGCACTCAACAACTTCAGAAAATTCAAATCTCAGCAACTCCAAATTTCGAGAAATTCAAGCCTCTTGAAAAATCGACCTCAACACTTCCCCTCACTTTCAGCAACTTTCAATAAATCTAAGCTTCAGAAAATCACTTTCAGCTCTCCAGCACAAATCTCAACTTCGAATTTTGTGAATAGAAATGAAAACTTCGAGGTTTTTATAATTGAAAGCTGGTGCTTATTTTAGCAAATGCCATTAATTCCCTTCATCATGACTTAGACATTTTCTAAATTTAAAAGAGAATATTCCAGCCGTCTTACAGTCGTCATAGCAATTTGCTATTCCGGGAGATTCTTTCCTCATTTTAAATTTTAAATTTCCCTCCCGACTGCCAGTTACTTCCAGTTGACTGAAGTAATTTTGAGAAAAATCATTTAAAATTTACTTCAGTTTAAAATAATCTCACCGCTTTTAAAATTTAAAATTTAATTTAAATGCCTTTTAATTTTATTCTAGAAATTTATTCATTTCATCGTCAGCATTTTAAAACGGCTTGGCAAAGTTATTTTCCATCCATAATAACTCCAAAATAAATTCCCCGTAATTAAAATTTTCCAACTTTAAAAAGTTTATGTGTCCAAATTTAAGGGGGAATTTAATTTAAAACTTTGGAAAATAATTAAATTAAATTTTAATTTATTTCTCTGACTTAGACGAATTTTATTTTATTTGTCCAGAGAAATTTTAATTACTTCCAACGCCTTTTGAAAATTTTAAATGCCATCGAATATCTTCATTTGATTTTTAACATATCAATTTTCAACGTTTAATATTCACTCGTCACCCCTTTCCATCCAAGGCGAAAATCAACCTTTAAATTTTATCATTTAATATTTGCCTTAGGAAAATTTAAATTCTCCCCTTTCAAGCTCAAGGCGCATATGTCCAGGTGAACTTTCAATTTTAGCATTTAGAAATTTCGTTCCCCTCTCCTTCTTTACTCTGGGCCAATATGGAAGTATGTGCTTTTAATTTCGAATTCTCCACATTTAATAAAAATCAATACTTCCCTCTCAAGGCGCATATCATGGGTTGGATTTTCACTTTAGGGCGCATTTAGCATGGGTAGCTTCCATTTTTTGGGGGGGGGGCGCATTTTGGACCTTTTACTTCTAATCCTTCACACTTAGAACATTGTGGAGTCTCCTCAAAGCTGGGCGCGTATTATAGCTTGGGCTTTTACTCTTGACGCCTTAGTCAAAGTTTCATTCTCTTTCCCCTTGGGCGGATATAACATGCAGAGCTTTCATATCTGACGCTTAGAATATTTTAAGAGTCCAATTCTTGAAGTAGGGGCGCATTTCAGAGGGGCTATTTTAATTTTAAACACTTAGCAAATTTCGGCTTAGCCTCAACCTCAAGGGCGCAAATGACATGTAGAGCTTTCATTTTGAACACCTGATAAAATTTCGTTCTTTTTACCTCAGCTTGGTGGGCGCAAATCAATGAGTGAGCTTTAAGTTTCACGCCTTAGTCAAAATTCTAAAATCTCCTTATTTCTCCAAGCGCATGTGACATGTTGAGCTTCAATATTTGGGCGCATTTGAGACCTTTTACTTTTGATTCTCCACGCCTTAGAAACTTTTAACTCCTTCCAAGTCTAGGCGCATATTACCCTCTGTGCTTTCAATTTGATGACTTAGAATATTTTTACTTTCACCCTCAAAGTTGGGCGCATTTGACCCTCTGAGCTTTCAATTTTCAACACCTTGGAAACTTTTATTACTTCCTACTTGAAGTAGGGCACAAATAAGAGGTCATGCTTTCACTTTCAACCCTTAGAATATTTTCCTTCATTCATCTAACTTGGGCGCAAATCATAGCTTGAGCTTTTAATTTCAATGCCTTAGAAGATTTCTCTAGTTGATATTTCCATGAGGGGCGCATTTGGAGGTGTGAGGTTTCAATTTGAAGCAGGGGCGCAAATAGCATGTTAAGCTTTTAATTTTGTCGACTCCAAGCTCAAGGGCGCACTTCAATGGGTGGGCTTTAAGTTCAACGCCTTAGTGATATTTTCAATCACTTTTCTTGACCCTAGGCGCATATAACCCTTTGGACTTTCAATTTTGACCACTTGATAAATTTTATCCTCCAAGTCCCCAGGCGCATGTGGAGAGGTCAACTTCAGATTTGTAACACTTTGACCTATGAGCCTTCATTTTTGCCTTGGTAGAATTTTCGCCTGTCCTTAGCCTTTTAAGGCGAATTTTGATGCTAGATTTGAAAAATTATCAAACTTGACGTATTTCATGCCTTTTGCCAAATTTGTGGTGACTTGATCTTGCTTGCCCTAACTTTCTAATTTTAGAAAGTTCTTCAAATTTTGTGCTCTGAATTGATTTCTAACTCTGAAAAGGCCTGATTTTGCTTCGTTTCAACTCTCGGGAGGTGATTGAACTTCGTGGTGTGGTCGTGTTGTCGGGGCCTGATGCCTGCGTGTACCTGCTATTTTTAGCAACTTACTAAAAATAGCAATTGCTCGGAATGTCTTCAAATTTCACGTGCTGAATGCTAGAACTGTGGGGATCGTGGCTAGATGCTACATTTACATGACTGTCGTGTCCTGCCCTTGAATTTAGGAAACCCTAATTCCTCTGCACCAGCCTGCTAAAAATAGTAAGTGCCTGATTTTCCATCCTCTGCAACTTCGTTTGTCTTGAAATTCGCGCCATGGGGTCCTCATCACCTGCTTGACCTGTTCAAACCGACACCTTGCACTGACTTGCTATTTCTGGCGTGCATCTGGAGTGGCTTACTATTTATAGCAGCCTCTTGATTTTGGGACTTCCTTAGCTCCGATTGACTTGAAATTTGAATGTTGTGCTCTACGTTGGTAAACTCGCCTGTTCAAACTGAGACTGGATGTTGACTTTCTATTTATAGCCGGCCTCAAGAACGCCTTACTAAAAATAGTAAGTGCTCTGTTTTCCTTCAAATTTTGCCCGTAGACTCCTTGAAGGATACCGATCATGGTGGATGCTTCAGTTTTGGACATTTTGACGTTTGATTCCTCATTTTTAGTCCTGAAGCCCGAAACCCTAATTTTCTAGCATGTGTCCCAAATGGGCTCCATTTGACCTCGTTTCTACTACATGTTACCGTGTTCGTGATTCTGAAGTGTGGGGTAGTTGTCGTAGTGTACCTGCTAAAAACAAAAAGTAGCTGAAAAAGTGACCAACCGGCGGTCAGATGATTTTGCATGCCACACTGCCCGAGAGATCTTGAAAAACCCAGAAAAATCATCAACATGCAAGCACTGGCTAAAAATAGCAAGTTTCAAAAAAGTGATCAGTTCCACTTGCATGTTACACCGTTGCGAAGCTCTCGGAAAACCCAGAAAGAATATGCCGACATGCGTTGAGATAAAACTTGCATGCAAACCCTAATTACAGCCTCCGAAGGTTGAACGCTGAAAGTTGTTGTCCTGCTTTGCATGTCATATCACTGCGAAGGTTTTGAAAAACCCAGAAAGAATATCCAGACATGCATCTGAAAACTCAACATGTAAACCCTGGAAATTGCCTCCGAAGGCAGAACTGCTAAAAATAGCAAGCCACCTGTTTCTGCTCAAATTTTGCCAGTAGTGAGTTCAAAGTGCCCAGAATGTAGTGCAATTGTCAGAACGTGAAAATCTCGAGAAAACAAACCCTAAATTGACACTTACTAAAAATAGAAAGTTGGTAGAATTCAGTGAAAATTTAGAGAGAACCTGCTTAAAGCATTCTGACAGCAGTGCTAAGCTCAGAAGTTGATTAGCCAACTCGATTTGACCTCAAAGCAGTCTGAATATTATAAACCCTAATCCACTAGAAAAGTGTTCCAGACTTAAGCAAAATTCAAACCCAGGTTGAAAGGTAAGTACACTATCAAGTAGGAAGAACAGACTAGAGAGACAGACCAAAAAGCAAAGCCAAAAGACCCGAATGGAGAAAAATTTAGGGGGGTCCCCATTTTGAATGGGGCGAGGTGTGAAAAGGTCACAACACTCCTAAGGTAGAACACTGGGTTGTAGCGAAGCGAGTGTTAAGATATGTGAAAGGGACACCTGACTTTGGCATTCTATACAGTAGATGCAAAGATCCTAGGCTGGTTGGTTTTACAGATTCAAATTGGGCAGGTTCAGTTGATGACAGCAAATCCACTTCTAGGTATGTTTTCAATCTAGTACGGGTGTAGTCACATGGACAAACAAGAAGTAGCAGACAATAGCTCTTTCCTTGACAGAAGCAAAGTATCGAGGAATAGTTAAGGCAACATGTGAGGCAATATGGCTTTGAAGGATGCTTGCTGACATGCAGATGTCTCAAGCAAGGCCTTCACCCTTGTTCAAGGGCAATCAAGGGGTGCTAAAGCTTGCCAAGAATCATGTCTTCCACAAGCGAACCAAGCATGTTGAGCTTCATTGTCACTTCATCCGCCAGCTTGTTGAAGATGGATCTATGATGTTGCAGTATGTTCCAACTGAGGATCAAACTGCAAACATTCTCACCAAGTCTCTCAATCCGAATAAATTTGTAAAATTTTGGGATAAACTTGGTGTAGTTAGTAGAATGACCATTAAGGGAGGGTATTTAAGTATTATTGTAATATTTAATGGTCATCTTAGCTTTTAGTTAGTCATTAGTTAGCTTTTAGTTAACTTAGTTTGCTTTAGTTAGCTTTTAGAAACTTTCAATTATTTGCTTTAGTTAATGATTTTTTTTAGAAACATTGTCTTGTATTGTATTATTTAAGGAGTATTCCTCTCCCTATGTAAATAATGAATATCGAATATCAATTATCATTTCAAGATGAACCATCAATAATTTTGAATTCTTTCATTAGTTGCTCTTCACTAAGAGTTGTAGCTTTGAGAAAATTATAGGTCGACAAAAAATACCTCTTAATCCTCCATTTTTCAATGAAATAGGCCACAGAAAGAATTTGTTTCATCCTCCGAGCATGACTATAATTCTAGGATCCCTTCGTCATTCAGCTCTATCGAACCCAAATTATGCTTCTCTGTCCATTCTTTGGAGTTCGATTTTGATGAATCGGAGGAAATTGCTTCCTCACTTATGGCTTGGTTCTTTAAATCAATTACATATTTCTGACCCTTGTTCTCAATAGAGATTGTATTCCTTTTCTAGTTGTGATCGACTTTGGCTGCTATCAGCCAATACCAACCTAATATTGCGGCGTACGCTTTCTTCCTTAATGAAATGAACACAAAGTTCAACAAAAATATATGGGTTCCAATAATTATCTTTTGTCCCATTAGAACTCCAAGTACCTTAACACCTTGTTGATCTACACCCACCAGTTGAAAAGTTAGGGGCCAAATGGTCGGCTTGCCCAAACTTCTCCAAGTGTCTTTCGGAAGTACATTCACACCAGACCTGCCATCAACAATTGTATTGGTGAGATTCCTTCCAAGGATCTCCATATTCACCACCGCTGGTTTCTTTGTCGTGTTAACTGCCAGTAACATTGGATCAATCACTTGGTCACCCAATAGCAGAGGTTTAGTTATTGGATCTTCATTCTCACAAGATTCTAATTGGGTCGTAGCATGCACCATCTCATTTTCCCCCAACATAATAGCATTTTGAAGTTCATAAATACTTTGTAATAAATGCACTACTTAAACTGGTACAGTAGCTTGGAGTACTTGTCGTGCAATATTTTTCTATGATTATAATTGGTTTTTTACCATACATACATGTGCATTTGAGTAGCATCATTCACTATCCATAGCATTCTCCACTTTGATTCCTACTTCATGAAGCCTTTCTTTCTTTGTACATAGATCCAAGTACACAACCTTCTTTGCTTAGGCACTAGTAATGGCCAATATTTCATTATGCCTTACATCAATCATGTTGGCACTAGCCTTTCGCTTCAAACATCCAATGTCTTTGTGGTTTCTAGGTCCACACCATTTGCACAATAATTGCACTTTGTCTTGCGTGTTCTAGCAGTCTCTCGCAAAGTGTCTCCATTCGCTACATTGTTGACATTATATGATAGGGCGTCCTTTGAGGTCATATTGTATTTGGCTTTGTCCTCTTTGATTTTGATAGCCGCCTAGAGATGCATTTTGTGGCTTCAATGGAGTTGATTCCTCTCCCTATATAAAGACTACTTGTGTATTCTTGGTCTTCAAATTGTATGGGCACTCCTTTATTGAATGACCCATAACCTGACAAATGTCACAAAATAGCTTCTTGGGACAATTTATTTTAATGTGGCCATCGTTCTTGCATTTTGTACATCATAGTTCTTTGTTTTCCTTGGTGGCTTCTTTCTCTGCTTTCAACTCTTTCATCATTTGCATCATCTCTCCTCAAGGCTTGTACTATTTTGGATTCATTGTCACTAATTTCTTCCAAGCTATCTTCTTCGTCTATTTTTCTCTTCCCTCGAGAGGATGTCTTGTCCTCACTCTTTGTCCATGGCTTGATTGTAAGCGTCAACATAGAAGGAGGGGGTACAACTTTCATTTTTTTCCTTAATTTGTAAGATGCCTGATCCTACTTATACAGAAATTTAATTACAGTCAACTAAATTCTAGAAATATTGTTGATCATTCACCTAATTATGCTCACATTCAATTAGCCATAAACAGCCATAAGATCTCAGATTATAATTAGTTTGCTGCACAAATCTAGAAACTCAGTAACTAATAAACATTCATGACCTCCAAATTTATTCCATAATCATAGTAATGAGAAGACAACAATTATTGCTTCATTGAACACCAACAATTACCAGCGATCACTCAAACAATTCTCAAGTAGAATGAAGTATTATCACTAAATTACAATATCACAGAGTTACCCAAAATTCTGAGGGCAATGTATGAAGGGACCTATATGTGTGCCCTGGTAGGAGAGTTTCAATGTGATAGGCAACAGAGATTTCCAGAAATCATCCAAGCTCCTGCGCTGATGCAAGACCTTCTCCTATTCACATCTTCAACCAACTACTGGTCAGTGGGTGTGCCCTACTTATCGCCCAAATCTAAAGGTGGATGTTCACAGACTCGAAAGTGGCATGGCCAGAGCCTTGGCTCGGCCACGAGGGTGTGATACGTCTCCTCCAACCTCCACCTGTATACGCAAGGAAGAAACCACAAGCTCAATGAATACCTTAGCCAATGCAATCGCTCAAGAGAATAACTGATGTATGACACAAATTCACAAGTCCTGGGGCTACGTCCAAACCTGAGTGCAATTTGGCGAGAGACTACGTCCTCCCAGATTGCATGGATGTCAATGCATTCCAAATTCGTCATGCTAATAATGAATAGCGACCACAAATATATATCAATCATAAGTGTCAACAAGAAGTAATCGGCAACAAGAAGTAATCGGCCAAAACCAAAACATTATTCAAATATTAGATTTCGTGCCTTCCAAGAGATCGGCCAAGATAAACCCAAAATTCCAAATAAATTTTTAGGCGCCAAACTCAACTGAATCGGCCAGAGTAATAATAAATTTAAATATTATTTTTAATAATTTAAATTTATTAATATATTAGATAGTGTTTAAAAACACTTCTATATTTTTTCCCTCCGAAATCAATTCGATTCCGTCAAGGACATGATATAATTAAGGAATTAACCCTTCGATAAACCACCTCTTCTTCGATCCATCTACCAACTAGTTTTCCAACTCCCACCAACAGTTCTTTGAGCCTACAATTGTAAGCTTGTATGTTTTCGTGTTTTCCTTGTTTGGTATTGTAGATCTCCACTACAATTTCATTATCTTCTCTCAAGAGTTTGAATTCCTCTTGGAATGCTCTTTTCAATTCATCCCATGTAGCTTTGTGTGCTATGTCCAATTTTGTATACCATTCTATGGCTATGCCTCTGAGAGTTACTGGAAATGCCCTCAACCAATAGGCTTTGTCATTCTGGCCATTTTCTACCCAGATTGTCTCACATGTCTTGCAATGCCTCACAGGAACCTCCAACACGTTCCATGTGAATTTTGGAGTTTTTGTCATTCTACATTCGGACTTGCTGGGGGAGTCACCATCTTGCTTCTCGGTTGTGCCCTTTATGATGATGACCTGATTGGAGTCTTGATTTCTATGTTTCAGTGCTTTCCCTGCACTCACAAACACGTCAAAATTCTTCACTTGTTTCTCTTCAACATTTGTCACTCTTGGGTTGCCTTTAGGGTCCTTTCTATGCTCCTTTAGTATTGGCATTATCAGCGCCAATCTTCCAATATTCAGTTCCTTCGTAAGTATGAGGTCTTCAATTTGGCATATGGTGTTTTTGTATGTCTCTATCAAACCATCGATAGGTTCTCCCTCCCCTTCCCCTTCAGTCAACTTTGATGGTACAAATGGTTCTCCGCCAATGAGGTTGGTAGGTTCTCCCTCACCTGCCCCTTCATTTGACATTGATGGTACAGACGATTCTCCCACTTGGTCAAGGTGAACCCACAATAATGGGTTACAAACATTTGCACTAACAAAAATTGGAGCCACACATCAAAAACTTTCGAAAGGCTTCAAATGAAGGGGCTTCGTATGAACACCCCATCCTTCGAATGAACCCCCCCCACGCACGAACCTCATTTAATCGCATGCACATATTTTTAAATGAAACATTATAAATTATGTTTGTCAGGCACCATATAGGGGGTCTTCATTTGAAGACCCCTTCGAATGAAGACCCTCTTTTTTCACCTTGCCCATTCAATTGCAAAATTAATGCATTTTTTTTAATTTCAAAGCCCAATTTGGAGGTGCAAATGGAGTCAACTAAATAAACCAAGTTGGGGAACCGTAGTCCTCGAAACAAGCTTTCCAACAACTATAAATTTAAAATATTTTGTTTTTATTTTATTTTATTTTTTAGCTTTACCAAACATAGGTTTTTCACCAAACATCAAGTTCTCTACTCTACACGTGGAAAAATAGTAAATTAGTGGAAAAAAAAATTGAAAAATATCTACCCACTAGGTATTGATGTCCTTGTTCCAACCAAAAAAAAAGAATTTCAATACATACAAAAAAAGTTATGCGGGACAAAGTGCACCTATGTCTAAATTGTAATTGGTTTGACTTCAAAACTTAATTAAAAGAAAAATATTCAACAAAATCTTATGAAACGAAATGCAAGCACTAGATATCGGTGTTACCAACCTAAATTCAAAAGAATCAAAATTTTATCCTTTGTAGAAAAAAAGTTATGCAGAACAAAGTACATATCACTTTTTTAAAAAGTTGTTTACTATTAAAAACTAGTTATCAAAGGAGATGCAAAAAAAAATACAATTAATTTCAATTTTTTTTAAAAATGCATTTAAAATCTATAGACAAAATCTCACAAATCACTAGTTTGCATCATCTTCAAATTCCTAGCAATTTACCTACTATAGGTGTCAAAAAGTGAAGATTTTGCTCAAAATGTTGATTTCAATGTCAAGTTTGGCCAAAAAGTGTAACCTATTATTGTGGGATGACCCGTCAGCAAGGTCGATGCACACTTCGTCAAGAAGCGATAGATGTTGTGCTATTTCTTTCCACTCACCCTTCATGTTTTCTCCTGCCATGAAAATTTTCCTTTCTTCCCGACTACAGCTTCTACTTACGCTTCAGCTTTTACTCATAGGTGGACTCAAGCTTCAGTCAAAAACCTTTCACCTTCTTCAACTTCATCGTTCAATCATCTCCTTCATTCTCTTTGTTCGATGCTCCTTAAAGATCATTTGATCTCTTGATCTTGACCACATTTTGGTCTCTTCCCGCCTTTATTGGGCTCTAAGGGCATGAATCTCTCAAATCTGACCCAATTTCTTTAAGGCAATGGTGCCAAATGTTTGCTACTCTATTTGATAAATTAAATACATGAATTAATAATAGAGATGACAATGCATACCAGATACATGAGTAAAATATATCTTTATTCGCACATTAAATTATTACAGAAGAAGACTAAAGATGATCAACCAAGGATCAAAGTCGATCCTACTAGACCATACTCCCCCTTTCCTTAACGATACACAATCTTTTTAAAGGACTCGATGGTTGCCAAGAAGAACACAACTGCCAACCAAACGATGCTTATAACCATGGTTGGAAAACTAGAAGAATACTCTCCAAGTCGATGAGTACTCGACACATTTGAACCTTGTCAAGTAACTCGCAAGTTAACTCGCTACTCAAACCCACCAAGTTTTTGGCGGGTACTTGCTAGATGCATAAAAAATGCCAAATACGAGAAAAACGAAGAAAAAAATAAAGAAAAATAGTCAAAAAATTCACAATTTTGCCCCATAAATACATGAACACCCCTCACACAACACTTTGAGAGCAAATAATTTTAACAAAAATGTGTCAAATATCTAATTTCTCCCTTAATTGATAAAATTGTGAAAATGGTGTGCAATATGAAGTTTTGTGTGATTTTGAAGGCCTTCAAGGCCTTAATTTGGGCTTGGGCTGGGCCTGCCCCCAGGCCTTGCGAGGGACATTGCACCTCGACCCCATTGGTGGCGTTGCCCCCAAACCCCCACGAGGGGTGCTACCCCTCGACCTCACTAAGGGCATTGCCCCCAAACCCCCATGAGGGGTGCTACTCCCAAACCCCGTTGGGATTGTTTCCCCCAAACGCCCACCAAACTCATTTGATTCATTTTGTAGCAATATTTTGCATAAAAGTTATATTTTTTCAAAAAATTATGCTTTTTCTCAAAAATTTAAGTGTTTCTAAAGGTGCCAAGTTTTGTCAAGTACTCTCCGAGTCAAAAAAAAATTGGCTTGTTGAGTACTCTCTGAGTCCGAGTTTGCAACCCAAACCCCGTTGGGATTGTTTCCCCCAAACGCCCACCAAACTCATTTGATTCATTTTGTAGCTATAATTTTAATAAAAGTTATATTTTTTCAAAAAACTATGTTTTTCTCAAAAATTTAAGTGTTTCTTAAGGTGCCAAATTTTGTCAAGTACTCTCCGAGTCAAAAAAAAATTTGGCTTGTTGAGTACTCTCTGAGTCCGAGTTTGCAAACTATGGTTATAACTACCCAAAGTTGACAACCAATTAATACCAACAATTAATACATAATCGAATAACCAATATTATCAAACATAATAATGGACATTGTACATTGACTACAATTTGTATGGTTGATGGAGAAAAGTAGGCAATGGGCCACATATATGAGTGCATGGACAAAGCCAAGGAGCTATTAGACTTCTCTATGGTGCCATGGAGGACAAATAAAGGCCCATTTGTAAAATCATTGACCACTGCTAGAGAAAACTACTCCATAGACCTCTTCATGTTTGTGCATACTTCCTCAACCCAACCTCCTAATTTTTTGAAAGATTCAAGGCTAATTGGGAAGTTATGGGAGGCCTTTACATAGTCATCGTAGAATCTATGGAGCCAAGTCCACTATTCAAGGAAATATCTTGTCTGAGATCAAGATCTACAAACAAGAACTCAAAGTTCTCCTTTCTCAAGACATGCAAGTTGAAAAGACAACTCCTAGGCCAAGGAAAACTTGCATTCTTTGAAACATTAATTTATGTCTTAATCTTTTTTGTTATTAAATATTAAATTCTCAGTATTTGTAAATCTTAAATGTTTTAAATTTTTCATTACAAATGCAAAGTGGAAAAATGGCATCTCCTACTTTGAAGGTGTTCTTCCATTTACCACTCTCAACTGGGCGGACTTTCAGCCTCTTTTCCATGTCTGCGATTTCCATCATTTCACCATGAATTTCATGCTGGTTGCACCATATTTTCTGATTTTTCATTGACTTTTCCAGATTTTCCACTGATTTTTGTGATTTTTTTGATTAATTTTTTCAGATTTTCCATTGATTTTTGATCTGGAAGTCTGATTTTTTATGCTTTTTCATTGATTTTTCAAATTTTTTATGCTTAATCAGGATTTTTTTTTCAATTGATTTTCTGTGATTTTCCATTGGTTTTTTGGGGCTTCTGACTAGTTTTTTGAAATCCGGGCACTTTCTAAAGATAGAAACCTTGCCAAAAATAGAAACTTTTCCAAAAATAGCCCCTAAAAAATAGGAAGTTCAACAGGGCCAAAAATGCCAAAAATGAAGTCCCTAAAAAATAGGGGAGTCCGGAGGGTCAATCCCCAAGTCTGCGATTGCTTTGGAAAAGCTATTGGGAAGTCCTCACTCAAGTCCGCCTATGCCAAAGGGATGCTTGGAAATTCATCCTAAAGTCCAACTTAGAAATGGAGAAACCTTTATGAAGTCTGCCATAATGAAAAGCTATTGGAAAACTCCCTAGAAAGTCCGCCAGCTTTGGAGATAGAAGAGAAAGACATTGAGAAAGTCCACCATACTAAGAAGTCAATGTGAAGAGCAAATAAGATGGAAAAATGAATGGCAAGAAGCTTTGAAAGTCCGCCATGAAGAGATATCTATTAGAAAATCACTTTGGAAATCCACCATGACACTTAAATGGAAAATAAATGGAACAAGTCTAAGAAAGTTCGCCATAAGTAGAGAGAAGTCCAATTTCAGAAGATAGAAATGGAGAGTTCAACATAAAATATGTCCATGCCAAGATGAAAATGGCAAAGAAAGTTTGAAATTCGCCTTGAAATGAAGGATTCGACATGAGATTCACCTTGACATCAAGAGAGAATTAAAAATTCGACATGAAGTTAGACTTCAAGAGAGAGAAAATAAAAATCTTCATCCAACATTGAAATTGATGAATAATTTTCGCCATGGCTAAATTGGAAAAGTTAAAATAAAGAGAAAATCAAATAATTAGCCATAAGGTGAATTAAATTTTTCTTTTTAATTTTGGAGAAAATTAAAAAATTCATGAAAATCTTTTATTTTCCAGAGTTTATCCTAAAGAGTCTGAACTCAATAAAAGAGACATAAAATTTGGAAACTTACTCAAGAAAAGAGACGTAAGTTTGGAAACTTACTTTGTTGAAGAGGAGAACTCAAGAGAAGAAAAATGAAATTGCTAAAAGAAATCAATTGCTCAACCTTAAAAGGCAATTCAACAAGTCATTTTCACCATATCTTTCAGCAAGTTTAATTTTTTCTTGAGAAGCAATTTGGAAGAAAAGTAGAAGAGAAGTCATTTTCAGCAGAGAATTTGGGATTAAAGAGTGAAATTTCTGAACGACTGGCTTAATTTTTGGAAGTAAAGTCAAAATTCTTCACAGCTGAATTGCCATCAAAAGAGTAAAATTTTCAAGAATTCAAAATGGAGATTGATGGAATTCATTATTATTTCTGAATTTATGCACTCTTGCAAAATTTATTCAGCCCTTTTATTTTTCAGCTTACTTTTTGTGAAATCTGATTTTGACAAGCTGAAAATTAATATTTTTAGCAGGAAATCCAAATTTAATTATTTAAATTAATATATATTTTCTTTCTTGCAGGTGGATGACTACACAAGGCGAATCTTCAAAGAAGAAGCAAATGAAGTTTGCGAGTAAAGGACCGCAGCTGGAATCCAAAGTCAATTCAAAATGGAAGAATATCAAAGATACCGACATGGGACATGTAGATTTTGAAGAATTCGGAAAAAGAATGATGGGACTAAATGGACTCATGCCTACAACCATAGCTCGCCGGATGGTACGAAATGGAATTGTCCAGGCAATTGGATTTCCTCCGGCTATTGAGTGCCCTGAATTAATGGTGGAATGCGCAAGACATTATAATCCAAAGGAAAGGCAAATTGTTGCTCCTAACGGGAGAGTCTTAGCACATCTTGAAGAGCGCGCCATTCAGGAAGCCTT
Organism: Sequoia sempervirens; assembly: GCA_007258455.2. Taxonomy (NCBI): domain Eukaryota; kingdom Viridiplantae; phylum Streptophyta; class Pinopsida; order Cupressales; family Cupressaceae; genus Sequoia; species Sequoia sempervirens. The sequence continues at coordinate 354,044,984 of VDFB02000017.1, read as the reverse complement.
TGGCATTCGCAGCCACCACAAGTCTTCATATAAAACCAAGGAAGACACAAGGAGAATTTTTGAAGAAAGAAGTGACCAATGCACAGCTAATTTTAACAAGTCATGGTTTGCTGAAACCAAGGCCAATTAAGAAGATGCCAAAGACTTTGCGTCGGACAGATTTTAAGGAGGATTATGGTGATATAATTTTGCTACTGAATAGAATAATGGGCAGCCCCCAAGGTGCATTATTTCAAACGTGGATGTATTTCTTCATAGATGAAATTGTTTCTGGAGTTAGAATGTTCAATTGGGCGAGAATGATTAGCAATAACATCCACAAACAACTAATCAATTTGGAGCACACCAAGTTCTTCCATATGAGCTCATATGTTGTTTACATGTTGGCAAGAGCTTATAGATATGCTGGATTGATATGTCGAGGTCCAGTAGGAAACGGAGAAAACGAACTCAAAGTGTATAATTGCTACCCTCAACTGCAGTTGTTAGAAAAGACACATTTTAGAAGAGCTCACAATGCATTTCTCATGTATATATAACAAGAATACTACAAGGAGCACATCAAAGATTATCTCATGAATCCAAAAGCCTCATCAGCAGATATGGATCTTGGTATATCCAGTTTCCTAGATTCACATACATCCGGATCCAAGGTTTTATGGGACGTCCTTTCAGACTTCCAATTTTTTCCCACTAACAGAATGGTATTGCTCGAGGCTCTCAGACAGCTGGAAACATATCAGAATTTCCAAAGAGCAAAGGGTAAGGCGGCAGTCACATTCCCACTTTTCATTGGCAATATGGAAGAATCGTGCCCATCAGCACAAGCAGCAGAAAGTGCCAGACTGGAAATAGAAGAGTATCCCTTCAATTCATATTGATCTCGGGATAATTTTGATCCTCATCACCATATAGGATCCCTAGAAGGAAGGAAGTATAAGCACAAAGTCAAGCTAGAAGATTATTGGGCAAACGTTGCTAATGAGTTTGAAGTAAGAAAGAGAATGTGGTCTTGATTACTAGTTAGCTTGATAAGGACAACCGAGCTCTTTAGGATACCGGATCAAGTTGAGGATGATGGTGAGTTCACTTAGCCAGGGTTTGATGAAAGTAGACCTTTGCTTCCTATAAGATGGTCTGAGCCAGAGCTTGCAAACTTGGACACCTTCATGAGGCCTGTTGTCCAGTACTCTCAGTGGTGGGTAGATCAACAAGTTTAGGATTTGCGGTGGAACAATGTAGGGCTGACATATGATTTGATGGGAAAGGTAGAGTCTTATTCCTTGAACGCTGGACCATCTCAAGGAAGTGAGATAGTTGAAAACATTAGTTCAAGGAAAAGAAAGTCCAAGGACAAGGCTGTGGTTGAAGAGCCTATTCAGAAGAAGCAGAAGGCTAAATCGCCCCACTCAGCTGCATCTGCAAATATTAATGACATAATGGATATTGATGAATCTTTGGCAAATATAAGAATTCCTTCTCCCCTTCCCATCCAGCTAGAAGAAGATCAACTGCCAGCTCCTACGGACACTGAGATTCTCCAATTTGATGATGAAGTTAACGTTGTGGATGACGAATTCCAAGAAGGAATGATTTCCGCCCTCAAGGGAATTCAGAGTGCTCCTTGTGTACAGGTAATTCAGGAAGAAGTTGTAGAGCAGCCTACCATTCCGGATTGGCTGAGGGAAAGTTTAAAGATAGTTGAACAAGTAGACATGCCAAAAGAAGATGACATGGCTGATTTCTTGGCCAGATTAGACACAGCCCCTATGAAGAAACCAGCCAAGATACTTTCCACCATTCAAAAAGATGAAGTAGGCCAGCGTACAGTACAGATTGTTGTGCTAGCAATTGACAAGACAAGAGAGGAAATTACTCCTCAAGATTATGCAATTACCACTGTCAATTTGGGCCCAACACCAAAGAGGCAAGAGGTGGAGGATCTAGATAATTCAGTTGCTACAATCAAGGTAAGGCTAGAAAAAGAAGTAGCAAAAAGAAAGGATTACGAGAAGGAAGTGGAACGTCTGAAGAAATACATTCAGCACCTGACTAAACCTCTTGGTCAAGCCCACTCAGCAGGACCTCCACTAATGAATACTTCGCAGGAGACTTTGAGGAAGAAATCACTTCAGCCAGAGAGAGCCAAGAATGGATAAATGACAGAAGTGATGAAGCTGCAATGTTTGTAGAAAGATTAATGTTGGCATATGATCGATCATCTTTCCTACTTTCAAGAATTTTGAGTTTGCTAGAAACATGGGAGAATGCCAAGGATATTCAAGAAAGAATCATTCCATGCCTCAGGGTATTGAAAGGAGTTCCTAAACAGGAATTGATTGAAGGGAAAGTTATTGCAGCAGGTGCGGCATATGACTTTAATGGCTGGTACCTAGCACTAATCACAAGGAATGATGTCTTGGAGAAAGTGAAGGCAGATTCTATTTGAATTGAAGAGCAAGCAAAGGAAATTCAAAACAAGGTCCTACAGATAGCTATTGATGCATTAGAGAGGGATGTCGTCAAAGAGAATCATCTACAGCAGGAAAATTTGAAGAATAAAATCCAAGAGAAGTTCCTTGTCACCACTGGACCTGTTCTCAAACAGAATTTGACTAAGGTGGCCAATTTCTTATCTGTATGGCATGCCTTTCAGAAGCAGGAATCAGAATGGGAAATCGCCTTTGCGGAGTGTGCAAACGATCTGGAACTGTTAGAATACAAGGTTAGTGGGCTGCCACTTGTCACAATCGAGGAGGTTAGCACCATAGTCTCCAGATTCATTCGGTACAATGCTTCCCAACAGGATAAGGATGCACACTCAAAGGACTAGCTCTTCACGGCACTTCACTGGCAGTTAACTAATTGTATTCTGGGAAACCCTAATTAGGGTTTCATCTTTTAATCTCTGCCGTTGATTATGATGTAATCTTGGCCATTCATTGTATCTCAAAAACTCTATATAAACGCCCCTCCCATTCTCTCATTTTCATTAGAAATCATTAGAAAGAATTAGATCATTAGATATTAGAAGTGATTAGAGAGCTAGAATAAGAGAGATTAGAATAATTGGGAGAGAGTTCTATGAAATTGTTGCTAATGGCTACTTATGATAATAAAGCTCAAGTTGCATGATTTGCTTTGAATTCCTTTGTTATCAAGTGGTTGCATGGTTGCATAATCTCTTTCCACATAGATTCAATAGAAGTAGTTGAATGAATGATAGATTGATCATAAAAATTTGGTGAAACTATTTGTTCATGCTTTCTTTGGATGAATGATTTTCATTCAATGCGAAAAGCTAATCTGAACTCATAATGTGGATGCCTTAATGCATATTTGGAATGATATTGTTCAATTGATGGTATTGTTCAAAATATAATCTTAAGCACAAACCTTTGAAGATTGCACTTGCTTTGCGTAGTTGACGTGTTACCCTTTTTTGTGTGGCAAAACAAAGTCTTGTTAATTGTTATTAGTTTCACTTAGTCTTTATTGTCTCTTGATTTCGTAGAAGTAGTGTAGAACTCCTTTAACCCTATCCCTTTTCTCTTTTTTTTATGATCGTCAAAGCAAAAAATCAAAAAAAATATATAGAGAGAGCATTGACCTTAGAGTAGTTTGTCAAATGTAAGTCCCCTTGCAATAACCAACAATTCACAACGTCCATTGAGCTGATTCCATTGTCAAGATCTGACAACCCTAAACATTGGAATTGCCATATGATCTTCTTTGCAATCTTGGCATATAAGGCAGTTTTTCAAGAGAGAATAGAGCATCTTTGGACACCTTATTCTAAAAACGTGCTGTGTGGGTCACAAAACACGCATCAACAGGACCTCATTCTAAAGACTATCTTGGACATCGAAGTTGTTATGATGCCATCAAAAATGTATTTATATTAATGAAAGAGAAGAAATTTAAAGCTGAGGACAGCTCACTATATGACAAATATATAGGCTCCTGGTTCGCATTTCAGAGAGACATATCCTATGAGTACAAAGTTCAAAAGAAAATACTTTTCCAGCTATACTTTTAGTGAGATAAAAATATTACAGAAAGTATTAGAAACTATGCACAGAGAAGAATATACCCTAGATATATACTATAGTGAATACATAAATAATGGTTCCTAGCCCCTAAACAAAGGCTTTAAGATTTCTGATAGACAAAACTATTCTCATTTGTCCCCACAAACTTCCACTTTCCAGTTAGCTCCATCATGTGGTACCTGCTGCACTGTACCTGCGTCCTTGCCTTCCAGCATTGGTTCTGGAAGGGGCCAATGGGCAGGTGTAGCTGGTTTGGGCTTGGGTCAGTCCATAAGAACATGCCAACCTTGTTAGAAGAGTTGTCATTGATGTCAAGATTTGACTTAAATCAGATCACTAAAGTTAGTTATTTCATTATCGAGCTCAATAAAGTAAATTGATGGTGCTGGAATTCTACAGATTGCAGTCACTGATTTCAATAGGTATGATCTTAATTAGAAAATGAAGTCAAGAGATCCTCAGAATTTAGAAGTGAAGATAAGATATTCTTCAGATTCTATTTATACTCAGGTTTGTAGTTCAGTTTCAGATAAATCAAATATTTAATATTAGTCTCATGCGTATAAAGAATACAAGAGACGCAAAAATTACAAGCCACGCACGGGAAAAATAAAGAAGCATATAAAAAGCAATACAATACAATAATAAAAGAGACGCGAGAAATATAAGTCACGGCAGATATAAAGAAACGTATAAAAGCAGCTCAAACGCGTATCTTCAAATGTTATTGTGATTTAGTTATGAAAAGCATCGGGTTAACAATTGTTCATTATCAAATTAAAGTTTAAAGAAGTGATGCGGGCCCCGAAACTCTGGAAAGACGTGTTCTTTTGTTCAAAGAACGTATTCTTGAAAAAGGAACGTTGCTTTAATGATACGCGATTTTTAAAAATTCTTAACACGTCTTTTTAAAATAAACGTGCTTTTCAAAAAGTCCTCAAATACGTATTTAACTAATCAAATGTATTTCCGTATCCAACAGACGCGTCACTAAAATAGCGAACATTATATTAATGATATAAGAGATGCGATTTATTTCTAGAGTGGTGCCGTTTTCAAGAGATACGTCTAAAGGAAATGACGTCTTTTAATCAAGAGATGCGAATGAAGTTAAAGATATCTTCTTGAACAGATGCAATTTGTCTTCTAAAACAGTTCGATCTGTTTATGCAATTATATCAAAGGAAATTCAAATTAAACAAAGAGGTGTGATGCTTCTTTTAAAGGATATGCTCATTCGATGGAAAGGATATCATCATCCATTGCATTGTTTGAAGGGTTGGATCTGCTTGTTAAATCAAAAATGTTTAACAGATTTTAAAACTGAAAAATTAAAGGTGTTAAGATAGAAATAAATCTAATGAAGAGGTGTGAATAAATTATTGTGCTCTTTCATCAAGTGTTGCAACCTTCGAACAAAATATATATTGGACATTCATTTTAGTCTTGAAGGTGTGGTTGTGTAAATTGAAGACTTGCAGATCAGTCAGATTCCTACCTCCTTGTGTGGGCTGAAGGTGATATTTTGGATCACATAGAGCAGATTGGAGAGTTGGGCTTGTGCAGATCAGATTGAAGGCAGTCTCACTTCCATCAAGCCAAGGTTTGGTGCCTTGCATTAGGGGTTGGTGCTCCTTGTAGGCAGGGGTCTACTAAATTTTGGAGAGGTCTAGGTGTTCCTTGTGGAATTCATTCTACTAAATCATCTTATTGTAAATTTGTAGGTTGGTGCCTACTTGAAAAAGAAATTACTTCAATAAAGTTGTGTCAACTTGTGGAAATTGGTTCATATCAAAAAGTTGATTGTAATAAAGTTTGAAAAGATTAAGAAATAAAAGTTTGTGATTGATTTACTGATTCACCCCCCCCTCTCAGTAAATCTTTTGTGCTCTTCAAACCTGTGGCCTGAGAGTAAGTGGTGCTTGAGTTCTTGCCCAGCAGCCTTCCTCTTTGCCATCTAATGATGTTCAGCCCCTTCTTTCATAAGTTCGTCTACCCAAAATTTTAATTAAATCATAAAGAAGAAGCTGTTCTATAGTATGAAGTCAGTGTTGTTGATATTCATGATTCTGCATCAATTGAAAAATGCTGTCGTCATGTTTTCAACATTATTTGCAAATTTCAAGTAGGAATCTGGGCATCAGAGTCCCCAACTTGCTCCCAAAGTGTCAGAGGAACCCTTCCAGGTTGTTGATGGCTCTTACTGCACTGTACCTCCTTGCAACTTGGAAGAGCTTCCATTTTGACTTTGAGCCTTTTATGAGTGATGATCTACTCCAATGGGCTTGGGAACAGTTGTACGGTTGATGGACAAAGGAAAAAAAGGCATTGATAGTGTTATAAGATACATAATTCCTGGTGATGTTAGGAAGTGTTTTCTGCTGCATATCACCATTGCTAGTGGTGGTAGGGGTTTTGTTCTGCTGCAAATGGACCCTAGAGGGCTGTAGCTTGGCAAGTAAAAAAAAACTGACCAAATAGAATTGAGTAACTTATAGAAAAGGATGCAAAATTCTGTTGATGATCATAGTGATAATTTACAATATCTTGAGAGCTAGTTCGGGGCATTCCAACTTCCAAACAATCCAACATGATTGTCAATGGATTAAATGATCAATTGAAGGAATATGTTGAGGCTCTCAAGCCTACTGATTTGTATGGAATTATTTTTCAAGCTAAATTGTGATAAGTTGCTTAATAGCAAGAGAAGAAGCAGGCTTGATGTACACTCCCTGAATTAATTTAAATAGAACAGAAGTTAATATTAATACAAGACAGCCACATAACATGAATTAAGATCTGATAGATCAGCTAGGGAACAATTGAGGAAGAAAGACTAGTGTTTTTCAAAGACAAAAACCCTCATAGCCTTTTAGTGCAGTTCTACTCAAGGATTGTCAATGTGCTACATCAAGTAAAGATTACTGGTTTTTAGCTCTAGTTTTTTATTTCAGAGTTATTGAGGTTTGGGATTCCAGCTTTGGGAGTGCAGTTTTTCAGAGTTTCCAATGTGGAGATTGATATTTTATTGTTGCTTTTATCAAAGTTATTTTTGGTGAGCCAATACTTTGCAGGCCATGAACATTTTGGAAATTTTATTGCTGGATGTGCTACTTTCCTGGCCATACTATTTTTGCAGGGTCTATAATGCCAAAAATAAGAAGTTGCCACAGGATTAAGGCTTAGTGCTGGCCGTACTATCTAGAAAGACAGTTTCATACCAATTATCAGGCCATACAAATTGAATGGGAAGATTTTCACATTATTCGCTCTTGTTTGGAAATCAAACTTATCTATTATTTCGTCTTTTTCTGTGACTAATTCATTGAAGGAGTTGTTGTAGGTTTCAATGATCAACTAACTCTATGTTTCCCATACATCTTAGTCCATTCTAGCCGCTGTACTACTACTGCTAATAATTATTGAAAGAATGTGAACTTGAATCTGGCCAAACATATTCCAGTCCAGCTTATTAGGTATTTCATGAGGATTCACAGCAGACTACTGAATTTTTTATTGCTGTCCGAGTGTGTCTAAGCTGCACAGCTCTCAATAATGCCTGCATGGAGTTTTCCATACAAGTGAAGATTTAATTTCAATGTTTGGAGAGTGATTACAAAGGTTTAATGCTGCGACTTGCTCCAGAACTGCAAAACCTTTGCCATTCATACCATATATGAGGACTTTTTCACCAGCACTAGTACAGTTTTGGCTTATGTCAGTCTTTGCAGCAGTGGCATATGGTTTGTTCCATCATATTTTATTATCATGAAGTTAATATCTTTCCATTACATTCATAATATTACTTGCAGCTGAAACCCTAGTTCTAATTTTGTTATTCTGGGTACTCTGATAATTATATTATCTCTGGTTCTATCAAATAATTTCAAAGTAATATTGGATAATTTACCATCAGTACTTTTAATTAACATTGTAAGATGTTAGACGGTTTGCTGCTGAATCCCAATTATTATTGTAAGAGATATTGGTCGATTGATCTGCTGAATCCTCTTTATTTTTCAATATATTATCTGTCATGCTTGGCATGTATTAGAATCAAGACTAAGATCAAGTGATATAGTCTGCCATTTTGACATGGATGCAATTCCACTTGTATTCAGCCAATTTGACTTGATTGGAATTTGCATAATGTAATGTCCCCTTTTTGGCACCATGTTGTTCAGTGAGCTTCAGCCAGTTTGCAGGGTTTTCCGAAGGCTTCTAGGTGAATTGGGAGGATTCCAAGATTGTTGGAGGATTCTTGCCAGCATTTTCAAGGTGCATTTGCAGAGGATTGCCAAAGTGTTTTTTGGGCTTTTCTAGGTTTTTTGAGATCTTTGGTGGGCAGTATTGCTATTTTTAGCAATGTCTATTTTTAGCACTTACTATTTTTAGTAAGTTTCAGTGCGCCTTATTTTGGGCTTATATGGGGTTTGAACACACTTACTATTTTTAGCAATTTTCTATTTTTAGTAAGTGCTATTTTGGGCAATTGGTCCCTGGAAAAGTTCAGATTAGGGTTTCCAATTTTGGCAGGGTTGGCATTTTTAGTGGTGAGTTCTGATAACTTTGGCATATTATTTATCCGTCATCACTTAAATCCTCGAAAAAGTTGATTTTATGACTTAAGTTATAAAGTCATTTTGGGCCCCCTTGTATCCCTCATGCCTAGACTTAACAACTTAAAGTTGTTTTAAAAGGTGGTCATGCTCTTCCTAAGTTGGACCCCAAAGTTGGAAAAATAATGTGAAAAAACAAAATAAATAATTTATTCCTTAGGTTGGGCATCCCATTTGGAGGGAAAAGGAAATTCAAATTTGGTGCCCTAATCTCTATAAAAGCTCACCTCTTACTCTCATTTTCATTATGCAATTTGAAGATAACAAAGTGTTGTCGAATTGGTGATAAAATTTGGGCTTTGAGGACAAAAACCCTCAAGGTTGGCTCTAGTTTCGGAGTTGCAAGATACTCCCTAGCTGGACATGGGTGTGGCTCCATTGCAGGGGTCGCCATTGAGCTTATTGGTGATGGCTTTCAGTTTGCTTTCAGTTCTGGTTTCATATGATGTTTTCTAGCTTTATATTTTGGTGTGTTAACTAATCTTACAGAGTTTTGGAGTGACTGGAGGAGATTTTCAGAGCTACTTCTTTCCAGTCATGCCTTTTTCCTACACCTAGGCCTTACCATGTTGGCAAGCAGCTAAGTGAAGCATTGAAGATTTGATTCTAGGTATTGGTCCATTCTTCCACTCTACCTTGGGCGCCCCTATGATCCAATTTGCAGATTTTTCAGTTGAGGTTCTGATTTTCTAGAGGGAATCACCCCTCTTGTTGGCTGTACATCTTGGCCCTAGAGGGACGTGGGGGTGTAAGGAGCTTTCACCTCCTTCTTGTAGCTGTTTTGGTTGCTGTTTGGTGGTGTTCATCTCTCTATTGGCATTGATCAGTTTGGAGGAGTTTCTTGCTGAATTGGGTGATGTTCTTGGGAGTTGTGCCCTAATTAGGCTTGCTATCCAGGGGTGTTCCAGACCTGAGATTCCATATCAGACCTGTGATAGTGGTTGTTCAATCCATTTTCAGACCTCCATGTGGCATTGTTGAGAGTGGGAATGTTCCTTGATGTTTGGGGAAGACTTTGGGAGAAGTGCCAACTTGTAGCTTGCTGGTTGGTGAAGTTTCAGACTTGATAATAGCGTCTTCTGAGTGTTGCAGACCTGCTGCAACTCATTTTCTGAGTTAGACCAGACCTCTACTTGCTTCCACTTTCAGGTATTCAGTTGATGTTTTCATTGGGGTTCTCATTTCCAGTGGGCTGATTGTACTTGGGATGTTATCTTATTTCTAACTCATAGCAGCTAGTTGTAATTGTTGATATCTTTAGATTGAGCTCATTGTAACATTGACTTGGTAGTACCATTCAGTTAATTTCTCATATTTGGTTTTCATTGCTAAGCCCACTGAATAAGTGGCATTCCCACTAAATAAGTGGATGATCTCTTTCAGTTTCATGTAATTCCCACTAAATAAATGGATGAACTTTCTTTTCTTTCATGTTATGCCCGCTGAATAAGCGGAGGATCTTTCTTTTTGCTTTGGTTGGCTTGCCACCAAATGCTTTCTTGCTAGCTATAATTCCCACTGAATAAGTGGATGTTTCATTTCATGCTTTGGAGATTTCAAACTCACTATTTACTCGCTAAGTGGTCTAACAAAGGAACATGGAGTAAACTAGAATTTACAGCAACAATAACAGAGCATAACATCACACGAGAATTGAGGTATTGCATTTATCCATCAAGTATATCAGCAATTACATTATTATACCATCATGTCCCGACTACCAATGAAGTGATCACATAAATAGCCAGCCAAGGTTGGTTGAGATACCAACCGTCAACAACGCTTCCTACAACTGCCTAACTGTCGAATTAGTTTCCAATTGCAACTTTACATTAATCTATGCACAAGTATTATTCTATTTCATATTTTATTTGTTTGGCCGACTATGAATTATTTATTTCTAATACGGTAGACTACACTGACTACGGCCAACTATGGCCGACTACACTCACCCCACTACACAAGTGGTTTACTTCTAAAGCATTTAATTGTAAGCCTTACCACTATTAAAATATTAAATGTAATATTGATGGTCATCTTAGCTTTTATTAGTCGTTAGTTTACTTTAGTTAACTTAGTGAGTTTTTAGTAACTTCTGTTTGCTTTAGTACGTTTTAGTATCTTTCAATTTTTTACCTTTAGTTTGCTTCAATTAATGATTTTTTCCTTTTAGAAACATCGTCTTGTAATTTTCTTTATAAGGAGCTTTCGTCTCCTTTTGTAAACACACAATTATGAATATCAATAATCATTTCATGGTATGAAAGCACAAGCTCGAACCTAATTAGCCGATTTTTTTGTCATAGGCTTATTTGCTATCAAAAATTGCAAATTTCTTCTGGCTTTTTTTCATGAGGGTTTCTTTGTAAAAATCGCATCATCAGTTAGAAGAAAATCGCGACTGTCTGAAGCTGATTTTCGTGGATCCAATCGCACGGATTTTTTAAGAAATCGTGGGTCTTCTGAAGCGCCTATTTGCAAAATTGTGACAACTGGATTTTTTTCATGAAATTGTGGGTTCGAAGTTTTCTTATTTTGCTAAAAATCGCATTTTAGTTTTGGCGGATTTTTTTCCTACCATGTGGCGAGCTTTTTCACCTGCGAGCTACAAAGTGACTTTTTTTTAGCAACATCTGTTTTTGCCGCGACTGTTACCTTCTGGAATTTTGACGGTTTTTTCTTGATCGTCGGCAAAGTGTTGCAAACATATTTTAAGAGTTTGTGCTAGGGCATTTATCAGCAATTTTTTTTTTCTCGATTTTTATGAAAATCGTGCAAGATTTTTGAAGCCGGTTTTTTTTTTTTTCTGAGCTAGGGTTTGCAGATTTGTACTTGTGGGTCTGCGTTTGCAGATTTTCATGGCAACTTGAAAAAAAAAAAAAAATTGTGAGCCAGTTTTTGACAGATTTTTCTAGGACAAATAAAATTTCTACAAAGTTTTTTCGAAATTTTTTTCTAAAAAAATTTGCTAAAGAGTTTTTGAAAAATTTCTATAAAAATTTTTTGCTAAAGTTTTTTGAGGATTTTTTATGAAAAAATCTTACTTTTCAAAGTTTTCGAAAGTTTTTTCTGAAAAATCTTACAATTCCTAAGCCTCTTTTTAGACGATTTTTGAAAAATTGTGAGTTGTGCTAGCTGATTGTCCAAGGTTTGTGCCAAAAGATCACAATGTTACCTCGTTTTTCGTGCTTTGGAAAACAGGAGGGATGGCATCTTTGTCCAATGTTATGTTTGAAAATACACAGAGGTTCAATGGAAAGAATTACAACACGTGGAAGCAGAGGATGCTTACCATCTTCGACTACCGATGTCTGGATGCGCTTGTTTTCTAGGTACGAAAGTTCATCCCACTACTGTTGGGAAGGACCTGTTGGTGTACGTTTTATCATCCACCGAACACACAGAATAAAATGTCCAAAGACACTCTATCCTCTCTTGAAAAACCACCGCGTATGCTAAGATTGCGAGAAGATCATATGGCGATTCCAAGGTTTCTTTAGTCGGGTCTCGACGTGTGGATAAGCTCAATGGTCGTTGTGATAATGCTGGTAATAAACAAGGGGACTTACGTAGAAAGTCTGCACAAGCTAGGGACTTAGGAAATTTATCTTTAAAGGTTCTCAATTAGGACTATCAATTGTGGATCTAAAAAAAAATGGCAAAAAGAATAGGGTTTAGGAAATCTAGTCTAAGCCTAAGAACTCAAGAGACAGTAAGGACTCGGTGAAGAGAAATAAACCACACTTTGTTTCGCCTCCTGCAGGACAACATACGCAAAGTGGGTGCAATCTTCAAGGGGTTTGTGAGAATAATTTTCAAACCTCGAATAAGGTTGAAGTTAGGCTTCCACACTTAGGAGCTCAGGCTAACTTTACGCATCGGATGAAAATCATCCATCCGAAGAAAGTATGAGCTACACTTCACCAATGAGTCAATACGATCAATCTTTCATTCAATTAACAACTTTTCAAAGCAAATTCTATCTAAGCTAACTTTAATTCTAATCTATGGTGGAAGATAATATGTAACCTCGCTTACTATTCAACAATAAGAAGTGATTCAAGGCAAATCATGCTCAAGAGCTTTTATCATTCAAAATAGTCTCAATGCGACAATATACATAACAAGTCTCCACACATTACAAATGAGGGGGCGAGCTCAATTTATAGGCTCCCCAATTACAATTCAATGGCCAAGATTGATTTCAAATCAACGGCCGAGATTACAAAATAAAACCCTAATTAGGGTTTGTCACTTTCGACCAATGAGAAAATTTCATTTGAGGACACTTGTCCTTTTTGCTAAATATAAACCAACAATAAAATAGAAAGTTGTTGCATGTTGATTTGGAACAATTTGATTGGTTGGAAGATGACGAGGCGCCACCTCAGCGTGCTGGATGTCTTCCTTGGTTGCTTCGTTTTTCTTCCACGTGCTTGCCTTAGAATATTTTCCCTGCCGATAACTCTGTCCGTTGTGCTTGTTCCCTCCTAACTTTCATCTTGGATTCCCTTTCAAGTGTCTAGAATTTGGAGAAGAATGCCTTTGTGCTTTCGCCACAATGGAGGAAATTGGAATTTCCTCTATGAAGTATTTCCTAGACTTAGCCAAATTTTGGCCATTCACGTTCATTTTGTAACATCATCTGGATCATTCAACACCATGCTCGAACGAACTTTTCCTGTGGATTTGCCTTCAATTCTGAATCTGGCTTGTGCTATGTAGGACAAATTCCATCCCTGGACAAGAATTTTATTCACTTCCTCTTTATTTTCTTCTTCACCCTTCCTGTTTTCCGTCCAACACTTAGTGAATTCTTCTCATCCTCTCCTTGGGCGGACTTCACATGAGCTTGGACGTTTTCTCTCTTAGCCTAAGTCGGACTTCAGGCCACTTTGGACAAACATCTCTAGAGATAAGTCGAACTTTCTCAACACTTTGACATTTCTTTTCTTGGTCTCGGTCGGACTTTGCATCATGTTTGCCATTGTACTTAGCGGATCTAATGGATGTCTGGACATACCTTCTCCAAGCAAAGTCGGATAAGGTTTGGACATGCTGAGCTTGGGCAAAGTCGGACTTTCTCATGCTTGTGCCATCTTTTTCCCTCACTCTATCTGGCTTGAAGCAGACTTGCCTCCATTCCATGCCTTTGCTTCTCCTTTGAAGACTCGCCTCGCGTCGTCATCCACCTGCAAGAAATAAAATAAACAATATCAGATTTTCTCTCTCCTGAATTTTTACCACTCTCTCTCCTGAAGTCACGATGAATTTAATTTTGCCCTTCAGATTTTATCTCTGGCCGGCACAAATTATCTTCCTCCAAAACATTGTCTGGCGAATTTGATTTCGTCCAAGGCATTGGAAATAAATTATTAAAATATTAAAATATTTTAATTTATTCCAACCCGTTCGTCTTCGACCCATGGCTATCTCGATTGTTCTTCCGTTTTTCTTGGCTGAGAGTGTATTTTCCGATTTCGTCCTAAATTTCGTCTAGCCAAACCAAAATTTAAGCCATTCCGTCAAAGATTTCATTGCCAGATCCTCATTTTTCTTTGCCGAGGCGAGATTTTAAGCTTATTTCACTCTGCCAAAGTCAAATACTTCCTTACTCAGTCGAATTTTTCTAGGCAATATCTTTGTCCGAATGTCTTCGTTAGGCGAATTTCCTTGATGTCTGACATATTCTTCCTCCTTCTGGCCAAGGACGGTCCTTCCTTTCTCCCTGCCTTGTGCATTTTTCTTGGGTCAAAGTTGACAATTTCTTCGCATTTTCTCCATACTTAGGCAAATTTTACCTCTTTTCCTCATCGTGTTAGGCACATTCCGTTTTATTCTTTGCCATATCCTGATCATCTTTAGCACATGTCCTTTCAATCTTGGCATTTGTCTTCTCGAAAGTGTCACAATACTTGGCCAACGTCTTCATTTCTCATCCCTTAGCCTCTTCACTTAGGCAAGTATTTCGAACTTTTTCTTGGACTTGGCATTGACACTTAGCCAAAAATCTTATCGTCTTATCATCTTAGGCGGACTTCCTTGGCATTTTGGACAAGTGTGGTGGACTTCTTAAGTCTTTTGGACGAGCATCTTGGATGTCCCTCTTTTCTAGGGCGGACTTCTTAGCTTCTAGCATTTGTCTCAACATTTTGCCTCTTGGAAATGATTCTCCACCTTTTTAGGCCTTCACACTTAGCTAAATTTCGAAATTTCCCTTTGCTGGGCCTCAACACTTAGCAAAATTTTGATTTTTTCTCACTTTACATGTCAAGGCGGACTTTAGAAGTGCCAAGGATGAGGATGGCGGACTTTAGAGCATGCAAGGACGTGTCTTCCAGCATATGGCGGACTTCAAGACCTTTTAGGACGAACCTCTTGGCATATGGCGGACTTCCAAGATCATTAGGATGTGTCTTTTAGTGGATGGCGGACTTCTAAACTCTTTGGCACTTCCTTCCTTGCACATGGCGGACTCCATCAACCTTTGGACATGCAGGGCGGACTTTGGAGGATGCATGGCGGACTTTCTAAGATGCAAGGATGGGCATGCTATATGCTGGGCGGACTTTGGAAGATCCAAGGATGTTCTCCATTGCTGCTGGGCGAACTTTATGACTTCCAGATTTTCACAAACTTCATTTTTTCTTCATTTCCCATGGCAGATTTCAGACTTGAACAGATTTCAAATGAATTTCATGATTTGAGAGCTGATTTTCCATGGTTTTGTTCTCAGATCTGATTGATTTCGGACTGGTTTTGACTGATTTTTCCAGATTTCGAGTGTTCTTGGTCTGATTTTTCACGCTTTTTACTTGTTTTTTTTCAGATTTTTCGAAAGATTTTCAAATTTTCATTTCGATTTTCTGAGAGATCTATTGAGTTTTTCGAACTTCTGAGTGCGTTTTCAGAACTTGGGACCCTTCTAAAAATAGAAACTTTCCAAAAATAGAAACTTTCTAAAAATAGAAAAAGCAACCCTAAAAATAGGGAACCTCGTTTGGTCCAAAAATGCCAAAAATGAAAAATCGAAAAAGCAACTTTTCCTAAAAAATAGGAAGTCTTAGAATTGGCCGAATTTACAGTCGATCTTCGTCTCTTGGGCCTTCTGAGCGCTTCCATGACGTCTACGCACAGATTCAAGCATGAATTACTGACTTGGCTCGGATGACTTGCAAAAAGACTGACTGACTCGGAACCCTCAAAATGATGACCTCATTGTAAAAAGACAAGTGATATGCAGTTGCAACACTGAGGCAAAAAGCGAAAACAGGGGGTCCCCATTTGCAATGGGGCGATGTGTGAAATGGTCACAACAGGACCAAGACAAGCATGATGGAGGTAATAGGGAGGTAGTCATGCTTCTAAAATTATCTGTCACCGATGAGATGTTACCAGAAATACCATCTAGTAAGTCTGCTACGGAGATCTGGAAGCATTTGAACGATCTTCATGAGACCTCAAATAAGGGAAGGGATTTCATTCTAAAGAATATGTTGTTCTCTATTATGATGGATGACCAAGTGTCTTTGCAGGAGCACTTGATGAATTCGCAACCAATTGGAAGCCATTGGTCGTAAGATGGAAGAGGAGGATATGGTGGTGATCACTTTGAAAAGGTTGCCATGTTCTTATGAGCACTTCATTGAAACTCTCAACATTACATCCACCAATATTGACTTGAAGTTTGATCAACTGTGCAATAAGCTTTTGCAGCAAGATAGGTGGAGGAAACAATTTGGGAGCAGCAATGAGTCTCCTGGTGTTGAACAAGCATTTACTACCAAGGACGTTGGCAAAGGAAAGTCCACTCAGCAGAAAGGACGAGGCAATTCGAAGGAGGGCTCCAAGAAGTCTATTACTTACCATTATTGTGGGAAGATTGGTCATATACAGAGGTATTGCAGAAAGCGGTTGGCTGATGAGAAGTCCAACCAGGAAGCGTCTCAGCAAAGTGCTCATGTGGCAAAGCATACTAAGCAGAAGGAGTCTACATACTATGCATTTTGATGACCAGCACACCATTTGAATATGGGTAGACTTAGTTTTTTGTTTGTACGATGACCATTAGGGGAGGGTATTAAAATATTAAATGTAATAATATTAATGGTCATCTTAGCTTTTATTAGTCGTTAGTTTACTTTAGTTAACTTAGTGAGTTTTTAGTAACTTCTGTTTGCTTTAGTACATTTTAGTATCTTTCAGTTTTTTAGCTTTAGTTTGCTTCAGTCAACAATTGTTTCTTTTTAGAAACATCGTCTTGTAATTTTCTTTATAAGGAGCTTTTGTCTCCTTTTGTAAACACACAATTATGAATATCAATAATCATTTCAACCACCATATGCTCTCACCTTGGCCACATCGGGATCTAGGTGATCAAAAAGTGGAGGGTAGCTTAATTCAATTGCTTATCATTGATTGTTTTGGCTAACGCTAACAGTGCAAAATTGGAAAAAATTAAGGGTGGGTTATTACACATATCCCTATTGGCCATTTATGCATTGATCAATTCTATGGCTTTGCTTCTATTGTATATTGGTTGACTAGCCACCAATATGTTTCAATTTGATTTCATTGTCCTCATTCTAGTTTTTATATACTCTCACCTTGCCCATATCAGGAACTTGAGGATCATAAAGAGCTGGGATTTGCAAAAATTTCTTATGGGTTTGAGACTTTGGGCTAATGCCCTGCAAAGGATATTACAAGTTAAAATTAAAGTAAAGAAAAAGTAAACAATTAGAGAGAAATATGGAAGTAGACCAAGTGAAGGTTTAGAGAAAAGTCCAGACCAGCAGAATTCCATTGCCATTCCCAAATTTGACAAATGCAGAAAATCAGGCAAAATTGACAGCTGATTAATGTGCCAGCCAAAAGATAGCTAAAACTAAGCACATTTGGTAGCTGCAGAAAGTGTAGACTCCAGACCTTGGGGATCCTTCAAATGCTAGAGCAAGCCCTTGCTTCACAGATCTAGCTACAACAGGTAGTTTTGGCAGTCAGCATACACCAAAATCAGATGGTGCCGATAATTCACATTGCTTCCATTCTAGGCAGTTGGTCTTCTCCATACTTTCATATTCAGAGTAGCATTGCAGTTGAATGTAGGAAGTTTCATATTGTCATTTCAGTAGCAATATGGTATAGAGCAAGGGAATCATTAGAGCAGCATTGTTGATGTCCCCCAGTGATCTCTGGATGATCTATTGTTGAGCTTCACCTGTAATCTTGCAAATCTAGCGATCAAAAAAGAGGAACAACCCCAACATTGCTGGAGTTTCTACACCAAGTACATTTCTCCAGGACTTACCTCATGTCATTTGCGCTAGGTTGGCAGTTATTGTTCTTTTTCTTGCTTAATAGTTCATTATGTGTTCATTTCATTTCCAGCACCACGTTAAGCAATATTATTCTATGTTAAATGCCAATTTCATAAGCAAACACCTCTGACCTCATCAAGCAGGGTACTATTTTTATTCAGCCTAAAATCTTGAAAAACAGCTAGTACTTAATTTTACTGCTTCAAATTGAAATATTCACTACTGGTGAAAAAAGAGGACTCAATGAGTATTCATAAAAATCTCAAGCATGGGGCATCAACGAAGTTGTGGTCATGAGTCAAATAAACAACCATCAATCAATTAGCAGATCAGAGTACACAGTGGAAGCAAAACACAAACATGTTAATAATCAAAATGATGACATTCTTCACTAATTCTCACATAAAACTCAATACATCACAGCTTTCACAGAATTACATCATAACACACCACACTTCTACATTTGTTCCAATTACAAACACACCTTGTTTCTATCTTTACTCTCAACTATAACAACCAACACTCACTCTACATCTAACTCAAGATGTGAACTTTTCTAGTAATTTCCCTCCAAGCTGCAGTCACTCACTTGCCAACAACTATCTCTCTGAGTTCTTACATTTGGACTGCATATTTATCTTTGTTCATTCTTGTCCATTGCAAGAGGAAAGAAAACAGGTGAAGAATATGAATCGACTAACTTCAGCTATTACAAAATGAAGGCAGGTTCATTTTTTGAACATTATTGGATTGAACATTCATCATTGAGTTCAGAAGCATCTACAAACTGCTGTGAAGCTCATGTAGATGTCAACTTTCTGTTCTTGCTTCATCTCCATCTCATCCTCAACCTATGATGTTATCCCATGGCTTACAAAATATTTAAAGACCTTTGAAATTCACAAATCCTTAATTGACTTTAAAGCCTCAAAATGTAAACTCAATCGTTTAGTCAAAACCTGAACTACAACTAACAAGTTTCTTCAAGACCTTTAAATTCTTTAAGACTCTGTTAGGCTTTCAAACTTCCAAATGCATTTGGAAAAAATCATCAAGACTTGATCAAACAACTATGAGACTGCCATTTCTTTCTTTTCGGTGAGTTTAAAAGCATTTCTGGAACCCCATCCACATAACACTTTACTCTGTCATTGATCCAGAAAGATCTGATGATCCAAAAGAAATTTTGAATGCATTAAGGCCCATACTCCAAAAGCTTATCAAAAGATCTCGAAACGATTTCTAGGTCATCCACATATATTCAAATCCAATATTGATTTGCTTCCACATGTTGCTCTAATCTTAAGTAATCCTATTTGTGGAGCAAATATCAAATCTGACAGTGTACATGTCCCTTGGTAAAAGGGACCACAAAACTTAATACATGATTGAAGCCTTGAAATCCTCCTTCTACCATTGGAACGCGATTGATCCAATGGCTCCGGAATATCTTCTAACCAAAGCTCTTTTGCAGCCTTGAGTATAGTGTAAAAAGTTAAAAACTCTGCAAGTAACTTGCTAATACTGGTGAGCCAAATAGGGTTGGTGAGTTGCTAGCAGATTATTCGTGAGTGATCAGCAAAAAACTCAAGTCCATGGATTAATCTTGCCAGGCAGAAAAAAAGAGGAGTTGCCTACTAAAACACTCATATTCAGTCTTTTTTCACACTACATCCATTTGAGCTTTCAATTTTGACCTATTTTGTAGATTGCATTTGATTGCAAGCAATATTGTGTGATTACGAGCTATGTCATCGCATTCGGAGAATTTCAACCATGAGGTTCGAAATTCGGCAAATTTCAAAACAAGATTAAAAATTCGTTCAGATTCGCCTATATTCGTTTGCCTAAATAGCATAGGTTTTTTAAATAAAAAATATTTAGAAAAACGGAGTTCCCGTGACGGCGGATGGCCTCCGTCAATAACGAAACCCCAACTGTGACTGTGCTTGTCAGAGCCCTGTTCGACCACTTTTCCGTCGTCGATGATGGCGATAATGGAAAGCCTGTGCACGACAACTACTCTCGTCCTAGACTTCACCATCCGGCGCAAGGCATCCTGACTTCACAGCAAGCACGCGCTTCGTCGATGAGTAGTATGGAAAGGGCTTTCGGGAAAAGCCTAAAATTTAATAACAAAATTAAAACATATGTCCATTAGTGATTTATTTTTGCTTTTTATTCACAATGTTTTAATATTTGAAAATAAATAAATTAAACTTTTACTATATTAATTTATTATTTAATATATAATTTAATTTATCAATTATGTATATATATATTTTTTTTTTGTCAAGGGGTAAACGCTTTTGATTGGAGCTATGAACCAGAATACAACCATTCAATAATACCACCCCAACGGGGTTTGAACCTTGGTGGCAAGAACAACAATGTCCCCTATAAACCATCACACCATGCCAATACCAGCATCAATTATGTATATATTAATAATATTTAAAATTTAAATTATATTTTGAAACATATTTATTATTTATTTTGCTTTGTATTTATTATTATTTATATATGAATAATATTTAAAATTTAAATTATATTTTTAAATATATTTATTATTTATTAGCTTTATTAATATATTTAAACATATTAGTATATCAATATTATTTTTTAATTATTTTAAGTATATTACTTATATTTTTAAAAAATCAAAATTATATAAGGTGAATTTAATCCGAATTTTTTACTTTTCGAATTTTTCCTTTGTCGAATTTCATCCGAATTTCAATGTTGCCGAACTCGAATTCAAATTCGAACGCGGTGACTTAGATTACGAGTGAGTATTGATTGATTTTAGTGAGTTTTTTCAGCCGCACTTAACAGGCATGTAAAAGTTTTCTATTTTTTGTTTTTGTGTTGCTTTCATCCTTGCTGCTAGGGTTTACTTTTTTTAGTGTTTATGTGCAATTTTTTCTTTTTTTTACTTTTATGCTAGGGTTTGATTTTGTTTTTTGGCAAGAAAAATGACATCTGCATCAAACAGAAATGATGGCAAGCTTAAGCACCCCATGCAAAAACATGGCACTTGGGTACAGAACCAGGAATAATAATATGCAGTGTTACCTGGGGACGCATCCCCGGGTCTAAATCCCCCCGTCCCCATCGCAGGGACAGAGGACAGCAGCAGTGTACTATGTTTTTTTTATTTTGATTTTCATATTGTAATTGAAAAAATAAAACTATATGGCAGCAATGTAGGCTTTGGGCATTTTGTTATACGTTTATAACTTCTATATTATTGTTTAATATCACATTCATATTCACGATGAATTCTGAATTCTGAATGCATATTGAGTATTGACAATGAATTCTTAACACAAATGTTATATGCTGAGTTTCTATAATGTATATATGCATGCTTTATCCATGTTTTCATATGAATATTTAAAGTTTCCCTATATATTTTAAATTTTTCTATATTTTATATAGCCGTCCCCAAATTTGGCCTGAAAAAACGGAAACTTGGGAACTCGTCCCGCTGTCCCCGTCCCGAAAACTTGGGGTAACACTGTTAATATGCAATTATTGTAGGTTGTATGAAAAAAGGCATCAATTGCCTCAAAATTCACTTTGCAGAGTGATCAGCTGACATGAATCTCGAGATGATCAGCTGGCACAAATCCCACAACTTTTTTTCCAAAAATCGAAAAAATTCTGCAAAATGTAAAATACTCAGGTGTGAAACCCTAGGCACAGGAGGCACGATTTTCCAAAAATCGTCAAAAAAACAGGCTGCCCGAAAAAATTGCGATTTTTAGAAACCTGCAAAAAAACCCTCAATTTTTTTTTCAGATCACGATTTTTTTCAGAAATCGTGATTTTGCAGCAGAAACGGTCACCACAAACCCTTTAGACACAGAAATTGCGTGAAAACAATGCCCACGAACTTCAGAAAAAATGCACGGAAAAAAGAACATGCCCAGACAGTCGTACAATTTTGTAAAAAACTCGCACGATTTTCTTCAGCTCATGCGATTTGCAGCGAAACAGGCACAATTTTTCTGCACAAAAAAAGCCACGAAATGGCATGCGCAGAAGGCAGAAATCCAACGCAAGACCCACAATTTTTCACAGTAAAAATGGTGCAATTTTTACAACAAGAGAACCCTTGACTTTTTATTAAAAAATCGAACAAAAGCTTCTAAAAATCTTTTTCAAAATTTTTAGGGAAAAAACCCACGAATTTTATTACAAAAAATTGCCTCTGCGCTGATACCATGAAATGGTAATTAATTGATTAAAACAAGGAGAGGAATACTCCTTTAATAATAAATTACAAGACGATGTTTCTAAATCAGAAACAATCGTGAACTAAAGCAATAAACAGGCAGTTACTAAAAACTAACTGAAAGCAATCTAAGTTAACTGAAAAAAAACCAGACGACTAAGATGGCCATTAAATATAACAATATTACTTTAATATGGTTGAGATGTGCAGATATGACATGCAACAGACCTTGAGGTAGAGCAAGAGATCAAGGCTCTCCTTGACTCTTATGAGGAGAAGAAAACAAGGAAAAAGAGGACAGCTAAGGCAATGGTAGCTGTCATGAGTTCTACAAGCTCAGATGCAGATTTAGGAGGCTCTTCATCTTCAATTGGCCCACAAGTATAAGGATCTCATACTGCAGCTAGCCATCATTCATAATCACAATCTCAGGCAAATAGATTCTTCATTCCTCGTAACACTCTTAATGTGCAACCTTTGTTGGAAAGTCCTGCATAGTAAAAGCATACCATTTAATGTAACAAGGAGATCTTACTAGGAAGCATTAAAATGCATTGACTGTAGCGAGAAAAGGACTCAAAGCACCAAGCCCTTGTGAGTTCAGTGGGCCATTGTTGGAGGATGTTGTCAAAAACACTGATGTTCTAGTTAAAGAACAAAAGGAAATTTGGCAAAAGAAGGTTGCACTATTTTATCTAACCAGTGGGCGTATGCTAGCAACCTTACACTAATCAACTTCATCATGTCTTTAGGTGGGCAGTTGGTGTTCCTGAGGCCAATTGATGCCTTGAATGAAGCAAAAAATGTCAAGACCTTACACATGTTGGATGAGATAGTAATAGAAGTGAACATGGAGAATGTTATGCAGGTAGTGATGAACAATATTGTTGCATATGTGGTAACAAATAGACATCTTGAGGCAAGACACCTTAAACATTTTTGGAGCCCTTATGTCACCCATTGTGTTGACCATCTCCTTGAGGATATAGGCAAACTTGAGTGGATCAATATCATGGTGGAAGACAAGAGAAATGTTACAAAATATACCTACAACTACCCATGTGCCCTCAATCTTATGAGAAAGCACACTGACAATAAGGAGCTTACGCAATCAAGAGTCACATGTTTGCAAACAATTTCATCACATTGCAGAGTATTGTACCTGCATGGCCATCTCTTGGATGCATGTTTGTGAGCAGCAGGTGGTTGGACAATCCTTACTTGAGGAAGGTCAAAGGGGAGAGGATTATGAATAACATTTATTATTATTTGTTTGCGCAGCACATGGAGGAAATCATCAAGGTAAGTTTACATTAAAAATTTCTGATATTTTTAAATTTATGATGTTATAATTTTCTGATTCTTTATTTTTTATTTTTCTAATATTTTAGTTTGATAATTCTTTAATTTTAATTTTATTTTCTGGTTTTGTACATTTTTTTATTTTATATAATTTTCTATGCTCTCTTGTTTTAGATGTCAGAACCATTGGTTAGGGTTCTACAATTGATGGATGGCAAGAAAAACCCCATGGATTATGTGTATGAGGCCATGGACAAAGCCAAGGAGGCCACCTAACATTTGTATGGGGCAAACAAAAACAAATATGAACCCATTTGGTATATAATTGATTGGATATGCAATCAACAACTCCACAAACACATTCATGATACTGCCTACTACTTGAACCCAAAGTTATTCTTCTCCAATTCCTTCAAGGCAGTTGAAGAGGTTATGGATGGCCTCAAAACATGCATGTGAGGATGGTCCCTAATAAAAACATTAGAGACATCACTCATGACAGATTTAGATTTATAAGGGAGCAAAGGGGAGGTTGTTTTCTTCACCTCTATCCATTTGAGAACAACTCTGTAACTTAATAAATACATATATATGTGGGTGCATGTACGTGGGTGTGTGTTTGTTAAGTTTAACTAAGACTTAAGTCTAATGTTTAACTTTAATTAATCTTAAGTTTACTAAATTACTTACAAAGTTCTAAATGTTGACCTAGAAAATTTGTGCTGGAAAAGTTTTAGTGCAACAACACCTAATTTTTAAAAACTCATCATCCACATTTTGTCCTAGCCATGTAATGCTTTCGAGTGTGAGAACAACTGAAGTGTATTTTAGGTCATTCAAAAAAAGAAATGCAATAGGTTGACAAAAAAGTGATTGAATGACCTCGATAAACCTTTAGTTGCATGCCAAGAAGTTGGAGGAGTTGGAGACACATGAGACAATTGACCTTAATGGCAGTAATCCATATTCAGATTAGATTGGTGAGGATGTGAAGCCTATGTTTTCTGCAAATGAGATTGCCAATTGGAGAGGGAGGCAACAGAACGGGCAACAGATGTTGGAGGTAGAAGGTGAAGCATCAAATAGGGGTTTCACGAAGGCACATCATATGCCTAAGGCCCCTATAAAGGATGATATTGTTCCTCAACAAGAAGCATTGCCATCCAATTTGTGGGTACCCATACAGCCACTTAGACGCTTTAGTTGTAGAAGAAATTTGTACATTATGAAACTTGATGTATCATATGATTTTATGAAATACAACAATATAGCATGTATTGAACTTGTTTTTAATCTATAAATGTAGGAAAACTGATTATGGGTTCTCTTAATTCAGTCTTATGAATGCTTTGAAGATTATTTTACAAATTTATGTGTTTTTTAAAAAATTTGTTGAGTTTTTGAAGTCTCGAGTCCATGTCAAATTTTAGAGCTGTCAAGTTTTTGCCAAGTCTGAGTTTTTGAACTATGCCCTCAAGTGCCCAAATGTTGTTGACCAAGTTTGATCAAACAACTCTCAAGCTTCTTCCAGCTCAACAAAGCCCTACAGTTTATGCACTATAAAAATGCCCACAAAGCATCCAATAGACATTGATCTGTTTTAGGTGAACGGTTCTCAATCCCTTTCAAGGCCAAAAGAAATCCAAAGCTTAATTCATTCTTTTAACGCACAAAAGCCTTCCTTTGCCATTGGATCCAAATCTGATCCAACAGTTCTCCTAGCCCTTCATAATCCAATGGAGGAAAAGCTTGATACACAATTTTAAAGGTCTGAAAGTTCCCTCATGTTGTTGATCCATCTAATCAGGCAGTTCTACTAAAGCAATTGATTTTAAAGATTTTAAGCCACATCTTCTATGACAAATATGATGAGCTCACAAGTATAGAAGCATTAAACCCAAAATCTCTTTGATGTTCCTAAATTTCTGGTCAAGATGCAGGTAATCTTGCCTTTCCTAAGATGTTCCTGCATCAATCCAACTATGCCAATTGTTTTATTTTACATGCGGATAGGTTGACTTGTTCAGTCACCTAAGTGCCATCAAACCTATGAAAGGTGGATAGGGTGATCCCAGGACATTGTGCAGTGGTTTAGACCTAGTAATAATATAGCCATATGTGGTTTAGGAGCCATTCTTTCATGAATTGTGAGTCTTCTAATCCTTTATGTAACACTTATAAATTGTCTTATAAGCTTTATTAATTACTCATGCAGAACTTAGTGACTTCTTGAGATTATATTCATTTCATGATTGAATTTCCAAGAATGATATATTGGGTTAAAACTTATAACATCAAGTGTCTTGAGCATTCTTCAACTCTTTAATTATGGTTTTCTGTGAAAGCCTATCCTCGGAAAAAAAAATTCAAGAGAGAATAGGTCCAGCAAAGTATCCAATAAAAGAATCTACACAATATAAGCTCACATCCTGGTCCATCTGAATTTGAGAATCCTGAAGCGTCTTATTCAGGTCATTCATCAAAGCATGTTTTGTCTGTCCAAAATAATCCCAAATGCTAACCTGTTTTACAATAAAATACATATTGATATAAGCCCAACAAATCATATTGAGATAAACAATTCAATACAATCTGAAACAGAAAAACTAAAGCTTAAAATGCTTACTTGCTCTGGAGCAAGGTTGAAGAGCTCACATGCTCTCCTACAAAGCTCTCTTATGGTATCCTGAAAGAAATTCGGGATGGCGATTGAGGAAA
The DNA here is from genome assembly GCA_007258455.2 of Sequoia sempervirens. Classification (NCBI taxonomy): domain Eukaryota; kingdom Viridiplantae; phylum Streptophyta; class Pinopsida; order Cupressales; family Cupressaceae; genus Sequoia; species Sequoia sempervirens. Next base: position 354,018,733 of record VDFB02000017.1, on the reverse strand, counting down.
AATGCCAATGCAACAACCCAACTCTTATTAACAAATTTTGTTGTATACAATACAATCGCATACCAATATATCATTATTAGAAATGCAAAAGGAAAAACAGAAATAAACAACAGCCATATTTCTTAGAGAATGAACATTTATTAAAATTCAAAAAGGCAGAATCATTGGACTGACAAATCAGTCAGCATTTTGTCAATCAAGTTATCTACAAAATCCAAATTACCAATCTAATTCAACTTTTTACAATGTTTCTTTGATACTTTCACTTCAAAAGAAACTAAGCATATCTTAAGACTAGATGGTGTTTTAATTTCATATTGAAAGAAGATTCAATGAAAAAATACCCAAAATGTTAGCTAAAACACTGCCAAAATTATATAGTGATAGTATTATCTTACAGCCAAAAACATTTACTTAGTAGAAATAACTTGACTGATAAATCATTGGTTTATTGAAATGTCCTAAGTTCCTAACACATCAATCATATCAGGTCTGCCATAGAGTGATTAATAAGTTTATCAGGGCTAAAAATCAGTATCTGAAATCATCAATGAAAAAATAATCTAAAGTTAATAAAATAAAGGAAAAGAAAAAACCTTTTTGCTTATTTTAACAGTTACTTGGTTTCCTTTTGGGATCACAATCAATCGAAGACGTAATGGATAAACCTCTACTGCTAAATCCTCTTGGGAAGAACCTGATGTAATTACTTTTCTTGCTATAGTTGGTCCCCCTCCATACCTGCAATGGAAGGTCTAATTTGTGAACAGCCAACAAATCCAGAGAATCATAAACATACTCAATACCAAAAAAGAATCATAACAAATAAACAAAGGACGACTGATAAAATGTGCTCTTTATTAATAATATGAGAGTGCAAGGACATTAATAGAATAATTGGAGATGCATCTTCCTTCCCTATATGAAAATGGACAAAAACTGCAATCAAGAAAAAGATAAACCAATTACTTGCTCATTACTACATTATTTGCCGTTGCCCTTGGTTGGCTGTATAGCGTCTATTTATGGTCTAATAAAGAGTATACCAGTGTTTCTCCAAATTTCAGGGACCAGCGGGTGGGTTCCAGGGATGGCAATGGGGTGGCTATTGAAATGATATATAAAAAAATAAAAATAAAATTTGAATTTTTAAAAGACAAATTTAAAATAACTTTGGAAAAATTAAAAGAAATGGAAATTTTAAAAACATGAAAATTTAAATTATCTAATAAAATAAAAACATAAGCCCATACAATGTCAGTCTGAAAGTGATTCAATCATGATGTTGGTGAATTTAACTCTGTCCAATCTCATAAACATTGAAGACATTGCTTAACAAAAAACTAAGTTTGAACAGTTCAATATATTTCATCCCCAGCCAGGCAATGTCGATAGAATAAATGTTCTTGATTCAAGAGCAGTCACAGTTACCACCCTACCAGAGTTTGGCGGGCACCATCGAAATTGACCACAGCAGAAAGCAAAGTAGTTAACATTGAATTATCCTCAATCCAAAACAAGGCTCCTAGCCAACATTCCAATAAAACTTTGACAACCACTGATAAGTGATAAGATTAGATCACATGTTTGCTTTCCATTCAACAAGTCCTCAACTTTCATTAATGGTTGTGTGTTTAATAACTTACTCCTTGCTTCTAACCAATGATGCCCTTCTGTCTAGATTCTTGCTTTTGTATAGCAAAACGGATGCCAAAAGAGTTGATATTTATCATTTTGTTTGTGAATGCATTTTCGTTCAACTAGAATTTGTCAAAGGAACAAGTCTTCCTAGTACCTGTTCAAATGAATTGGAATAGCATGTAAATATGTGACAAATTTCAGCAGGCAGGCACTATTAATGTAGCTTCAATAAATCTTAAAGGCTATTAAGCTTCCTTACCCTTCTCTCTACTCCATCAAAGAAGGCTTAATCTCAGTCACAACAAGCTCACAGGAAGCCTTCCATGGTTTTTGTTGTTGTTTCAAAGGTGCAGGCATGCGCCAAGGTGTCCCCCCCTTTTAGGGGACATCCCAGTTTATTTATAAAACGGGTGGGTGGCAACACGTTGTGTCCCAGTCCTGATCACTAAATCATCTATATGGATGTCTAGGCAACTCTTTTCATTAATTTATGTCTTAACTAGACACTGGACTCCTTCAATTTTTCGTAAATTGTTTTGAAGACATCTTCTCAATTGATCAAGATGTGCTCTTCACTTCATCAGATCTACCTGCTTCCCTAGTTGAAGGAATGAGAGTATTGTGAGTTAAGTTTTTGCCAGCAGGTACTCAATTCCCATTATTCAAGGTTTTATTATCTTCCATCAACACCCCCTTCTTGATCAGATGTTGTTGAAACTTTCACTCTCCCTAGGGAATCCTTTTCCTCCTCCCTTCTTCCTTAAGGACATCCAATCAGCAGACCAGTTGTCTTTTTTGAAGCTTGATCTGCCATTGATTATGCCACCCACACTTTATAGCTAAATACAGTCTACTATTCTCTTTCTATAACTGCAACCAAGAATGATTTCTTATCTCGTGTCCTGAAGGAGGCAACCCAAACTCTTTTCCCCCTTTGGCACATCGTTCCAATTCACCCCATCCCTTTGGTATTTGCCCAATGAATTGGATGTAAAACAATGACATCTGAGGTTGCATTTTGTCCTACCTCATGACCCTCCTTCAATATTTTCCATGCCTAGAGATTATCATCATCTCTTTTGATGGAAAAGCTTCTTTTCCATCAAAGTGACAAGAGTTCCTTATTCACTACTTTCCAAAAACCCTTTTGCATACGCCCTTTGCATGAAATTCGTCTATGTCAAAGTCCAAACCTAATGCATGGGTTTCCAATGGAAGTTCTCATAGTGATATTTCAAATCATCCTCCCTCCTTAATTCCTGCAATGAGGTCAGCATAGCTACTCAAAATATTTGGGCTAACAAAGCAGCAAATTTCAAATGGTCAAGTTGAGCTCCTAAAATATGATGTGGGTTCTATTGTCTCACACATGACAAAGTTATTGGATGAGATCATTTGCTATCCCTCCCCTAAACCCTATAATATGATATGGGTTATGTTGCCTTCCCTACAATAATGTTTGTGGGAGTCCAGTTTACCTAATTATCTTTTAGTCTAAAACCTACCTTGTATTGTGATTTCCATTGTGTTCCCTATGCTAATGCTTGTGGAAGTTCAATGTATCTAATCATCTTTTAGCCTAAAGATCTCTTGATCACATCTTTAAATCCAATCATTAAACCTAAATTTTATGGATCAAAATCTTAGAGCCCCAATTTGAGTCTTGGTGACAATGCCCACCCATACTAGGGTTCTAACTCTCATGTTCTAGTGTATAATTTGTTGAAAATGGATGCTTCTCAATGCCTCTTCCAAGTCAAGTAGTTGCCCAACACCTTCACCTTGTTACTTTCCACAATAGACTTGGATCCATGGATGATTCAACGTCATGACATGAGAGGTACACCTTTTAGAAAAAAAACCCTCAATTGAGGGTTGCCTCTTTGTGACTCAATAGGCGTTATGCTAGTCTTCTAGGGCTAGTGTGCTCCTTCAAACTCTCAACATCTATATCAAATGGCTCTCTGTGTTCAAATACTCCTTGGATGAAACTCATCATCTTCACCAATTGAAAAATATTCACCAATAAAGTTGTCAAATGATAGATATTATAAGCTTCCTATGATGTTCCATTTTAGCCATCTTAGACACACTCCCATATGAGCATTCTTAAAATTTACCTAGGCCCTTATGTGTTTATGGATAATCAATTTTATATTCTTCAAGTCTAAGTGTTTCTGCAAACAAGATACAATGTTGGTCTCCTTTCATAGTCTCTCCCTCAATCTTCATCATCTTTGTGTTTCTTTGAGGGGTCCTTTCCAAACAAGACTATTTATACTTGTAATATCTTATGGTTCAAGGTATAACCACTTTAGGTTCACCCCCTTGATGTGTTGTAACTTTTGTGTTTTGTGTTTAGTTACTTTTCATAAGCAAGTCTTTTTACCCTAGTATTTCTCCTTTATAACTAAGTGTATTTTTGAAGTCCTACTCGCCTATTTTGGTTATTAGAGAACATTAATATGCTTTCCTTTTTCCTTTCTTTTGGAATCACTAAGCCCCAAATTGACATTCTATGCTTAGCATTTCTTCCAAATTGAGGATGGAACTGTAATCTAGGGTATCCCCAAACCCATTGTTTACATAACCTAAAGATCCCCCTTGGCAAACTCACCATTTGCTCCCATGGGTTAACAACTTAAAATTGACCATTGTATTCTATATGGTGATGCAATTGTGTCAACTCTATACACTCCAAGATGTGGAGAATGAAGAGCACCTGATTTTCAAGTGTCTTACCTACCATGAGATTTGTGGGAGGCACTACTATCTATATAGAAACTTGACTGGTTCTATATCCACTTTCTTCCACCATCCTTCTCAAAGGTGCTTGGCCTATTTTCTTCAATAGGTTGCCACTCTTACACAGATCATTACTGGAAACCCTAGAGCTACTAGGATGATTACCAATTGTTAGGATATCCACATTGTGCATTACCATCCATATAGAAACTTGAGCAGCTCTATATCCTCTTTCTTCCATCATCCTTCTCAAAGGTGCTTAGCCTGTTTTCTTCAGTAGTTCCACTCTTACACATAGATCCTTACCGGAGAACCTAGAGCTACCGAGATAATTACTAATTGTTAGGAAATAAGATTGACCAGTATCCACAAAGTTGTTTCCATCATTGTCATCCTTTAAGGCTTGTCAATTATCTACAGAAATACAACAGACATGAAGCTTGATATTATACATTTAATCAATGAATGATAGGTATACCTACAAAAGGGCCTTTATCTATATGAAAATTGATATTATTCTTTTATAGGTAGCATCTAAAAAAACACTAACAATAGCAGAAAACTAAAAATGAGCTTCTGTGACTAAAAGAAAAAAGTGGCCAAAGCTATAAGTCAGAAGTACAACAACAAAAGATTCTAACAAACCAAGGGGTGGACCCAAAATGGGTAAAGCCTAGAGAAAACAATCTAAACAGGACATCAGTCCCATGAATTACAAGCATTCTAGAAAATACAATTCAATGTCTTAATGCAGAAAATGTATTCAGATTGGTCTCTCATAAAAAATAGATCTTTTAATGCAAAGAGGTAGCACATCTGAGCGTGTTCTTTTTATGACAAGTCTACAGTTCTCAAGACGAACAAGCAAACTCAAGTTCAATCTGCTACTCAAAGTTTTGACCAAGAATTCCACGTAATGTTCATATGACAAAAAAGAGTTTTAAAAACAAGATCTCAAACTCACCATTTAAGAAACTGTCTCCAGACATTCTGTGGCAACAAAACATAATCACGGCCTTCCATTAGTGCATCATGAAGCTCAGGTTCCATATTAGGGTCTTCACACTTGACATTTGCAACTAGATCTGAGTTGTCAATGCTGGGAGGCCTCTTTGATATATTAGAAGGCTGTTCGTATGGCTTAGAACAGTGCAACATGAGGTCTTTGTTTGTACTGGTCACATCCTGGCCAACATAATCTACCCAATCTTTCCACCATCTGAAGACAAAATAAGACAAATTTGACATAATACAATGGTTTTATGGCAATACAATATAAGAAAAACAGCCAATTACCAATCAACAGTACTAAGAAAGTTATAAGTATATTAAAAAATTTACATGACAAGATTGAGTGTTGACACGAATCATGAAGCTCTAACATGAATTAACTATGAAACTAAATGTTGAACAATATAATCATATTTGATGTACAAGGTTCTTTTAAACGGTGAAGTTTTAAGAAAATGAGTCAAAGCATAGTAAATGTTTTGAAGAGTAACAAAACATGACAAAAAACAATGAAAATTTTGAAGAACTAAATAGAAAATTTACACTTGTAGATTGGCAGAAAGGATTAGCAAAATTAGAGGAAATGATTGTCTAAACTAAACATCTCTGTTAAGATAATAGAATCCACACATATACAGCAACAAGTAGAAGACATGCATATCATACAGTTTTATTTCATACTTAAGGATGAAAAAAAGACATACTCAATTGCATGTATACAAGGAAAACATTTAATGATATAAGACGGAAACAAAATCAATCAAAATAGTAAGTCCGCAGACAAGAAGAGAACATGAAGTACAACTTATATAAAGGGGAAATCTAATCAACTATAAAACTCGGAATTAAAGAAGACATTGAACTGAATAAAAGAAACCAAACAAAAAAAACTTAGAAAAGATAGTAGTAGAAACAGATTATGATAGAGAAATGCAGACAAATACTGTGTTAAAACATAGAACTGAAAGAAACTTGTGTATTTAGAAAGAGCTCTAAGAAATAAAATTTATATAGATAAAAGTTAAAATAATATTAACGTCCTCTCAAAATACCATTTGCAGTACAGTGCAAGGCATATTTAAGGATTTGGATTCCATATTATGCTTCTGAATTTGGTGAGTTTTACCAAAATCAAACACAAATTAAAAGCTCTTAATCACAACTCTTCTTGTTTTTTTAATCAAATGATTCTTGTGTTGACATTTGTTAGTGGGATAATTTCTGTGATGTCAATTAGGTTAACTAAAAAGAAGAGTGACAATTTGCACAGAAGGGTGAGGGTTTCCATTTTTTATCAACTATCTCTATAGGTCCCAAGGGCCTTATTTTCCCTTTTTTTTCACCCTCCAACCCCACCTTCTCCCATGCTTGGGTTTTACTTTTGAGGTTTTAATCCCATTTTCTGTTTCTAAGGCTACAACCAAAGCTTCAACCACGTACTCTAGTTCCACTTCCATCAAGCCTTATCTTGGTCTTTGCTATATGAGTCTTATCAACTTAGTTCTCAACATGATCTTTATTGACCTTTTGATATCAGGATCACAAGCCCAAACCCATAGAAACATATCTGCAAACAATAACAATTGCAAAAAAGCCTATGGTAGCATACACCCAAAGGCAGCTGGTGAACCTATCCATTCAATTACCAAGGAAGCCTATCAAAATCTTGCATGTTTTGAGATATTATTCAGAAACTCCTGAAGTAACACATCCATACAATACTTTTGAAAAGAGACTGATCTAGTGATTGTCGGAAAGTATTTTGCAACCAAAATTGACAAATTTAAACCACCAAAGCCACCAATGCCAGGGTAAAATATATGCTCCAATGCCCTTGTGCACTTTTCCAATGCCTGAAAAAACAGGCCAGGGCATAAATGATAAGGATCATATTATACAGGACTTGAGATGATTTTTTTGTGGCATACCCACAAATAAACCAGAAAAGAAAGTGGCCACAAGTGCCAAGGACATGCAGATCACTCTCTTAAGAAAATTGACCCATAGCAAAGTGGCTGGCCTCCATGGCTAGTGCTATCCCTAAGGAAGGAGGGAGGATTGGTTAGCTTGCCTGCCTTTTCCAGCAGGTAAAGGTAAGGATGTAATTGCATGCAAATGGTAATGGCTGACACTCATAAAAGTGTGACCCATTTTCAAGTCCCACTAACTACAGTGAAAGGGCCTATGGCTTCAGCCGAGATGGGTCAAGATTGTGGCATAACAAACATGGAAAATTCAAATGCGATCCGAATGTGGTGCTAGATTACCCTGCAGCACAATAAAAGCAACCCATGACCTCACCTAAGATAAACAAAGCAAACAAGAACATATAAAAAAGGTTTCAGGTGATTTTAGGTCCCATCTTGCCAGCACACCTCCTGAGCATTTGACCAGGCTTAAGAGCAAACCAAAGGCTTAGCAGTCCACCTACACCATAGATAAACTTAACAAGAACGGCAACTTTAATCACCAATAATTGTAGGTTTCTTACGCAGAATGCGATCAGATGGATGTGGCTTTCCAATCAATCTGGTTTTGGCCTTTTGCGAAGCTGCTTTGATGTTTATTTTCTGCCTTATGGAAGCATTGAGCTTGTGAAATGTCAAGGTCGATTTCTGTTGGAAGTTTCTGTCAATTGCCAGCATGTTAAGGGCTGGTAACTTAATGATAGAAAGAAAGAAATTATAATAATGTCCACAAGTGAACCAAAATGGGCAAAAGGCGCTAGAAGTATAACCAATAGAAATAAAGTGAGAGAGCAAAAAGAAGCTCCAAAAGAGGATACTAGGTAAAACTCAACTTAAAAACTCAAGATGCGGCTAAGAGATACTGGGTTCTTTTCTTAGCTGGTCCATACTTTCAATAGTTTCAAGTACTAAAGCGTGGTTCACAGATATTAAAATATTCCAAAGCATGCACCAGACAAAGCTTAATGACAAAATGCATAACTGAAAATGCTGTCAGGCATACAAATACTGTTGTCAAGTAAAGAAAAAAGGTCAAAATTGATAAACCAATTTCAGCAATTACCACAGAGAAAATAAATTCAGTCCAATCCCCAAGGTCTTGTGGTATAATACTAACAGGGCATACTTGTAAGAGCGTACCCCGGGTTCAAATCCCCTCATTGCAATAACAAGGCCTGTCACTCCAATGGGAATGCCCCTTATAGTCTTAACAGTTAAGCCATGTTCCTTGTGTGGCTCATGCTTACAAATCATATAAATGTGGTCCATATATACAAATCATGAAAATGTGCCCCAAACAAACTCCCAAACCGGCCTATAACCTCCTCAAACATTAAACAAGCAAAAAGAATTAAAATTAACAAAGAAATCCATTCCAAACGAGAAAATTAAATCCTCAAAAATCTGTGCTCTCAAATCCCTCATGATATTCACAGTGAATTGAATCTCTCATGCTGATACTGCCTATTCAATCCCAGTTTTTCATTTTCTTTTTCAACTAAAAAAGATTTCCTGCAAGTTTAAATAAATACCTGAAATTTACAAGATAACATGTATCCCCCTCCCTTAAGTGAGCTTCTGCGGTCTCTGTAATGTCTCTGATCGCTCCCTTTTCTTCCTCGGGAGTCAATACGGAGCTCAAAGTCTCCATTCTGTGGTAATTTAAACGAGGAATCGTCATACATGTAGGATGAATTCTGTAATTTCAAACCCTAGCGATCAGATTATTTGGGGCAATTCTTGACCAAAATTAATGGGTATTTGAATATGGGGAATATATTACTGTTATTGCATCCAGTCATTAGCCAGATTTCTGTATATTCTAGCGAGCGATCTCCTTTTCTTTGAATCGAACTCTGACACTACTGTGTTCCGTAAAAAAAATAATAACGATAAATTTGTATTTATTAAATAAATAATTAAATATTTTATTTTTGTGATTTTTAATCTTCTACATTAAGTTGTGTTTTTAACTTTCATATTCATATATTTATAGAAAGAAAAAAAAGTTACTACATAGTAAAATCTTTTTTATTCAAATGTTTTATTGTCCTCCACGATTAAAAGGCTCACATGATTTTCTTTAATGATAGGCACTTTTTACCTTCAAATCATGTTTCTTTCAATTAATAAGTGGTCTTTAATCAAGAGTTTTTAATTTTATTTTATAATTATTTTATTTTATTTGTATTTATTTGGAGAAACAAAAATTAAGAAGAACTGTGGGTGGTTGGGTGACTGTGGTGAGGTGGCTAGGGCCTTGGGAGTTGTGAGTATTGATGGGCATTTGGGGTCATATTTTTGTCGATCGACAATTGTCTTCACACGAGCAAGGTGGCAAACCAAGAGTTAATTAGTGAAACTCGCGGAAAGGTGGAAGGATCTAGAGGACATCTCTCTCATGATGACCTGTCAGCTTTTATTGCGTGAGATGGCTTTCAAAGGATGGTTAGCCCATGGGAAGGGCATCATGGCGTAGTACACAAGCAAGTTCATTTATTTGTGAGCATAGTTGGCTCATTTCATCTTCAACCAGTTAGAAAATGAGCAAGTTTATTTTGTTGGTTTCTGGCAAGGAACTGGAAATGCGAGGTCTAGAAACGCCAGTTGCTTTGAAGGGCTCTAAGAGGCAGATTGCCTTTGAAGGGAAGATCACCATGCTTCGCCTTCAACGCCTCATTAGACACCCAGACTACCTTATCTTTGCAGCCATCACCTGCATTTCGGGGAAGAGGTTTATGGAGAATGTCGAGGGTTACAAGCTTGATTTGGACATATCTTCTAGGGTGCTAGCGGATCTATTGGATGTCAGGGTATCTAAGGGTGATGCCATAATCATGTGGAGGTTGTTCAGGAAAGATATGTTGGTTGGTTTGGATCAGGCTTTGGCTGTTGTGCGCATAGGGAAAGGTATTTCGCGTCCCCATGACTTGCATTTGCCTGAAGACCCGGATGCACTAGTCAATTATTATCCTTTCTTGTTGGATGTCACCGGGCTTGATTTAATGGAGCATAGAAGGATAGCGATTGCTGGTGCCAATTTTATGAAGAGAAAGTATCGTTCGGTCTCTTTAGTGGACTCGGCTTGGAAACGAGAATTTTGTAGGTTTGCACAGCAAAATGTCTGGTAATTGGCTCTAGGGTACCGTGTCTGTTGGTCTATGTATTGTCTATTTAAGGGCTTATTTTTCTTTGTCTTCTCCTAGTTGGTAGTTTAGCGGTTGGTTTTGGTCTCAAAATTTTGTCAATGGGCCTGATGCTCCCATGGTTAACTGGTTTGTGGGCTCGTTGATGTTGTTTTGTTTCTCTAGGCACTATGTTTTGGGTTTGAAAGTCTGGTCTTGGTGGTTATGGCTATGGGTTTCAATCTGTGATTTCCTGCTCAAGCAAACGCATGTAACCTTTTTTGTTAAATCAATACAATCTATAAGCTCTCTTATCGATCAAAAAAAAATTAAGAACTAATTTTATTTTGTTAGGATTATTATATTTTATTATTTATGAGTTATTTTATAATTATTGTATTTATTTTATTTTTAATTTATTTAAAATTAATTTTATTTTTGAATTATTTTATAGTTTTAGTGTTTTAATATATAAGTGGTATTTTTTAAAAACAACAGGTCGTAGTCAAAATTTTGAATTCTAGCGTAAGGTAAGGACAGAGAGAATGGAAGGTTATGATGAAACACAGGCGAATGGGAAAAAACGAAGACACCACCGTCAATTGCTTTATGAGCAAATAGCATTCCACTCAGTCAGTGTATCCACTGAAAGGCTTCATTCCCAAAGTAGAAGGAATTCACACATACAAGTTCGAAGAATGGTCGATATAGAGGAACTTTCAATCCAAATTTTGAGAAAGATTGGGTCGAGAAGAATGGGAGGAAGGAGTGAGGGACGAATTTGGCAAGTGTTATAGGAGGAACTCTTCCAATAACAAGGCAATTGTTATCAATGCAAAGGTGTTGTAGAACGAAATCAAGAGACCCAAGGAGAAAGCTCTTTTTGCAAAATGTGCAGGCACTCGAATACCTTGGGGGAAAACGCATATATGGTGGGAAGATCGATGGGGATTGGAGGTAAGCATCAAATCCCTACCAAATGGTTTTCTTCTAGTTGATTGGAATTCCAAATAGGTAAAAAAATGACATTTTGAGCAAAAAGACGTCAATGTTAGAGGGATGTGGTTTTCACATAACTAACTGGAAGCCCAATTTTAATCCTTTAAACCATAATATGGGGAAAACTATAATGTGGATTAGACTGTATAATTTAGCTTCAGGTTATTGGAATGAGGAGGCACTAAAACAAATCAAAGATGCCCTTGGCTCCTTCATTCAAGTAGAGGAAAAGTTATTGAAGGGAGAATTTAGGGTCTATGTGAGAATTTGTATGGAAATCAATCTCAATACAACCCTTTGGAATGAATTTAAGATCATAACAGAGTTGAGTAGAGGCGAAAGATAGAAATAGAGATTAACCCACCCATCAATGATAAGAAGACAAGTAGTGATCAAGTTGGGATCAAAATTCGACCTCCAAAAATAATGAGTAATGAAATAGAGGAAACTGGGGTAGAAGGATTGGAACTAGAAAGCACAAAAATTAGGGCACACCATAAAATGGATAGAGATAGAATAGAGTTAAAGTCTTTGGAATCTCCTCCACTTAATGCAATATCAGAGGAGACTCAAAATCTTATCATCGACGAAAAAGAGTCAAACTTGAATGTAGTATGTGATCTCTTCAAAATCACTAACATACATAGATTTGAATCATAAGATAGGAGCCAAGAGACGAACAGAGTAATAACAATAGTGGAGACAAGAGATGTGGTTCATCAATGGGAGGAAGGGGAGCTAGAAGGGAGAGTGGATGATACGCAACAAGAACGAATAAGGATGGAAGAGTGCCCCCAAAATAATCTCAAGTAGATCAAAAAAAATAGGGGTCAAGCAAAAAGAAACCCTGAAAGTGTCTCCAAATTGTGGTGAAGGGAAAAATAAAGGGAGGAAGTCAATTCAAGAGAAACTAAGCCAAGATGGTGATGTTGAGGGGCAAATGAAACTAACAAGAATGATGAGATTTGAAAAGGGAAAAACCCTTCCTAGAGAGCCATGAATATCTCCTCATGGAATGTTAGGGGCCTAAACGCCCCTAACAAAAAGCACTTGGTTAAGCATCAAATGGATGTATCAAAGGTAGACATAGTTATGCTTTAGGAAACAAAATTATCAAGCAAAGAAATAAAATAGTTGAAGATGAAAGTGAGGTACTGGAATTTAGAATCGGTGCCAACAAAGGGAGCATCAAGAGGGATTGCAATATTTTGGAAACCTCGAGCAATCCAAGTATAAAAGTTGGCATAGAACAAAAATTAGTTAAGATGCAAAGTGAAGATCTACTCAGAAAATTTACAATTCATTCTAATAAATGTCTATGGGCCCACTTCGAGCCACAAGCAAAGAAACAAACTTGGCAAGAAATTCAATAGTTCTTATCAGTAAGCCCAAAGGAATTCTTTATTTTAGGAGACAATTTTGATGCAATTTTACACAATTAGGACGAATTGGGTGGAGTGTTAAGGAAATATTAGTCACAACTAGATTTTGAATATTTTGTCCAAAGAAATCAATTAATAGAGGTACCACTAAAAAATGGAAGTTATATTTGGACTAATAGGAGATTGGTTTTTAGCAACATCCCAAAAAAACTTGACAGATTTCTTTTCAAAGGGGATTTAAGAGTGTTCCCACATCTACTAGAGTGCATTTTAATTCCTTTTTTATGATCAAGTCATTATTCAATCCAACTTAGCATAATAGGAGATAGGAGACTGAAAATATGTCCATTTAAATTTGAGAATATGTGGATGAAGGACCCAAAATTCCTTCAACTGGTTCCAAAATGGTGGGAAAAGGGTTCTCACATGGGACAAAGATGTGTCAAATAGTAGCAAAGCTAAAATATATAAAGAAGGAGCTAATGAGATGGAATAGGGAGCACTTTAAGAACATATTTGAAACCAAAAAAGAGTTGGAAGAAAGGATCCAAAACCTAAATTAAGAGGTCTTTCTAGTTGGGATGGACCAAGAAAGATACAAAGAGGGGAAAGAGTTGATGAAAGAATATTCAAAGGTGTTAGCAAAAGAAGTTTTATGGAGGCAAAAGTCAAGGAAGGTGTGGCTAAAAGATGGCAATAGAATTTCTAAATTCTATCACAATGCAACTAAGTTTCAAAGGAGTGTGAATAGAATAAACAAGTTGAAGATTTCAAACAGATTGATAAGTGAAGACTCATAAACTATTAGGACTGCAATAGAATACTTTAGACATCTACTAAATAATTAGGAAGGCTCCAACCTGCTCTCCTAGAAGAAAATCTTGGAAAGCATTCCAAAGCTAGTGATGGGTGATGAGCATAAGATGTTGATGAAAGTGTTCACAAAAGAAGAGATAAAGGAAGCAGTCAAGCAGCTTCACCCAAACAAATCCCCTAGCCCAAATGGGTTCCCTGCTAGATTCTACCACAAATATTAGCATATCATTAGCAAGGAGGTAATGGAGGAAATTGAAGATTCTCATAGAAAAGGGAAATTGTTAAAAGAAGCCAATAATACCTTTATAACACTAATACCTAAGGATCAAGCCATTTCATTGGATGACTACTAGCCCATATCATTATGCAATACCCTGTATAAGATTCTGGTAAAGGCAATAACTAACAAGCTTAAGAAGATACTCCTAGACATTATAGAAGATGAACAAACAAGGTTTGTGCCAGGAAGATCAATATTAGACAAGGTAATCATAGCTCAAGAAGCAATCTGTTCAACCCAACATATAGGTAAGTAGCAAATGTAACTAAAGTTAGATATAAATAAAGTATATGATAGAGTGGACTAGAGGTTCCTCTTTGGGGTTCTTAAGGCTTTTGGATTTGAATCAAAATGGTTGGATTGGATTTTTAATTGCATTGCAAGTCCAAGGTATTTAATCCTCATAAACAACACACCTGAAGGTTTTTTCGAGGTTTCCAAAGGGCTTAGACAAGGGGATCCACTATCCCCCTTTTTGTTTGTTATTATGGAAAATGCACTAGGGAGGATGGTGAATAAAGCACAAGAATAAGGTAAATTGAGAGGAATCCAAATCATTAGTAATATTGCTCCAGTTATAGACCAGCAGTTTATTGATGACACAATGCTATTTGGGGTAGCAAAAAGGAAATAAGCCAAAAATATGAAGGAGATCTTAAAAGCATACTTAGAGGCCTCGGGTTAGGAGATAAATGCTTTGAAGTTTGAGACCTTCCTCTCAACTCTAGGCAAGAAACAATAGGAGATAATGCGAGTTTTGAACTTCAAACAAGGCAAATTTATAAATATTTATCTTAGCTTACCTCTAGCCCTTGGACTTAGGCTAGGTAGTCTATGGGATCCTCTATAGGACAAATTGTCCAATAAGGTAAAATCCTAGAAAGGTAAGTGGCTCTCTTAGGTAGGTAGAATAGTAATGTTAAAAGTAGTCATCTCAACTCTTCCTATCTTCTTAATGTCTCGCTTAGCCTTGTCAAGTAAAACAAACCAAAAACTAGATTAATTGATGAGAAAATTATTCTAGAAATGATCCTTAGATAGAGATAAATTGGCCTTGATTGTATGGGACAAGGTGTGCAAATCAAAAAAGGATGGTGGTGTAGGCATCAAAAACTAGATGGCCCAAAATAAAGCATTAGGGGAAAATTTGGTTTGGAATATGTTTGAACAACTATAATTGAAGTGGGTAAGAATCCTTCAAAATAAATACTCAAGGATAGTAGTGATCTAGAAAGGATAATGACAACCACAAGTCTCCCTCAGGGATCCAAAATATGGAACTTTATGAGTAATTGTAGATCCATAATTACAAATCACCTAACCAAGGACATTCACAAAGGGAAAGATGCTCTTTTTTGGGAAGACTCATGGGATGGTTACCCGCCTCTAGATTAGATAGGAATCCTTGAACAATCTAAATGTTACCTCAATTGGAATTGGGGCTCAAAATTAAGAGACTATCTTCAAGAGGTATCCATGGGAGGGTTAAGTAGTTTGGTGTGGAAGAGTTTGGAGGAAGTTAATATTCTGCCAAGAGAGAATGAAGTCCTAAGAAATATCTTGGGAAGTAGGTACATAACAATTAGAAGGGGGAAAGATATGTTAATATGGAATGAGGCAAGGTGTGGGTAGTATAATTCTAAGGATGGCTACTAAATTGCAACAAACATTGTAGAATTAATAAAAATCCTCATACACCTTTGTTGGAGTAAATGTTGTCTCCCAAAGCCAGGAACTTTTACATTGGAAACCTTGTAGATGAAGATCCTAATTGCAGACAAATTCATAAAAATGGGCTACAATAGTCCTTTTGGGTGTCTTCTTTGTAGGTGTTGGGAAGAGGTAGACCATTGACTCCTGGGATGCCAATTCTCACAAGAATGTTGGAGGTGGCTTTGCGCAAAGTTGGGCTAGTAGAGTGCTCTACCCAACTATATTTTAGGCCTATTCAAATCTTGGCCACATCCAACAAGAGCTTAGTTTTTTATTGTTACGGGTCATAAGCCGCTCAATTCTAATATGTGAGATATGGAAGGAGAGGAATAGAAGGATCTTACAAGTCAAATAAATGAGTATGCCATCTTTCTTAAACAAGGTAGAAGTGGTAATAGTTGAAGTTTCCAACAACAAGATTGCTCTCCAGGTATCAAATAACAATTTTTGGTCTTCATGGGACAACAAAATAGAGAAGGATTGGTATGGAATATGTCCACCATTATTTTTGAATGCTAGTGGTGAAGAATAAAAAAGGGAAAGATTGGAGGCCAAGTGGTTTCCCCCACCATAGGGATGGTGTAAGTTAAAATTTAATGATGCATCCAAAAGAAACCCAACCGCTTCTAAGTTGTAGTGTGTGATCCAAGATTAGAGAGGGAATTTTTTTTGTAGCACCTTCATCCCACTAACTAGAGGATCAAACAATGAGGTTGAATTACAAACCCTAATAGTTGGACTAAAACTGGGATTAAAGAACAAAATAAAATGTATTGAAATAAAGGATGACTTAGCAATAGTAATAAATGCAATCAAATTAAAATCAACCTTGAGCTAGAAGTTATGAGCATTATTGGAGGTACATATGGAGTCTTTGATAAAATTTATGAATTACACTATTAAAACCATATTACAGGGAAGCCAATGTGGACGTTGACAAGCTTGCTAACTTGACAACAAACGATACCCAGAAAATCTGGGATGGGTTATGTCACCAAGTAGCTAGCAATTATGAGACAACATAGGATTTAAATACTATATCTTAAAAAAAATGTTGAAAGGACAAATGGAAGGTACAAACTCCATTTATGGCCTTGTAGGCATGTGTTGGATGGAACAAGGAGATTAATTTGAAGGTGGGTGATGGATATAAAGAGCAATCAAAGTAATAATTAGCAAGATCATAATACAAGCACTCAATACTCCCCTCCAAACGAGCCCATGAGAAATGAAGCATGAATGACTTATTTATTCTAGGTTGTAGAAGGGAAGAGGCCATATCCATAAACTAAAAAACATTTTTTGGGTGGTTCAAATGGAAACTCCAATTAGGTTATTGAGTTGTAAGTTGTATATGGCCTTTCTCAAGGAGATCAAGGGGCACCGACTCATGATGGTCTTCAAGACCCATCATGGTCTGATTCTCATGGAGATAAAATGGGTGCTTGGGGATGAATTTGTTAGAGTTATCATGCATTAGCTAATAATTAATTAATCTTTAATTGATTATTAGTCTAATTTATTCTCATGCACTTAAGCTAAACTTAGAAGTGCTTTAATACTTTATTAGTTGAGCTAATATTAGATCATTATGTCTCATCTCATGTGATGTTGACACTTGTCATGATCTAATCCCTTTCTCATTTAGGGCTTTGCTCTTATAAGCACTCAACCCTCATTGTAAATACTCTCGGAGAATGTCTGGAGCTTTCATATCTTCTTGTAAGTCTCTTGCTTCTATAGCCTTTTCTTGTTGAAGAATATATCAATTCTTGTTTGTAGATCTCTTGCATGGAAGGTGTATTTTTTTGTTGTTTGATCTTGTGACTCATGGTTTTGTGCTTGTTTCACAATTCTAACATGGTATTAGAGTGTGGATTCAGCGAACCCCTTCTCGATTTATGATATTTTCTTTCTTCAACAAGGGTTGCAGGTTTCAAATCTAAATCCCCTTTGCTTTGTTTTTGGAAAATTTGGAGGTGGACGAATTTTTTGTGCACTTTGGTGCAAAAAGGACCTCACTGTTGGATCCAGAGCTGTTGAGAAAGTCAAATTTGGCTTTTGCTTCGCCTGATTTTGATTCCTGACGACATATCTACAAGGTTTTGAAGTGGTTGCTCTTTTTTTGGATCCGAAGGGTAGCTATATTTGTGGTGCATTTTGAGCCAAAACGGACATCACCATCATGCTCAAAAGGCCCAAAAACCTTAAGATCACCTGTCAAATTGTCAAATTTGGTGAAGTTGGCATATGAGGCAAAAAAATTGCTAGAGAGGCTGTATGGCCTCCCCAACATGAAAATCGAGGTAAAAATAAAAAAATATTTTAATATTTTTTTCTTGCAAATTTGAAAAAAATAAATCATAAAAAATAAAAATTGAAAAGCCTTTTTAAAAAAGGCATGCAAGTTTTTTTTGTATAATTTTAAAAAAATTATTGCATTTATTGGGGGTACCACCCCCTTGCCATGGCAAGGCAGCGGCCCCATGAGTGGTACCATGGGGTACCACCTCCTACCATTGACAGGGCGCGACCCCTTGAGACCCGCCCAGGGGCGACAACCAATGGATGCAAAAATTTGTTTTTTTTTAAATAATTTTTAAAATCTTTATATATATATATATATATATTTAAAAAATATAATAGTTTTTTGTGTGTTTTTTTAAGTTCAAAATAAAAACATGGTTTTTATATGTTTTTTTTAAAATATATAAGTTTTTTTTGCTGTTTTTTCTTTAAAAATAAAACATGAATTTTTTTTTTTTGCAAATAATGTCACATGCACTGTAATTGAAGAACTTTTTTCCAACACATCTAAACTTGGAGGGCCTCTATTTCTGGAGGTGTTTTTGACAAATTTGGTGGAGATCATTTTTTGCCATTCTCAGCCCCTCTCCGTTGGGCTTTTTAGTTTTGTACCCAATATTCCAGAGGCCATATATTGGCCATACAGTGGGCTTTTTTAGTGCAATTTTTTATGAAATGGAGTGGAATTTTGTGCTCTTTGCAGTGGTGTAGGTATTTTCTAGTTTTAGCTTCTAGTTTTTTCTAGAATTCAGTTTTCTCAGTGTTGTTGTTCAGTTCTCATTTTGGAGAATTCAACGGGCCATATCTTCTACATCCGAACACATTTTTAGGTGCCATTTTTTTTGAAAGTGCATATTTTTTGTGTACTTCGTCATGGTGCTACCATTTTCCTCTTTTTCTATCAGATAATTGTATTTTAAGCTTGTGTCATTTTTTGGACATTATGGGCTCCCATTGTATGAATTTTTCATTATGTAAACACTCTAAAATAAAGTGCCATAACAGGTGTATTTTTTACTGGGATCTTGCACATCACTTTGTGCCTTATTGTACTCGCATACCTTTATATGTAGGTATTGTTGCCCAATTTTCACCTACGGGCTAAATCAATTGGGAAATCTATGTTTCAAGTGTTCATAAAGGCCAAATGGGGACATTGTTGTGCAAGATTAAATCATGCATCTGATGCTAAGTCACAAGGAACTTAGTTGGAAAGCCTGCCTCAGTTGAGTTCGACATGAAGATCCTCTAAGGAGAGAGTCGCCAAGACCTTCCAAATGTCTCGCCGACTAGAGGGGGTTCTTTTCATTTTTGAAATGTCTCGGCGACCAAGCAAAGTCTCCCCGAAATGGTCTAAGCTCACTGAAAGATTTTGACCTCGCTGGGAAGTCCTGCCGATCAACGATGTCTCACCGAAAGAGTGGAGCTCTTGGCGTAATATTAAGCTCAGGGAGATGTCTCAGCGATGGAGTAGGGTCTCGCCGAAGTGGATGGCTTCCGTATAATGTTGTGACTTCGGAAAGAGGTATTCCTGACCGATGGGAGTCACGCTGAAATGAATGAGCTCGGGGAGAAAGTGTTGACTTCGGCATGAGGTCTGGTCGACAAGGAGAAGTCTCGACGACAAGATGGGAGTTCGGTGTGAAGTCTTCCCGACCCCCTAGGGTCTTGCCGACGGATAAAGAAATGAGCTCATCAAAAGATATTGCCTTTGGCAAAGGGTCTTCTCGATAGTGATTATCTTAGCGACCATTGTGGATATCGGTATGACTTTTGCCTTCGCTGTGACATCTTGCCTTCGGCATAAAGTCTTGCTGACTCATGGGCTCTTGCCAAAACAAGATGAATTCACCATGATGTCTCATCGACCCGATGGGGTCTTTCCGAAGAGGTCCGAGCTCACCAAGAGATAAAGCCTTCGGCGTGAGGTCTTCCCGACTTGCTAGTGTCTCACCGAAATGTGATTCTGATGAGCTTTTGACCACCTAAAGTAGCTTCGTGTGGCATCTGTTCGACCAATCAGGGGAAGCTACAGGCAGACCGTTGGCAGTTTGACCGGTGCCAAGAAGATCAACAGAGTGAAAGCGACATGGATCAACTTTGAGCTCAGAAGCATTCAAAGCAGCTCGATAAGGAGATTCAAAGGTGGACACGAAGACCAGAAGTGAATGTGGTAGTTGCAAAAGATCAAGGAGGCCTTTCTTGGAGCAACTCTTCACCAACATGGATAGCAGGGACGCGCGTTTAATACAGTATTAACTTCATTCAAAAGATCTAAGGGGATATTTTTCTGAAGTCTGATATTTTGTAAGCCCTAAGGGGGCCGACACTCTTTTGTATATATGGCATTTTTGCCTTTTTGTAGTTAGTTCTTACTGGTATATTTTTCTGCTTTTGGAGACTTCTGAGAATCCTTAGAAGAAAATACTGGATTTTGTAACTCATTCAGAGCATAATATACAGATTTTACCTTAATCATTGTGGATGATTCAAATTACCATCTTGTTCTTGCAAGTGTCGTGCATTTCAGGTTAATGATCAAGTTATTTTGTGAATTTCTTTCATTCCTTTATAACTTTATCTTGTATTTCATGCCTTCCCTTGCAAAAAAAGTATCATTATACAAATCACAAGCTGTGTTTATATAACTACACACAGATTCTAGCCTGTGAAAGCCTTTTCCTTCTTGAAAATGTGTGAATCGAACCTGTTTGTGAGATATTAATGACATGCTTACAGAATTTGATGTGTAATCTTATGGTCATTGTCAATTTTCAAGTGTAACCTAAGTACTCCATTGCTCTTATTAGTTTGGTGTATCACCATAGGATTTAATTTTCATTTTTTATGCATTCTCCTTCTCCCTTTTCCTTACAAGATCAGTAGTTAGGTGACACCAAAGGAAGTTGGCCTTCTCCGGAGGTTGACCTCTGTCTATAAGTGACCCACAGCTTTAGAGGTCTTCCCATGTTGCACTGGATTGTCGAATTTTACATTCGACAAGGTGCAAAATCTAGGTGACAACAGTTCTGGCACGCCCGGTGGGACTAGTTCCACCTTATATTGTTGGTTTGGTATGCAACTAGCAAGTTTCAGACTTTACATAAGTCATTTTGCGTACTTGGCGACTCCATAAAGAGGAAGAACTTCAGAATCAGTGTTTTTACAATTTATGAGAAGAGTTCAGACAAGGAGCAGCTCGTCCCCTTTTGAATATTTGCAACTATCACCACCAAGAAGACAAGGTAGAGCAACAGAAAGGCCAAGGATAAAATTTGTTTATTCCAAGAAGAGCCAAATCTACTCCTCCATCTATGAGACTCCATATTGTTGTCCCTTATTTTGTTTCACCTAGAGTGCAAGTAAACCCACCTCAACCACCTCTAATGGCTGCTCCCAGAAATCAACCTTTTGTGCCATTTGATGGAGGTAGTCCATTAAATTTGGCCCAACACAATGATATACCAGTGGCTGCCTTAAATAATTTATCAATCTTCACTAGGGAGGATCAGACTACCCCTATTGAGCACATAAGGGATGTAGCCTCGTTATGTGGAGTACATCACATAACTCATGAAGATGTAGTTGTAAGACTGCTTGTTGCATCTCTCAAGGGTAAGGCTTTACAATGGTATCGGGGTTTACCAATGAACTCTATTGCAATATGGGATGATTTTGGTGAGAAACTGCACACGCAGTTTCAAGATAAATCTGATCACTTGTCTCTGGTGGAGCAGTTGACAACTATAAAAAGAGCTCCTCAAGAGCAAATGACAGATTTTAATTTTTGATTCCAGAGGACTTGGTTTTGAATTCCTGTAACAATGAGGCCATCTCATGAGCATGCTTTTTTATACTTTCTTAAAGCTTTGAACAGTAAAATAGCGGTCATGACACAGTCAATGGGTGGCGAATCTTTGCCAGGTGCATATGAAGTGGCAATCAGGGCAGAAAACTGTTTGATTCAAGCAAGAAAAATTGCCCCTAGGCCACCAATGCCTATTTTTCCAGATATACAATCTAATACACCTTTGCAGGTACCTCCTTTTACACCTCTACCAGTTGTACCAACGTTGCCAGTTGTTGTTCTAGCCGTTGTTAAACAAGAAAGTGTTGTTTCAGGCACGTCACAGGAGTTACAAGAAATCAAAAGTCTGTTACAGACTTTTGGCAACAAGTTGGTGAACTTGGAAAAACAATAGTCCTATACTAGGCCTTATCAGCAGCAGAATCAGGCCTCAAGTCAGCCTTTTCAAGGTCAACAACAGCAATTCCAGGGGAATAGATAGCAGTATCAAGGTAATTACCAAGGCCCAAGACAAAATATTGCTACAAGACCTTTTCAGGCCTATAATCTAGCTCCAATTAGTGCTGTCAAAGAGCTTGTTCCTGTTCAAAACAATTTGGCTGCGGATTATGAATGGTGTTATCCGTGTAATCAGCCATATAATCAAGCTACGTGCTCTAATGGCATGATCAACCAAGCTCTTATGGTGCAAAATGTTGTAGGTACGCAAGATTTTCCTAAGGAAGGGTATTCACAACAGCAGGATCAACCTGCAGATGATTCAACTCTCCTGAATTGACAAAGAGAAGAATTTTGTGGAGTGAACCAAGATGACACATCTATTGCTGCTAATACTAGAGCCAAGAAGAGGGCTTTTGAGATATAACAAGCAACAAATAAAGATAAGGGAGTTGTTTTTCCATCAAATCAGCAAGTACCACACATTTTGCAGTGAGGTCATGACACTAGTAAGGAGCAGCCTTTACATGCTTCATCCGTAGGTCAAGTGCAACCTAACCATGCTGTTGTAAAGACACAGCCAAAGGTAAATATATATGCACCTTTCAACATTGTTGAAAGTATGAAAAAATGAATGTTTCAATTTCAATGTGGGATTCTTTAGCAATCCCTGGTCAAATGAATTTGTTACAGTCAGCCTTATCAAATCCAGTTAGTTCGAATTTTTCAAATGAAGTCTCTGTAGGCCAAACAAAGTCAATTCTAACCAATGCACTATTGGATAGTACCACACAACAAATTAATGGTGTCAAACCCCCTCCTTTCTATGTTTCCTTAATAGTGGGGAATAAATTGGTGCACAATTGCATGGTTGATAGCGGGGCTAGTAGTTCGGTAATGCCAAAAAAGATTGCAGACCAGCTAGGTTTACAATACCAACCATTAGAAAAGGAAGTACTTCAATGGGATGGGACAGTAGTAAACACTATAGGTGTTATTAAAAATCTGAATCTTACGCTACATACCTGTCCTAATTTTTCAATCCTGCAAGATGTGTTTGTCATAGATTTGCCTCCATTTTTTGCTTTATGCCTGTCTAGAAACTTCACAGCTAAAATTGGAGGGTATTTATCTTCAGATTGGTCCCATATGATTTTTAGGACCAAATATGGTACTAAGGTAACTATAACTTCTGATTCCCTTGCCAAGGATCACATTGAGCCTTATGTGCCATCTGCTATAAATGTTAATTCTGTTGTTTTAGAGGATACTGAACTTGCTTCAACATAAGAGTTACAAGCTATGAGTGTACCTGAGGTACTCCTGAATGAATGGGTAGCTAAGAACGTGATTGATAATCCAAATGAGCTTATTCAAGATGTTGGTCTAGGAAATTATGTATTGCATGAAGCTGGGACAGAAATGCCAAATATTGAAAGAAGTGCAGAAAGTCAGTTTGAGCAGTAGAATGAATTATGGGAGATGCATTTTGATGGTTCTAAAAGAAAAAATGGAGCTGGAGGAGGTGCAATGCTTGTATCTCCGCAGGGTGATAAGTATTATTCTGTATTTTGTTTTGCTTTTGTGTGCTCTAATAACACTGTTGAGTATGAGGGCCTTGTTCAAGGTCTTGAGTGGGCAAGGAAGAGAGGAATAACCCGCTTGAAAGTTTATGGGGATAGTGAGTTAATTGTCAATCAAATAAGAGGCCTGAATGTTGCTAAAAATGACACACTAAAGTCTTGTAGAAACAGAGTGTGGAATATGATTGAGGAATTTGATGCCTTTAACTTAGGATCTATTATAAGGAACTAGAACAAGCATGCTGATAGGCTTGCAACCATTGGAGCACAGTTTGATATTCCAGGTGACATTAGAAAAGAGAAAGTACAGCAGTATGTGAAATTTGTAGTCAGGCCATCAATTCCTGATAACAACATTCACTGGCAGGTTTTTGACAGCAATGAACAGATTCTTTCTTTTTTGCTCGAAGAAGATCAGTTCTCCATGGTGAATCAAGCAAAACTTAAGCAATAGTATGATGATCAAGTCATACAGTTGAGGAAAAATAAGTTACCCAAAGGTCTTGTTACCTTAGAGTCAATTTTTAGTATTGATGATCAACTTAAAAAGGGTAAAGCTGGCTTGCAAATCAAAGAAGAACATTATGAAAAACTGGAGATTTTCAAAGGTAAACTCCTTAAGATAGGCAAAATTTGTTCACATGAAGATAAACAATCTTTTGTTGCCTTATGCCAAGAATTTTATGATGTGTTTGCTTGGGAATACTCAGATTTGAAAGGGTTTGATCCCCATATTGCTCAGCACACAATTGAGTTAGAACCTAATGCTAAGCCAGTAAGGTAGAAACAAAGGCCCTTGAATCCTATGCTTGAGCCCTTAATGATTAAAGAGCTGACCAAACTAGTTGAGGGGGGTATCATCTTTCCTATTAAACACACTTCATGGGTTTCTAACCTTGTGCCGGTTAGGAAGAAAAATGGTGAAATAAGACTTTGTGTAGACTTTAGGGATCTTAACCGAGCATCTTTGAAAGATCACTACCCGCTGCCCTCCATGGAACAAATCTTACAAGTAGTTGCTGGTTCTGAAAGATTTTCCTTATTAGATGGTTTTTCGGTCTATAATCAGGTGCTGGTTAAAGAGGAGGATCAGTTCAAAACTGCTTTTACAACTAAGTGGGGCACCATGGCATACAAAAGGATGTCTTTTGGTTTATCTAACAATGGTGCCATGTTTCAAAGGGCCATGGATATGGTGTTTCAAAGTTTGATTAATAAGATTGTGCTAATTTATTTAGATGACATTACAGTTTATTCTAAGAACGCTGATGAACATTTGTTACACCTTAAACAAGTTTTTGAAAAATGCAGAGAGTTTGGTATTTCTCTCAATCCAAAAAAGAGTATCTTTGTTGTTCATGAAGGTAAATTATTAGGACATATAGTGTCAAAGCAAGGAATTACTATTGACTCTGAAAGAGTCAAAGCCATACTTGAGTTGCCATTACCCAATCACAAGAAGGGTCTGCAGAGATTTTTGGGCCGAATCAACTTTATGAGAAGATTCATTCTTGATATTGCGAATTTACTACAACCCTTGACCGCCATGCTTAAAAAGAATGCAGTTTTCAGTTGGATTGGAGAAGCAAAACGCAGTTTTGAAGAAATCAAGCAAGCTTTAGCATCAGCTCCAACACTAGTAAATCCATATTTTTCTAAAGACTTCTTCTTATATGCTTTTGGTAGTGTTGGTTCAATCTCGGCTATGCTGGTACAGATAAATAGTGATAATTTAGAGCAGCCAATAGCTTTCTTTAGTCAAGCACTTGCCGATTATGAAGAGAAATATACATTTGTTGAAAAACATGTTCTCGCTGTGATCAGAAGCCTAAAGAAGTTTAAGCCTCTAGTTTCAAACAACAAAATTCATATTCTGGTTGCACACTCAAATGTGAAGGAATTTTTCTTGAGTAAAGATCTGAATGAAAAAAGAGCAGGGTGGATCACTAAGGTTATGGAATATGATATGGATATCAAGATTACCAAACTGGTTAGAGGTAAAGGTCTCTATGAACAGCTTGCTACAAGCTCAATCAGTGAAATTGAATTAGAAAAGGATGTTGTTTTTGCTAATACAGATGGACCTCAAAGTGTTCAAGGCGTTGTACCTACACTTACAACAAATTGGGTTCAAGACATGACCCATTTTTTTACGAACTGGTGAGTGTCCATCAGGTTTAGACAAAGCTAAATGAAGATACTTCAGGCTGCAGTCTATACCATATGTGCTGATAGATAACATTCTTTCAGGAAAGATCTGAATGGTGTTTTGTTAAGATGTATTAATACTAATCAAACATAAAGAGTACTGCATGAATTTCATGATGGAGTTTCGGGGGGTCACTTTGCTCCAAGAACTACTGCATGGAAAATAATGAGAGTTGGTTACTACTAGCCCAGCTTATTTAAAGATGCTTATGCATGGCCAAAGAAATGTGTGAAGTGTGTTCTTTTTGCAGGAAAATAAAAGCTACTTGCTATGCCTCTACATCCAATTTAGGTAGAGCATCCCTTTATGAGATGGGGCATTGAATTTATCAGACCAATTAATCCACCATCTAGTACTAGTCATAAGTGGGTGCTTACTGCTACAGACTATTTCACACGGTGGACAGAGGTGATAGCTTTGAAAGAAGCAAAAGAGTCTTCAGTTTTGAGCTTTTACGAGGATATAGTAACCAAATTTGGAGTTCCTGACTCTATCATATCTAATAACGCTCTTGCATTTGTGGGATTAAGATTAACTGATTGGGATGTTAAACATGGCATTCGTTTGAATACATCCTTAAATTATTACCCTCAGGGTAATGGTTTAGCTGAAAGCACAAATAAGAATCTCATCAGGTTTATTAAAAGAAGAAGGGAGGATAATCAAAGGACCTAGCACATTAATTTAAAGTATGCACTTTGGGCAGACATAGTGACTCCTAAGAGGTTTATTGGTAATTCACCATACATGTTAGTTTATGGTAAAGAGGCTAGATTACCTCTATCTGTGGAGCTTCCAGCTCTAGACATTATTCATCAATTGGAGATGTTTGAGGGGCAGGACCCAATGTCCGTGAGATATGCAGAGCTCATGGAACTCGAAGAATTAAGAGACAAAGCAATGAAAGCTTTGGAGTATCATCAGCTCCAAACAAAGAGAACATTTGACAAGAAAGCTATAGCCAAAAATTTTAAAGAGGGTGATATTGTTCTCAAATGGGATGTTCTAAAAAGCAGACCCAGCCAACACACCAAATTTGACAACATGTGGACAGGTCCATTTATTATCAAAGAATGTAAGGAACACAATGCTTACCAACTGGCTACGATAGAAGGTGAAGTGCTTCCTATCCCAGTTAATGGGATACACCTCAAGCCTTGTTTTCAAGTCTGATGAGTTCCTCTACTGTACATATTAGGTTAGGTTTATGTTTCCAATAGGTGCTTCTGCACTTTAGTTTAATTATTTTTCATTTCCTAAGTGTTGTTTCAGCACAGTAAATATTTTATTTTCAATTTCTCCTGTTTCTTGAGTTTTGGACACCTGTTATGATCTATAAGTTACAGGCACGTTTGAGCTATGTGCAAAGCTGATGTTTTAATTTTTTCTGACCTTCCTAATGACTCCATGCCCAATGGACAAGTTTTGGCTACTGGTTTCCATGTTCAGTAGGCAAACACTCAGCAAAGGTCGCTAGAAATGTTACCCAATTTTCACCTACGGGCTAAATCAGTTGGGCAATCTATGTTTCAAGTGTTCATAAAGGCCAAATGGGGACATTGTTGTGCAAGATTAAATCATGCATCTGATGCTAAGTCACAAGGAACTTAGTTGGAAAGCCTGCCTCAGTCGAGTTCGACATGAAGATCCTCTAAGGAGAGAGTCTCCAAGACCTTCTAGATGTCTGGCCGACTAGAGGGGGTTCTTTTCATTTTTGAAATGTCTCAGCGACCAAGCAAAGTCTCCCCAAAATGGTCTAAGCTTGCTGAAAGATTTTGACCTCGCTGGGAAGTCCTGCCAATCAGCGATGTCTCACCAAAAGAGTGGAGCTCTCGGTGTAATATTAAGATTGGGGAGATGTCTCAGCGATGGAGTAGGGTCTCGCCGAAGTGGATGGCTTCGGTATAATGTTGTGACTTTGGAAAGAGGTCTTCCCGACCGATGGGAGTCACGCTGAAATGAATGAGCTCGGGGAGAAAGTGTTGACTTCGGCATGAGGTCTAGCCAACAAGGAGAAGTCTCGATGACAAGATGGGAGTTCAGCGTGAAGTCTTCCCAACCCCCTAGGGTCTTGCCGACGGATAAAGAAATGAGCTCATCGAAAGATATTGCCTTCGACAAAGGGTCTTCTCGATAGCGATTATCTTAGCGACCACTGTGGATATCGGTATGACTTTTTCCTTCACTGTGACATCTTGCCTTCGGCATAAAGTCTTGCTGACTCATGGGCTTTCGCCAAAACAAGATGAATTCACCATGATGTCTCACCGACCCGATGGGGTCTTTCCAAAGAGGTCTGAGCTCGCCAAGAGATAAAGCCTTCGGAGTGAGGTCTTCCCGACTTGCTAGTGTCTCACCGAGATGCGATTCTGATGAAGAGCTTTTGACCACCTGAAGTAGCTTGTGTGGCATCTGTTCGACCAATCAGGGGAAGCTACAGGCGGACCGTTGGCAGCTTGACCGGTGCCAAGAAGATCAACAGAGTGAAAGCGACGTGGATCGGCTATGAGCTCAGAAGCATTCAAAGCAGCTCGATAAGGAGATTTGAAGGTGGACACAAAGACCAGTAGTGAATGCGGTAGTTGCAAAAGATCAAGGAGGCCTTTCCTGGAGCAACGCTTCACCGACATGGACAACAGAGACTCGCATTTAATACAGTATTAACTTCATTCAAAAGATCTAAGGGGATATTTTTCTGAAGTCTGATATTTTGTAAGCCCTAAGGGGGCCGGCACTCTTTTGTATATATGGCATTTTTTCCTTTTTGTAGTTAGTTCTTATTGGTATATTTTTCTGCTTTTGGAGACTTCTGAGAATCCTTAGAAGAAAATACTGGATTTTGTAACTCATTCAGAGCATAATATATAGAGTTTACCTTAATCATTGTGGATGATTCAAATTACCATCTTGTTCTTGCAAGTGTCGTGCATTTCAGGTTAATGATCAAGTTATTTTGTGAATTTATTTCATTCCTTTATAACTTTATCTTGTATTTCATGCCTTCCCTTGCAAAAAAAATATCATTATACAAATCACAAGCTGTGTTTATATAACTACACATGGATTCTAGCCTATGAAAGCCTTTTCCTTCTTGAAAATGTGTGAATCAAACCTGTTTGTGAGATATTAATGAAATGCTTAAAGAATTTGATGTGTAATCTTATGGTCATTGTCAATTTTCAAGTGTAACCTAAGTACTCCATTTCTCTTATCAGTTCGGTGTATCACCATAGGATTTAATTTTCATTTTTATGCATTCTCCTTCTCCCTTTTCCTTACAAGATCAGTAGTTAGGTGACACCAAAGGAAGCCGGCCTTCTCCGGAGGTTGACCTCTGTCTATAAGTGAACCACAACTTTAGAAGTCTTCCCATGTTGCACTAGATTGTCGAATTTTACATTCGACAGGGTGCAAAATCTAGGTGATAACAGGTACTTTCATGTCTGCACATACAGATGTTCATGATTCTTTTTCATGCGGTTCTTTTGGCATTCAGTTTTAGTGTACCTGTCATGCCTCTCCCTTTTCAACATTATAGGGGGGTTTCTACTGTTGGTGTTAATGCTTCTTTGGTTTCACGTTGGAGTGAGCTATGTATATAGTATTTGTTCCTATGTACTAGGCGGATGCAGTGGCTGGTTACCCATGCATTTCGGTGAGATGGAGCACTTTCCATATGGACACTCTTGAATTCTTATTTTCAACATTTCAGTAGTCATTCTTCAATAGATTTTATAGCTTCTTCATGCTTCAGTGGTGTTCTTTTTTGTTCATCCTTTGTTCCTATCTTTTGGGACAACCTTGTCTTGTTGTGAGGCTTCTTTAGTCCTTCACCTGACTTTCATCTCTTTTTGGAGTGGAGCTTTTCCCATGAGGTTTTCTCTATTTCTCCACGTTATAGAGATCTTTTGTTTGTACATGGGTTCTTTACATGGCCTTGTTTGTTGGGACCCATCATGCATTATTTTTAGGGGTTTTAGCTACTCCCTAAGTTCATCTTTAGGGGGGGTCTTAGAGTTATCATGCATTAGCTAATAATTAATTAATCTTTAATTGATTATTAGTCTAATTTATTCGCGTGCACTTAAGCTGAACTTAAGAGTGTTTTAATACTTTTTTATTTGAGCTAATATTATATCATTATGTCTCATCTCGTGTGATGTTGACACTTGTCATGATCTGA
The DNA here is from genome assembly GCA_007258455.2 of Sequoia sempervirens. Lineage (NCBI taxonomy): Eukaryota > Viridiplantae > Streptophyta > Pinopsida > Cupressales > Cupressaceae > Sequoia > Sequoia sempervirens. The sequence continues at coordinate 353,988,526 of VDFB02000017.1, read as the reverse complement.
TCCCTTTCTCATTTAGGGCTTTGCTCTTATAAACACTCAACCCTCATTGTAAATACTCTCGCATAATATATGGAGCTTTCATATCTTCTTGAAAGTCTCTTGCTTCTATAGCTTTTTCTTGTTGAAGAATATAACAATTCTTGTTTGCAGATCTCTTATGTGGAAGGTGTATTTATTTGTTGCCTAATCTTGTGGCTCGTGGTTTTTTACCTGTTTCACAATTCTAACAAAAATTATAGTAGACAACAACAAATATAGGGTGAAATCAGACATCTCATCTAGGTTTGTGGCCTCTCTCTTAGATTTGGGAGAGCCAAAAGAAATGGTGAAAGCTCTCATGCAAGAATTGGTAAAAAGAATTTCCTTGCTAATTTGGAGGAGGTAATTGTGGCACCAATGATGGATGTGGGTATCCCTCAATTGAAGGACATAAAATGCTTCTTGGAGGATAATGTAGTGATGCAATGGTTCCTATTTCTAGAAAAATTTTGATTGACAACTCTCATGGCCCATCACAACAAAGCATTGAAAGGTTTCTCCTTTCTAGAAAGGTGACCAATCTAGAGCCGACCTATGGCATTTAAGGGATGTTCAGTTTCATCAATCAAGAGTAGGAAGAAGAGGAGGAGGGTTAATAAGAAAGCTAGATTTATAAATTTTTTTAGTTAATTAGAATATAGCTCAAGTCATCTAAATGTCCATATACATAAAGTTGTAAATGTAGCTCTAGTTTTTGTAGCACCCTTGAGCATAGCAGTGTAGTAAAGTATATATAAGAAAGAAATACAAACCAAAGGCTTTCCTAGATTTTGTAATTAGAGGAACCAACATTGTAATTTTTTATGATTAATATAAAGGAGCGGCCCTAGCTACAAGCTTACCAACCAAAAAATATATTAGTGGTATTTTAATTTATATTTATACAATTATAATATGACACTTCGTGTTTTGTTATCATTATTGAACATCTTTAGATAAAAATAATTGTAAACATTTGCATCTAATGTGATTTTAGAGGAGAAAAGTGTATATCTTTATTTTTTTTCATTTATTTTATGTGGATGTCTTTGGCATGTGGTTTTAGCGCATTATTTTGTTGTTTGGGCATGTTCATTATCCCAAACCTACACTTTCAAATGTAATATTTCTTAGTTAAAAGTTTGTTGTACTTAATTCCTATTAGGTATCTTATCTTGGATGAATATGTGCCTATAATTATTTCTTAATTTGGGTTGTGGCTGGGTGGTTGCATCCCTACTCTCTAAAACTCAAATTCTTGATGTGCAAAGAAAACAAACATGGGATTAAACTATTACCAAGCAATGTGGGCACAAAAAAATTAAAATTGTGTATTTAAAGGCATCAACCTAAAATACAAGATCATGGTAACATGGAATTAAAAGATCACAAAATATCAAAACAATGTAAGAGATTTTCTCCTCTCATTCTAGAATCAACCATCAATCATCATCTACTAGCATCAAGCATCCAACAACAATAAATAATTAACTACCAACATTCATTTATTAACTTCATAATCAAAGATCACCATAAAGCACGATCAAACACAATCAAACATTTGATTGCACTAGACTTTAGATCATTAGTGATAAGCTCAACCACATCCATTATCACCACCCATATAAAAATTTCATTGTTAGTGTTCATCTCTTTTTACTATTATTAACTTGGTTTATTAACTTAACTAAGGGTTAAGGAAGTTTTACACTTCAACACTTGTATAACAAACTCTCATTTGTGCTCCTTAGCACCACATTGTTTTCCTTGTATAAATGTCAATTGGGCAAATAATTTCTACAAGTGTTTGTTATGTTCCAAATCAAAACAACAATACAAATCCATTTTTTAACATTTGACAAATACTTACTATTTGAATAGCAACATTATTGGCCCTAACATTCACTCAAATCTTAGACAACTAGGGATAAATTAATGTTTATACATCTAAAATATCATTTTATTTCAAATAAAAAATGAGAAGAAAAATCTTGATCTTTTTATTACAATGAATACCAAATAATATGTGTAAATCCTAATCTATTAATTTTTAAATAATGGTTGTATCACATTCAAACTATATTTTAATATCAAAAACTATAATATTAATTCATATCAATAGTGATGGAAAATTAGAACAATACAATGTAATAAAGTTCAAATACGAACTATGTATGAGATTTTCCTCTAAAATCACTAGGATTTTCATCCTAAGATTGGACTACATTCAAATACAAGTTCTCAAGTTATATTTTGAAAGGATTTTGGATAAGTGTAGATGATTCTCTAAATGAAAGCACTCACTCTTTTATATCCTCCATAAACCAAATAGGTCGACCACCATGTACACCCACAACTTCAAATTTGAACAATGATAATGGGTGAAAAGGATCCACTTTAAAAATAATGGCACCAAAAATAAACTACTAGAAACAAAATGACACATGATGGGAAGTTAGGAGGGAAACAAAAACATAGGAAAAAATATCAAGGATTGGGGGTTAGCCATAACACAATACTCAACTCAAGGATGAGGCATAGGGGGTTGAGAAATGGACATAATAGGATGGAGAATTCTAAAAAATATAATAACAAGGTAGGAAATAAGCAGAAGGTATGGCAAGACGGAGAAATCTAAAATTTGATAAGAAGCGAAGATCAAAGTTGGAAGAAAAGACATACTCAAGAAGGGAAAACACACAATAGAAAATGCCAAGAAAGACATAAGCACAAACCTAATACATATAGACTTAGATTGAATGGAAATGGGATATGACAAGATTGTCCCACTCAAAATTACTTATCCTCAAGCAAGTGCAAGTAAGTTAGAATGTTCTAAAATATGTGGGCCTTCTCATGCTGCATCCTCCACTAGATCTTTCCACCAAATCATGTAACTCCTTGGTGCTTATATTTTTCATCTTCCTCTCCCTCACATCCATGACTGCTTTAAGAATCAAATTCAATTTGTCATCTTCATTAATTAAAGGAAACTCATCTTAAGGTTCTACATGTTTTTCTTGTTCCTTTTTGAGGTGAGACACTTGAAAAACATTATGTATCTTGTATCCTTGTAGTATTTTAAACTCATATTCCACTTCGTAAATCCTTCTCAAAATTTTGCAAGGCTTGTAGAAACATAGTTTTAGATTCCTTTCTTCACATGCCTTCAAGGAAGATTGCTTGTATAGATACAATCTCACAAAAAACCATGTCTTCGATCTCAAATGATCTCTTGATCCTATGGTGGTGTGCATACATATTCTATTGGTTTTGAATCTATTGGAGATTATTCTTGAGTGACTTCAAAATATCTTGGCTCTATTTGATCACATCACTTACTCTTAATACCTTTTTATCCATAAGAATGAGATCGATGATGCTTTGAGCTACATACTTATACAAAGCCGTGAATAATGTCATCTTGAGTAATATGTGATAGGTGGTATTATAACAATGCTCCCCCAAGTAGAACCACTTGATCCAAGTCTTTTGTTGTTCAAAAACATAATTTCTCAAATAACCTTTTAGCCATTTGTTCACAATCTCAATTTGGCCATCTATTTATGAGTTGCAGTTATTGTTGGGGGTGAGCTTAGTTCCTACCATAAAGAATGTCTCTTACCAAAAAAAGCTCATGAAGTGACTACGTATATCACTCAAGATAATCCTAGCTAATCCATGGAGTCTCATCACTTCCTTGAAGAACATATTAGCCACTTATAACACGTTGAAATCTAAAGAGATGGAAAATAAAGGTGAATAATTTAAATTAGTTTATCCAAAAAAATATATATACATTTCTTACCTTGGACTTTAGGAATACTCGTGATAAAATCCATAAAGATACTTTCTCATTTATTCTCTAAGATGGATAAGGGCTACCGGATGCCTATTGGAATTATATGTTCCATTTATTTTTTTGACAAACGATACATTCATTAATATGGGTTAGGAAATCATCCTTGATTCCCTTCCACATGAACCTTTCCTTTATTTTTTTGTAGGTTTGAAATACTTGGGGTGGCCTACCAAGGGATTTCCATAAACTACCTACAAAATCTTTCCTTTCATCCTTGATTTTGATACCATGTAGAATCTTCCCTTGTAGAGAATGAGTGCATTTCAAATGTTGTACATGTTATTGAAAAAATCTTCCCTTTTAACACATCAACAACAAATGCATTCTTGGCATACTTTGTTATGATTTTACTCTTCTAATCCATGAAGTTTTGGGACATGTAACACATGTTTGACCATTTGGACAATGCATCAACAACAACCTTCATCTTCTATTTGATGTATTCAATATCAAAATCATACACTTGGATTTTTTTCACCCATTTTTTTCTAAAACTTGTTTGGATCCTTCTAGTTGAGAAAATATCTCAAACTATTATGATCAGTTTTGACCATAAATTGGCCACCCTCCAAGTATTGCCTAAATTTGAATAGTATGTGCATAATGGCCAACATTTCCTTATCATAGATGGAGAATCATCTTTCCACCTCTATGAGTATACGACTCTCAAAAGAAATTAGGTGTTTATTTTACATGAGGATGGCCTCAATTCCTTTTCATGATGCATTGCATTCCAATATGAAAGGAAGAGTGAAATCCAAAATTGCTAACACAAGCTCATTAAATATTTTAGTCTATCAAATGCTCATTATACATCTTTATTCCACATAAAATCTCCTTTATTTTTAACATCAATTAAGGACATGGCTAGTTGGCAAAATCTTTTAACAAATCACTCGTAGTAGTTGCAAAGGCCAGAGAATCCTCACAATTGAGTCAAGGTCCTTAGGGGAAGCTAGCCCCAATTTTATTTAATCTTCTCCATATCCACCTATAATACCTTTTTGTTGATGATGTCCACCTATATTATTCTTGTTTAGTTCTATATAATTGATGCACGTCCAATTTATGTCATCTTTCTTCTTTACCTAAATCACAAAGGAAGCAAAGGGACTTGATTTGGGTTCCATGTGCCCCATTTATAGTAGTTCCTTAATGACCTTTTTTATTTCATCCTTATGTCTCCTACAGTTTTAGTATGGAGTAGTGGACTTAGTGCCCTCCTCCAACTCAATGACACACTCAAAGCCTCTATTTGGCAATATCCTTAGAGAAATGTTGTTGAATACTTTATTGTGCTTGTCCAAGATTATTTGTACATCCACATGACATGCCTTATTTCCTTTGACAATTTTTGTTGCAATCACCAAACATTGAGCTAACCATGTGTCTCAAAAATCACAAAAAATCCTCTTCATTATCTTAGTTGATATGGTCCTTGGTGTTTTAATTGTCATTTCTTATAGTACTACTACTTTTTCCCTCGATTTAAACTTTAGTTCTATGGTCAAGAATTTTTGTGTGATCTCTCCTAATGAATACAACCACTAGATACCTAAGACTATATCCATTTCTCCTATAATGATAACATAAAAGTCATCCTTTATATCTTATCCTCCTATAGACACCTAAATTTGGACACTTGTATTTTTCCAAATTTTCCCTCTTCATCTAAATACCCTCTCATTTGCATTAATTAAGTAATATTACTATTATTTAATTAATACCCTTAATTCTTCTAATCCCTAAGGTATTTAGTTAATAATAAATACCTTATCTCTTTAATCCTTTTTTTCATCAAATGAATTAAATTCCTCACATGTCACATCCCTTAATCCTAATCCATCTTCTAATCTCATCATTAGAGATGTGCACATGCCTAATCATTGATTAGAATGTGTACATCCTCCAACTTTTGCAAGTTGGTCTCTAATATCTCTTAGCCACTTAACCCTCTCTAATCCTTTATTAACTAGCCTAATCATTTTTCTAAGAATTTTTAATTCTTTTTATCCTTTCAAGGAATATTAAATTCTTTTTTCTCTTCCCCATGTGATCTTTGACTTGTCACATCAAGTCACATGTGAACTCTTCCCCATGGAATCTTTGACTTGTCATATCAAGTCACATGTGACAAGTGCCTATCTTTTTGGACACCTTGTTGGTGTAATTAATATTTAATTACACTTTGCATAAGTTTACTTAGGCTTTATTTAATTCCTAAGTTTTAGGTTCTTATCTTTATCTTTTGAGCTATCTTGTTGCTCAAGATAAGATTAGGGTTTGCATCTTTGCTTTTATAAAGCAAATCATTATCATGTAATTTTTGAATTTTCGAATAATATTATGTTGCACATCTTCTTGCAACCTCTATGTTTTTTCTGATTTTCTCTTCTGTGGAAGGTCTTTTCGGTTTGCAAATCTGATCTTGGTTTCTAACATGGTATCAGAGCCTTAATTTGCAACCCCTTCTCAGATTTTTGAGAAAATCATTGCAGGGTTCGTTCGAGATTCCTCAAGGATATCATGCCTTGAGTTCATCTATGCGCCGTTTTGGATCAGATCGGGCTTCACTATTGGATTCAGAGCGCTGGAAAAAGTCAAGATTGGCTTTTATTTTACAGATTTTGGTCATTGTTTGCCAGATTTGTGAGGGTTTCAAGTTTGAATTTTTTGCAAGTTCAAAAGGTAGCTGAATTTTTGAAGCAGTCTGGGCACAAACAGAGGTCACCATCGCGTTGGAGCAGCCAAAAACCTAAAAATCGATTGTAAACTCGCCTATATTCGGCATTGGCTATTCGTGAGGCAAAATTTTTTATCCGTACGACCCTGTTCGTCGTCTGCACATAGTTCGAGGTGATTTTAAAAACAAAAAAATCATTTGATTTTTTTTTAAAAAAGTAAATCATTCAAAAAGTTTATAGAAAAACTTAAAAGAATTGCAGTTTTTTTTATTTAAAAAAAAAGTGTTTTTTTTTTTTAAAAAGACAAAGTACCTGGAAGGTACGTACCTGCACAGGGTATTGTGCAGGTGCTGACCTGCGCAAGTCAATACCTGTGTACCTTCCCATGGTCACAAATTTTTTATGATTTTTTTAAAAAAATCAATGTTTTTTTATTGTTTTTTTTATAAGAAAAAATATTTTTTTCTAAAATAAGCCCAATTGAAGAAATCCGCCGATGGCCATTTGGCTGTCAAATTTAGGCCCGGATTTTGCTGCGATGGCCGTATGACCGTCAAATTTAATCTAGAACTATGTTTTCCCCATTCTGGAGCAGTGTTCACGAAATCGAGTGTATTTTTTGCATACGATCTCCCTTTTTTGCAAACGAGATACCGTTGGAAAGCTAATTCCAACGCCAATCCAGTGGTGCAGGTGATTTTACCAGATCTTGCTCTAGATTTATTTTGTAGGCCTTTGAACTTAGATGTTACTGTTTTCACTCCAGAGGGCATATCTTTTGACTCAGTGATCCGTTTTTCGTCATTCTTGCAGCATTGGAAAGCTGATTCAGTCCTCTACACAGATCTGAGGTCTATTTTATTTTTATATTTATGAATATTTGTATTCTCTCCTTTTACAATTGTCGGGTTATTGTAATAAATGAACTATGATAAAGTTCCATTCAGGGGGGTTTCTTGCATAATAAATCCGATTAGAGTGTGCATGCACTTTGATCTCCATATTTAATTTTGATTTGTTGGCAACTCGCATGGGTTATCTAGTCTCCTTGTTCTTTGGGCCACATTTTTTCTCTTGCTTGACACATATCAGATTCACATCCAGTTCACACTTTAGATTGAGAGCCTATGGTTAATTATCCACATTGGATCCATCTCAGTTTGAGGGCCATGTTTTTATGGTTAATGTTTCAGAGTCTTCATGGTACTCCTTCCAATGGAAGAGTTTTAGTCATAGTTTGACATCGACATCGAGATACACGGCTTCTAGATTATGTCATCATCTCATCTCCTATTGCTTCACAGATTCTAAGGTTGTTTCAGTTTGTGAGTTTTCCAGTGTTCTGTGGCATCGGGTCTGCTATTGCTTTATCATGATTCCTTGAGTCAATCAGTGACTCTCATTTGGTTTCAGTAGTAAACAGAAGTATCTTTCCTTGCTTACCAGAATCAGGTTCTAGTGTTACTCCACAGTGTTCTTCCAGTGCTTCTTTGCAGTAGTCATCTCATTGTAGGGGGGTTTTGTCCCACTGGGTTTTCCTTCTCTACCTTATTCATTGCATTTGTACATGAGTACATGATCAGGCCTTGTTGTTGGGACTCATCTTTGCATAATAATTTTGCTTCTCCCTAAGTTGCACTTATGGGGGGTGTTGGTGTAATTAATATTTAATTACATTTTGCATAAGTTTACTTAGGCTTTATTTAATTCCTAAGTTTTAGGTTCTTATCTTTATCTTTTGAGCTATCTTGTTGCTCAAGATAAGATTAGGGTTTACATCTTTGCTTTTATAAAGCAAATCATTATCATGTAATTTTTGAATTCTTGAATAATATTATGTTGCACATCTTCTTGCAACCTCTCTGCTTTTTCTGATTTTCTCTTATGTGGAAGGTCTTTTCGGTTTGCAAATCTGATCTTGGTTTCTAACACTCTAATCCTTCATTAACTAGCCTAATCATTTTTCCAATGAATTTTTAATTCTTTTTATCCTTCTAAGGAATATTAAATTCTTTTTTCTCTTCCCCATGTGATCTTTGACTTGTCACATCAAGTCACATGTGAACTCTTCCCCATGGAATCTTTGACTTGTCATATCAAGTCACATGTGACAAGTGCCTATCTTTTTGGACACCTTGTCTTATCCAAGGTACTTTCCACCTCTCCCTTTGGAACCTTGTCTTATTCAAAAGATTCTCCAATCATGTGAATTTTAAATTCACTTTTTATTCCTCCAAGGAATCTTCTCATCTCCCAAAGTACTTGTCCTTCCTCCACATTATGTACCTTCCTTCCACCTCATTTACACATCACCATTTATAAGCCATTTCACATTCCACATGTCAAGATGTGAGGGTTTGTGAGTCCTCAACTTACCATAGCCCTTCATCTTGACCTTTTTGGATGAATATCAACCATTGAATTCTCTAGAGAAGTCAACTTCCTCTATAAATACCCCATCTTTTCTCTCATTTGGGGGTTGATCATTGTGCTAACCAAACTCTTACAAAATTTTCATTTGAGCCATACTTAGCCAAAAAATTGCACTTGCATCCATTCCCATCCATTTCTCATCCATCTTGCATCTCATATCAACGTATTTTTCCATCTAAGGAGCATACACAAAATCAACCATCATGGGCCAACCAAATGATCGATTCAAGACAAAGTAAATCTGTTTGTTATCTTTTTTTTTTTTGAATCTAACTAGGCTAATCTTGAGGTGTTAGGTGTTTTTATTATTTTTTGCACATTTCTTGTTGCTACTCATTTCTGGAACATTATTTTTGCCTGGTCACATTTTTGGCACGCTCGGTAGGACCCACAAACAAGTCCTATTCTTTTCACATTTTTGTTTTTTTATTGTTTGTATGTGTAGGTTGCAGAGGGGCGGACTTGCCCTATGAGACAGGCGTACCAGACCTCCAAGGGTGAACTTGACCTGTCCAGGGGCGTACCTGACCTTCAAGGGCGAACCTGGCCCAGCAGACAGGCGAACCTGACCTCCACAGAGACTTGAAATTTGTAGTTTTCACAGAGGGGTGAACCTGACCTATCCAGGGGCATACTTGACCTGTCCAGGGGCATAAATGACCTTCAGGGGTGAACTTGACTTATCAAACAGGCATACCCGACCTCTAGGGGCGAACCTAACCAGTCTAGTGGCGTACCTGACCTTCAGGGGCAAACCTGACCCAATAGACAGGCAAACTTGCCCTTTTATACAAGTGAACCTGCCCTCCTGGACAGGTGAACCTACCCTCCCAAACAGGCGAACCTGCCCTCCTGGACAGGCGAACCTACCCTCCTAGACAGGAAAACCTGCCCTCTTGTACAGGAAAACTTGCCCTCCTGCACAGGCAAACCTAAATTTTCTAGGGGTGTACCTAACATGTCCAGGTGGAGCCTGACCTCTAGGGGCGAACCTAACCAAAAACAACCTTTTTTAGAAGGTAAAAATTGAGTTTTAAGCACTTTTTTTACTGTTTTGAGTGTTTCTGACCCCCTAATGTGTGTTGTTTGTGTTTGTGCAAGCATCTAATCAACATTTGGCAAGGAACAAGAAGAAAAATCACTAACAAGTTTCCTTGCAGGGCTATTTATTTATCAATTGTTGCTTGTTATTTCTTAATAAATTAGACACATAACTTAACTTGGGGTGTCAATTTACCTTGTGTGTTGTACTTGTTGGTAAGATATTTGATGTATCCAATCCCCTTGCACCATTTGGTGATCTTGAGTGATGAGAAATCGTAGCTTACCAAGTCCTTTGAGTCACCCTTTCACTTTTCTTAGCGGGACCTACTTGGGGATTTCATCACCCTAAGGGACAATTCCAACCATGCATACCGATGGGGTATATAAAAGAGGGGAGACCGAAAGTTGTACCTCAATCCAACTGTGTCTTAATGAGCAAAGCGTCGGGATGACGTGAAGAGTTTTTCCAAGCCTTTAGTATCTCGTTAAGGTTCCTAACTCATGCTTGTGACGGGTTGGTGTTCACGGTTTGGGCCTCACGTACTAGATGTATATTGAGGACTCCCTAACAACCATGTTCATCCTAAAATAAAAGAATTTGTTGGCCATACCCATTTCTACTAGATTTAGGATCACGCTATCTGAACTATCTTCTTTGTGCGAAATCAATAATTTTCTATTCAGTCAAGTCAACCTTATCTTATGAATGTTGTTTGTTGTGTTTTGGGTCCTTTTCCTTAGTATTTTGTTCAAAAAACACATTCAAATTTGTCCACAAGTGTACCTGACCTCCAGGGGAGAACCTAACCTCTTTTAGGGGTGTACTTGACCTCTGAACAAGCCCCTTTTCAACCCGTTTCAGTCAGTTTTGATCAATCTTTAGTCCATAGGCGTACTTGATAGGTGTACTTTCCCTCCTATATAGGCAAACCTGCCCTCCCAAACAAGCGAACCTGCCCTCTTGTAAAGGTGAACCTGCCCTCCTGTATAGGTGAACCTGCTCTCCTAGATAGACGAACATGCTCTCCTAGACAGGAGAACTTTCCCTCCTGTACAGGCGAACCTGCCCTCCAAATAGTCATTTTTACCTTTCGTTCAGTCATTTTGAGCACTCGTTTTCCCATTTTGATCATCCGTTTACTCATTTTGAGTAATCGTTCATCCATTCTAAGTTTCCATCTCCCCATTCTAAGGGTCATTCATCCATTCTAATAATTTTTTCTCTCTTTTCAAGCTATAGTTCATCCTCCTCGATCATTCGTTCTCTCGTTCCAAGTAAACGTTCATCCATACTAAACATTTGTTCTCTCCATCCAAGCAATCGTTCATTCATTCTGATCATTCATTTACTTGTTTTGAGTAATTGCTCATCCATTTTGAGAGTCATTTTCCCCATTTGAGCATTCGTTCATCCTTTTCGATCATTTGTTTTCTCCTATCGAGTTATCGTTCATCCTCCCCAATCATTCATTCTCTCATTCTGAGCAATTGTTCATCCTTTTCAATCATTCATTCACTCGTTTCGAATACCCATTTTTCATTTCGAGCATCCTTTCATCCCTTTCGAGAGTCAGTCTCCCCATCCAAGCATTCGGTCATCCATTTTGATCAATTGTTTACTCATTTCAACCATTCATCCATGCATTCTGAAAATTCATTCCCTCTTTTTTGATCATTCGTTTACTCGTTCCGAGTAAACATTCATCTATTTTGAACCTTCGTCTATCATCTTGAACTCTCGTTCTACCGTTTCGATCATTTGTTTACTCATTCTAAGTAAACTTTCATCTATTTTGAACCTTCGTTTATCATATTGAACTGTCGTTTTGTCATTCTGATCATTCATTTACTCATTCTGAGTGAACGTTCATCCATTCTAAACCTTCTTCTATCATTTCAAACTCTCTTTCTATCATTTTGATCATTTTTTTACTCGTTCATCCATTCCAAGTCATTGTTTACTCGTTCCGAATAGTCATTCATCCGTTTCAATCAATCGTTTACTTGTTTTGAGTATTCGTTCATCCATTTCTATCATCTGTTTCCCTAATTAGATCATCATTTTCCCCATCTAAATCCCCTGAACTTCATTTTAAATTATTATCCAAATTGACCAAAGTGTTTGATATGATCGTCATCATCAACATCTACTTAGGATTGTCATCCGTCCTAAGTTAATCATCATTGTCGGCCCAATCAATCCACAAAGTGGATTTGGTGTCACAATCACCCATTTATCCTTTAATCCAATCAATCAGTATCCTAAGTCACCTAGGGTAATCTTTGAACGGGGTTTTCTAATCCCTTTCATCATCCTATCTGATCCATCAGTTGATCTTATCAATCATCGATCAATCTTATCCCAGTCCAATCCAATCCAATCCAATCCAATCGTATCCTTATCCAATCACCTTCGACCCAATCAATCTACTTCCATCTCAAAGTAGATTCAATGTCATAATCATTCTTTAATAATCAAATCTAATTATCAGAATCAATCCCATCGCATCATCCAATCATCCTAATCTGAGCTTTAATCTAATCCTGATATGAGCTTGATCTAAATCCCGATTTAAGCTTTAGTCTGTTCCCATCCAAAATCTTTGATCCATCTTATTTATCCTTTCATCATCATGAATTTGTATCCTTCATTAATAGTAGTCAAGGGTAACCCTAATTACGTCAATGACGATAACGAAAGTCTTGTCAATCAAGCAGAATATGACATAGATCCCCTTGACACTATCATTGCTAGTAAAATTTCTCCACCCACTTTCCAAAATCCAATCACCCCTTCAAGTTATCTCGTTATGTCTTCATCCATGCCTAATCACGCTCCTTATGCTACCTTTGACAAGGGATATCCATCATATCCATCATATCCTTCATCTACATCATCATCTTATCCAACACCCGCATCCTCTTATCCTGATCCACCATCCCAACATTCCTATCTTAATCCCCCATCCACATCATCCTATCTCAATCCTTCATCCGCATATACTCACTACCCTAATATTCCATACCAATCTACTCACCCTAATCCTACATTCACACCTTCCTATCCTAATCCAACATCCACATCAACCTATCTTAATCTAACATCTACACCTTCTTATCCTAATCTAACATCCACATTTCCCTATCTCAATCTGCCATCTCAATCTTCCCATCCTAATCCACCATCCCAATATCCTTACTACAATCCACCACCCACATCCTTTTGTACTAATTCACCATTCCAATACCCCTATGTTAATCTTTCATCTAATATTAATCCCCCATCTACTCCCAGTCCTGCATCCAATCCCATTCCCCCATCTAATCCTAATCCACCAATCCCTAGTCCTAATCCCCCACCAATCCATAATCCTTCATCCACTCCTACCATGCCATCTTAGCCTAGAGTATTCAAGTTTCTCACTCCAGAATTTCTCCAAGGACTTATAACAAAGAAGACATCCCCCACTCCACACCTTGAAGTCGTGGAATCATGCCATCCCAACCCATAATCCATGGTCATTAGTGACAAGACCCTTCTCCATCCAACACCTATCATTGATGATACCACCCCTAGCATCACTCAAACCGTTGACGCCGTTGAAACTATCACATCCTCTGAATCCACTGAGCCCCCATCTCCTACCATCACATCTATCGAATCCATTGAACACCCACCTCCTACTCCGTGATCCGTCGAACCCATCGATGACACTCAAATCCTATCCACTTCTCCCACTCCTAGTGTCACTAAAATCCATTCCCGTGAATGTTTTTAATCCTCCATGCCTCCATCTTCCCCATTTGAAGAGTCCCTCCAAGACTCCATTATCATGCCTCCCGCACATGATGAGTCATGCCAAGAGCCTGATCCAAAGCATGCCAACATATCCCCTTCTCCAGATCAAGATCCTACCATTCCATCTAGTCCTACTCAAGATCACACTCCTCCATCAATTCCATCCCATGATCCCCTTGTCACTCAAGATTTTGTCACTCGATCACATGAGCTCCGATCACCTGTTGTCACAAATCTTGATCCTATCATATTGCCTAATCCCTCTCTTGATTCCTTATCGCTCACTCATCTTGATTCAGATGGTGCTATCCCATCATCTCCATCTCATGATCCTCCATCATCGCCTAAACCTACTATCCCCAAACCACTTGTATATCCCCTTAGTACCCTCACATTATTCCATGGTGGTCTCCTTGCAAAAGAAAAACACAACATATATACCACCCATCATCCCCCGCCTAATAATGGACTCACATCATGTTTTCAGAATAACAAAAATCCTATCATGGATCGAATGCTCAAGAACATGAACTATCAAGGAAAAGGTTTAGGCCTTCATGAGCAAGGTATTTTAGAGCCCATCAAGGTGAAAGAACAAATCTATATGCAAGTCTTGGACCTATTTCCCAAGACTCACAATCTAAAGATGTTGGTACAACCTCTAAACATCTTCAACAAGCCTCTTCCAAAGGAAATATAGGCTCTTCTCATCACTCCAACAAATCATATGCTGCCATCCCTCCTCGTCCATCATATCACCTCAAAAAAATAGTCCATATTCCTCCTTCATCTACTCCATCCATTTTGGGTCCTTACATCCCTCCATCCACCATCTCCCATCCTTCATCTACTCCATCCATCTTGGGTCCTTGTGTCCCTCCACCCACTACGTTTGTTTTGGGTCCTCATATCCCAAAATCACCTCCTCCATCTCGTCCTATTCATCCTTTCATCCATTCATCACCTATCCATGTCATCCATCATAAACATCCCTCTCGCATGTCCCCTAATTAGGATAAAAAAAGGCACATACCTACACATCCTCCATCTACACATAATCCTCATAATCCTACCTCCATTGCTCCACATCATCCATCTCCTCGCACCCATCCCATTGTTACTAGAAGCACTTTGGATGCTAAAACAAAAATGCATAAATCTAAATATCCACATGAATCTAAAGCTCCCCATGTCCCCTCTAAAAGACATGGCGAAGAAAAGAAAAATCAAACCTAGAATCCAAATAAAATCCTATAGGCCACAAAGGCCCACCAAAGCAAAAATCAAAACCATGTGGATACCAAAGAAAAAAGATGCCATACCTTCAAATGAAAAATTTGTAACCATATCCAAAGTTGCTAATCAAAAAGCTAATCATACACCCCCTTCATCTCCTAAATCTATTTTAGGTCCTTATATCCCAAAATTCACTATCCCATCTCCTTCATTATCCCCACATTCTCCATCCATTAATCATCCTATCCTTTCACATACACCGCCACATGTGTCAATGTTGGTCTTGAACTCACCACCCTATTACACACCTACCCCATCATTCTATCCATATCATTTCCAGCATCCCATCAATTATCCCACATATCTTCCCCATTGAATCCCTTTAATCCATCCCCTTGCATAATCCATTTATCCTAGTAAAGTTGCACCAACATCTGATAGTCATCTCAAACATGGAACTTGATGCTTGAGTCTGTCATTCTTATCCCTATCACATATCTTCTAAATCCACTTATCCCCATCCCTATCCTTATCCATCTCCATCCACATTTGTCCCAAAAAGTTTGAAAATTCCAAAAAGTAAAAAAAAAGTAAAAAAGTAAAAAATAAAAAAATTTAGAAAAATCAAAAAATAAAATATTAAAGAAAAATAATTCATCCAATGGTGAAAACTTGGAAAATAAGCACCTTGGATAAGTACCATGATGAAAACCTAGAAAACAAGCATCATGCGTAAATCCCCCATCTAGTTTCCTTCCGCACTTGGGGGCAATGACATCCCCTTCAACCATCTCCTCCATCCTACCTATTTTCCGCATCCTGCCATCATATCCCATTTATCCCAATCCCTCCATCCTCATGATCTTGATATAGATAGGGGAAAACATACAAACATGCTTTGGACACCTCTTGGCATACATTCCCCTCATTGGCTCATCCTTATTTGCATTCGTCTACCTTCCTTGTCCACCCGTCATGCTACCATTAATCTCCCTTCCTTATCCATGCATTTTCATTATCCATAGCCATCTCACTCCCTTATTTATCCATCCTTCTATCTTCCATACTTCATGCCTCATCACACAGGACATATATAGAGTGGGGGCATCCTCTTCCTTTGTGATATAGTCCTTGGAGTCATCATTCATCCAAACAATCTTTCCCATCTCACCATCCTCATCTTCCTATCCATCTAACTAATCCCTTTCACCTCCCCATCCTTATCTTCCTATCCATCTAAACAATCCCTTCCATCTCCCCATCCTTATCTTCCTATCCATCTAAACAATACTTTTCATCTCCCCGTTCTTATCTCCTTATCAATCCAAACAATCCTTTCAATCTGCCCATCCTCATCTCCTTATCCTCATCCCATATTATAATCCCTTGTCATTAGTATCTAGCTATAGGCTTCTCCTCACGCAATCCCATGTCATCTATCTTATCACTTCTGCTTCTTTTACACATCTTTTCAATCTCCTATCCTTTCTCATCATTCATCTATCCGTCTTGTCATTCTCCCACTTCATCTTTGTTGATTTGGATAACTATCCCATCCCTGAGCTTTGAGTAGTCACCATCCTCCGATCCAATCCAACAGGTCTATCCTGTCCCATCGTGTCAGTCCTATCATTTTATCCCCTTATCTAGGATTATCTCATCATCCTTTATCCATCATTTGTCTTTGGCCTTTTTTCGAACCACGTTTCCCTTGCACTTTCACGTAGGCAAGGTCGATCATTTGATCCACCCTCAAGGTTCCTTTATCATCTATCATCTATCTTTCTGCTTTTGTTCGTTCGGTCTTTGTCATCCATCATCCTCTTTCCCTTTTTATCCATGGTTCGTTGTCATCCTTTTATCGACCTACGAGGGCTCCATGCTTTCACGTAGGCAAGGCTAATCTTTGATCGACCCCCAAGCCCCTAGGTCTTTAGGGTGTGTCAGTCTCGTATATGATCTCTCTTGTGTCGTGTCATCAAGCTATGCCCTTATCTAGCTGGTTCTTAACAAAAAAGATCCACTTGTATCATCAAATCCAATCGGTTCCAAATATCCTGCGTCATATCGATCTTTCAGTTTAGTATCCATCATCGGTCTCAATAGGATGCATCCTTCCTAACATACCTCATAAATCCCATCCATCCCCTTGATCCTATGGCAAATGATGTTTGAAATTGATTGCGATTTTTGATGCTTTTGGATTTTGTTTATCATTTGAGCTCTCTATCATCACTTTTCATGGTCGCCTTGATCCATCATATCACAGTGTGCTTTGACTAGCCAACATAGAGGTGTATCTTAATCTTTTCTTTGTTGTTGTCTTCTTGGTTGTCCCATGTAGTACCCACCAAGATCCCTGAGGTCTTGTGTTACGCTGGGGCATCCTTGTGTGCTTGTGGTTATCCCAATACCTAGCCCGACCAAGGTCATCGCGACTTTGGGGTGTTGGGATAGCCTTCTTGTTTGTTGTGTTTGTTTCATGTATTAGACACTAAGCTGCCTTGGTCCTTTATACCTCGGTGTATTGTGTCTTCTACTATAGCAAAAATCAATGCTCCTAAAAGATGTCAAATTGCATTTGGATGGAATTTCATCTCCATCCTCTCATCTATCAAAATCCCCCCGTCCATTCATCCTTCATCACTCTCCCCTCCCAATCTCCTGCCACCTTTTCATCCTTTCTTACCCATCACTTTGCATCATCTTCCTCATATACCCCTTGCATCATCTCATCCATTTCGAGAGCACACCCATGTTCTCTTGAACCTGCATGTCCTCTCGAGGGGGCATCCTTCATCCCTAATCTTCATCATTTTTTCCTTCCTAGTCACTCTTTTGAATGACTGGGGCATCTTTTCTGATCTAACCATTTTCTTCTAGGTTTTATGTTTTAATCTTATTTGAGATGATGCTACTTCATAACACCATCTCAAAGAGGGGAAAAATGTAGACACCTAAATTTGGACACTTGTATTTGTCCAAATTTTCCCTCTTCGTCTAAATACCCTCTCATTTGCATTAATTAAGTAATATTACTATTATTTAATTAATACCCTTAATTCTTCTAATCCCTAAGGTATTTAGTTAATAATTAAATACCTTATCTTTTTAATCCTTTTTTCATCAAATGAATTAAATAAATATGACATTTATTTAATTCCTCACATGTCACATCCCTTTCTTAATCCTAATCCATCTTCTAATCTCATCATTAGAGATGTGTACATGCCTAATCCTTGATTAGAATGTGTCACATCCTCCAACTTTTGCAAGTTGGCCTCTAATCTCTCTTAGCCACTTAACCCTCCTCTAATCCTTCATTAACTAGCCTAATAATTTTTCCAATGAATTTTTAATTCCTTTTATCCTTCTAAGGAATATTAAATTCATTTTTCTCTTCCCCATGTGATCTTTGGGTTGTCACATCAAATCACATTTGAACTCTTCCCCATGGAATCTTTGACTGGTCACATCAAGTCACATGTGACAAGTGCCTATCTTTTTGGACACCTTGTCTTATCCAAGGTACTTTCCACCTCTCCCTTTGGAACCTTGTCTTATCCACAAGATTCCCCAATCATGCGAATTTTAAATTCACTTTTTATTCCTCTAAGGAATCTTCTCATCTCCCAAGGTACTTGCAAGGTACTTGTCTTTCCTCTACATTATGTACCCTCCTTCCACCTCGTTTACACATCACCATTTCTAGGCCATCTCACATTCCACATGTCAAGATTTGAGGGCTTGTGAGTCCTCAACTCACCATAGCCCTTCATTTTGACATTGTTAGATGAATCTCAACCGTTGAATTCTATAGAGAATTCAACTTCCTCTATAAATACCCCATATTTTCTCTCATTTGGGGGTTGATTATTATGCTAACCAAACTCTTGCAAAATTTTTATTTGAGCCATACTAAGCCAAAAACTTGCACTTGCATCCATTCCCATCCATTTCTCATCCATCTTGCATCTCATATCAACATCTTTTGCCATCCAAGGAGCATACACAAAATCAACCATCATGGGCCAACCAAAGGACCGATTCAAGACAAAGTAAATCTATTGTTTGTTATCTTATTTTGTTTTGAATCTAACTAGGCTAATCTTGAGGTGTTAGGTGTTTTTATTGTTTTTTGCACATTTCTTGTTGTTGCTCATTTCTGGAATAGTATTTTTTCCTGGTCACACCTCCCATATTAAGATTCAACTAGGATATATTCATATTGCATTGGATGGTGAAACTTTCAACCACCATATTGTTGAATGTTTCAAAGTCTTCTTTCTTGAGGCCTTGTTTGGCCACTAATCCCTCATCAATTAAGTTATAAGTGGCACCAATGTCAATGAGAATGGTCACCATTTGACCTCTTTGGAGCCCATAAATGGAAAATGGGTTGTACCTCAAAGTATCAAATAATGTAGCAAGAGTGCTTCTCAATGCAACCCCTTCCTCTTCTGGTTTATATTCTTCTCACATCTCCTATTTGGGTTCTTATTCATCCTATGGTTTGGGTTCCTTATATCTTGATTTAGCATCAGACCTTACCTCAATGTAATGAACTTTTCCTTTTCCAAGACATTTATATCTAGGTAACCATGGATCCTTGTAGTTGAAGCATAAATTATTCCTTCTCAATTCCTTTCTCACCTTAGTGTTTGGTCTTGATAGAAAACTCTTGGTATATTGTACATTTTTGTGAAAGGGCTTCTTCGAAATAAATTTTTTGGTCAAAAACTTATTCTTTAGCATGAAAGTCTCAAGTTCCAAATCCCATTTGATGGTTTCTTTTAGGGTAAGTAATTTAAAATCCTTGATCAATCCCTTAGGAGATTCAGTTATTCCTTCAACAAAGAGCACATTCAATATTCTCTGAAATGCAACTAATTCTCAAATTTAAAATTAGTAATTAAAATGATTTCATGATTTATTTTAAAAAAACTTTTTATGCTAAGAAAATAATATAGTATTTAAAAATTTACAACTAAATGGAATATAATAAATTAATTAACCATTCTGCTCAGTACATTTAAGCATGCCGTAAATAAATTATTAATTTAATAAACTTAAAAGACTTAAACACTTTATTGCTCAAATAATTTATTAAGCTTTAATACTTATTTGTGGAAATGTTCAAAAGAAATCCCAACTATTGCTGGAATGGTCCTTGGTTCAGCCTCTTCCGTCTGTGAGTAGTCTGGGAGGAAAGCAGACTTTGCTGCTCTACACGAGTGTTGGTTCCACCGGAACAATGCTCAACACTCGTGCCACAAAACCATGCCCTGGCCAGGACCGTCCTGAGTGCAGTACTTGTACCCCAGGTTGGACACCCACTGTAGGAGTGCCCCTTCTCCGTCCTACTCATAGCCTGCTAACCTTGAAACCCTATTCCCGCAATGCGCTCCACTTTATTTTCCTCTTTTTATTTCCCCTCTCCTTTTCCAAGTTTCACATGAATGATTTATATATCTTTTAATGGGTGGTTTCCAAATTCATCACACCCTTTCACAAAGGTTTCCTTTTTAACAATTATTTAAATAAATAATTAGGCTTCCCCTTTTAAATAATGTTTTTCATATTCTTTAATCTCTCTTTTTACCAAAGGATTATAATATCCTTTATTTTTCTCCCCCCTTTTAATTTTAAAGGGTTATTTAATAGATTTATTTTCTCTTGGGGAAAAAGTCACATAACATTCTCTTTATGATGTTTAACACCATCACCGATAGATTTTAAAACTTTGTTATGTAGTTCTCGATTGAACAACATTGTTGGAATTGAGTCAAGTCTTTGAAATAAATTTTAAGGTCGCTTTGATCAAACCTCTCAATCAAGAGTTTATAGAATTTATCATATGAGGTTATGGATCTATAACCTTGAATGATCATATTGTGATACCGCCATTCATGTGTAATACCCTCCAAATGTAATTTGGAAAACTTGACTTCTTCATATTCAATCATTGTTCTAAAAGGTGGGTATGTGTATGGATTTTTTACACATGCATGAGTTGAGCATATATTAGATATATCATAGGGAGAGATTGTCAACTTCCCCAAAGCTTGTTACATATTTTTCTAAAAGGCTGAGAATCTAGGCTCGGGTATGTGTGAATGTTGATCCTAGACCTGCACAAACACAAAGAACAAACACATAATTAGTCCAATATGCAAGTTAGAAACAACATTCCCCATGAAATTCGTTTGAGATATCAAGAACAAGAAATAAATGAAGAACATGAGTAAAAAAAATCTAATCTTGCTCAAAATAAACAAACTCTCAATCCCATGGGGGAATTGGAGTCATTTTGATGTGGAAAATGGCCCTTTCCCAATTCATTGCAAGCTTGATGATCAATGGTGAAGATTTGATGCTCCTTGGTGAAATTTCTCCATAACCAAGCTATGAAATGATAAAAATGGATGAAGATTGCTCAAAACATGAAAATGATAACATTGCTCAACTTGTGGTTGAAAATGCTTAAGATTATGAATGAACTTGTGGATCCAAAATCCAAAAGAGAGCCTTCTATTTATAGAGGAGAATGATGGAGGATGAGGCAAAATGGATGAATGTGGGATATAACACCAGCCAATAGCATAATGCTACTTGTCAACATGTGAGTGGACAAAGGTGGAGCACATTTGGATGAATGTGCACATTAATGCAATTAGGTGGAATTTCAAATTTGGAGAAGTGACAAGTTGGAGGGAGAGAATAAATGAATTAAATGCCACTTGGTTCAAGAAAAAGGACATGTAAGAGGCCTTTAATGCCATGTTGGATGGATAAGTACTTTTGGGGGGAGAATTCAAACTTGGAGAATATTCCCACTTTGATGCCTTTTTGAATGAAAATAGAGATTTAATAAATCAATTAAAATGATTTTCATGAGCAAGTTGCAAAAGCTAGAGGATTTGATGGATTAAGATTAGCATTAATTAGGATTTGATTAATGAAGATGAAGATTAGTTGATTTGACAATTTGACTTAGACTTTTGGATTTATTTAAATCAAAATGAGAGGAAAATGATTATTAGATTTAATTAAATAAAGTTGGATTTATTTAATCAAAGGGGGTGGTGTTAGATTAAATCAAATAAAGATTAATTTATTTAATTTAAGAGAGGTGACCTTAGAGATTAATTAAATAAACTAAATTATTTAATTAAAAGAGGGACTATAGGATTAATTAAATAAAATGATTTATTTAATTAATAGGAGATGATTTAATCAGATAAATTTGATTTATTTAATTAAGAGATGAAATATGATGAATTTAATTAAATAGAGATTATTTAATTAAATGATTAGTAAAGGAGATGATTAAGGAAGAACTGATGTTAGTAAAATTAGGATCAGGTGTATAGGATCAATCGGTATATTTTTGGTGTCTACATTTTTCCCCTCTTTGAAGCAATGTGCCTGTTGCGTTGGTTCAAAGAATAACTTTGCCGATACCAAATTCAATTTTTTTTTTAATTTTTTAGATGCCCCATTGCTGCCCCAGCGAATGAATTATGCTAGTATACTACCCCCTCGAGAGATCGGAAGAAAATTTTGAGTTTTGGGTGATCTTGCGAAAAAAGAGGACAAACTGCCCGATGGGTCCAAAAAGGTTCTAGGATGCCAAAAACGTGCCAAAACACAAAAAGATGATGCAAAACGAGCCTCGGTTGGGCAAAAATGGGATCGGGGGAACGAAACGCTAGGTTGACAACTAAACAGGGTAAAAAAACCCTAACTTTCATGCTTAAATAGCCCTTGAGGTGTTACTTTCAATTCATTTGCACATTCCACACTTAGAGATTTCCTACTTTTGAGCTTCGATCTTCGTTTGAGATGGCGCAACAAGTGCTTCCACGTCACATTTTAGAGCAAGTGTGAGTGTACCAACGACTACCAGGCATAGGACCACCGGTATGTGACCCTAACCCACCTTGTCCTTTTGATTTTTGTGCACATTAATTAGGGTCAAAATTCAAACTGAGTCAAGTGGCACTATTTGGCGCCGCTAAAAGGGGTAAATCGGCGCCGCATGACCTTAAAGTGCGTTGCTTTTGAGTCTTGTGATGTGGTGTTGCAATTTAGAAATTAGGGCACAAACTCTAAAATGTGTCGCATGTGCAAATAGCGTCACGACGATCTAGTTAGCAATTTAGGGTTTTGAGTCAAACAAGCATGCGATCAAATTGTGACGCCGCAATTGAGTTTGGAATTTAAAGGGTTCTAGTGGCATAGTTTGGAGCCTTCAAACAACAACACATTTGTTGATTCAATCGCAAAAAATTTAAACTGGATCCCGTATTTTTATGAAACTTGATGTTATGGCTTTACTGGTGCATGAGGACACAAAGATTTTACATTCATGTGAGCATCGGTCCTTGATTATGAGAAGATTGATAGGATTGCATGAGTTGCTCTAGGAGAACCTTGGGGTGATAGGGTTATGGTATGTTGCCTATGTACCGACCATCAAGACACATCTAGGCATGATGACAACACTGGCAAAGTAGTGGCATAGTGAGACATCATTGTTTCACTTCCCTATAGGTGAGGTGACAGTCACCTTGGAGGACATTTAGCGCATTCTTTGATTGCCCATCCATGGAGAGCGAGTTATCTATGATGTGGACACCAGGAAAAATGCATGTTACAAGGTCATGGGACTAGATGAGATCATCTTTGCGAAGGACAGATTGAGCTGGAGTGGTATAAGAGCTCAATGTCACCATTCCGATTGATTGTGGCAGCTATTATCTCAAGCCTTGTGGCACCAGATCAACGTGGTCGATATTTCAGTTTGGGATTGGGTCTTTCCTGGGAGCAAATGCTCCACTAGAGAGAGTGCTTTGCGTGGGGACCAGTGATGTTGGCCTCATTATACCATGATTTGCATGAGTTTTCCTATTGCAACAGCAGGGCGATCGGAGCCAGAGTGACACTCTTACACATCTGGGCCTTGGAGCACATTGTTGTGCTTCTCCCATGAGTTACAATTGTTGATGTGGAGCTAGATGATCCAACAGTCTAGAGATATAGGGGTGGCTTAACTTTTACACACATAGGAGCAGCCGATATCCCTCACTAGAGGGTCATTGATGAGATGGCTATTTTTTCATGGAGGCCTTGGCTTGGTATGCCCATCTGGTATGATGAAATTCAACAACTATTCTTTGCAAGGCAGGACAGACTCATGCAGGGTAGAGAGCGCACCATGATCAAGTGTTATCTACTAGATCAGGTGGCTGGGCAGTTTGGAGATGTGCAGGACAGGTCCAATGACTAGTATGTGGCCATATTTGCTCATACTACGAGGGAGACTACATGGGGTCAGATGATCCCTCTAGAGGATGCGGTGGACAACTTCCGATAGTTGGTGGCCAAGCCATGGCCATACAATTAGGGACAGGCAGACCCAAGGACCACATAGGCATATCGCGATTGGTTTCGTCCTCCTATCAGATTGACAGTTCCTAGGGCAACTTTACCACAATGGAGACCTCAAGGTCGGACAATAGGGCGAGGGTAGGGGCAAGGAGGCAGAGGAGATGGAGACGAGGATGGAGATGAGGGAAAAGGAGGAGGTGGACCACCTCCCGACCAATAAGGCCAGAGGGATCAGGTGCATGGTCACCAACAGAGGGATGGAGATCAAAGAGATACCCCGAGGGACCCATAGCAACAACCATCACCACCACTGCCACCACTCTAGCCAGACTAGAAGGACGCACTAATCCAACAACTATAGGCATAGGTTGCCACATTGACAACCGAGAGAGATCAGGCAAGAGCAGAGCAGGATTAAGCCATACAACAAAGATAGGCCACTAAGCTACAACTAGCACAGGAGATCGGCTGGCGCCAATAGCTCGAGAGCACATAGGGCAGGACAGTCCTAACACACATGTACCGAGACACGGTGAGAGAGGCAGAGTATTACCAGGTTCATTACCATCAGGTAGTGCCTCGAGCAGCCTGGGCACCAGATTTCTCACAACAGATAGGGCAGAGGCAAGATCAGCCCGAGAGACAGTCGGGCGAGGGGAGCAACTATCAGGGCTAGCTCACATTTTGTTTAGAGACACCATTCTTTTTGCGATCCACAAGATTTTTTTTTTATAGTCCCGTAGGCGTTTGTATTGTATGGATTGATACACACATTTGATCCTGATTTTTTGTACCATGACAATTGTTTTATTAATGATATATGATATGAGGTGATTTGATCTGATATATGATGTGTCCTATTTTATTTATGCATGATGGATGGATGTATTCAATTTCCTATATGTGATGTTCTATATGTGATGTGATGCAATGCATGTATGATTCTATATATTATGTGATGTGATGCAGTGATTATGCAGATGTTTATGGATGGATGTATTTTCTTTTTCAGTATCTTTTCTATGCATTTTTTATGATGATAATGTATGGATGATATGGATGCAAATGTTATGATTTGCAAATGATTTAAAATGCTTTAGACTAACAGATCTATATGGATGATGATGTTATATACTATGGTCATGAGATGTATGAGATGCTCTTTTTTCTTTTTTCAGTACTTTTTCCAATATGTATGGATGACATGATGATGCACGCAATATGATGTGATGATGCTTTTATTATGACACCTATGTGATGATGCAAATGAATGATATGATGATGCTTATATGATGATGCAAATGGATGATATGATGGTGCTTATGTGATTATGCAAATGGATGATATGATGATGCCTATGTTATGATGTTATGATGCTTTTGTGATGATGTCTATGAATATGATATGATATGATGCTTATGATATGATAATGAATGCACATGTATGGTTTATAAGATGCTTAGAATAACCAATCTATATTATGCAATGATGAAATGCAATGCATGTGAGATAATAAATGTTTTCTATATGATGACATGATATGCATTATGTTGACGGTTTGTGGATGCATGATGGATGCATTAGTGATGTTCTTGATTAACTGTCATGGTACCATGTTAACACAAAAAGAAGATAGAAGAAATAAGATCCAATAAGCCTACATTATTAGAGATGACGATGACGATGATGATGATTTTCTTATCAAGAATTGGGATTTTAAAAGGGTTATTTACCTTATGTTTGATAACACACATAGGCACGATGTATCAAGGTATAAAGAACTAGGATGGCGTTGCACCTAGTGTGATGGAATTTGACTCGACAATCAGATAGGAGTACTCATGCTCACACTTGACATACAAAACCTTATTCAAAATGCAGTTCAGATATTCCAAACATCTCGGGCCAAAACATAGAAAGGAAAGCCTTCCTATGCGGTCAACAAGACACCTAAAACACCCTCCCTACATCCAAACAAAGCACGTATGACCAAGGTTATATTACAAGAATATCCAACAAGCACAACAGATAAAAGATAATGATCATTGCCTCATTCCTTTCTCTCTAAATCCTTTTGTTTGGACATTATCGTGAGGTCATCAAAATGAGCGCAATAAGATAAATCAATAAGAAAAAGATCAAGTAAACAAACAAGTTAATGTTCTTCAATACCACTAGCCAAGACTAAACTACGGTGATGCCTGATGTTGATGTCCATTGTAGGAATGATGCATCCTAGGACATGATGTTATTAGATGTTTTGGGACAAACTGAATGATGGGCTATTAGTACCAAGAGTTGGCTAACTTGTTTATTTACTGACCTAGACTTGAGACTTTGACGTTTGAGTTTTCACTTTTGATTTGCTAGACTTGTTTCCGATTGTTTCACCAAAGGTTGAGGATGACAATTGATTTATTATGAGTGAATGCTTATTTTGGGTGATTGTGAGATGGGATGGATGAATTTTTTCAAATATTTGGATGTTTTTGGTATTTTTAAAAATATTTTGAGGATGTTTTTTGGTATTTTCGAGATTTTACAAATGTTTTGATTTTTAAAATTTCTAATGTTTTTGGGATTTTCTGAGATTTTGACCAAGAGACTAACCTAAAGACCTATCCTAGGGGCTTCGAGGGCTGATCAATATATTACCCTTGCGTATGTTATCCATGCAAAGACCATGTAGTTCGACTAACATATACTCGATTATTGATGAGATATGAACAAATGGATTGCCAGTTTATTATGACAGACTCCTAAAGGATTGACCTAAGTGTCTTGGGGGATTCAAAGATCAACCTTGCCTATGTTCAGAGCTCAGAGACTCGTAGTTCGACAAGATGACTCTATTTTTTGATTTTTTCGATTGACTTTTTGACCTTTTTTTGGGGTTTTGATATGTTTTAAATATTTTTGGATTTTTGGATTTTCTAATTTTTTTGTATTTTTTGATTTTAGGAAGACTTTCAAGAATATACATGAATCCGCTCTGATGAGACCATGCCCCCAGCATGATGCAATAGACTACTCCAATATAGGTAGAACAAACTAACCTTGAGAATGGGTCGAGTAGTACTAGGAGGGATCATGACACCAACACATGACCAAGCTATGATGCAGATGCAGATGGGTGATGGATGGAGATATGGAATGCAATGGATGATGGAAGTGTGATGGATGGATGATGCAGAATAAGTCATGAAGATCCTAGTGGATGGAAGGTGCTTATTTACATACGTCATCTATTTTCCAAGTTTTCACCAAGGTACTTGCCCAAAGCACCACCAAAGTGGTTTTCACTGTAGGACAATTTTTCTCTTTACTATTTTTAATCCTTTTTTGGATTTTTATGTTTTTTGGTTTTTTTGTATTTTTGGTTTCATACTTTGAAAGATTAGGCATAATTTTTTTTGAGATGGGAGTTGTTCATGGGCTCCTGCAGAGGTTCCCCTTCTGGTGTTGATAACTGATATGCCCCTGACTTGTAGCTTGTTGTGATGATGAAGGGTCACAACCAATTAGGTTCAAATTTTACCTTTTCATCCGGATTTGAAACATTCTTCTGATTCTCTTTTAGCACTAGCTTTCTGACTTGGAAGGTTCAACTCCTGATCTTCTTGTTGTAGCTCTGTTTGAGTTGGTTTTGGTAGACTTACAAATGGTTTAAGGCATCCATACGCCATTCATCT
Source organism: Sequoia sempervirens (assembly GCA_007258455.2). Lineage (NCBI taxonomy): Eukaryota > Viridiplantae > Streptophyta > Pinopsida > Cupressales > Cupressaceae > Sequoia > Sequoia sempervirens. The sequence continues at coordinate 353,960,365 of VDFB02000017.1, read as the reverse complement.
AGTAGTTCCAACTTGTTTAATCTTGACACCCGATATTCTTCATCTGTGATGAGATTCTACAATGATATTCTCAAGGATGGGAGCTTGATCTCAATGGGGAGTATGGCTTCTGATCCATAGACCAGGGAGAATGGGGTGGACCCTATTGGTGTGTAGATGCTTGCTTGATAGGCCCATAGAGCGGGATCAATTGGAGATGCCAATCACGACCAACGTCATTGACTATTTTCTTGAGAATTTTCAAGATGGTCTTATTTGCAGCCTTAGCTGGGTCGTTTCCTTGGGGATAGTACGAAGTGGAAAAGCGATATTAGATTTTGAAATTTTGGCATAGGTCACGAACATCCTAGGTTTTGAATGGTGTCTTGTTATCTGAGATAATGGCTTGAGGGACACCATAGTGGAAAATTAGGTAGTTCAGGATGAACTTTTATATCTGCTTTCCTATGATATAGGTCACGGGGATGGCTTCCACCCATTTTGTGAAGTACTTGGTGGCGGTGATGATGAACTTATGTCCATTGGATGAGGTAGGGGTAATTTTTCCAATGAGATCGAGCCCCCACTGTGAAAAGGGCCAAGGTGTAACAATTGGGTGGAGCTCCTAAGTTGGTACATGGATGAGATCCCCATGTTGCTGACACTACAAACACCTTTTGACATAATTGTGAGCCCCCCTTTCCATTGTAGGCCAATAGTACCTAGTCCTCAGCAATTTATTAGCCAAGGTCATACCACTCGAGTGTGAACCACAAATGTCGTTATGTACCTCGATGAAAGTGATCAAAGCTTTCTCAACATTTAGGCAACGTAACAGGGTTCCTTCAATGATTTTACAGTATAGGGTATCTCTTAGGATGACAAAATAGGATGATTTTTTGACAAAGGCTCTTTTGAGGTTTGGGGTTATATCTGCGGGGAGGAATCCTATTCTCAGGTAGGTGTATATATCATGGTGCCAGGGATCACCAGGACCAACGATTTCGCACACAAATTTAGACTCTGGTACCTCGAATGCTGGTACAAGAAGCTGCTCTACAAGGAATTCTTGCTTTGGGATGTTTTGTGGGATTTCTAATAGTGATCCAATTGTAGCCATTGCATCTGCTGCTCTGTTATTTTCTCTTGGTAGTTGTTCAAATGTGATATCAATGAAGAACTCCTTGAGGCTTTCCACTAGTTTCTTATAGGGAGTCAACTTGTCCTTTATTTGATACTTATTGTTTACCTAGTTGATTATGAGCTGTGAGTCTTCATAGACCTTGAGTGCCATGATATTCCACTATACTGCAATTCTCAGCCCTATGACAAGAGCCTCATATTTTGCAATGTTATTTGTGCATGGGAATGACAACTTGTATGATTTAGGTATGCAATCCCCTTTATGGAGTGATGAAGAAGATTCTCGCTCCTGACTCATGTTGTGTGTAGGATCCATCAAAGTACATTTTCCAATGATTCGCTACACTTAGGTTGAAGATTGATTCATTAGGGAATTCTAATACAAGCGGGTTCTCTGAGTATATCAGTGCTTTTTCCAGCTGATCTGCTATTGCTTGTCCTTTAATGGCCTTGTGTTCCACATACTCAATGTCATGCTCTGTCAAGATCATAACCCACTTAGTTTTCCTTCCTCTAAGTGTTGCTTTAGAAAGAAGGTACTTTAGTAGGTCTATCTTTGCAATGAGCTTTATCTGATGGGCTAGCATGTAATGTCTGAATTTTTGTGCTATGAACGTGATCACTAGACAAGCTTTTTCGATGGATGTATAGTTTAGCTCATGTCCCACCATAGTTCAATTGATGTAGTAGATAGCTCTCTCTTTTCCATTTTCATCATGTTGTGCTAAGAGAGTGTCGAGAGCTATCGCTATTGCTGATATATATAGGATCAAGGGTTTTCTTGGAATTGGTAGCATGAGAACTAGCGGTGTGAGTAAGTATTCCTTGATCTTGTTGATGGCATAATCACATTGATCTTCCCACTTGTATGTTACCCCCTTGTGGAGTAGATGAGAATAGGGGACAACCTTATCTACTAGTTGCGCTATGAATCGATAGATGGACTGGAGTCTTCCTTGTAGGCCTCTTAGCTATTTCAATGTTTTTAGTGCCTCCATTTCGAGGATTGCTTTGACTTTGGTGAGGTCTACCTCGATTCCTCTCATGCATACAATGTACCCCAGGAGCTTGCTTGATTGTACCTCGAAGACTCACTTCTTTGGATTAAATCTAACTTTTGTACTTTTCTAGCCTGTCAAAGATGGAGCTTAGTCCCATCATTTCTTTGATTTAGCCAATATATCATCCACATAATCTTCCATAGTTTTATGAATCATATCATGAAAGATTAGTGTCATGGCCCTTTGATAGGTAGCTCCTGCATTTTTTAACCCAAATAACCTCATATTCCAACAATATGTCCCCCATGGGCAAGTGAAAGTCATTTTGTGTTGGTCATCTTTTGCTATCATGATTTGGTTGTAACTTGAGAATCCATCCATTAATGATAGCATCTCATATCCTACTGTCATATCAACAATCATGTCAATGTTTGGAAGAGGGACGTCATCCTTGGGAAATTCTTTGTTCAGATCTCTGAATTCCATGCAAATGTGGATGCCCCCAGTGGGTTTTGAAATAGGTACAAGATTGGAGACCCACTTTGGATAATCAATTGATCGTATGAACCCTACATATGATTTTGTAATTCCATTTTGACCAACAATGCTATCTAGGGATGCATTTTCCTTAGCTTTTGTCTCACTGGCTTTTCTTCAGGATAAACAGCTAGGTGGTGGACCACAACTTTTGGATCAAGCCCAGGCATGTCGACATAGGTCCATGCAAATTTTATCTTTCTTTCTTTTAGGAATGCAACCAGGAGTTTTTTCTCTTATGTGAGAATTGATTCTGCATAAATGTGATATGCGGTGTTTTCTCCTGATGAATAGCACTGCGAAGAAGATTGAATCCTTCATCGTCTGGTGCCTTAGAGAGGTTTTCACCATTGGATGCATTCTTTATTTTTACTATTTTTGGGTTAGAGAGTGCCACAGTGTGGTTTTCACTCAAAGACCTAGAGATTATTCGTAGATTTTCACTTTTGTGACTGAAGGCTTCAATTGTTTCCCCGTAATAGGCATGTGTGTCTAGTATGATGTCAAATCCAACTTTGTGATCTCCATATGGTATCATATCCCGCAATCCCATGAATTCTGAGAGCACCTCATCATTTTTGAATGCGTCCAAAACTGGTGGTCCTCGTTGGGGATAAACTAAGTTTAGTTCATGGGTTTGATTGGTTGACTCAAAAGACAGGGTACTAATCATGAGAAGAGAGGAATCCTCAAATAACATAGGCTAGTCAGTTATGGGGTCCTCATCACTACTACACACATTAGTTATGTCAAAGGTAAAGTTGTCTATGACTCAACCTGTGGATACTAGTAATTGAAGGGCAGATGCTGATAGCTGAGGGGGAGTTTTGACCTTTCTAACTGAGGCACCTTTTCTAAGTATGGTCACCTCTTTGGAGGGGTAGATTCGAGGCCAAGATTTCTCATGCGCTTCTTTGGAATGAGAGGTACTAGAAGACCATTGTCATTTTGTCCAAGTTTTTTTATTTCTGTTATAGCCCATACCAAGCATCATTTGTAATCCTTTCCTACTTTCATCCATGGGAAGATTAGGCACATGCATTTCATCTTAGTACAACAAGCTTGATATGTCTTTCTCATCTACTACTTTGCGACTTAGATCCCCTCAACATCTGAATCTAGAAGGGTTTTCTCTGAAGGTTTGGGATGATGTTTCAGCTAGTTGGGGTTGCCCATGAGACCTAGGAGATTGAGGTAACTCTCCTATGACGAAGGAACTTTTCTTCATTTTATAATCCCCACACCCATTGTCTTGGATGATGACTTTGATTTTAGATATATCAAGAATGGCAGGTATCTTTGTCTCAAAAGTGGAGGCCAAGGTAGCTGGGTCTACATATGAAGTTGTAGGGCCTTCATCGTTCTTTGGGACTTGGGGAATTTTATACTATTTTGCTTCCAGATTCTTGCTGTAAGCAAAGGGTTCAGGATCACCATAGACCATGACCTCTTGATTTTGATATGGGAATTTGACGCACTGATGGAAGGTTGATGCGACACCTTGCATCCCATGGATATGTGGACGCCCCAAGAGGATGTTATAAGGCAGATCAAGGTCAAGGACCTGACATGTGGTTTCCATGGCTGGCCCTACTTGAACAAGGAGTTGGATAGTGCCTTGAGACACTCTTTCCTAATCATCATATGCTCTGATTGTGATGCCTTTACCCTTTTCAATGGCATCCTCTAAGAATCTTAGATTCTTTATTAATTTGAGGGAACAAATATTTAGGCCTGCACCCCCATCCACCAAGACCCTTTTGAATTTTTTTTTATGGACCAGGACTTAAAGGTGGAGTGCACAATTATGAGATGGTTGGGCGGGAAAGTACTGATCGAAGAATGTTTTTGATAAAGGAAAAAATGGGTTTTATAGGGACCCGAAACCATAAAGTTTACAACAAAATATAGGAAAGGACAAAAATGTCCTCCAAATTAAACATCCTGCAAAGAAAGAAAAAACTTGAAAAAACAACAGCCAACCAAAAAAAGCCAGAAAGGACCACCAAAAAGCCAGCCGAGGCGCAAACCAAAAAACCAGCAGCAACTAATCCAGAGTCTTCAGAACTTTCTCAGTCTCGACCTCCAAATCCTGCATATCCTAGAATCCCTTCTTGAAAGTTTGAATCATCTGGGGCACAGGGGTGCCTTCCTTTTCAGATTAGCCCTAGTTCTCTTTGAAATCCCTATGTCCTCTACTTGGTTTTTATCTTTAACTTCTTCCAAATCAACAACCAAGGACCCCTGTTGAGCTTTATCCAGTTTTTCAGTCATTGCGTTGATAATGATAGAATTATGTCTTGCCATTCTATTATTTTATTCAATGATTATCTTCACAACATTTTTTATTTTTTCAACATCAATTTCTATCCTTCTGTCCTTACCCGCATTGTCCTAGATCTCCTTACTAGCAGTGTTCTCATTACACTCTTCATCCTTCTTGCACAACGCATAAACCTTAGCTTCCACTTCTTCCAATTTACTCTGGAGGGCCCAATTTTTTATTTTCAGGTCATTAATTTCATGAAAGACCCATTTTGACATTCTGAAGTGTTCCATGACATTATTCCTAGCTATGCCCAGAAAATTAGTTGTAGGTTCCCTATCAAGATTGAGACAATTTTTAGCAGGGTCAGAGGCTCCAGGGGACCCTGTTCTATTATCTATGTCTGTCGACGGGACAAAAGAGGAAGAGTTGTTATTTGCACCGGGTTCCTTAGAATCAAGAGTATCTTCAAAGTAAGGAACAAGTTTTTTAATAGGGGATTTCTTTCTGACGCCTTTGGCTTTGGGGGTAGAATTTCCAGGCTTAGAAGCAGGGCAAACTTTAACAGGCTGGGGATTACGGACTTGGGTTTTCTTGCTAGTCTGGACAATGGGAGGTTCCAGAACCGTCCTTACCAGACTCAAATTAGGTTTATTCCCCAAATAACTAGGTTTAGTGTCATCATCCTCAGAAGCCGAAGAGGCATCCGGGTTAGCAAGAACAAATATTTTTTGGAAATGTTCAAAAATTAATCTTATTAGACCAGTATGTAATATCAGAGAATGTTAGGAGACTTGGGGTGGTGATATGTCTGACCATAGCTTGGAATTGGTCAACATCAAGATCTGTGTAGATGGTGGATGAAGCAAATGCTTCCTATAGGATTTTTCTATGTGCGGGGGATATCTTCAACAACTCCATGATGGAAATTTGAGTAGGGGTTCTTTCAACTGATCCAAAAAATTGTAGCCATTAGGAATGGATCTCAGATTTGAGGTGGATGCTGTAGGTGGCTGTGACGACCCAACAACGGTAACTTTTTCGCCGTGTGTGGTGACTCCACAATGAACTTTTCCTCCCTTGATGTTAACAACAGTGACCCATTCGTCTATAGATGTGACAACATGATCGTACACATGGTTCACATTGGAATACTTGGTCTTTCCATGATTGTTCCCTTTGTTATGATCTGGAATCAGATTCGTGTATATTTTAAGGTCTTGATTTCCAGCTGGTTGTTCAACGTTTATGATGTTGTCATCGATGAGGTCTTGGATCAAAATTTTCAACCTCATGCAATTGGCTATTGTGTGCCTCTTGATTTTATGAAAATCGAAAATATGGTTCTCATTGTGCCATGGTGGTTTCACTTGGGGTTCTTGATAATTCTCATAAGTGGAAATTTTGATGAGATTTTCGTTTACCAATTTCTTCATGACCGATTCAATTGGTTCCCCAAGGGTGGTGTATTTTTGCTTAGGGGGATATTTGTTCCACAAAGGTGGTCCCCCTTGATTATTCAGGTTGTTGACTTGATTATTGGGTGGTTGTTGTGATACCACGTTGGCTTGGGTGCTATTTCAATTATTTCCTTGCAGTTGTTGATATAATTATGTATTTTATTTTGGAGCATTGATTATGACCTTGGCATCCACCACACCATCATTAGTGACATTCCTATTTTTTGCCCACGTGCGAGGTTTTTCGTTATAGCTGGTGGAAGGGTGGTTGTCTTGATGTTCTAGATATGTGGGTGTCCCCCCTTGTGCAATTAGGGCTCGTTCAATGTTGAGCACCTTGGGGATCAAATGGTCATATGTGGTGATACATTGCATCTTGAGATGGAATGAAAATGTTTTCTCAAGATTAGAAATGATGGAGAAATTTTTTTGTTCCTCTGGCATGGTCCATTTGCTCCTGTTGGCCTTGGATCGCCATCGTTGCAAGAAAGAAGCGAATGATCCCCCCTTAGCTTGTTTGAGCGTAGATAGTTCCTCTAGACTAATATCCATGCCAATGTTGAATGCATAATTTTTTATGAATGTGTCCATGATCTCTTGGAACTTTTTGATTCCTAGAGGAAGGCGAGAGAACCATTCCATTGCAGGACCAACCAAACTTCAAGGGAACAACTGCATCAGATATGTATCATCATATGCGACCTCCATGCAATGTACTTGGAATTCCATGATGTGATCTTTAGGGTTTCCCGTTCCACGATATTTGTCGAATTTAAGGATTTAAAACCCTTTAGGGAATGGTACCATTGCAAGGCTCTTGTCGAATGGATAGGGACATAGATTACTTGGTGTCTTTGTTGTTTTCTTTGATTGAAGATTGAGCACTTGCTGCGAGAGCAATTTGATTTGTGTCGTCACGTCATTTTGCAGATCAGGAGGTGGAGTGAATGTGTTTTGAAGTGGTCAAGGTGTTTGAGTGATGGGTGGAGTGTTGGGTATGTTGGTGGGAGTTTTTTGCAAGCTCTGTTGTGCGATCGAGGCTTGCTAATATGCCTGCATTTGCTGTTGTGCCAACAACGCTTGTTGTTGGTATTGCTACTATTATGCCAACAATGCTTGTTATTGGTCTTGTTGTTGCTGTGCCAACAACGCTTATTGTTGGGCTAGTAATTGGGATGCTTCTTGTTGTGCTTGGTACTGTTGCAGGGCTTGCTGATATGCCTGCTACTGAGCTACTTGCAGTTGTGCTTGGTACTGAGATTGCACTTGTTGAGCTTGATATTGGGATTGAGATTGAGCCTATGCTTGTTGGGCTGTTTATGCAACCTAGGTAGCCTCTGTAGCTTGTGCAACTTGAGTGGCTTGCGCAACTTGGGCTGCTTGTTGTTGTTGCAACAAAGCTTGAGCTTGGGCAACCTATTGTGTTTGTTATGCTTGTTGCACTTGTTGTGTGGCTTGAGCGGTTTGCGCTTGTTGAGCAGCTTGCGTGTTTTGTGCTTGTTGAGCTTGGAACTATTGAAGTTCCTTTTGATAGGCTTGTTGAGCTGCTTGCAACATGATGCTATATTGGTTGGCCACATTTGGTCTTGGTGGTGGTGGTGGTGGCAGATTTGAAATGGTGTTTGTTGTTCTGATGAGGGTTGTCATTGTATTGATGATAGGGATTTGTGTAGTGGATGGTTCGATTGATATGATTGGTCCTTGGGAGACCATGTTTATGGATGGTACAGTGATTGCTTGGGTTGCTTGGATGGTTGCCACCTGTTGTTGCGATATTGATGGCAAGATCAGAGGATTTGGTATGATGTTTTGATTTATGATCGAAGGGTTGCTTTGATTCTATTGATTGATGGTTGGTAAAGGGGAGAGCCCTAAACCGAGGAGTAGTGTGGATGTTAATGGCAAAGGTGGAAGTGGTGGAAAAATGGGTGGTGTGTTCCCTTGAGGAAATGATGATGATGAAGGGTCAAAGATTCCCCCTTGTCAAAATAGCCCACTTTCTCCTTGTGAAGTCATAGGGAGAGACGTTTGTGTGTTGAGAGGATATGTCGGTGTTGGATGAAAAGAGGATGGGTCATTGGGGTCATGAAGGGTGATTAAAATGTATGGTTGTAGCAGATTTTGAGGAACGGATTGACCCAAGCTAGTGTTTGCATCCAAATCTTGGTTGTTAACAAGAGGATGTGTTTGAACTGCATGAAGCAATGAGCTTCCCTTGTTGAAAATTAGTTGAGTTGGAGCAATGGATGGTGTGATTTGGGGGATGGTTTGAGTAATGCTTTGAAATGGAGTTGTGGATGAGATTGGAGGCATAATCCCAAGAGGTTTCTCCATAAGAGTGCTCACATCATAGTCGGAAGGGAGTTTAGCCCCTTCTTTTGCTAATTCTAGCATGTATTGTGAGGGATTGAGCTTCATCATGGTATTGACAATTCTAAGTTTCAGGATTTTGGAACATTTCAATAATTTCATCTTGTGTCATCCCTAAGACATTGTTGGTGATGTCTTCTACTTGACCTTCCTCTTGGGAATCTTGTGGAAGTGGAGGAGGATTGAGTGTGGGATTGCTAGATCCAATGGGATTGATTTCGGGAGCGGTTTGACTCAATTCACTCAAATTTGATGTTTCTTTGTTCATTTCCATGCTCTTCTTGTGTTGAGATCTAGTTTGAACCATAAAATAGGGATAAATTTTCAAGAATGTAAGAGATGAACCTCTAACTCTTTGGATTGATCTAATCTTTAGGTACAAAAAAGAAAGTCTAAGATATTAAGGATCAAAAGGATGGTGATGAGATAATGAAATATGGATGATTGGAGAATGATTAGAACTCTTATGGAACCTTGAGGAGGATGCTAAACTTTAGGACTTTTGGATTGATGTTTGATTTGATTTTGGATTGATTTGATTTGATTTTGATTTTGATTGGATTTGGTTTGGATAATGAACTCATAAGCTCTAAGAGGTTGGATGTTGTCCTAGAGTAAACTTGTCCACAAGATGATAATTTGACTATGTGTGCAAAGAAGGATTCATCTACACACACCTAGTCAAACAAGATGATTTGGATTTGTTTTGATTTTTTGATTTCAAAAGGATTTGCCCAAAGTTTCTCATGAAGGATTTTTTCAAGATTTCCAAGAGTTGTTTGTGAGATGGATTTTGATTTTGGTGTTGGAGGATGGATAAAGGTGTTTTGATTTTGATCCTAAGATACTTAGAGAGACTTTTGTTTACTAGACCAAGGTGTTGAAGAACATGCTATTACTTCCTATGTGAGATACCCAAACCTTTGAAAGAGACTTGGATTTTTGCAATAGTAAAATGAACAAAAATTTGGATTGTTCCTTGATGCACATTTGTAAAAGTTGAAGGCCAAACTTTCCCTAAATTTGTAAAGCATAGAAAAATGTTTCTTGCAAGCTTTTTGACTAAGACCTTTGGACTTTGGTTTTCAGATTTTGATCTTTTGGGAAATCATTTGGAAGAGCACATGTGTGGGGTCCAATTGTTTCTTATCTTTTCCTAATGAATCCTTTTTACCACAAACACTTTCTTGATTAGGTTTTCAAACTAAATGTCTAATGTCCCAATTTCTTCTTATCCCACAAAGTACATTATGTGAATATCAAGGAAATTAAGGAAAAAGTTTCCTATTGTTGATTTTAGTGAGAGAAAATTGTGATGTTAATTCAAATGCTTAGAATCGTCTAAGGATAGAATCCCCAGGGCAAGCAATAACACTTGAATTTTGTCAAAGGTATTTGCTTCCTCTAAAGGGTTTGAAATTTTATGATCATGTTGAATGTTTTTTTTTCCAATTTTTTAGATCCAAGCAAAGTGTTTTGATTCCAAGAAAATGCACAACCCTATGGATAGTCAAGAGACAATATTTTTTGAATCCCCACTTGGATAAATCTAGCTACGCTTATTCTTGGTGGATGATTAAAAGCTTGACCACACTGGCTCCCCTCCATGATAGTCACTTCTATGGGTTAGCCAAGCTTTAGTACCCATGAAACTCCCATGGTGTACTTCTCATCTCTACCAAGAACCGCAAGAATGTGGGGCGGCTTCAGAATGACCATTCTTGCACCAACAAATAGATAAGGATTTGGACTTCTAAACAAAAGGTTTTAGTAAAGACATTCCGTTCGTCAGGGATCATCAATACAGTAAGAGACCATCGATTCCCTTCTTTTCAGAACAATCCTCGTGATACTTGAAATTTCGTCAAGTACCCACACTTATATACTGGGTGGAAGTAGCTTGGATTTAGTGTGTTCCTAGTTGGGTCGTTCCTTGGGGTGATTACTTTTTCCCACTAGGTAGGCCCTCTAAGGGTAAACAAAAGTGAGCAAGCACATCTGTAGTTTGATCAACTACGTGAACAAAGAGAGAACACACATGATATACCTAACTCACACTAGCAAGCTTTGTGCAATTTTAAGAATCCAAATTGAAGTGTGGAGGCAATCGCTTATACAACTTAATATCACCAAAAGACTTTTGATTCTCAATATCGTTGTGAGGCGTAAGAGAAGTGCATACGCCTTTTAAATGATATTACTTTGGATAAGAGATTATAAGACATAAAATACACATGCTCATTTTAACCTTCAAAGCAAGAAAATGAGGTCTTTTTAAGCACCAACTTTGAAGTGTGAGATTTGTTTGTTCAATTGTTAAGTCCAAAACAAAATGTAGAAGTTCCTAAGATTCTTTTTAACCACTTTGTTTTGTTCTTTTTAGAGCCCAAATGAAATTTATTGAGTCCTAAAGCTTGAAAGATAGCAAATCCTTAGAATGGAATTATTATTTCTTCCAAAGTGTTTAAAAAAACTTGATACAATAGAAAGAAGATGTCAAACAAAACTCCTCCTTGCTTTCTCCCTTCCTTCTTGACCACTTCAACCTACAAAACTGATTAGTTCATAGAAAACCAAAGATAGCAAATAGGTTAAAAGGTTAAAAATGATCAAAGACAAAAAGCACATGTCAAAATAACCGAAAAGTTGACTTTTACTCAAACCCAGTGGCGCAATCCGCATATGCGTTGTAGTTTGACAGATTTAGCGTCGCTATGTGGCAACACTAGGACTGATAACGTCAAATTGTGGAGAAACTAGTAACCTCATGCGTTTTTGTTTCAATCAACGGCACACTTTGGAGTTTGACCTGATTGGTGACAGGAAAATGGGAGAGTGTCATAGTTTGGAATTCAAATATATTGGTGGAAAGAACCTAGCATCGTAGTTTAGAGTTTTTCAACATCGCTATATAGCACCGCTGAACTGATAGCGGTGTAGTTCCTCTGTTAGTAGTGCACTTTCCTGTAGACTCAAAATTTTTCAAAAAACAATAGAATTTTGAAGAAAAATGTGTTAATTTCCTCGAATCTGCCCTCCTTCTAGTGCCAAAATGTGAATGGTGATCCTAGACCTACACAAACACAAAGAACAAACACATAATTAGTCCAATATGCAAGTTAGAAACAACATTCCCCATGAAATTCATTTGAGATATCAAGAACAAGAAATGAATGAAGAACATGAGTAAAAAACTATCTAATCTTGCTCAAAATAAACAAACTCTCAATCCCATGGGGGAATTGGTGCCATTTTGATGTGGAAAATGGCCCTTTCCCAATTCCTTGCAAGCTTGATGATCAATGGTGAATATTTGATGCTCCTTGGTGAAATTTCTCCATAACCTAGCTATGAAATGATAAAAATGGATGAAGATTGCTCAAAACATGAAAATGCTAACCTTGCTCAAGTTGTGGATGAAAATACCTAAGATTATGAATGAACTTGTGGATACAAAATCCAAAAGAGAGCCTTCTATTTATAGAAGAGAATGATGTAGGATGAGGAAAAATGGATGAATGTGGGATAAAACACCAACCGATAAAATAATGCCACTTGTCAACATGTGAGTGGACAAAGGTGGAGCACATTTGGATGAATGTGCACATTAATGCAATTAGGTGGAATTTCAAATTTGGAGAAGTGACTATAGAAGTTGTGAAATCCAACCTCATAGACCCCGAAGATCACCTACATGCAAATAACCTGTCACAGAAAGAAGACATTTAAGACAAAAAAGCAAGGGTGCTCTGAAAGTTGAAAATGTATTAATCAGAGAGTAATAAAATACAATGATCAATCATTATAAAAGAAGATTGTGCAACCCTAAAGAAACCATAATAGGTAGACATTTAATAATTAATATAATTATTAAATGTCACAATATGAAAACTAGAAGTTGTGAAAGCCAACCTCACAAACCCTGAAGATCACCTGCATGCAAATAACCTGTCACATAAAGAAGACATTCGAGACAAAAAAACAAGGGTGCTCTGAAAGCTGAAAATGTATTAATAAGAGAGAGTAATAAAATATAATGATCAATCCTTATAAAAGGAGATTGTGCAACCCTAAAGAAACCCTAATAGGTAGACATTTAATAATTAATATAATTATTAAATGTCACAATATGCAAACTAAAGTGAAATCTTAAGAGACGAATAAAGGTAACTTAATTAACATAATTAAGTTAAAACATTTACTCTAACACCCCCCCTTAAGATGAACAATAGTATAGCTAAAACATGTGCAAGAAAGAAAAGGTAACTACAATGCATGAAAGCAAACTTGGGTCCCGACAACTAGGCTTGATTAGGTACCCGAATACAACCAAATCTCTGTAAATTGGAGAAATAGAGAAAACCTCATGGGAAAAACTCTACTCCAAAAAGAGATGAAAGAAAAGAATGAAATGAACTAATGAAAGAAGGATAGGAGGTGGATTACATGATACCCCCCATAGACAACTTCTATCATATAAGTACATATACAATGGTCTCCATAGGAGAGATATAAAGAGACAAGAAGGCCCCCCCACAATGAAGAAACTCTTGTCGCAATGGTAGATGACTGATGTAGAATCCAAAAGGAGATCCTTAAGTGGTAGATAATATTCCTCCCCTTGGGAAGAAACGGATCCAAAGGATGATGTTGAAGAAACCCTGTGAAGAGTGATGAACCAATTTGTCTCAAGATGTGTGCCATGATAGGATGCTGAAGAATCTCTTTGTCTAAATTGAAACAAATGATGCCAAATCCAAATTGATGTGGAGAATCTTGAAATGCAACCTCTGAATGCATGAATAATGGTGGGCGTACAGTGATAACTTGACTGTCAAGGCAGAGGAGATGAATGTCCTCAAAATAATCCTCAAGATTTGCAGTGTGAGACTCAACAAACAAGAATGTGTCTGCAAGATAAGAATCCCATGATGGAGCAGATAATGAATGACCAAGATGGTCATGATGCTGAACTAAATCCATAGGGGCCAATGTGGTGATACTAATATCATCAGGAACAACAGATGATACATGTATAATCTCAGTCTGAAGAGTAGGAACTGTGAGACAAGCCTTTGATCCATCGATATATGCAAGGGTGTCTAAATACTCAAGCTCCTCTAAAGTATCATGATCAAAGGGTGTATTATCTCTCCAAGCAATGGGTAAGAGACAATCTGAAGCAGGATCCTCTGGTAATTGAGAGAGATTGGGGTCTCCATAGATCTCCCAAAGACGTGTCCAAAGTGGGTGGGGACAATCAATGTCCGATATAGCCCACACAGTGTCATCATCAACACTAGACAATATAAGTCCTACTATGTGATCTCTAATGATATCCCAAGCTAGTTTTCCCTTTGAAGTGGCTGGTTCAGGTATGAGATCATACAAATAAGGAAAAATATTAAGCCACCTACAATCTGTAAGTATGCCCTTTGCCTATGACTCATAATTACCCCTTTCTAGAATTACAACTGAAGGGTGAGTAGAAAAACCCATGATAACTCTTCAAATTAAAGAATCTAAGAAAACTAACCTTACAACATGTAGATTAAATGAAATAGAGCCTAATGACACAAACATGAGGTTCCCAAGTGCCAAAACGTCCAAGTAATTAAGCAAACTGTGAAAACACAAAACGCTGAATAAAATATACCTGGAGTAGAATCTAGGAAAATAAGTCTAATCATTGTGTAGAGCACTAAACCAGCTTTCTGATGCCTATTCGTTTGCCCAAAACGAAGCTTAGACGCAAAAGTTACACCCCCTCGAGTGCAGAAACCATCATTTGACTTTGACTAAGGAAAAAAGCATCAAAATGGAAAAATCCAGAAACCACACCTACACCATCAGATCAACACTGGAACTAGCTTTCCAAGGATATCTCATTTTCGAAAAACTGACACCGTATGCTCAAAATATGACCATTTTACTAAATATGCTCATTTAGGCTTTAAACCAAACATTTTATTAATTTGAAGATTAAAAAATTAATAAAATATTCAGCTGTACCTTCATGGCACAAAAATTGAGGTAGCAAATAAATCAAAAGGGCACAAAAATTCATGCAAAATGACACGAAAATTGAGGCAGCTCAAAATTAATGCAGACACCAAAAAGATGGAACAAAAATCGAGGTGTCTGTATGGATCCGTACAATCGTACGAATTTTTCTAGCCATTTTTTAAAGATTCCCCAAAAATACTAAAAAATCAATTTTCAGTAAACCCTATCATATTTTATACGAAAATAGGGGTTTTTGGGCCTTCTGAGCGCAACTATGAGGTCCGTTTTGCACTAGCATGCACTATTTGAGAGATCAAGGTCAAAATTTCTTAAAAAATGATGGAAAACCCCTCTGATCTAAAAAAATTTACCAAGAATGAAACTTTGTAAGCTGAAATCTTCAAAAAATGAATTGGAAGCCACATATCTGGAGCTCTGATACCATGTAGAAGTTGTGAAAGCCAACCTCATAGATCCGAAGATCACCTGCATGCAAATAACCTGTCACAGAAAGAAGACATTCGAGACAAAAAAACAAGGGTGCTCTGAAAGCTGAAAATGTATTAATCAAAGAGAGTAATAAAATACAATGATCAATCCTTATAAAAGGAGATTGTGCAATCCTAAATAAATCCTAATAGGTAGACATTTAATAATTAATATAATTATTAAATGTCATAATATGCAAACTAAAGTGAAATTTTAAGAGAGAAATAAAGGTAACTTAATTAACATAATTAAGTTAAAACCTTTACTTTAACAGTGACAAGTTGGAGGGAGAGAATAAATGAATTAAATGCCACTTGGCTCAAGAAAAGGACATGTAAGAGGCCTTTAATGCCTTTTTGGATGGACAAGTACTTTTGGGGGGAGAATTCAAACCTGAAGAATATTCCCATTTTGATGCCTTTTTGAATGAAAATAGAGATTTAATAAATCAATTAAAATGATTTTCATGAGCAAGTTGCAAAAGCTAGAGAATTTGATGGATTAAGATTAGCATTAATCAAGATTTTGATTAATTAAGATGAAGATTAGTTGATTTGACAATTTGACTTAGGCTTTTGGATTAATTTAAATCAAAATGAGAGGAAAATGATTATTAGATTTAATTAAATAAAATTGGATTTATTTAATCAAAGGGGATGGTGTTAGATTAAATCAAATAAAGATTAATTTATTTAATTTAAGGGAGGTGACCTTAGAGATTAATTAAATACATTGAATTATTTAATTAAAAGAGAGACTATAAGATTAATTAAATAAAATAATTTATTTAATTAATAGGAGATGATGACTAAATCAGATAAATTTGATTTATTTAATTAAGAGATGAAATATGATGAATTTTATTAAATAGAGATAGTTAAATGATTAGTAAAGTTGATGATTTAGGAAGAACTGATGTTAGTAAAATTAGGATTAGGTGTATAGGATCAATCGGTATATTTTCTGTGTCTACAATATGTAACAATTTCAAGACTTCTTCATGGTCATATAATTGGTGAGTGAAATTTCACTTCATATATCTTGAGGAATATCTATGCATTCTGATATGGTAAGCCCTAATATCATTAAACAATAAGTTCTAGGCTTCAAGTTTTGGAGCCTCTACCTCCTTATTTAGAAAGGTAGGTTGGGTTGATCTTACAACTAAAATAAGAATACTATTTTATGTGCACCTCTAAGTAGCATCTAAATTATAACCCTTAGAATCACTTGCTTCACCTATCAATTTTCTAGGCATATTTATATAAGTATCCATCTTGTGAAGCAATCATGCCATCATATTAATCACCAAATCAAGATTTGCTTCAACTTGAATGTATAGGTTGTCATTTTTATTCATTCTCCTCTTTTTTTCCATATGGTTATTTTCAATAATGGGTTCTATAGGAGATGATTGACTTTCTACACTCTCTACAGATTAACCTTATTTTTTTAATCTCCCTTAAGTGATATTTGGTTGCTTTATTGTTGTATTGCATAAAACTAAAACATGCAAAGTTGAATATGAATGCATAGGCTAGAAAGATTAACCTAGCTCTAATACGATTATAATTTCCCAAGCCAAAACAATAATACAAATCCATTTTTTATAATTTTCAAAAACACTTATTTGGACATTAAAAATTTAGTCCAACCCTTTGGGTTGGAAGCCCAAGGAAGATCTATGTCAAAGGATTGGAAATTTCCAAAGAACACAATAATATGAGTGTGTTATAACACACCCATGTTTTTTGTGAAGGAAATTCTCTCTCTCACCCACTCTTTATCGATCCTTCTATCTCTCCATCCCTCTCTTCTCTCTCCCCCCTCTATAGGTCTCTCCCTCTACCTCTCCCTCCCTCCCTCCTTACCTCTCTCTCTCTCTCTTTAGGTTTTTACCTCTTGCTTTTACCCTTTGTCTCCCTCCCCTCTCTAGGTATAAGTTATTTAGGGCTTAGGATTGAGGGTAAAAGATTTAGGGTTAAGTGTTTAGAATATAGGCTTTAGGGCCTAGGTTTGAGGGATATATTTTAGGTTTTAGGGTATATGGTTGAGTGTATAGGGTATATGGTTTAGGGTTTTGGCAATTGGGTATAGGATCAAGGGTATATGGTTTACGGTGGAGGGCATAAGGTTGAGGGTCTAGGGTTGAGGGTATAAGTTGATAGTGTAGGGTTTATGGTTGAGGATTAGGGGTATAGGGTATATGGTTGAGGGTACAAGGTTTAGGGTATATGGTTGAGAGTATAGGATTTAGGGTTGAGGGTATTGGGTATAGGGTTGATGGTATAGGGTTTACGGTTGAGGGTATAAGGTATAGGGTCAAGGACATGTTTTAGGGTTGAGGATATGAAGTTTAGGGTTGAGGGTTTAGAAAACATGATTTAGGGCATACAGTTGAGGGATATTTTTTAGGTTTGAGTGTATAGGGTTTATGGTTTAGGGTATTGGGTATAGGGTTGAGGGTATAAGGTTTACAGTGGAGGGTATAACATTGAGGGTGTAGGGTTCAGGGTATTGGGTTCATGGTTGATGGTATAAGGTATAGGGTTTAGAGTTGAGGGTTTATGGTTTAAGGTTGAGGGTGTAGGGTATATGGTTTAGGGTTGAGGGTATTGGGTATAGGGTTTACAGTTGAGGGTATAAGGTATAGGGTTGAGGGTACAAGGTTTAGGGTTGAGGGTATGGAGTTTGTGGTTGAGTTTTTAGCATATATGATTTAGGGCCTAGGGTTTAGGGATAGTGTAGGGTTGAAGGTATAGGGTATAGGGCTTAGGGTTGAGGGTATTGGGTATAGGGCTTATTGTGGAGGGTATAAAGTTGAGGGTGTAGTGTTGAGGGTATAAGTTATTGTGTTGAGGGTGTAGGGTTTATGGATCAGGGTATTGGGTTTACAATTGAGGGTATAAGGTATAGAGTTTAGGATTGAGGGTGTAGGTTTTAGGGTTGAGGGTATTGGGTATAAGGTCGAGGGTATAGGATTTAAATTTGAGGGTATAAGGTATATGGTTTAGGGTTGAGGGTATATGGTATAGGGTTTAGGGTATTGGGCATAACGTTGAGGGTATAGGGTTTATAGTTAAGGGTATAAGGTATAGGGTCGAGTGTATACAGTTTATGGTTGAGGGTATGGAGTTTAAGGTATATGATTTACGGCGGAGGGTATAAGGTTGAGGGTTTAAGGGATAAGGTCAAGAGAATAGGGTTTACAGTGGAGGGTATAAGGTTGAGGGTGGAGGGTTTAGGGTTGAGGGTGAAGAGGGGGAAATTGTTTATGTTCTAGGGTTTGGAACCTAGAATAACAATCTTCACACTCTCTCATTCAAGGATGACCATAGATATCTCAATGCAAATGAGAAGGAGATCTTGCAATAGGGTGTCCTAGGGGTTGATTATGAACTAATGAAGGGTTCACCACCAAGCTAGGGCTTGGAAAGACAAATTCAATACTAATCAAAATGCTTAACCTAGGTAATATGATGCAATACTTGACTAAATGACCTAAAAGTGCATGAAAATCATAACAAAGAAGTGGGATCTTAGAAGTGTGCACTTGGAAACCTAAAGGAGGTTGGAATGAGCTATGAAACACTAAAAAATCTAAAATTTTGACCTACTGGGATTCATACTCCAGTCTAGATGAATCAACCCTAGATCTGGGTTTCTACATCGGAACATGTTTCTAGAAAAAGGGTATTTTAATTTGCAAAAATATTGAAAAATGCATGTAGTGGGACTCATATGCCACTTTTGGCGTATCAATCTCATTCTGCTTTTTCGGGGATTCAAAGTTCAAATCTGCACTTCAACACATTTTCTTCTCTTCCAAATTGATTTTTGGATCTGAATCTACGAAAATACCTGCAAAACAAAATATAGACTTGATTTGCTTATGGGGGTTTGCCTCGGTCAAACCCCTAGTTTGGTAATTAAACCTTGATAGAACAATGAAATATGCATGTAAATAGGAATGTAAATCCTAACCTTAAGTGTGTCTAAGATTAGGAGATCTGAAATGCAATGCAACCCTATTCTAATGTGAAAGAATGAGGTGCATAAATGAAATATGAAGATGAATGTCTCACTTTGAGAGATCTCCAACCTTCCTTAGGATGAATGTAAAGTGACAATGGAGGATGGAATCACTTAGGAAACAAGTCATTAGTCTTGGCTTGATGGCTAGTTGCATCTCTCGAACCTAGAATCCATCATGATTCACGATAGACAACCATGATCAACCTTTGAAAATGCTAGATCTTGAATGAAAGTGAGATTGAAGACCTGCAAAAACACTTTAATGCTGCTCCAAGACTTCAACTTTGCTTGCTTTTGAAACTTGAATGCTCTTGTGAAAGAATTCTTAAAGACTCTTGAATGCTTGGATCTTGAAATTGCTCTTGAAAATGCTTGCTTAGATGAAATAATGACTTGGAGATTTCTTATATAGGCATTAACAACTAATTTACCAATATTCAGATCTCAAAATTCAACATCAACCAAAAAATTGAATTAAAAAGGTGATTTTCCCACTCAAACCCTAAAAAATCCCCAAATGGAACTCATACGCCACCTCTGGGTATGGGTCCCACCTAGGGGGACTCATACGCCCAAGGTGGCTTATGAGTCCCACCCTAGATTTTTGGGGTGGGTTTTTGGAATTTTTGATGTTTTGATGATTTTGTCAGGTTTTAGCTGAAATAACCCTCGAGATCCTAAATAATGGGTCTTAGGGGCCTATTAATGATGACTTAAAGGGATATTTAATGCAAGGGTGCCAAAAAAAAATTAAGTGTGAAATTGCACCACTTTTAAGAGTGTACAATTTTCTACACTACAAAGGGTATTGGGATTATGGTTGAGGGTATATGGTACAAGGTTTAGGGTATAATGTATAGGTTATAGGGTATAAGGTATAGGGTTGAGGGTTGAGGGTGCAGGGTGTAAGGTATATGGTATAGGGTATAGAGTTGAGGGTATAGAGTATAGGGTATAAGGTATAAGGTATAAGGTTGAGGGTGTAGGGTTAAGGATTGAGGGTATTAGGTTTACAGTTATATGGGTCCATATAGGTTATAACATGCTTGTTTTTTAACATGAGTGCATTTTAGGGAATACAAAAAAATGGTAAAAGAACAAGTAACCCATCATTTAGGCCCACATGCCCTATTTTTCTCTATCTCCTGCACATTATCGGACAAAGAAACACTTTTTCATGGCATTGACAAAAGCACAAGCATATTTTACATATTCCACCACCTTTTTTTTGTTTGACAATGTAGAAGAAGGAAATACTTGAGTTTTTAGACCAAATTTGATTATATGAACTAATATTTTCATGTTTCTAGTGTTGGAATGATAATTATGATTTTTTATTTTAATTTGATAACATAGATTTGTTTTTGATAAGATAACCTACATTTACAGGGTCTAGTACCTTAACACGAAAAGCCCAAAGGGCCAAAGTTTAGATAAAAAATGATAAAATTAACTAGTTCTTTTCATACTTTTTACTAATTCTATTAGATTTATATAGAATTGAACATTGAAAATGAAGGAACTTGGCAAAAAGTTCAATTTTTTGAGGAGTTTGAAGTAAAAAAATAAACTAGACATAATTTTGCAATTTGTCAAATCGAATCTTGAATTTTAAGGTATATTCTATTTGTCTTTCTACCTTTTTTGCATGCCACCTTGTCAATATATTTCAATTGTAATCCTTTTCATTTGATTTTGTTCTTTTTATATTTGTTTACGTGACTTTATGATTATGTTAGCATGTTCCTAGTTAATATGTCAATAATATGTGCACACATAAAGTAGTCCATGTTGACATAAGTGAAAACATGTTTTGGGCATAAGTTTTTGTGAAGGCTGCAATGATTGTAAGCGACACTTGCAATTACAACATTTGAAAAAAACCTATTTTTAATTATGCTTTTATGGATGTCCATACCCTCTTCTAAAGCTCCAATTTGAGCACAAGTAGATAGGATGGTGGTTTGAATTTGTTTAAGAGTTTCTAAAACCTTTTCAACAAACACTTTTTGAACATTTTTATCAAACAACTCATGTGCCTTTTCTATGCTTCCATATTTTGCATACATGTCTACCATATGTGTATGTATATACAGAGAGATGAAAACCATATTTTGTATATTGAGAGAGAGAGAGAGAGAGATGATTTATGTTCATATCTCTCAATACACACATTTCTTTGACTCATTTTGCCCAAAATTTCACATGCCTTGTCTATGCTTTCACACTTTGGATACATCTTTACAATATATATGTGTACAAATGATTTCTTTAGAAGTTGAAGACAATATGTTGGTTTGCATTTATTTAAAATGTTATAAAGCCTTTTCAACAAATACTTTTTGAACACGTTTCTCAAGGAACTTCAAATCTCATTCACACAATATAAGCTACAAAGGAATTCGTCATATTTTGAAATCATTTAAGACAAAATTTGTGCATAAATAATTGTTTATTGAATTTTGAAAATAATTTTTTGAGAAGGATGTGGTGATTGGAAGTGACACTTGCAATTACAACATCTGAAAAAATCTATTTTTCAATTATGTATTGATGTCCATGCCATACCCTCTTTTGAAGCTCCAATTTTTTTGAGGCGTTGTGCCAAAACTTCGCATGCCTTGCCTATGCTTCCATACTTTGGATACATTTCTACAATATATGTGTGTACATCAATTTTCTTTAGAAGTTTAAGGAACCTGCAAAATGCAATAGTGTATGAACCATACCTACCTCATTACATGATGCAATAGGATACTAAAAGAAACTTAAAATATCATTACATGAAGTCATGACATTCTTGATGAACCTATGATCATCCTAATGAAGTTATGATAGTTCTAATGAACCTATGACCATCCTAATGAAGTTATCATAGCCCTAATGAACCTATGACCATCCTAATGAAGTTATGATAGTCCAAATGAACCTATGACCGTCCTAAGGAACCCTACGACTATCCTAATGAAGTTATGACAATCCTTAGTCCTAATGAACCTATGATTGTCCTAATGAAATTATGACAGTCCTAGTGAACTTATGACCATCCTAAGGAACCTATGAATGCCATAATAAATTTATGACAATCCTAATGAGCCTATGGCCATCCTAATGAACCAAGAATTGTCCTAATGAAGTTATTATAGTCCTAATTTTATGATTTGTGTATGGTATTGCTTTACTCTTTAGTACCGTGATAGAACTAATCTCTAAGTCTTATTTATGATACATATAAAATTCTTCATCATGTCGAGGAAATGGCCAAAGACTCTAACACTAGATGAGCATGAAGTTGAGAATGTAAAGAAAAGAAAAGGAATGAGGCAACTTTATGAAAGTAGGAAATTGAACACTATAGAAGAATACATGCCAATTTAAGAAGAACATGAAACATCCACTCAATGTAAGAGACATATGAAATTGGCAGCACAAAGGTAACAAATGCAAAACCTCTATGCAATGAGAAATTTGAATCTTGAAGTTGGAGGAAATTCATCTACCACATGTCAAGTTGGAGGCACACCATCTACCACATCTCAACTTAAAAGTACATCATTATTCACATCTCAAGTTGGAGGTATTCCATCTTTAACATCTCAAGTTGGAGGCATGTCATATTTCACATCTCAAATTGAAGGTACACCATCTTTTCCATCTCAACTTCAAGGTACATTATTTTTTTCATATTTGATTGAAGGTACACCATCTATCCCATCTCATTTAAATATTTATGAAATTCCTAATGTTGAGGCAACTTTCCTTTGAGAATACCTCTTAGAGTTTTTCATAAAAAAGCCTAAGTTTTTGATTGATATTGATGAGAATGTTTTGAAACCGATGGTTGATAAGATTCTAAAGTGTACTTGTCGAAGATGTGCTAATAAGACATGGAGATTTTTTTTGAGAACTTAAATGAAATTAGATGTAAAATATTTGTTTAAATGATGAGAAACATAAAATTTAGGCCTATTATGAAGATTATTGGACTAAGAACATTAGATGATTCAAGTGAGAAATATATTGTAAAGAATCTAATGAGTACATATGACAGTGTGGGTACCACATCACACACTAAAGATAGTAAATCACACGACGTGTCATTACATCAACAATAGTAGGCAATCAAACCAAGAAATATCACCTCATTAGAAAGACAAGTCTGTTGGACACTAGGAACACTAAGAGGGGGGGTGAATCAATGTTCAATAATATCTGACAATCAAATTAGATCTAAAACTATCAACAACAATAATTGAACTTAAAACATCATTCATAGCATATAAACAAAGGGAAACAAACAATAACATTAATGAACACCATAACATCATAATTTTTTTTTCGTGGAAACCCTATTAGGGGAAAAACCATGATGGAAATTAATCCACAATGTATACTCTGTTAAAAGTATGATAAAAGGAGAATGCAGTTGCATTTAGGTGCACTACCTAGAGCCCACTGCTCAAGAGAGAAAGGCTCACTGCCTTACAAAGTATAATTGAAATTACAAAAAAATTTTGAACGAAGAGTACAACATCTACAAATGCTTGGATTCAATTCCAATGAAGCTCATAATCAGATTTCGAATCTTTTAACTAGTTCGCACTTCTACTCTACTTTGCTCTGCTCTACTTTAGCATACAAAACCTTTTCTTCCCTCAAATAACTGATCTGTCCTTTTTTGCTCTCTTTTTGATACACATACACTTCTATCTCTACCACAACTACTTCACACTCAAAATGATTTTCTGATCTCCTTTATATACCCGCTAATCAGGAATTCATTGTATGCCAACGTCACAACAAAATATAATACTCTTACTTATGTCGGCTCAAATCATTAATTAGAGTTGGTGTGTACCCACACAAGTTGGATAGACTATAGTAGGGACCCATAAAAAAATTCCAAATATAAGAAATAGCTAAATACATACTCCACATATATATGTGATACGCCATATAAAACATGTCAGCCAAGGTGAGAAAATAAACCATGAATCATATTACCGAACCTCTTAACTCGAACTCCGACTAAATTGACACCATAAAACTTGGTAGTAGGATAATATACATGCTAGGAAGGATTCTTGGAGATCCACACCACAAAATAGTGATCCGGTGAAATGATCATATCGGTTTATTGACCAGATGTCCTGTTCTTCATTCTTTCTGCTAGTAAATTACAAAATCTTACTTCCCTTGCCGGTAGGAGCAATACTAACACTGCAGACCATACTATTGACTCTAGTTTCCATCAATGACAACACAAGTAGCCAAAAATGATCTCTCAAATCCATATTCCAACAATCTCCCCCTTTGGCATTGATGACAACACTTAGTGAAAAATTGACTAAGTGTCAAAACCAAAAACTCAACAAAACCAAGACTACTGCTCCCCCTTTTGATGTCAAGGAATTTTTCACTACATTCTCTCCCCCTTTGACATCAATGACAAAGCTTCTATTTCTTTCGATCTCCTTGTAATGTTTTACTATACTTTTCTTCTTATTCTTTTCCCTTTGCAAAATAGAGAGTTGGATCAAAATTTGAGAAACTACTGCAAAAATCAAAAGATTATTTTATACTTAGCTTTAATTTCTAGAAAAAATTTCTTCCACGAGTCCACCGCAATCCCAATAGCTATGATCAAGCTGTTATTCTCTAATGTCCCATTGATAATATGGACAAGGGATTCATGAATGGTGATTGCTTCTTCCAGCTTTTCTCCTATCTTTAGCACTTCAATCATTTGCTCTAGTCTGCCTTTAGTCAGGTATTTTACTCTCCAGAAGGTGTCCATGAGAGTATTTATAGCAAAGTGAACCTTTGCATGCTTAGCCTGCAGATCATGAACCTTTTTCTTAACCTTTCCATCCTTATCCAAAAACATATTGTAGTCCTGTCGAATTATGACAAGTTCTTTTTCAATTTCCTCCAACTTATCCTTGTACTTGCCGACCACATGAGGCCACCTTAGACAGTAATTGAAGACTTTATTGGCCGAATCAATGCATTGTCTTAGCACATTCATTTTCTTCTTCAGCTTAGCAAGAGATAGCCTAAAATGCATCTTCAAATGGGAAATTATTTCCTCCTCTTTCCTATCTAGAGGCACAGATTCCATAGCCTCCTTAACACACTCAATCAATTCTTCTGGGAGAACATCTTGCAGACTCTCCAATTCAATATTGTTATGAACAAAGTATCTTCCTAAAATGTTCTTAATGAAATCCTACTCAAAAGATGGTCCATTCAACCATATTTCAGATATCTTTTGCATCCCATCTTCATCCTGAATAATTTGAATTATCTTTGATTTGAATAGAGCACCTTCTTCATCACTGTCTTTAGCTATTATTATTTTTGGTTCACCTAGTTTTGGTTGATCTCTAGGAGCATATTCATCAGAGTCTTCATCCACTACATCCACAACGAACTGTCCTTTCCCCTTTTCTTCAACTTTTGTTGACTTGGGTGCTGGAGGAGTGATACCAACCAAATATCTTCCTCTCTTCTGCTTATTCTCTGTCTTTCTAGAGGATAATCCAACTTCAGTTATTTTTACCAAAAGGGGGATAACACTTACACTAAAATTTTCTAACACCTTTCTAAATAAATTTTCATAAACTCGATCCCCATTTTCAAAAGAGTTGGAATGCTCAAAGATTTGCTTGTAGACCGGTATATTTTTCTTCCACACCACATTGTCATTCAAAGGCAAGCAATTTGGAAAATAAATCATAATGCATATTGCAAGGGTGCCAAACCTGAAGGAGTAGTTAATATCCTTCGTTAATTGTACATTCTCCATCAGTTGATCCTTCATCAGACTACATAGGTCAAAGTCTTCATTTTTTATTATCATTTTATGAGCAATGTATACAACACCTTCCGAGCTTGATCCTTCTTTGTTTCTGAAGAAGATCTTATATGAGATTCCATGTGCAACATACCTTGTTAACGGATCTTTAATAGATGCAATTATCAGAGCTCTCTAATCTCCCCTTATTCTAGTTAGGGCTTCGACCTCAATATTTCAAATCAATTTCTTCTTTCGAATATTACCAACATTGCACATACTTGTTAGATTCTTGATTGCATCCTCAAAGATTCAATAGGGTTTATCCAGAGTAAGGATATCACCGTCCAATCTATTCAAAATAAACCAAATCACTTCCACATTGATGAAATGAGGGAATTTATTCCAGATATCCAAATTATTATGCTTCTATTCTCCAAGCTTCCTTAATTCGGCGAGAGACAACATATTTCTTTCATCCCTAACTTTTTGACTGCTATACTCATCTAGAGTTACTGTTCCTTTGATTTGTTTCATTTTTTGTGCTGAACAGGGTTTTGTCGATCACCAAATAAATATGAAATTAATGAGCAACAAAAATACCTGAAGAATTCGCCGCTAAATTGACCTTTAGCACCTTTGGAATTTTGTTGAAAGGGCTCTCCAACTATTCTCTTTCAATGCACGATGATGAATTAGGGTTCCAAATGCCCTTTTATAACTTCACATACTTAACTTCCTACAACATTAAATGTGTTTCCCTAGAAGTTTTGGTTACTCTGCAAACTCAGACAATAAGCAAAGAATCTGTCTGCGGATCTATACCATTTTGTTCAACTCAACAGATGATTACTAATACTTTCAAAAATGAATAAAACAATGACTGACAACATCCTACAATTCGGTGCCAACTATATCACAGGGGGACAAGAGATTTTCATGAAAAAAAACTCCCCGTAGGCCATTGGCCTGAAGTTAATTGCTGCAAGAGTTACCAAAGGGAGCTTTCGGTACAACCTTGTTTCCTTCATCAGTTTCACTTTTCTTTACCCATGTTTTCTTCATCTGATCTCTTATCTCTTCCATAGATGCTTTTTCTTTTCCTTTGTTTTCTTTTAGTGAATTTATTCCTTGATAAACCAAACCTCTTTTGTTCATGTTTCTGTTCCTGCAAAATCTTGCAATGTGCCCAAAATTGTTACAACTGTAGCATACCAAATTTTTTAGTCTATACCATCCATTCCACTGATTTCCTCCTGATCTGCATTGATTAGCAACATGTCCAAATATTCCACAAGTATAACATTTAATGTTACTTGCACTGATAGAAATAATTTTGCATTCTAATGCCTTATGACCAAAATTTTTGCATTTAAAACACTGACCAAAAAATGATGGAGTACTAGGGTTTATCTTTCTTCTACACTGAGAAGCCATATGTTCAAATTTATTGCAAGCAAAACAATATCCATTAAATTTTTGAGCATTGGGTTTCCTTACTGGATGCCTTCTACCTTTGTTCTTCTTTTCAAGGTTCTTCTATTCAGATCCAAAACTTTCACCCTTCTCATAGCCAAGACCTTGTTTGTCATTTGTATCCTTTTGTCCTTTGGTTATGTCATCAAGCCTAGTAGAACTTATCTTGAATTTCTCCTTGAATTCATTTGCAGTAGCAAGCTCATTTTTGAGGATAACTGCTTGGTTCTCAAGCTCTTGTTCATTGTTTCTGGATTGTTGCAGTTCAATTTCCAATTGAATGAATCCAATACTAATTCTATTGCATTCTTCAGATTTTTCTTTCAGGGACTAGGCCAGATTCTCCTTATTCTTCTTTCTCTCTTCAATCTCTTTGGTAAACTTCATCGCCACAAATTCCATTTCAAAATTTAGAGCTGTATTGTCCTTAGCAAGCTTTTCACATTCTTCTGTTATTTCCCTTAAGGTTTGATTCAGATGGACATCATCCAGACCTTTGCTTTCTTTTTGCTTCAATTGATCACATAGTTCCTTCCTCTTTTCCCTTGACTCATTTATCTTATCCTTCAGTGATTGAATTAATTTTTTGGTAGCCACAATATTTGCTTTTAGTTCCATGACCTCTGCTTTGGACTGATCAAGATCATCAAGTGCCACCATAAGTTGTTGTTGAAGACCACCAGTGTCCATTGTAATTCAAGATCCACCTCAAGTTTTTAAACTCCAGAAAAGGAACCTGCTTTGATACCAATTGTTGGACACTAGGAACATTGAGAGGGTGGTGAATCAGTGTTCAATAATATCTGACAATCAAATCAGATCTAAAACTATCAACAACAATAATTGAACTTAAAACAACATTCATAGCATATAAACAGAGGGAAACAAGCAATCACATTAATGAACACCATAACACCATTTTTTTTTTTCATGGAAACCTTGTTAGGGGAAAAACCACGGTGGAGATTAATCCACAATGTATACTCTGTTAAAAGTATGATAAAAGGAGAATGCACTTGCGTTTAGGCGCACTGCCTAGAGCTCACTGATCAAGAGAGAAAGGCTCACTGCCTTACAAAGTATAATTGAAATTACAACAAAATTTTGAATAGAGAGTACAACATCTACAAATGCCTAGATTTAGTTCCAATGAAGCTCATAATCAGATTCTGGGTCTTTTGACTAGTTCACACTTTTGCTCTACTCTTCTCTGCTCTACTTTAGCATACAAAACCTTTTTTGCCCTCAAATAACTAATCTATCCTTTTTCACTCTCTTTTTGATACACATACACTTCTATCTCTACCACAACTACTTCACACTCAAAATGATTTTCCGATCTCCTTTATATACCTGCTACTCATGAATTCATTGTATGTCGGCTTCATAAAAAAATATAATATTCTTGCTTATGTTGGCTCAAATCATTAATTAGAGTTGGTGCATACCCACACAAGTCGGCTAGACTATAGTAGGAACCCATAACAAAATTCCAAATATAAGAAATAGCTAAATACATACTCCAAATATATCCACGATACACTATATAAAACATGTCGGCCAAGGTGAGAAAATAAACCATGAATCATATTATCGAACCTCTTAACTCGAACTCTAACTAAATGACACCACAAACTCACTAGTAAGATAGTATACATGCTAGGAAGGCTTCCTAGAGATCCACACCACAAAATATTGATCCGGTGAAATGATCAAATCGGTTTATTGACCGAATGTCTTGTTCTTCATTCTTTCTGCCGATAGATTACAAAATCTTACTTCCCTTGTTGATAGGAGCAATACTAACACTGTGGACCATACTGATAACTCTAGTTGCCATCAATGACAACACAAGTAGCTAAAAATGATCTCTCAAAGCCATATGCCAACAAAATAAAGCATTAAAAATAATTAGAAAAATTCTAATGAGATCCGTCTAAAGGCATCAAAGAGTGAAGGACCCAAATGACAATAAATTATGGGAATTCTCCAATAGACTCCCAAAGAAAGATAAACTAATTGTTGAATACTTGAGATCCCTAATTGAATAATTTTGGAAGAATAACACAAGGGTATATCCTAATCAAAGAGATGTTGTAAGAAGGAGAATTGGTAGTCAAAAATGTGAGCCACATCTAGAGAATTTTTTGGATATGACTCAAAAA
This sequence comes from Sequoia sempervirens, assembly GCA_007258455.2. NCBI lineage: Eukaryota > Viridiplantae > Streptophyta > Pinopsida > Cupressales > Cupressaceae > Sequoia > Sequoia sempervirens. The sequence continues at coordinate 353,930,642 of VDFB02000017.1, read as the reverse complement.
CATTTTTTTGCCAAATTTCTAGAGATGTATCCTCAAATTAAAATTAGTCAAAGGTATTTTGAAATGGTAAAGCATTTTTATGTCAAGATAAATCATACACACACAACTTCTTGTTGTAGAGTACATATTGAGTTTTCTAACTATTACGATGTTTATCGACATATATGTCTAGATTTGTATATTAATGATGTTTTGTAGGAGTGTAACATACATTCTCCACCTAGATCTTGAAAAGAGTTCATATCAAGCATTTTATGTGAAAGAGTGGATGACCAATTATTCTACAAGAACTTATGCTTGGATGGCACATGTGATCATTGTGGTGGCTTGCAACATTTTCCAATTTGTGAACATATTGAGAATATACATACAATTGGAAATGAACTAGTAAGATTTGGAAAATATAAGACAATGGATGACAATATAAAGATGGTAAAGAAGCAAAAAAGTGTGACTTGGTCAGTGAAAAGATTCTAGTGTATCAATTTATGTCTATTTTTTTGAGAGACTATAGTGTATGAGTATGCAAGGCATACCCATATAGATCAATGGTTAGAATTGTAATTCATGTTATGCAAGGACACATTTTTGCTTGATAACATCATTTTAGTTTTTAAATTTGCAGAGAAATACACTCCACAACTACAAAATGAGGTGTAATCATAGTATTACAACTCCATATAGGTTGCTATGTTTGTGCATATAGTGTTCATTCATGCGGGTGATAATATAGAGGATGACAAAAAGATCTTAAGGGAGTATTATTTTTATATCAATGATGATCACACACATTCTATAGAGTTCATGCAAGGTTGCTTCTAGATGTTCTACCATGATTTGGCTAGAAGGGGCATATCATTTCATAGGATAAAGTGAGCTACACTCTTTTAGAAGCTCTAATGTAGGTTCATGGAGAATTCATAAACGATGGATGATATGCTTTTGTTCTTTATGTATAGATCAAACATTCATGATGTGTGGTTTTTTGATAACTTTTAGACACATAGGAGTATTCTTCATTATTCTAACCTTGTGGTATCAAATGTTCATTTGATCAAATATGGGGTAGACCATTGAACATAAACATGTGGAAGGTTTGTGAGTCTAACCATGAGACAAAATTTGACACAATAAAGAGTAGCATAGATCCATATGGTTCATTGGATTGATTGTGAATGAAAATATTTATAATGTTACCCTTATTTGTATATATTTATAGATGATTTGTATATTTATATAAATAATTTTTGTTCCTTATCTACAATCATGTGTTATGAGATACTTATGTGCAACAATGTTTTTTATCTGTATGATTTGCAGAAAATAATTTCTCCTACCTCAATGTGGGGGAAAAATTTGAAGGTGAAATTTATATACTCATGCTACATGCACCTATTAATATATACATGCTTAATCACCTTTAGATTCTCAATTCATCCTTCTTTGGATATGTAAAAACAACTTCTTTAAATGTAAAAAAACTAATCTTATTGATTAAAAGCTACAAAATTGAGTACAAGTCTACTCTGTAATATATTCTACTCATAAAAACCGGGTTTTACCATGTTTGATAATCCTCATAATGAGTTAAAATGTTATTCATCTATTGTGGAAAAAAGGTTTTTAGACATTACAAAAAGCACCAAATGCATTGAACAAAAAGTTGCAAGGTATTGTAATTTTTGATCTATACATTATGGGGCCAAGCTAATAGCACCAAAACATCTAGGTGGGTGGGTTTATTCTAGGAAAGGTTCTATGTTGTACCCCAACTTGCTTGATCATTCTAGACTGCATTGTGCTTACACTTTCTCTTAAGATCCCTAAGTGGAAAAAGTGCCAAAATTTCATGCATTATTTCTTAGAGATAATGACACCTATAAACATTTTTTATGAAGCTATAGGGTCTTGTAGGGTCCCTCCACAATAACCTCTCTCATTTTCTTAAAAATTCAATCCATTTATCTGTGGCGACAATATTTTTAAAGATGTTGCAAAAAATTCCAAATGCATTGAATGAAAAGTTGCAAGGTAGAATAATTTTGTTTGTGCATCATGGGGCCAAACCAATAGTACCAATATGTTCGGTAGGTGAGTTTATTCTAGGAAAGTGTTAGGATTTAGGTAGATTTGGAGCAATAAACATTAACAATTATATGTAGATTAAATAAACTAGAAATAACAATGAAGAATAACACAAAAGAGATCAACACAAAAATTTAATGTGGTTCACCCAATATGGGCTACATCCATATAAACTCAACCACCCAATGAATTTATTATCTAGTGCAAAACAAATTACAATCTCACAAATCACCATGCTGCAACATACATCCTGACCGCTTATAACCAACTTTTTGGAACCTTCTAGAATTAGGGTTTTACAAGGTCCCTTTTCATTTGGCATGTCAATGAGAAAACCTTGATGTGTCAACAGGAAAAAATCTTGACGTGTTAGTGGAAAAACCTTGACATGTTAATGATTTTTTTTTTGAGGCGATGCCCCAAACCCCATTGATACGTTATGAGTGTACAATATTTGCATGATTAGTTTCCATATACCAACAAAAAGGTCCTATTTCACACCCTAACTTTCCCAATTGTTTTAGACTACATTCACCAACACTTTCTCTTAAGCGCCCTAAGTGCCAAAATTTGATGGGTAATTTCACAAAGATAATGACACATTTTTTTGAAGCTATAGGGTCATGTAGGGTCCCTTTGCAATAACCTCTCAATTTTTTAAAAATCCAATCCATTTGGCTGTGGTTACAATTTTTCATACATCGCAAAAGTATCAAATGCATTGAATGAAAAGTTGCAAGGTAGCATAATTTTTGATTTGTGCATCATGGGGCCAAACTGACAGTACCAACACATATGGGTGGGTGGGTTTATGCTAGGCAAGGTCCTATTTCACACCCCAACTTTCCCAATCATTCCAAACTATGTTGTATCAACGCTTTCTCTTAAGAGCCCTAAAAGCTAAAAAGTGCCAAATTTTGATGGGTTGTTTTTCAGAAACTATGGAATGTACAAATGTTTCATATAAATATACAAGGTAATGTAGGGTCCCTCCATAACAAACTCTCTTGGTTTTTGATATCTCCAATTTGTTTCACCATGGTGACAATGTTTCAAAAATTGTTAGTTGCATTTAATAAAAAGTTTTCGGGAGACATTTTAATGTTCTTCATCTCATGGGGCTAAGCAACTATGCCACGATGTTGGGGTGGGTAGGTTTTATGCTAGGAAAGGTCCTATTTCACACCCCAACTCACATGGTCATTTTCCCATGGTGGTAATGAATTAAATGTTAGAAAATGATTCAATTTTATTTATTAAAAGGTTGGTATGAGCAATATTTTGTATTATGCACCTCATGGCACCAAACTAACAATACAAAATCTATGCATGGATGGATTAATACTATTAGAGGTCTCATTTTGACACCCAAGCATCTTGATCCTTTTGAGCTAAATTAGACCAACCAAATTTCTTAAGATCCCTGAGACTAAAAAAGTATTAAACTTTTACATGAGTGTTCTCTCAAACTATGGCACGTAAAAATGTCTCCTGTGTCTTATGTTCACCTAAACCTGTCACTCCTCCATATGATCATAGTAGAAAACTGTACTTGTCATATATTATCATCTTTAGGTTAATTCCCTTCTTCTCTTAATAATGGTATATTAATAGCTTTTTCACAAGCACCTTGAAACACTATTATCTTCACTTAATAACCCTTGAATATGCATCTTCATGACCGAGATTTTCAAATCCTAATCACTCTCATGAATACCAGGTAAATTTCCTACTAGGAATATCTACTCATGTACCTTTTAATGAATCAAAATGGGTTCTACAACTTCATACATATTTTGAGAATGTATAATAGACTCACACATATTTTGAGAATGCATGATAGACACTAGCAATATCAACATGAGGTTCTTAAAAATCTTTACAAGGAACTACATAAATGTCAACAAAAGCCCAAGATTTTGAAAATACAGTCTTTATACTATACTTCTTCTTACTGGATTTGAATGAACATAGATTCAAGGATTTTCTTATGATTACTTGATAACCCTCTTATGGATTTGTCATGTCATACATTCATCAATTGATATTGATGGTAGAGCACAAACAAAAGAAATAATACACATATCATTTGTCACAACAAACCCTATATATGGTTTTCATGATAAATAATTCTTTTTTAACAAACTTCAAATGAATTTATGTAACCTCCCTATCTTCTAGAAGCTTGTTGACCTAGATGAATGGCTTAAGATCCTTTGGAGACCCTAACACAATAACTATACCAAATGAGGGTTTCAATGAGATGTATAATCTCTTGCCAAGGATCTCACAAGTTGTTAAATGAGTCTGCTATTGAGTCATAAGAATTGTTCATATATATGTGACTTTTCAATAGTGCAACTTGGAAATATCATCATTTAAAATGCACTCTCCATAGATGACTTAAGGAACTTCCTCATGACAATGAAGGAAAACAAAAATAATAGACTTGTATATAATTGAGAGGCATAGTTTCATGTGCCTATGCTTTCTTGACTAGATAATAATGATGCTTGAGGTTTATAAAAATGTTTCCATTCTTCCTTCACTTACCATAGATACATCTCTACATGATACTGCTCTATTACAATTTTCTAAGGCATTGAATCACAAAAAATAGTGAGAATAAAAAAGAGAGCTTGCTTCTTTGCTAAAACCAATATCAAGGGCCAAGATCTTCATCAATGTAACTCCTTTTGATGCTTGAAACAACCTTGGTTGACATAAGAATCTGCATGCTCGAGTAAAGAGAGCCAAAAGATAACAAGAAACCCTAAAATGCTTGACCTCTCCTAATGAAACTCAAAATTTCATTAAATCCCTCCCTTCAAATACTCATGCATGTAGATTAATGACTAATTAAAGGTATTTTAACAAGGTTATAGTATTTTAGAAATTTCAACTTATGCTAAGACACCTTTTAAAAAGTGGAGATATGACCTGCAACCTTGAATATTCTTGACCACATGGCACCAAATCAATAATGCCAACACATCTGGGTAGGTGGGTTGCTACTACTAGAGGCATTTTAGTGTGCAAGCATCCTAATAATTTCAAGAATAAATTACAACCACAAAGTCTCTTATTAACCCTAAGAAGTAGTAAACTTTTGCATGACTATTCTCTCAACCACAAAATTGAGGAATGCCTCATTTTAACCTATAGATGGATGATGATTCTAAACACAAATCCAAATAACAAAAATAAAAAGGCAAACCTAGATAGTAAAGTGACATAAATTTTCACCTACATCTATCATGTAAGATAACGAAAATGGAGAAATAATAGACATCTAACTTCATTAATTGAATGAATGAATAATTGCAATGCTTACATTAGGTACATAGTAAAAATAAGCCTTATTCAATCATTTATAATACAAATATGGATAAAATTAATCATTTATAGTTGCCTTAGTTCATTATTCATTTATTCAATTAATCATTTATAATGTAAATATGGATAACATTGGTATTAACCAAAATGCCATATAGGTATACAACATTATATGTCAATATATATATATATATATATATATATATATATATATATACAAGAAGGCCATATATAGGCTTACAACAATGCCATCTGGACATATAATGCCACATACTATAATACAAACTATATGTTCAAAAATTCCATACATGCATACAACAAAGGAACCTAATGTAGTAATTTCTTTCTAGGGGAAGGAAAGAGATCACAAGTTGCCTTTGAATTTTGAGTGGATGGAGATGCATATGATGATGTTTTCTTTCAAACTCATTCTCTCATCCTCCTGTCTAAACTTGCCTAGATCACCAAATACAATAAATAGTATAAAAAATAATATATAGAAATTAAATTATAGAATGACATATAATAGAATAATCACTCACCACATACAAATAATCACTATTCATATAATATTGATGGATTGTAGAAACTTGATATCTTTAATAATCACTATGTTCATTTGTAACAAGGGCACGTTTATGATTAGGAGTTATGAAGCCCCGTGGCAACCATCAAGATAATAATTAAACTACAAATAAATATCATTCAATTTTTCAATAATAGATAGATAAAACAAAAAAATATAAATTGAAATTTACTAATCCACCTCATGTTGGAAATAAGTGTTGTCATTGATGTTGACTCAAGATGTATGGTCATTGATGCCAAATGTGAATGTTGAAGGTTGTACATACTCTGAAGATAGGGAAAGTGTAGTAATATAGTCAACAATGCAGTATGTAGTTGAAATGGTATTAGTTTGATGTCCAAGTATGTTGCAGAAGAAGATACACTAATTTTGTCATGTGTGCAATTTGTCTACATTGACATAGTTTGTAACACCCCATCGCGCAAACCCCAAAGGACAACTAAGTACACAACAATTTTTTTTTTTAAACACAAAGTAAAAGTACTATGTTAACTATTGCAACTAATATGTTTACAATTACAACCTAAACACCTAAGTCCCTTGGGGTACACGAAGAGACATTACGTAATCTACCCATTATCAAATTTGATTAACCTAACATTCATTTCAACTAGCATAAGTTTTCATATAAACATTTATAAACGATAAGCATTATGCCAAGAATGATCCATAAAGATGATATACAAGATTCCATAATGAATTTAACTTGAAAATATTAAGAATCTTATTTACTCAACGTAATTACATCATCAAGAATATTTACAACTATGAATAAAATTCTGAATTACAATATGTGGTAATACAATACATCATTCCACAAATAAATCCCAATAAACAATTATCCAAGTTACAACATACATCTTCCCAACACATGGGAGAGTTACATATCAAATTACAAGGTATGACAAAAGTACAAATATATACATCTAAAGGAACATAAATTAGGAACAATCCATCTCGAAAATCTTTGCACTGAAGGAACAACTGCCAAATGGGAAACCCAACGGGGTGCGAAGCATGTTCCACCCGACCACCCCCGTGCTAGGAGTAGTTAAGAAAGGATTCCCGACCAAGACGTCTAAAGTAACATATAAGACTCAACTCCGAACATGGAAAGAGAAATCACACAAATAGGAAAACATAACAACAAAAGTCTACTAACCAAATATGACAACAATATACACCAAATCATAATCATAAACCACTTCCAGAGGATTCCAGTTAAAACAACTAAGGGGAGAGTTAGAGGAGAGTGTCATCGCATGGCCTTACATGGATTATCCAGACATCGTATCACAAGGTGCCGCCTCCATCTATGGTTATCTTGACTGCCTATCTCAAGGCACCGCCCCATAGGGTGACTCATGCAGAATCGTGCATTACTCGTGGAGATGAGATCACGATTATGCCAACCACGACCTTCTCGGCCACCTTTAGTCTTTGGAAGCCCTAACAGGTGAACGAGGAATCTATAATTATCTTTTAGTATTTAACTACCCATCCCCTAATTGATTAGTTAGGTTTTCACTTTTTACTCTAACTCTAACGTGGGTTATCCTGACAACCCCTTTGTGCGTTGACCTCCACGTAGAGCCACTCTCCCTAGGACCCCCAACACACATCACAATCAAAGAGTTTGAACCCAAAGGCACTCAAAACACATGATACAACAATTGTGAGGCAAAACCCTCTCGCTATAATCATATTACTCAATTATTTAAACAAAACGATTGCAAACTCAAGGTAGACTCAATATCACAACCATAAACAAAATGGAATCAAGCATCAATTATAAAAGCCACAAACATAATTCACCAATTTCTCAAGCCTCTGGAAGTTTACACAATAACCCTATTTTCTATAATGGGTTGACTGACATAAGGACTCCACAAGTTGATATCCTAGCTCAAGAAACTCAAAAAGGACTCAATAAAATAAATCAACTATATATTCAATTCCAAGAAATTGATTAATAACACAAATTCACAAGTCAGATTATATTATCACACTACAATAAATTCCATCACAAAAGTCTATCTACTAATTTTCTTAGTTTGTTTCACTAATTGAAAACACTCAAATAAATTTGTTAATATACTTCCTTCAAATTTATCTAATAAGAACACCAAAAATCATTTTAAAATAACTTACATAATATTATTCCATATTTAATCTAACGTACATATATATGTATATATATCATTCTATATATACGTATATATATACCCCTTTAAAACAATTCAAATTAACATTACACAATAATCCATATAAATAAATAAATATACATATTTAAATATATATATATATATTCATTTATTTATCTATTTATTTTAAATATTATATTCCCATTTTATATATATATATATATATATAAAATTAATTAATTATATGTATATATAATTTAATAACCTTTAATCATAAAAGAGATGAATTTAATTTTCCAATAAAATTTCATTAAAAAAAAAACAACTATTACCTTTCATTGTTTGGTACGCAGCTGGGAGCTGCGGCCTCCCTGTGGGGAGGACGCAACCCCATCAGGGTTGCGCCTAGCAGCCTTGGATAGCTGCGCCCACCTCTGTGGGGTGTGGGGGGGGTTCGGCCCCTCCCAAATTTATATATATATATATATATATTTCTTTCAAAATTTTCTTTTAATAAATTTATTTATGAATTTCCGTACGGACGAAATATAAAACAATTTGCTCAGGAATTAAAAATATTTTAATTTCTCAGATGAATTAAATTCTCAATAACAGTAAATTTACTAGTATAGAATTTTATGAGAATTTTATTTTCTTTTCCAAACAGATGAAATAAATTGGAAAACATAACACATATTTAAAATTGCACAAAAGTTTTCCTAATTTCCTGAGTTTTTCCCAATTTCCCTTGCACAGAAGCTTTTCTAATTTCTTCAGTTTAAACAGGGATTTCTATTGTAACTTTCAGAGTTATTATTTCAAGAAAGAATTTCATTTAACAGGGTTCTCTAATTTTGCCGTGTAATTTTTCTACAGGGAAAAACAATCTACAAAGGTAACAATATTTTAACAGCAGTTTTCTATAGTCGGGAATATGTTTTCTATAGAGAATTTTCTAAAATTTCAACATAGGATACAAACAATTTTATTTGCACAAACAAATAAAATTTTAAGCAGGAAAGCATTCAAACCAAAATAAAAATAGAAAAGAACCTATTTCCTATAGGCTGTAGAAGTAAAAGTTGTGCCAAACTTTGCCACAGAAGCCTCCAGCTATAAAGCTCTTCCTAGAAGCTTCACCTCCAACCAAAGAAACACTCCTGCAGCCTTTTCACCAAACTCTTACACAAAAATACACTAGAAAACCCAAACAAAAGAAACCACCCCTCTTCTCAGCCAAAAATTCTCGAGAAGCAATTTCTGTTACTTCATGCCTCTTTTCTTTTCGGGAATAATTTCCCCCAACAAAAATTCATTAATTCCCCCACTACTTCCCATAAACCTCCAATAAATAATTTAATAATTTTAAAATCAATTTTATTTATTTATTTATTTCTAATAACAATAATATAATTTTAATAAGTAATTTAATTAACTCCAAATGCATTAGCAAATTTAACATTTTAAAATATCAACAAAGCAAATTTATTTTATTTAAACTATTCATTTAATAGGGAATATAACTCAATTAGCTTAACTACAATTAACTTAATAACTCCATCAATTAAATATATTAATTGATCACACATACCCAAAATTAATTAAATCACACTTAACTAAAATTAACTAAATCCCCAAACTAAAATATTAATTGACACTACCACATTTGCGTACAAGGACGAATTGAAACAAGGAAGACAATAGACTCACAAAAGACAAGCTTGGGATGGGAATTCTTTCCTAACCACTCCTTTTTCAAAATCAATCCCGTTGAGTTTATTTTGATGCTCGCCTTGTCCTACCAAAGCAGGTGGAATCGAGACTCTGTACCTGCAATCCCTGCATATAAACAAGGTCGTGTACATGTCCATATATATATAATTAAAGCATTACATTGTGAGAAAGAATTGCAGCGTAGCAGGGCACTCGTAAACGAGTGGTGCTACACTGTCCTCTCACCAAAACTATCCCAACAATTATAATATCAATGATGAAATAAAATTTCTAACTAACTGATCACATCGTTAAATAAATTATGAAATCACTGCATCAAACTATATTACTGAATCAAATTAAACATCACAATCCAATGCAATCTTAATGTCATAAATTGAAGTAACATAATCCTCAATCAATCTAACTATGCATCCACACACCAAGACGGTGAGCTAATCACCTTCACAAACCAGTATCACGCTAACACATAAGAGTAACAATAGTAGCAAAAGCATCAACTAGATGGGGGTATTACATAGTTCATGTTTGGTGTACCATACATTGAGATAAGTTGCAGAAGATTGGCTAAGGCATTATAGTGCATACCTTATGAAAAATCCATGCTAGTTTGGTCTGCATCCCTCCACCGTGCAAGCCTTTTTCTTTTGGTTCAAAAGTTAAGATGGTCGAGATGTGAAGGTGTTATATCCAAGGTTTCAAGTCATCACACCTATAGTGAAAGTTACAAGTAACAGTGTTCCAATTTGTGCTCTAGTAGTATAAAATGTTGATGAAGGACTATTAGGACGCTCTACATTCCTTTGGTGAGATAAATTTTTTTGTGAGGACTTAGGGATATGTTCACAGAGGTATATGAATTCTTCCTTGCAAGTCTTAGGTGTTTTGGTGGTCTTCACGTTCACTTTTTGAATAACAGTATGTTACAATTTGTTCAAAATGCTTTGTTCCAGTATATTCAGTGGGTTTCTCCTCTTGCACCAACATATGATGATCAAATTATTTATGAAAAGGTTGAGGAGATATTGTGCATGGACTACAATGCTTGCATCTTGATCTGCATGATGGTTTTGATCTCTCCCCGATGGTGTAAAGTTGTATAAATGGTAGTTTTGGTAGTGTTGTCAGTATTTGGGATGACAATTGTTTCCTCCATCAACGATTGATCCTGATTAAATAATTTTTTTTTAGAGGATGTGTTATGATGTGTTTTGGTCCTGTAAATGTCATGTGTTAATTTGCAATTGTTTTCTTGCAATATTATATATGTTTGGAGCTGACTAGTGTGATACCATTTGTTTCCTCTAAAAGGTTATTTTGGAGCCGACCTAATTGAGGTTTTGTGTTGTTGTGGAGGATATATATATATATATATAGAAGATCAAATTCATTTGTGAAGGTGTTGTTTAGAGAGTTGTGACAAAGTAGTATGTTGAAAATGAAGTGTGTGAAGTCTGTGTGAAGGGTTAATTGTGCGAAAAGGAATTGCAACATTAACATAAGTTGAATGCTTCTTCATAGCAGTTCATGTTTGTATTTCTCATTATAGTTTTCATGTATCCATCTTTGAGACAGTGAGTCTCATCAGGTCCTTTGTATCTTTCCCTAAGGTTATACACCTTATTCTGCAAGTCCATAGGTAGCGAGCCTTAAACAACAATATAATTCTTGTTAGCAGTGAGCTACATATGTTGTGAGTTAATCTTCACTGTGGTTTTTCCCTCATTGGGTTTTTCATGTAAAAATCTTGGTGTCTTTGTGTGTTGCATGATTTTTTTTTTCTCCTCTTTTAGTTTATGATGAGATGTTTGATCTACAAATGTGAATGATTAATTTCAATATATACTAATTCACCCCCATCTCAACATTACATTGTGTTCATCAATTGGTATTAGATCCAAGTACCTTTGAGAAGCTTAATAGCTAAGGTAGATCTTGCACTTGAACACATGGGGTCAATAGTAAAGATCAATGATATGTTCATTCTAGAACTAGATCTAGAAGAAATGAAACTCGAAGGGTGGGACATCAATCCAAATAATTATGAAGTTGATTTTGAAGGAGAACTTCATTCTACTCTTGAAGATTTGGATGAAGCAATATTGTAAAATATAAAATATGAGTGTACGGTAGAAAAATCAAAAGAGAAAATTGAAAAATTGAAGGCAAAATATAAAGAATCAAAAGAAGAGATTGGAAAACTAAAAGCTCAAATAGAAGGAGGAAATGGATGTGAGACTAAATGATCTCTGATTTGAGAGTTAAGGTTAAAGAAGGCAAGAGGATTGAATATTGTTTGAATACCAAGCTAAATGATAAGAATGCTAACTGTTCAAAGTTGGAGGAAGAGATTGTATCTATGAGAAAAGAACTTGAAAAATCAAAAGAGATAATTGATAAGGGTCTCAAACTAAAAGGAGGATTTGAAATTCTTAATGAATTAAATCTCAAAAACCATCAAAAGAGAAATCTAGTTTTGGTTTTGATAAGGAGAAAATTCCTATATCTAGTGCCTATGCAAATATGTATGATAACTTCAAAGCAAAAGGGAAGTCTAAAACAAGGGAGGAGAAAGCTTGCACTAAAAATACTAAGGAGACATCCTCTGAAGATGCAAAGATAAATCATGACAACAAGAAATAAAATGAATTTATTCTTATCTGGAACAAGAAGAAGAACTTCAAGATGCCTGGTCCTAAACAAATTGCTCCTACCAGGTTCAATGGTAACTGTTATTCTTGTAACAAGTTCGGGCATAAGATAGTTGAATGCAAAGTAAGATGAGTCATAACTCTTTTAGGCCTTCAAAGTACAATGCTATGAACATTCAATCATTTCATGGTCAGTGCTATGCTTACAATAAATTTGATCACAATGCTAATGAATGCATAAGTAAAATGACAAGAGTAGTAATGCTATGGCCTCTCAATCCTTCCATGATCACTGCTACACATGCAACAAGTTTGGTCATAGGACTGCCAATTGCATATCCAATGTGAGAAGAAGCAATTTTGCTCCGCAGGCTAGTATCATCTGCTACAATTACAATAAACCAAGACACATTGCAAGATTCTACAAGGGAAAGAATGTAAGATCTTCTACTCCTCAAAAGAATCCTATCATTAGTCAACAAAAGGAGATGAAAAAATTTTGGTAGAAGAAGGAAGAAGGTGAAGTGAAGAATGAATCTTTACCTCAACATGGTGCAAATGAGTTCTCCAGTAACGAAAGAGAAAGTATTGACTTAGGGGGAACTTTAGATTTGCAGATCTTGTCAAACCCCTAAAATGCATGAGATGCTGAAGTCTTCAACATAATGGTGAATAGTGATATGAGTTTGGTTGGTCACGATTTCAGAGCAAATACACCTTTTGTGGAAGGGTCCAAAAAGATTATGGATCTTTGCGATATCACATACCGTAAAATTTGCTAAGTGTTAAGAATAAATTAATGCATTTATTGCAGAGCAACTAGGGTTGGTGTGAGACATATTTAGTTCCTTTTTGGATCAAATTGGTTTTATTCAAACTATTTCAAGTGAGCACAAGAGCTAAGTGAAGAAAGTTTTCAACAAGTCACGCGTAAACCCTAACAACAATATTCATAGGTATTTCTCTGGTTTTATTTGCAAAACCCTAGTATCAAAAAGTGTGACCATGGCTACACCAATTGTCATTAATGTTGTCGAGAGTCCAAGACCCAAGTACATGAAGTTTTCATTCAAATTAATGGAGGTAGACAAAGATGGTGCATTTTCAAAAAATCCAGTGGGCGTCGTGTATTGCAAGGATATAAGGTTTTATATTCATACCCAATTAAAGGAAATCAATCACACATCTTTGTTTGAAATGGTCTAACTTGAGTTGCTTAACAAAAATGGGGTATACAAGCTGGTGTATTCGAACATTGCTGCAAAAGGGTTAGATATCTAGAAATATTTTCTAGACTTCTGTGAAAATAAGGAATGGGAAAGAATCATCTTGAGCCACATTCATGGAGATTTCATTTGGATAGATAAACCATACATGATCACAAAGGAGGAAATTAGGGTAGTTATTGGTATTTGTGCCTTTGGACCGGCCCCGGTGCTTAAATCTATGAAAAATGAAACAATCATGGAGCTCACCAGTGCTAAATTTGACAAGAAAACCTTAACAGTCAAGGATATCATTGATCCTCATGTTCAGTATGCATCAATGGGGATTGCATACAAGTTTTAATTTACAAAAAGAGAAGGGTTTGCCACTATGAATGCAATTCATACCACACTTCAAATGGTGAAAGAAGGCACCAAATTTGATCTATGTGAGTTGTTAAGAGAGCAACTAATGGATAACCTGAGAAGAACAAAAGAAACCAATTATAATTTTAGGTTTGGTTCCTTGATTATATGCCTTACCTTATTCTTTTTGAATGAGCTACCTAGTTTTAAGGGTAAGATGTGGGACAAATTCACTCTGATAGCAACACAGATTCAATAAAACATGAATAGATTTTAGAATGAGCAAGCCTTTACTACTCACTATTAGGGATTTTTTAAGAATTTGAAAAATGAGATGCAAGGTAGATATTGGATACCATCCAGTTTGGTCCAAAAGTATGAAAAAGAAATAACTTTCATGATAAACAAGGATTATTGTTTTATGGAAGCTGTGGAGCCCAAAACTTCATGGATTTTTGAGTTACCTTATGAGGTTGAGGATGAATTTGCACAAGGTTATATTGATATTTTGTTATCAAAACCTAGGGATCCTAAAGTAAAAATATTTGGCACATATAGAGAAATTATGGATGAGATTTACCAAGAGAGAGAGGAAGCCACTGAAAAGAAGGTGGAAAAGGTTCTTAAAGAGATAGGTGCTCCATGGTACTCTAAAATAAAAGATAAAGAGGAGCTTCACAAAAATTTGGGCACATCTTCAAAGACTATATTAGATAGCCCTGCAAAAGTTTCCACTGCCAAATCTGCTCTTACAGAAGCCAACCAAAGTCTAAGGAGATCCAAAATATCCTCTCCTACTGTTGTCTTTGCTTTGTAGCCCTTCGAGTTTGCACAAACAATTGGTAATAAAAGAAAACAAACATTTGTAACTTCTTTGAAGAAAAGGGCCACTAAAGCTAGACATGTTAGGGCTAAATGAAAAGCAAAGAGAGAAAAGACAAATGAGGAAGTCTCAGATGATGTTGAAGATATTGAAGAAGATATTCCTTTGTAAAAGAAGAAAGGGCAGGGAATTGTTGAGGAGAAGACTGAGAAGGCTCCTCCGATCACACATGATTCTTTGGATTTTGGTGTAATTCTCAATGAAATTTTTGAGTATGATTTATTAAACGATACAATGCTGTTGCATCTAGATGTTCCTTTGGGAGATGGAAATACAATTGAAAAGGTTGTTATTAAGTACACGTTGATGCAAAACATTACATTCAATTACATTATTAACAAAGCTCCAAATAGCCTTGCTAAAGCCTTGAGACAAAGGAGAGAAGATGCTATTAAAATTGATGAAGATTTGAAACTACAAGAAATCAACAAAATTGACTTGCTACTAGGGTTTATAGAGACAATAACCTTTTCCTTTTCAATGCACCCTTGAAATTGAAAGATTAAATACTCCTTTCTTGGAGCTAAGGTGCATGTACCTATATCATCTCCTTCTTCTAAGTCTTCTCCTTTTCCATATTCTTTTTCTTCTTCCTCTTCCTCTTCTTCATTTTCTTCCTCCTCTTCTTTCACTTTCTTCCTCCTATTATTCATCTTCTTCCTTAGGATCCCACCTATCTAAAAATCTTGTTCTAGTTCATCCAAAGAAGAAATATCCTTACTCAATATTTAATACCATGTGCTTTTCTTTTAGACTGCAAGAATTGGTTAGGTATTTGTCCCCCTATAAATTGCAGTGCGTTTGGTAAAAAAATTTCATGTGACCGGTGACACTAGCGCGACATGCCCTCCAGTACCACGGGGATGGTGGGGATACTATACCTTGTGACCTCTTGCATGCAACAGGATTCTTTAGCCAATCAAGCTAGGCCCACCACCCCAAATACCATGTGCTAGGTTCACCTCTTAATAAACACAAAAAATATTTTCCATGCTATATTTTTATCATAAGATATTTTATATTTGATCCACCATTACAATGCATCTCCACTTCCATGAAAATTAGGAACCTCCATTGAAACAAGGATTTAAGAAAAAAATCTTGCAATAGATAACCATTCTATCAAATCTAATTGACCCAACTTTAATCCGACCAATAAATGATGAATTTGGCCTCAAATTAAAAAATGAAATTAATAGACCCCTAATGAATTTTGATGCCCTTTCGAGAAATGCATTTTTTTTAGAAAAATACCTTGATTTGTGGTCTAGAGGGTGAATTTATGAAAATTTATAAAACTACAATAACTCACAAAATACTAATGATAAAAAATTGATTCTTGGATTGTATCTTTCTTTTATGATCCTTCAACTTAAATTAAAAAATTCTTGAAAATTTCACAATCGTTTGAAAATTATAGGTGAATCTTCATTAACTAGGGTTTCATCCACTTTTTCCCAAATTGATGCTCTGATACCACTTGATAAGATCCAACCATATAATTAAAAATAATATATTGTAAAAGGTATATCTCATGCAACAAAATAGATTTTTGTGGGCCAATATGCCCTAATATCTAATATATGGCAAAATAAAGTAATCCTTGAGGTAGGGTAACACCGTACAATACTCCTTATGGAAGAAGCCACTCCACACTATATTTCCAAGAGATCCCCATATACAATATCATACTTGACACATATCTTACAATGATAATAACCTTCTTTATATAAACCTCCTCCTAATAATACAATGGAAGGGTAATGCTAATGAAGACCTACTCAACTCTTGATACAATTAATTAGATAATTTATTCACATAACCCAATATAACTATCTTAAGGGATGTGGGCCACATGTTGACATCTCCATCCACCTAAATACATTATAATGTCTTATCCATAGGTAAATAACAATGGGTCTACCTATGATGATGAGAATACCTTATTTTTGTGGTTGGGTTAGTTGGATGTGTTATAATATAGTTGTGGTTATTATTCCAACCATTGGTGAGTTCTTGGAAGCTAATCAAGCCTACACATTACAATAAAATTTGATTTTTGTGTTATGATATTGAGTTGAGATAAGTGTTGCACAGGCAGCTGCCATTGCACCAAAAGATTGACCTATTAATGTCACAACTGCCAAATTTATACAAGATCCAAGATCCATAGGAGGCAGTTAAGCCATGCCATGAACCCAAGTGCTGTGTTGCACAACACAAGGAGACCAAGGGAAAATTTTTTGCAACAATCCCCCCCAGTGCATGTGAGGGGTTCAAATATGTGACCTCGGCTCTAATACCAATTGTTGCACAGGCAACTACTATTGCACCAAAAGATTGACCTGTTAATGCCCGATACAACTGCCAAATTTATACAAGATCCAAGATCCATAGGATGTGGTTAAGCCATGTCACGAACCCAAGTTCCATGCTGCACAACACAAGGAGACCAAGGGTGAAACTCTTGCAACAATAGGATTCAATAATGTTTCTCTATAACAATTATCCTGTCATCATCTTTCGATAGGATTTGATCTTAAAATTATATTGATAATATTTTCAAGGACATATATATCATTACACCATGTTGAATCCTAGCTTACATGTGAGCTTAACATCATCACATACCTAAATGATACAAAATGTATATGTGGGAAATGCCTAAACACCTATGGTTGAGTCCAACAAGGAACTACGACACAATGACCTAATCCATATCTAACTCTTTATCATAAATTTTAAAAATTCATAGCTTGAAAAAAATGCAATGAATTCACATCTTGATGGGGTCTGGAGTGGACACCATAAGCATCTCCTAATGTCAGCTATTATGGATACCATGAAGGATCTTAGCCCTACTTTATATAAATAAAATTTTTGACACTTAAATAAATATTTAAAATTCAATACTATTGTGATCAACAAGATTCTTGAAAAGTAACTCAAGATTCCTACATAGTTTTGACTATAGTCCTATAACCAATTTTCATGAAGAATTCGTAGTCCTAGCAATGAGGAATCAATTTTAATGATATTAAGTAAACAAAAAAAATATTAATAAGAGCTAGACTCTAATACAAGATACCTTATTTATTTAGAACTAGGGGGAATCTTGAAATCACACTTAGCTTGAGACACATATATCTTGAGACACATATATCTTGAGTGACAAACTAAATATTGTCACACTAAGGTATTTCTAGCACATTCTTAACTTGACTCTACATATGTTAACTATGGCAAATATTTAGAAAGAAAACTAATTACATTGAGATGATACTAGTTCCAAGGCCTTATAATTTCAAGTCATGGTTCTCAATGTCCATAATAATGACAAAATTTAATCATTAATGATATGAGATGCTTAGTGTTAATGTGACATAACATCTACCTAAAGTCTCATGGATAATCATAGAGTTGAAATTAGTGTTAGGCTTTGAAGCAATACAAGCTTAATTATTTTTGTAGACACCTAAAATCTTCTCTTGTGAGTAAGGATTTTAGGTGAAGGTACTTTGTTTTTATTGTATTATCTTCTATTTTATTTTCCTTCAATAGTTTCCTCATCTTCATTTTGGCATGCTTGATGGGAAACACATCCCTATTTAACTCTTTTTGGTGAAATTTTCATGATTTTTAATGTAGATTTCATTTTTGGGTCTTAGACTATGAAAAGGCACCTTTGTTGCACAAAATTGCACCTATGTTTCATAGACAGGTGCCTATGTTCTAGGAAGTTGCACCTCTATCACTCAGAACAATGTCTCTATTTTGTGCATTTGATTTAATAATTTAGGGTTGGACCTAGGGTTTGAATAATTATTGGGACCTTTTTGTAAGATTTAATCATTATAAAACTCTTTTTTTTTCAAGTTTTTAACTCTTTGAATGCAAAAACTAGGGTTTCTAAGGTTTTGCCAACCTAGGGTTTCTTGCAAGATTTTTAAGAGATCTAGGTTCTGCATCATATTGAGATATTTTGGGTTCATCATATAACTTATTTTTTCAATATCTTAGTGTTTTCAAGTGTTCCCTAATATTATCTTGTAGGTCATGTAGGTCTCTAAGTTGGTTTGGTGAAAAACCTCATTTTTGGACCTCAAGTCACATTTTGAGGCCATGTTTATGAAACTGTGCGTCTATTTCATAGAATGGAAACTATGTTTCATAGAGCTATTCCTCTACATCATAAACCTACACCTCTACATCATAAAGTGGCATCTTTGTCTTGTATAGCTACACTTGTTTCAATTTGTCATTTTTAGGGTTTTGAGCTCTTTTTGGCATTTAACCTTCATTTTTGGTCAACTAACAGGTGGTTAAGTTTGTAAACACATTTTAAAGATCATTTTAATCAAGATTAAAAATGGTTTTATATAGGTTACATTGGTCCAAGACTTGATTTCTCACTAATCTAGGCATCTAAAGTAGTTTAGTGGGTCAAGGAAAATTGTTTATCATGATTGGAAGGGTGTGTAGAAGTATGCTCTCTTCTTGCACTTAGCATGATATTGGAGATAAAAAAATTCACACTTCTTCATTTATTTTATATTCTATGCTATATCCCAAGGCTTACTAGTTTGTGTGTATGCTCTCCCCTTGCGCTTCATGTAATCTTCGATGATAAAAATACCCAGTATATTCTTTCCCATTAGGAGGCCTACTTGAGATTTGATCACCTCAAGGATGACCTCAATCATGCTTTATGGTGGGGTATATATAGGGGGGAGAGAAAAATATATTCCTCAAAATTTGGATAGAATCATTCAAGCTAAGCTGTAAGACCCTTGGTTCAACAAGACTTATTTGGTGATGAGAGAAGGAGAGCCCCTCCTAATATTATACACTATTAGATGAGCTCATTGTTCATAGATCCAATAAATATATTATATTTAGAAGCCTCTAAGAACTTTAATTCATTGCTTATTATGTTACAGGTTATAATATCATACTTAAAGTTATTCACCATGTATCTCTCTGAGTAGAGGTAGAAGCTCTTTGGAAAATATCTTAAGATCTCTAAGAAAAAAGGCGAGCCCTTGTACCACTAGATATCTAGCTATCGACTCTTGAAAGAGAGGTGTTTCACACCAATCTTGAGGTATTAACCTTTGGTTGGTGGGCCCATGCTAATTATATATACACCTAATTGACCAATTCTAGGATTGTGCTATGTGCTTGACATGTTTTCATGTGAAAAACTAGTGAAACCATTTATCCTTATCAACTTGAGAGTCAATTCAACCATTGTGTCTTTGTGCTTATCAAATCTTTTTCCAAAATCATCAAAAACCACCTTATACTGTCATTCAACATCTCCATTTCATCCCTTGGCACGTGTGCATAGTTTTTTATGAAATTGTGCTTGTTTCATATAAAGGTGTCTTTGTTTCACATAGTGGCACCTCTATTTCATAGAGTGGAGCCTTTGTTTTACATAGTGGTGCCTTTATTTCATAAATTGGTGCCTCTATTCTATAAACCTATGCCTATGGAATTTGACCTTCATTTGACCATTTTAGACCTTCAACCTGAGAGTTTGACCTTTAAAAACATAAAGAAGACTTGGGAAACCCTTGTCAATCCATAACTTCATTTGAAACATCAACCATTTCCGTCATATCCATCCAAAAATCCCCATCTTTCCCTCATTTCATCACTTTCATCCATTGTCATAACATAAACATAACCATCATCATATTTAGACCTCAGACCAATCAACAACCATCCAATCCTTGTCATCATTCCATCATTATCATTCTCTATCATCATTTCTCTATCATATGTTTATAATCCATCAACTATCATCATCCACCTATCTTATCCTTCCTATACACTATCTTTCATCATTGACCAATCTTACCATTCAATCCAATCCTTATCATAATTTGACCGATTTCATCATATAATACAAATCCATATTACATCATCTAAAGCAAAATCAATCTTGTCAAGAGTATAATCTAGATCCTAAACCATTTTTATCTACTAGCTTGTATATTTCTTGAGAACTTTCCTATCTCAAGTAGTATATTGAGTTAACCCTTATCATTTTGGTTTCCCTAGCTTGAGAACTTGGATCCCCCAAGTTAGCTATCAAAATCCCAATCCAAGCCTTTCTTAAGTAACCGTCAACCCTAAGAAGTCAAATCATTCCTATCTATCAAGGATCTAGGTTTATTTTTAACAATATTGGTCTTGTATCCATTTTCACCTCTTGGTTATCCTTAGTATTGCCAATTTGCATCTTTCACACCTCTTGGTTCTCCATATCATGGCCAATTTGTATCCATCATTATCCCCTTTCTATCCATCATCATTCTTCTAAATCTAATAATTCAAATCTATTAGAATTGTGAAAAGCACGAGCCACAAGATCAAACAATGATCAAAGACACCTTCCATGCAAGAGACCTGTAAACACATAATTTTTATATTCCTCAACAAGAAAAAGCTACAAAAGTAATAGATTATCAAAAAGATATGAAAGCTCAAGAGTTAATTACAATGAGGGTTGAGTGCTATATAGAAGAAAAACCCTAAAAGCATAAAATCACTCCTAAGTTTAGCTTAAGTGCATGAGAATAAATTAGACTAATAATCAATTAAAGATTAATCAATTATTAGCTAATGCATGATTACTCTAACAAAATTCAATCATTTCAATCCATATCTTCAAATCTGAGGTCTATCATTCATCTGCTTATCCCATCATAGTTAATCCATTTCATCCAATCCCACCATTCCTAGGTCTCTTTCTTGGATATCTATCACAAGGTCATAGGCTAGAAAACAAACCTCATAAGAGGTCCCAACATCATCATCCAATGACACGTTCTTTGAGGAAGTGGTCCATCAAGTTCCCATAGGGAGCGCATTCCCATATCATCTCACACCATACATGACATTGATCAATATTCAAGTGATTGATACTTACCCACATCATTATATTAATTTTACTAAGACACCCAAAGCCATAGATTTAATGCATCATTATATCATGAAGCATCTCGATCAATACATCCTTAAGCTAGCTAAGAAAGGTTCCAAATTACCCCATGACTTTTACGTCTCCCAAATCAAACAACAATACCCTTCCAAACCCCCAACTTATATTCATCATAATCACACATATCCATCATCTTCTTCTAATCCTCTCATCACATCTCTAACCATCAATCCCACATCAAACTTATGCATCAAAATCTCATAAAGCACCAAAAACATTTCCCCTCACATCCCACAACCTCAATCTTCCATCCCTTCTCATATTTCAACATCCATTCCATTAAACACAACATACCCCCTCTAAATCTCATACCCAATTTCATCCACCTATCAAAACCTCCAAAATTCCAATCCCATTTCATCCACCTATCAAAACCTTCACATATCATACTCACAACCTCCCATCTCCAATTATCAATCACCAACCCTCGATGTCACAAGTTCTTTGCCACAAGATGTTAAAAATTTCAGGGAACCCTTAAGGGAATTCAAATAGGTCATCAAAAGAAAACTTAAACCTTACAAGAACTATGTCCTTATCCTTTTGATAAATTTTTCACCATGATCCCCTTTCCTCAAAAATTTTAGATGCCTAAATTTGATAAATTCAAAGGAAATGGAAATCCTAGGGAGAACCATAAATAATTTTACATCACATGCCAATATGTCTCTTATCTTGATTCATACCTCTTGAGACTATTTCCTAGAATCTTAGGTGGATAAGTGTTAGATTGGTTCACACACCTTCCTCATGGGACAATAACCACATTTTCTGAGCTAGCTACATTTTTTTCACACATTTTTATTACAAAATAAAACACATCACCATGATGGACCTTTGTAACACAAAACAAAAGAGTGGTGAAATATTTTATTCATTCTTACAAAGATGGAGACATCTTGCTAGTCACTTTGCATGACCCATACCCGAAAAACAACTCATCACTATCTTTTTCCAAAACTTGAGTTTCTAAATGGGATTTTATTTAGAAATTTAATGTGCTCACTCCTTTGATGAAATTATAAAAAAAGAGTTGCCATAGAAAAACACTTATAGCCAAAGGACTAGATAAGACCTATAAAGAGAGCAAAGATAATAACCAGTCTAGTGACAAATCCTAATTTTGGAACAAAACAAGAACCTAGTAAATGATGGTGTGATTAATTCCAAACATGTCCAAAACATTCAAATCCCTCCACCATGATCATCTCAAAACAATCTAGCTCACCAACATAATGTGATCATCCCCAAGGGTCAACCTAAATGACATATTTGATGTGAATACACTCCCTTGGATGAACTTATCAAGACTATCCTCCAAAAGTTAGTCCAAGCAAACATGATCCAACTTCTAGCTATAAAACCTCTTGGTCCAGATATCCCTAAGCTCTCTTGGTACAAAGAACATGAATTTTGTGAGTATCATTGTGTCCATGGTCATAAGACATCTAGTTACATGAGACTTAAGAACTCAATCCAAGATCTCATTGATAAGGAGAAGTTTTCATTAAAGGATAAATGTATCGTAACAAGCAAATGGGTATATACAAGCAACCTTTCTCTCAACATAATTATGGTAACACTTCTACATCTTATAATGCAACTCCGTATACCTACAACAATTATATCTCATATGATTTTGTCATTGGTCACATTGAATAAAGTCCTTCCAAAGTAGCCATTGTAACTACCAAAGTGCCTAATTGTGCCATCACCACTCATTGTGGTCGAGTTACTATCCAAGGAGCCTCATCCTCCTCACAACCTACACATAAATATAACAACCTTGACCACTTGAAAAAAACTCTAGCACGAATATTCATCCTTGAGCTACTTAGAACATCTCCCATCCATAAAGAGCTTCTTGAAAAATCATTCCAAAAATCTTGTGTTCCTAATGACATTAACATTGATTAATTTTAATAAAAGATAGGGAACTTATCTTCTCCACAATCTCTCACATTTACTACCAAGTATTTACCTTCCACTAATCTATCTCACAACAATCTGCTCTATCTTGAAGCCCACATCCATAAAACCACAATTAAGCGCATCCTAGTACATGGTGGATCATGACTTAATCTTTACAACTTAAATCTAATAAAACAATTGGGATATTATGATGATGTTGTTGATCCTCAAATGAAGCTTACAATCAAAGCATATGATGAAACCAAGCGCAAATCTAAAGGTTCTATAAAGCTACCCATCTAGGTTGGACTAGCTACAATTGAAACTACTTGTCAAATTCTAGACCTTGATCTCGCATACAATATCCTTCTTGGCCACTCATGGATCCATGCTGTGCAAATTGTTCCATCCACGTACCATCAATGCATCAAGTTTCCACACAATATAATTGAAGTGACTATCCTTGCTAATCAAAATATCTTTTAATATTATAATTATTGGAAAGAAATCATGGCCCTTCACAACATTTCCCAACCAATACCATAAAATATTCATCTGCATACATAGATCCTTCATCGCTATCCACTTCTCACACTATCCCAGAGATCAGGGCTAAAATCAAATAAATTGGAATCAAATAATGTGAGCTACATTCCTTCCATATCGAGAATCGAGGGTTAGGGTATGGACCACCTAATACTGTACCTACTAAGCTTAATTGCAATTCCACTAAAGTAGTGCAAGCATCCTTTGATACTAATGGTATTGATAAGGATACCCATGAAGAATGTCTCAAATATATTGCTGATCTCTTCCAATATTTGGATATCCTTACCATCTCATCCAACTCATTCATATCCACCCATCTCCTAGACTTGGATCAACAAGTGTCTCCTATTAATGATACAACTCAAAGTAACAAGGCTATCAATGCAAATATAAAATATCAAAAGCCTTTATCATTCGAAGATCCAAAATCAATTAAAAAAATAAAAATAAAAATAAGTCCTATAGCCAAAATCTCCATCAAAAGCTATTGGAATTTGCAAATATCAAAGTAAAAAATAAAAGAAAGAAAAATTATAATTCAATCTCCAATCATGCGCCATTATCCAAAATAATTGGGGGTATTCATAAAAGCAATATGTCAAGAAGTGACCTTATTGATCCTAAGTCTTCATATTTATGAAATCCATTCACTTCACCCAATCCACCAATCTCCGAACATCCATCCTATCACTCGATCTCCCTTGGTGATATATCATATCAACAGACCTTTTATCACAACCCCTTGATGCAATTTAATCTAAAGGTTGCTCAAGCTCCTTTACATGTGAGGCATGAAGGCCTTTGTAGTGCACATATTAGTGATCATACCTTGTCTCCCTTCATTCGTGGGAAAACACATCATCCCTCTTCATTGGAACAACATCTGCATCCATCCATCAAGCATCATTAACTAGGTCAACTACCTACTTCTTTGATCACAACATCATCAAGTCTCATTTGTTGAAAAATTCTAAAAATTTAAATAAAAAATCCAAAAAAGAGAAAATCAATAAAAAATACAAAAAAATTGATAATCCAAAAAATAGTAAAGAGAAATATTTCATCCACAGGTGAAAACCACTTCGATGGCACCTTGGATAAGTACCATGGTGAAAACTTGGAAATAGGTGCCACGTGTAGTAGTCTCTCTTCCACCATCTCTTAGGATGCCATCTTCCCTATCACCATCACTCCTATATTCCCATATAATAATAAAATATCACCCATCCACCCATCCATAATAGACCTATCAGGCTTGTTTTTCTCTTGATTAGTATCACCCATCATTACCCACCCTTCCCCTTTCTCCCCTTTGATTTAGATGTGGAAGTTGCACTTAAATCATATCAAGGTAAATGATCTTGTATATCCTTAGTTTCCCACACATTGACCTTCAATCCTCATGTACTTGCATCCATCTTTATCCATCATTTCATTTGACAATAAAATATTCATCCCATGATAAACAAACACATCCATCCCCTATCTCATACCATATCTATCTCATCTCAATCCAAATCTCATCCAAAATAAAAACTCATATCCTTTGGCCCTCCTCAAGCTCGCACTTGAAAAAAAATCAAACATTACATCCACACCATCAATCCTTATCCAAATCATATCATGAGCCTAGCTTTCAAACATTACCTAGTCATCATATCCTTTTCCTATCATCTTTTAATCACTTCTTGGTTATACATAGTGTTGTGAAGTCATATCTATAATATCTTCTTGGTTATCCATAAGCATTGCCAAGTTTAATCCAATCATCAACTCCCTTTGGACTCCTATTTTTGGCATAATCCAATCATCATTATTGTCCTATATTTGGAAAGAGATATGTTAGATGCATGACATGTTTAGCAGTGAATATTTTGTTTTGATTTATCATTTGACCCCTGACTACAGATACTCACGACCACCTAGATCTATTTATATCTTGATGTGTTGTGATTGGTGTATAGTGGGGCATTAGCTTTATCTTGTTTGTCATGCTTGTCATTGTTTGAGTGTCAAGTCCATGTAAAGGTTACCTTGACATCCTAGTTCATCATACCTTGATTCATAATTATCTTTGCTATATCAAATCTTAGGATTTCTTAATATATACTAGCATAACCAATCTATCATAATCAAATATTCCTTCCTTTTCATCCTCTTTCCATCCCATTCATAATCAAATTCCCCATCCCATTTCATATACTTCTTGGATCCTTATTCACAATCATTCCCTTCCATTTTGAGAGCACACCCATGTTCTCTTAATCCACATATCCTCTTGAGGAGGCATCCCATCACCTCATCCTAATATTTCTTTCTTCATCCTAATCTTTCCTTCTTCATCCTTTCTCCCACCCTCCCATTGATTAGAGCACCACATAATTGATCCATATCCCCTCTCATCCATTATGTTTTAATCTTCTTTGATATAGCACCACTTTGTGATGTCATATCAAAGAGGGGCAAAATGTAGACTCCTAAAGTTTGACCTTACACAGCCACACCTAATTTTAGCCTATCCTATGTCATTAATTAAATAAATATTATTTATTTATTTAATTAATTCCATACATTCCTCATTTTTATCCTATCCTTTAATTGAATACATATTTATCATTTATTTAATTAATTTTCCCTTCACATGATCCCATTAATTAAATAATTTTTTTATTTATTTAACAAATTCATCTTTATCCCTTATCCTTATCCATTCAATCCTATCCCTCAATCTTGTCCACATAGATCATAATCTATTTTTTTTGTCATGTGACAAGTGTCCCCTTCACATTTCTAACTAACTCCTTGCCTAGATTCATTGAACCTATACACCTACCCAAAAATCAAACTAAACTTCTCATCTTATGCACTCATCTGAATCCCACCTCTTAATGCTAACCATTCCCATAATAATTTTTGTCCATATCCCAATCTTAAACCTATACCCTATCGCTCATGTATCACTTGTCACATGAATACATCTTTGAGCCTAACCGTAATCCTCATCCAATCTTAACCATACATCATCAATTTATCTTAGCCATTGATTTTTCCTTTTCAAAGCTCTATATTTAGAGGCTCTCATGCTTCATCCTCATCAATTATCAAGATATCATACCCTTATTCTATCATTTTGATATCTCATTTGCAATCATACCAAGGTTATGCTAGATTATTGAGTGATCCACATACTATAACTATCATAAGAGAAAATTAAATAGAACAAGAGTGCACTCCCTTTCTACTCATCAAGGAGTAAGGATTCTACGTGAAGGTATTGTGTTTTTATTTCATTATATTCCTAATTTATATAGGGAAATGGAAACCTTTGAGTTTTCACCTTAGGGTTTGACACCTTTCCCTAAATGTTTTTATTAAAATAATGGAAGGGATGGAAATGGAATGGGAATACAAAGATGGAATGGGGGTTTGATGGATATGGAAAAGGTATGTGATTGACTTATATTATGATAGGTGAGTCAACCAACTCCTAACCAAATTTGGAAATATCCTAAAGATGAAATGTAATGATTTAATTGACCTAATGATGCAAATAACCACTTTAACACAAAAACAACAGATCTGAAATGTCATAGGAAAAATTAGACTATAGGAATAGACTGAGAAGGACACTATGCACTTGTATAAATTTGAGTCCAATTTCCAAGGACGTTTCCTCTAGGGGCACCACTATCCTAGTAGGTCTTTTTCAAATCTATTTTCACAGT
This sequence comes from Sequoia sempervirens, assembly GCA_007258455.2. Classification (NCBI taxonomy): domain Eukaryota; kingdom Viridiplantae; phylum Streptophyta; class Pinopsida; order Cupressales; family Cupressaceae; genus Sequoia; species Sequoia sempervirens. The sequence goes on along the minus strand of VDFB02000017.1, from coordinate 353,902,452 downwards.
CCTCTAATGTTGGATCTACATTTCCATTTCCCATTTGCAAACTTATCAGATCACCATCCGATATTTATGTAATTGAGTTTTTGTGAGTTTTCAAGGCCTATGGTTTCAAATCCAACAATGGATAAATTATCTTCAAGCTTCCTTCAATCTTCAAAATACATGAAATCTACACATTCACAAAGAGAGTAAATGTTGTGCCATTTTAGGGGCTTGCCTCAGTCAAACCCTGTGTAAGTGTTTCCACTTCCAAAATGTCAATGTCAATGATAAATAGATAAATGATAGGAAGGAATGATGAAATCACAAAGTGCTACAATTCACCACCCTTCAATGGCTTCCTTGAAGGATTTAAGTCATACACATCACCTCAAGGTATTGGATCTTTCTTGCTTAATATTGATTGAATGCTTTGGAGACCTACAACAAGGGTTAGCCTTCACAAAACAATGATAACATGACAACATGAACTCACATACACTTTGACATGATTTTAGGATCTTAAATTACTGCAATAAATCAATTAATGGTTACTCTTGAATTGTTGAATAATGCTCTTGATCACAATACTTGCTCTTAATGCTCACTTGTGGATAGATAATTTCACTTCCTTTTTTCAAATGATGCAATAACTAGGTATTTATATGCTATTATTTTAATTTCCAAAAAATTAAATCCCAATAGCCAAATTTAGACATTTGAATTTCAAATAATAAAATGCTAACATCGACATATTTGAATTTGGAGCAAAAAATAGAGGGACATAGGCGCCCTAGGTGCTAGTGTCCCAAACCTATTTTCAGAGAATTAAAGTGTCAAGTGTAAAGTATTAAATGAGAGCATTTGTTTTATGCTTGCAAATTATCATAAATTGTTGTAAATTAGGCCATAGAATGCATAATTTAAGAAATTAAGTGCTTAATTAGGTCCAATAACTTAAAGGGGAGCAAAACATAGTGTAGAATTGCCACGGGCGACAATTTACAATGCTACATTTAGCCCCCACTTTAGTGAGTATGAACTTACGCTTAGACTCACACTAAAGTAGAGAATATATGTCAAGAGGGGTCCAATCATATAAATGTTGAAGAGATAGGATGAAAACAAATCTAGGGGTTGATCAAGTCCCCATGATCCAAGATCCCATGGAAAACCAACATAAACACAAAAGAATAAACATGTATGATACACAACAAGATAACATACATAAAAATATAGTGTCAAAATGAAATGCAAAAAGGAGGGTATGGATAATCCCTAGCAAGCTATGTTATGCTAGGATCCATACCAAAGACGTTTTGACTCATGTAATAGAAAAGTCCAATATTTGCTAGGTGAATCACAAACTAGAAGGCACATGGGTTAGTGAAGTCCGATATTCACTAGGTGAGTCCCCAAGACAAGGTACAAAAATGAGAAACACACTAGTTCTAGTGATGACTTCTTTTCACTAGGTGTGTACCCATGACAACCATACCAAGAGTTATACTCCCTGATAACTCTGATAAGGTGCTACCAAATGATCAAAATGCTATGCCAATGCAACACTAAGTTTAATACCTATGAACAAAGTGAAGTAAAAAAGTGAATGTCAATGTCAACACATCACTAAGTCCAATGCTTGTGAACAAAGTGAAGAAAATAATGCCAATGTATGCCCCCACTTTAAACAAATTTCAAAACACCATGCTGTGAGCAATTACTTTAAAGTAGAAAAATGATAAATGTCATACGATAAAGGTCATGAGGGACTATTTGGAAATCCCTATGCTAATGAAATGCTTCCAAATGAAGCTACATCATGATAAGGGGTTTCCCCCAAATTGAATACAACAAATAACATAGAATAATAACACATAAGGGATCCACAAATCTGGGGTTAGTATACATCTTTGCTACAGTGATATAATAGAGCTCAAGATTGACAAATCATTCCCCAAATACTTTTGGAACAACAGACACAAAGGAGGAGTGACACATACAGAGAGAAGATAAACAAATTTTGAGTCAACATGGAAGAGATCTAAATGTCTCAACACCTTGCATCATCCCCAAAAGGAAAACACAAGAAAAAAAGAAAAGAAAAAGTTTACGACACATAGAAGAATGAAGACATAAATAGAGGAATGTTACAATAGGTTTGTTTCATTTGTATCCTTGTGCCAATGGAGCAACAAGGGTCATCCAAAGAAAACTCACAAACACAAAGATACTCCAAGCAACACAACATGAGAAATCACATCACATGCAAGAAAACACAATTAAACAAACATAAAAGAGTATCGCACATGCGAGCCGACCTAAAGCAGGTCATCCACATCCCAATCTTGCTCAACATATAGGGGAAGGTGGAAAACTAGCTAAAGGGACTACAACAAGTGTCATACTAGGAGCATCTCTAGGTTCAACACATTGTGTGTCACTCTCATCAGGAGGATCATCATGGTTGCCCCCATCTAAATTCATCTTCTTTGAAAATGACACATTAAGCTCATTATGGACTTGTTCATCAATTTTAGCAATTTCATCTTTATCATCCAAATTAATCACAATAGGAGGCTTTATGACAACAACTGTTGTATGTTCCTGTTTCACTTCTTGTTTCAGTTCCATGTCTTATTTTGGTAAAAGTTGTAATTCTTATTTTGGTAAAAGTTGTAATTCTTCTTGAGTTTTTTGTGCAGGTGTTAGATTATCATGCACTATTTTATTCTTTTCTTCTAATTGATGAGTGATAGCATGACGTCTACATTTGTGCTCTTTGGCATTTTGGTTTCTTGTAATTTTTTTAATTTGTGACGGGGTAGTAGTAGGTTTCTTGACCATTGGTCCCTTTTCTTCCCTTAAGAGAGGAATTAAAGGAACCGCAAGGGTTGGAAACCACTGTCTCTTTAGGTCTATACACTTGTTTTATATTTGGAGGCACAAAAGGAGTCATTCGATTGTCTCTTGATCTTTTATATGATATTGGTGGAGGAACCACAACATATTTACCTTGGTTACTTGGAAGGGTCTTTGCTTGGGGCATGGGTTTATCCATGACTGGTGGAGGAGGAGGAACAACCATGGCCTTGTCATTTTCATGAATATTGGTAAGAGATAACTCCGTTATACGCTTTACCTTAAAATTTTGGTATGACCTAAAAAAGAAATCCTCATGAGGTTTAATAGGTTCCATAGGTTGAGACCAAAATAAATCCAATGAAAAGTTCCCATAGGAAGACAAAGGATTAAACCCACTATTATTCACTGTAAATATCTCATTTTCAAAGGGGAACTTTATAAACTTGTGAATAATTGACAAGATGAAATTCATGGAGTGTAGCCATGTGTAGCCTAGCTTTACATGGAATTGGATTGATGTCGAGATGATGGAGAATGATACATTTAATTATTTTGGTTCAACATTAAAGGAAGAGTGATTGAACCTATCATAGGGCGGGCAAAACCATCATGAGTTTTCAACCATACTTTCAATTGTTCATAAGAATCTTGATAAAGCTCACACACAAATAAAAAATCCTTAGTGATCACATTATCTACACACACAATCAATGAGTATTACTTGTATAGGTTTTTCATTGATACGTCTGGCGATATAGAGAGGACCATCAGGTGCATGTATGGATGTGCCACTATGGGTGAAAGCAATGTTGAGTAACACAGTGGTTTGACCCTTACAAGGTTGAACACATATTAAAGAAATCACGCTATCTACTTCCTTCTCATTGTTATTGTCATCATCATTCTTATCATCAATATTATCAATATTCATCTCATCATTCTTAACATCACAAGCTTGCAAAAATTTGGATGAATGGTTTGACATTGGATTGGTAAAATTTGTAAGTTTTGGTTAGGAGAGGCAATAGACTTATTCCCTTGATCATTAACACCACCCAATTGGATGTGATTAGAATCAACGAGGCCTTGAACTTGATGTTTAAGATGCATGCATCGTTCTATATCATGTCCACTTGTGTGATGATATTGACAAAAGATATTTGGATTATAACTTGTTGGTAAGGGTTTAGTCATGTCCATAGGTCTAACGAGAGGCAATCAAATTAAACTCTTACTCAAAGCTTGCAACATGATCAAATGGAGGGTGTTAGGTAACTGGGTAAATTGTCAATCTCTTGGTCTAAATTGGTACGAGGTTGAACTTATGGAAGAAACTTGAGGTTCAATGCGGTTTTTTGTTTGAGGTGTATGTAGCTTGATAAAGTTCTTATTTTTCTTCTTGAATGGTTGATAGTTGTTTTAGGGTACGGATTCAAACTTCCCAGTAGAAGTAGATGAAAATTCCTCTTCATACTAACCAAACTCTAGTAATCATGAAGGGTCGTACACAAATATATAAAGGATGAATATTTCATCAACAAAATTTTATCCCTTATGTTTGGTTGCAAATTTTTAATGGAATCTCTTTGGACATCCGCATCAGGAAGATTAAGATTGATTTGTGTGTAAAACAACCGATCGTGCCCTATAAAGTCTGTCACTTTTTCATATTTTTCCTTGTTTTCATCGTACCAAATTAGTTAATGTAATTTTAGGTTCAATATTGACTTGGAAATGTTGGAGGAATTCATCAACAAGTTCATTGAAGGAGTGGATTGAGTTATTCAACAATAAACAAAACCATTCTAGGGCTATGTCTTTCAATGACCTAGGAAAAAGTTTAGTCAGGAGTTTATCTTCAAAAATGAAGTCACTACACAAGGTTGTATATGTTTATATATGATTACTAGGGTCCCCTTTACCATTGTACTTGTCAAATCGGGGTATCTCTATGTTTTGTGGCATTAGTGTTTCCAAGATTTCAAGTGACAATGAGCTCCTTTTAACATATTACAATGGTTGTCCATTTTGGTTTTGGTTCAAATTTGAGATTTATTGTTGGAGTGAGGTTATGTTTTGCAAAGTTGGTTGATGATGGAGTAATTGGTTGACATGTTTTGGGAATGTGGTGAATATGGTGGAATTATGTATGTGCTTGGTGGGATATTATGCTATAAATTTATGAGAGGGGATGAAACTTGAGGTGTCACACATGAAGAGCCAAAACTATAAGGATTTCTAGTGGAAAGGCCTAATGTTGGAGTTATACCAATTCTTTGTTGTATTGTTGAAGTGACAGTTGGATTTGTGTATGTGGGAATAAAGGCTATAGTTGTAGGGACATAAAATTGATTTCCTCCTTGACTTTGAGTGTATCCTAAAGCTTGAGTGCAACTAACCATTATAGGGACATTATTATCAACTATATGGGATAGGCTATGCAAAACCTCTAATCCTTGATCATCATTAATTAGTTTCCTCATGTTATCTATTATAGGAACTAACGTACCAACTAGATATTCAATACTCATAAAGTCTTGAAGTCTTTCTAAATCTTTGTCCATTTATATTAGTAAATTCCTTTAGGAACATGGGAAACCATAGTCTCAAAATCTATGAAAATGGGTGATTGTAAGGTTGCAATTAGTACATGGTAGCATTAGGGATAGAGTCCAAAATGGGCTGAGTATTGGCAACACTTTGCATGAAAGAGTTGGAGACTCATGATCCACAATGAATGTAACAACGTAGGATTCCATAATTCTAGAACTACGTCTCACTGAATTATTGGTAATAGGACACCAGGTCATGAAACTCATACAAGTTTCAAACACTAAGTGTACCCAACATGAACACTAAATAGTCAAACAATCACAAAAACACAAAAAAAATTAGAGAGCAAGAACAAACATAAAACACAGAGACAAATGTTTGACATAAATTTGAGCCAAAAAAGGTAGGACTATGGCACCTAGGGAACCTATGTCCTAGATAATTTTTTGCAAAATTAAAAGTTTTTTTGTCTGTTATACCATTTAAGGTTTCTATATTTATGTGCAAACAGGTCTAATAGTGAGTAGTTTTCCAGATTTTGCTCAATTTAAGGTAACACAATTGAAAATGTAAGTATGCAAGAATGTTAAAAATGCTTGAACAATAAATGATAATTGTAAATGACATTTCTAGATCTAATATGCAAAATTTAACCGAGTCTAATATGATAAATTTGAAAATGATGATATGAATATGCTTTTTAAAAGGAACTAATGTGATTTTTCACTTTTTAGCAATATGGAAGACACCTAAATGTATGCAAATGACACTTTTTATTTTTTTTCAGATTATAGATGAGATAATGCAGATTTATGAATGCAATTTGAATGTAGATCTGAGCTAAAATGACTAAAATAAACCCTATTACAACCTATGATGCAATATGATATGTAGTTTTTTGAATTTTTATGATTTTTATGATGATAAAATTAAACACTAAATGAGAAATATAAAGCAATGAAAAGCAAAAACTAGATATAGGGTGAATTTTCAAAAGGTATATAATGTTAATAGGTTGGGTTCACCAAAATGAAATGTAGGGAAAGGGAAACCTTTGAGCTTTCACCTTAGGGTTTGACACCTTTCCCTAAATGTTTTTATTAAAATAATGGAAGGGATGGAAATGGAATGGGAATGCAAAGATGGAATGGGGGTTTGATGGATTTGGACAAGGTATTGGAATGAATTACAGTCTGATAGGTGAGTCAACCAAACCTTAACCCAATTTGGAATATCCTAAAGATGAAATGCAATGATTTAATTGATCTAGTGATGCAAATAACCAATTTAACACAAAAACAACAAATCTGCAATGTCACAAGAAAAATTGGACTACAAGAATAGTCTAAGAAGGAAACTATGCACTCGTGGTATAAATTTGAGCTTTATTTTTGAGGAAATTTCCTCTGGGTGTGCCACTATCCTAGCATCTCTTTTCAAATCTATTTTCGCAGTCCTCTGATGTTGGATCTGCACTTTCGTTTTTCATTTGAAAACTTGTCAGATTACTGTCAGATATTTCCGCAATTAAGTTTTCTTGAGTTGTCAAGGCTTAGGGTTTCAAATGCAACAATGAATAAATTCTCTTCAAGCTTCCTTCAATCTTCAAAATACCTAAAATATTTAGATTCACAAAGAGAGGAAATGTTGTGCCATTTTAGGGGCTTACCTTAGTCAAACCCTGTGTAAGTGTTTCCACTTCCACAATGGCAATGCCAATGATAAATGGATAAATTATAGGAAGGAATGATGAAATCACAAAGTTCTACAACTCATCACCATTCAATGGCTTCCTTGAAGGATTGAAGTTATACACATCACCTTAAGGTTTTGGATCTTGCTTGAATGCTTTGGAGACCTACAACAAGGGTTAGCCTTCACAAAACAATGATAACATTACAACATGAACTCACATTGACTTTAACATGATGCTAGGATCTTGAATTGTTGCAATAAATCCATTAATTGTTTTTATTGACTTGTTGAATAATGCTCTTAATCACAATACTTGCTCTTAATGCTCACTTGTGGGTAGATAATTTCACTTCCTTTTTTCAAATGATGCAATAACTAGGTATTTATATGATATTATTCCAATTTCCCAAAAATTAAATCTTGACAATTGAATTTAGACATTTGAATTTCAAATAATAAAATACTGACACCAACGTACTTGAATTTTGAGCCAAAATAGGGGTGACATAGGTGCCTTAGGTGCTAGTGTCCCAACCCTATTTTTGAAAAATTAAATTGTTAGGGACAAAGTATTAAATGAGAGCATTTGTTTTATGCTTGTAAATTGTTGGAAACTATTTTAAATTAGGCTATACAATACATAATTTAGGAAATTAAGTGCTTAATTAGGTCCAATAACTTAAAGGGGAGAAAAACATAGTGTGAAATTGTCAAGGGTGACAATTTACGATGCTACAATTCTATTTTTTTTTCCTTCAATATTTTTTCATCATAATTTTTTTATAAAAATAGAACTAGTTTTCTCTTCTAAAAGTATCATTACAATACTACCCAATCAGAGTGAAACAAGAGTAAGTGGTTTCTATCACCCTCATTATAATCTTTTCTAAATTTTCTCATATTTCTATTGGATTATCAACATCAACAAACATTCTATTGAGATTTGGACTCAAAGCCTTACCAATAATTCCTCTACCTTGCTCCAACTTGAATTTCCATAACTCCTTTTCTTTCTTTTGTTGAGGTTCTCCAATCTCTTCATTCACCATGCTCCATAAAGCCTTTTCTCTCAAAGAATTCTTGACTGTAATATTCAAATCTGTAAAACCACTTCCATCAGAGATTGAAAAACTTTCATTTGTAATTCCCATGTTAGAAAAGAGTTAGCCGTCAAACAAATAGATTAAACCACATCAAATATTTTCTTGCTAAATAAATATCAATCTAGAAATATCTTAGCCTTGTTATGAAATTTCTAGCTTTGATACCATGTAAAAACAAGCCCAAATAATAAAATAACAACAACAAATAGGGCAAGAAACAAAGCATGAATTGTGAAATGGCTGAAATAAATTATATTGATCTAGCTTTTATTACATATAATCCAACAAATTGACAATGGATAGCCTTATATTTTTGGAGCCTCTAAAATCTAGAAACTTCTAATATTATAAAGAACTCTAAAACTTGATCGTTCTTTTCTTTGGACAAATTCTAGTTGCTTCTATTTTCTAGAAGATTCTAGCTTTCTAGAAGAATCTTGTCACTTTCTAAATGATCTTATTCCTTAACATCCTTAATTAGGCTGTGAAGCTTTTCAGTGTTGAAAAATTCTTCTACTTGTCCTGCATTGTTCACTTTCTTTCTCTCTTGCAAAGTTCGTTTCAAATAGCCTGATAGAAATATATTTAGAGCTTTAGTTTTTGGTTTCCAATGTTTTACATTTCCAATACCAGAATCAATATGTAATTTGAGTCCAAGATGCAAACTATAAAAATATTGGGTGCTTAAAACTAGAGAAAGACAATATATGGGTATGGATTTAGAATCTACTTTAATAGTGAAGTTGTAGACAATATATAATAGTATAAATATCCTCATTTGTTGCCCTTGGCTGTAGGAAATTGAGTGCATGAGAATTTAGTCATGCTCCTAATGTTTATGCCCCAAGTAAAGGTTTAGACTTACTTATAGATGCTCATGGGGTATTGATTCATAATGATATTCTTATTATGTTATTTTGCAAATAGATTATGGTTTTGACAATGTTTTATTTTAGGCTATAAAGATAATACAAAACCCATTAAGATTTTGAGAGTATATTCCTATTTTATTGATGTCTTGTAGATTCAAACAAAGGAAGAGTTGCTTGATACATTGTTTTGTGATGGTTTTTCTATAGCATAGACTTATTCAAATTGATTCCAACTTTACGGTTTTAAAATTTAAAAGTAATTTCCTTGTATTTATTTGTTGTGTATCAATGGGATGATCTCACTAGAAGTGATAAATCTGTTTTAAAAAATTCTCACCTACCCACAACATGGAAAAGAATGATATACCAAGTTAGAAAACACTAAAGCACAAGTAACACAAAAGATGAAGAACATGGTAGAAGGCATGAGAAAATAAGGAAAAGCTACAAGAATGATCAGTTTAGAGCATTTCATTAGTTAAAGAAACAAAATATTAGAATAAGATACTTGCAATACTTTCATTCCAAATAAAAAGAAACATATTAAATATCTCTTAGCCACAAAAAATTCCAAAGTGATAGTTTGTACTATAGCACTTCACCTTAAATGACTAGCACTTTAATTTTTGTTCTATGATTAGTTTGTTCTCTGTGTGTCAACTCCATGTTTTTGACTAGACTAATACTTCTATAGTCTCTAAACAAAAACATAATTCAAATGGAACCCATTGATACTTTGGATAAAACAAAAATGCACTATACAAAATTGTTTTCCCTTTAGGAACAAGATACTGCTTATTACAGTGGTTGTAACTAAAAAATATCAGTAAGAATAATTGAAGCACGCTTTCAAAATATGCTTCAACCATCATAACTTGATATATAATTTTGGATTTCAAGTCAATTAAGGTTATAGACTAAAGAGATAATGGAAAAATGCATTATGAAAGAAAATATATCCATGATTTCATAGAAATATGTAACTGTAGGACAACCATGACTTGCTATTTGAATTGCATGGGAGGAAATAAAAATAATACTAGACAAATTGATTACAAATAGAAATAACACACTTTTTGTTACCTATTAGAAGAAGGTAGTATTTCCAGACAAGTTATGACCTGATGCAAATGTCTTAATTTCATAGGAATTCTACTCTAAAGCTTGTTGATGGATTGATCAATTGACATTAGAAGCCTAGTGTATTTATTTACACTTTGGGTAGTGATTAAGGGAAACAATAGCAAAAGTATGACTATCAACAACACATGCATTAATGTAAAAATCTTGTGAAAGGGAAAAAATCCTAAAAAAAATTCAATGCATTCAAATCCAGAGTGCTTGGAGTGCATTTATATTATATCCATATAGTATTTGTGAGCCTGAGTCCAATCAAAACATAAATGAAGGCAATCTAGGATATTTTATCTACGAGATTGAATGACAATGATTTTAATAATGTCCACAAGGCCAAAGCAACCTATTGGACCAAATAATAACACATTATCCCACATAAATAGGGAACCAAAGCCTTAAATAGTTTGTAACTTCCTCTTTAAATCTGATCTTCGGTAATGAACTTTGATAAATAAGTTTGCAATTTTTCCTAGCCTTGCCTCCTCAAACAAGGTGCTTAAATTATCTGAACTTTTAAGATGTCAACATAGTTGATACAAATGTTGTTTTTTGAGCATTCCATGATGAAGTGTCATTTTCAATCTACCACTCCCATGTTGCAATATAGACATATTCTCCTTTCCCACTCCTTATTAGGTATCATCCATGTTCCCATTTCACACCTCAAATGATGAGAACTAGTCCTTAATTGGACTATCAATATTTTTTCTTTTCATTTTATCTATTCTTATGTAGGATTTTTCCTCATGATCTCCTGTGGGGTTAAGTTATTTGATATAATACTTTTTTCATCCATTTTGTTTTGTCCATATGACGTTCTTGAAGGATTAGACATAAAAATAAATATACAAGGCAATCAAGGATATTTTTCTGAATGAGATTAGACATGAGACAACTTACTAGTGACCTCAATATGGTTGGATGGTGGGATAAAGTTATTTTGAGGTGTGAGACAGATTTGGTGGCGAATCATGGACTGAAAAGTTCACTTAAAAGAAAGCCTATCAACTATATATAGGTGGTTTTCCACCTTGTATCTTAAGAAAAAATAGGTGGCTGGAAAAATTACAAGGGTAGATAGGAGCTTTGAAACTAGAGAATTAATAGATAATAAAAAATATAGTCAAATTATTTTTTCTCAATTGTATTTATAAATAGAAAAATATTTTCAAGTTTCTCTATTAGTAGGTTCTTATTTTTCTACATGAGATTGACTTCTATTTTTTTATTGTGTTTGAATTGTTCTTTAACATTGGTCTAAGAAAAGACAACACAACTAATTCTTGGTATGCTTGGAAACATATACATGATATACTTAATTTTTTGCATATTTATTTTAACAAGTGTATTGTTCATATTTTAGTTTCGTTAGAATAAATTAATTGGATTGATAAATAATAATAAATATCCAAAAATAAATGAGAGAGTAGAGAGGCTTAACTCTAAAACTAATGATGAGGATATAGCATTGATGATGTATTGAATTGGTTCACCATAGTTCAAAAGTTAATGCCATCAATATACTTGTCTTATACTCTTATCAAAATCAAGAGCATTGTGAGTTGATGATCAAGTCAAATAGTCAAAAACAAAATGGAGTGGTTGACATGAGAATGATCAAGGGAAATCATGAACCAATAGACATGGGGAAAATGTGAATCAATAGAGAGAGGGACACTTGCGGGACTAATTGAGCAAGGGTTAAATGTGAAATGTGATATCAATAAAATAAACTACCTATATGAGAACAATTATGATTTAGAATCATTTCGATAGAGATAAATTGTTTCCAATTGGCATGTAGCAAATACTACCATTGTTGGTAAGAAAAGTAGGATCACAGACCAAAGTTTTGAGTCCGAGAGTCTTGCATGTTATATTTATACCTTGATGTTTACAATATAAGAATGATCAAATGTTTTGTGGTGCACTATGCTATATTATGGTAAGATCATAGATAAAATAGTGATAATTCAAAACTAAATTCATACTTCATAGTCCATTACATATCATAATTTCTTACATACATTAATTTCTATTCATTTATTAATCTAATAATATATAATAACAAGAGTTCAATATATTTATCTTTATCTCCCTTTCCTTTTTAAAATTGCAGGTTTTAAATTTAAAACTTTATGAAACACACACCCACTCCAAAATTTATACCTATTTAAAAAAGGAACATGTATATGATGTAAATAGAAATGGGTACTCATTTCATTTTAAAAACCAAAATGGGTACCCATTATTGAAGCACCTAGGAGCAACTGCAAGCCAAAACAAACCTTCACGAACAAATGAGAGAAGCATAAGAAGCTATTTCACTAGGAGTGAAAAGAAGTGCATTGAGATGTGATGAAATATGCTTGAAAACAAAAGATGATCCAACACCTACAAGCAACTCCTCACTCTTCAGAGATTTCTATTTGGAGACTTCCTTTTTTCAGTTGGACATGGAGTGGCTTCTTTTTGGTGGACTTGTTTCTTCCTAAGGGGAGAGGAGTTGCTTGTAGGCATTGGATCATCTTTTGTTTTCAAGCATATTTCATTGGTATTGGAGCTTCTTCATTATGGGGGGGATATAATATCTCCTTTTTCCTTCCTATGGGTGGATCACTGATTGTATATACATGATGTATATAGTACTTGGGGGGTGTGATTGAGTCCTCTATCCATGCATCATTTCTATTTTCTTTTCTCTGTTTTGGAGAGGGGTTTTTTCCCATAGGGTTTTTCTCTTTTTCTCCGGTTGTTAGTGATTTATTTTTTGTAAACGGGTACCTAACATGGTTGTGTAGTCGAGACCCATATTGCATCTTCATTCTCCCTAAGTTTGCACTTAAGGGGGGGTGTTAGTGTGTTAAGTTTTTCACTTAGGGTAAATTACTCTAATTAGTTTCTCCCGGGTGGTTTTTTCCCGTGTGGGTAGTTTTCCCACTCGTCATTATTTTTCATGCCATTATAAGGCACTTTGTACATTAGGTATTGCATCTCAATTTATTCACTTATATTTGGTGAAATGACCTTGTGTTTCCTCTCTTATTTCTCGTGAAGGTTATTTTCTACAGATGGTGCTCCTGGGAGGTGGATGACACCAACACCCATCAATTTTTGAAAGGTAATCAAGGCCATGATTTTCTTTTCCTAGTTTGACCATGATATTAAATTTGAATTCTTGGAATATTAGGAGCCATTTGCATATTTTACATTGTGTTACAAGTATATTAAGTAGATATTTCAAGGGTTCATGATTTGTATAGAATGTAAATAGAGTGGGTAGGAGGTAGTGTCTGAATTTGTGTAAGGTGTATATCATCACTAAGGCTTCCCATTTTTTGGTAGTATAGTTCTTTTTAGGTTGTGATAGTTTATAATTGGCGAAGGGAATTGAATGGTCTTTATTTTCCCTTGGTTGTTCCACAATTGCTCTTATTGTGGTTCTTGAAACATCTACATGTATGTTGAGTGGGACATTCCAGTTTGAAAAGATTAATATGGGTTCTTATGTTATTTTTTTCTTCAATGTGTCAAAGACTTGTTGATAGTGATAAGTCTAATTGATTGTTTGTCTTCTTATTCAATAATTCTTCTACTAGAGCTACAATTGCATCATAACCTCAAATATATTTTTGATCATAACTAGTATAGCCTAAGAAGTTTTTTACTTCTGAAGTAGCTTTTGGAGGTGGTAAGTTCATAATAAGTGTTAATTTTAGGGGATCCACCACGAGTCCTTTACAAATGACATGCCCAAGAAATGTACCAAATGGTACCAGAAACACATATTTATTTAGGTTCAAAGAAATTTATAAACTTCTACATCATTCCAACATTAGCTAGAGTGTTTGGACATGGTTTATCAATAACCCATAGACTATCCAGTCATCTAAATAGACTTTTAAGAACTCATGGATAAAGTTTTTAAATGTGCTAACCATAATGCAACTAAATATTGTTGGTGCACTCTTTAGGCCAAAAATCATGATTGCATACATGAATGATCCCCATTTTGTTGCAAATGTGGTTTTATATTGATCCTCTTCTTGGATCTTGACTTGGTGACATCCAAAGAATCCATCAATAAATGAGTATGCTTCCCTTTCAACAAAAAATTCTATGACTTATTCTATGAATGGTGTGGAAAAAGGGTCATGGATGTAAGCTTTATTGAGCTCTCTAACATCTACACATATTCTAGTATCCCCATTTTTCTTGTTTTGTACTATCAAGGGCTTATCAATTTCTATTTTTTTATTTCTTCATATTTAAATTTAGTGGATATGGTCCTTTATTTTGAGGTTTCACACCTTCCTTGAGTTGTATTTTCATCACTCCCACTTCTTCCTTTATTCATTTCAAGTTTGTAAATGTACGAGGGAATAGGTCTTTATATTTTGTTAAAATCTCGACTACTTGCATGACCTCTTTTTCTTCCCAATAATCCCCTATTTTTGCTGAATTATGGGAGCCCTTAGTTGGTATGTTTTCTTCCCTTAGCTTTAATGGGTGGTTATAGTATTTATATTTGGCTCAATTTCTAATGTTATCGTTCTCTCTCCCTCGTTGACTTCTATATCCCATTTGTGTATTTGTGGTTCTTTGTCATTCTCCATTCCATTTTTGTGTGTGTTATAACACCTTTCCTTTGAGTAGTAGTCATATTTGTTCATTCATTCTATTAGTTTCCATATGCCCTATTTTTGTGGTGGTGTTGGTATATCTTGTTTAGTATTGATAATTTTTTGGTTCTTTTGTAGGTAAGAAGATGATCTCTCTTATTTTTTGAAGTGCTTTGTGGATGGTCTAGTTAGGGTGGAAGAATGAGATTGTGTGGCGAAAATCCTTTTGAATTTCTTCCCAATTTCTTGTTTCTACTCTTTTCTCTTGGTTGATATACCTGTTGAGAATATGTGTCTCAAACTCAATGGTATAACCCTGGTTCTATCTCCAATTAGCAAAGAATTCATAAGTGTTAAGGTTATGTTGTTACCTCCATACTGCAGGAGCCTCTTAGCTGTCGAGCGGTAGTGTGGTGGATACCGCCATACCGTGGGTGTCTTCTCTCTGAGGTGTGGTAGTGCGGTGTATACCGCCATACCACAAAAGCTATCTAACAGAGTTGCGGTAGTGCGGTGTATACCGCCATACCGTAGAAGCTGTCTAACAGAGGTGCAGTAGTGCAATATACCGCCATACCACGGGTGCCTCATAATTGTCCAGTTGTAGTGCGGTATACCGCCACCCCACGAGAGCCTTCAAACTGACGAGCGGGAGTGCGGTGGCGGACCATGGGTGAACGAGCACAAAATTGGTTGACTGCTAAGGTGTATGCCGATTAGTGGAGGACATTGCTGACTAGGAGATGGCTGTTCGATGACTGGGAAGTTCGACAGTTGCTCAACAGAGGAAACTGAACTAAACCATCAGTACAAAGAATGAATCGATTCATGGTTGTTGATATACATTGCAACACATTGAAAATTGTAAGAGGTTAGATGGTCAGTTTTTTGGATGATCAAATGATCAGTTAATGCTTTTTGTTGTATGTTGTATATGCATTGTAACAGTGAGACATAACGTAGTGTGATCAAATTTATTCTGTACGAGGTTGATTAGTTAAATGTCGCTGCTGTAATATTGACATCTCTGAAAGCACAAGTCTGTAACTCTGAATGTGAACATTGTTTACTGTAATACAAAGTGACTTTTCTTGGTGTGGTGGGTTTTTCTCCCATATGGGTTTTCCCATGTAAATTTGGTGTTCAATTGTGTATGCGTTTATTTCTCCATTCTATTATTCCTTTCATGTGTGTCTTAATGAACTATTTTTTAATTAAAGACATATCTGCATCCTTCTCTGAGGTTTGACATTAGGAGAGTTTGTTCTGCATCCTAAAGCTTTCCTTACAAGTGGTATCAAAGCCTGGCCAATTGTCTTATCCTTGTGGGTAGGTTGGGTTTTTTTGTGTCAATCTTGTTCAATGGGAGTTTCTTGTAGAAGTCTGGTAATCTAGATTGCATATTAAGATGGCAAGCACATTGGGAAAGATTGAAATTGAGAAATTGAAGGGCAGTAATTGCAGAAAAGAAAAAGGGTTGATAAGACTATGTTCTCCTGAACGTTCATGAAGAGAAGACTGCATCTTCTTTGTGGAAGAAGCTTGGAGATATTTATCAGGGTAAGTCCTTGGTGAATAAGCCGTTCTTAAGGAAGAAGTTATATTCTTTGAAGATGGAGGAAGGGGCATCTGTTGCTAATCATCTAAATATGTTTAACATGCTGATTGCTTAGTTAACATCGGTGAGTGTGAAGATAGATGATGAAGATCACTGTATGCTTTTGTTGTGTTCTTTGCTCGATTCTTGGGATCATTTAGTGATGGTGATTGGGAGCACGACAACCACTTTCAAGATGGAAGATGTGGTTACTTCTTTGTTATCTAAAGAAATGAGAAGAAAATCTTCTGAGATGGCAAGGGAGGCTCTTGCTATTCGTGGAAGATTGAAAGAAAAAGGCAAGAAGAAGGATAACAAGTCCAAATTGAAATCAGAAGGGAGATCAAAGTCTCCTGGAAAAAAGTCCAAAGTGAAGTGCTGGAATTGTGGGCAGCCTGGTCATGTTCGAAAGGATTGCAAAGAGGAGAAAAATAAGAAGAAATCTTTCGATAATGATTCTTCTTAGAGCGAAGCTGATGCCTTCATTGCAGCCTTGGCAACTAAGGCATCTGATGATGTCTGGCTGATAGACTCTGGAGCATCTTTCCACATGACATCTCATAGAGACTAGTCATTTTGCAGCCATTGCTAGAAAATGAGACTTGCACTCCAACATCATTCAACTTACTTACAAAGAGTAAATTCTGAGCCAGACTTGGTATATGCATTACGCCATGAATTCCCTTTATTCTTCCATTGGGAAACTAAATTTTGACTCTTCCACGACCAATAATTTCTAGAGATGAATCGCTTGCCAAATACACCTTTCGACCATTGTATGATGCTGCTGGCTAGGGGTACCCGAATTGGTACTCTGTACAAGTTGGATGCACTTGCTGTTCAATGTAACAGTGTCTCTGCAAAGTCACAAAAATTTGTTTGTGTAAAGGAGACTGAAGCTCCTTTAGGGGCTAATTCTTTGGAAGTTAAACTTCCTACAGAGAAGACTATGCTCTGGCATCAAAGGCTCGGTCATATTGGTGAGAAAGGCGTAAAAGTCTTGAAAAATAAAAACCTGGTTGAGGGGCTTGAAGATTGTAATGTGGAATTTGAATTTTGTGAACATTGTATATATGGAAAACATCATGATGTTTCTTTTTACTCTAGTCCTCACAAATCTTCTGGTGTTCTGGATTATATTCAATCTAATGTTTTTGGTCCAGTAAATGTTCCTTCGTTGTTGAATTCAAAATATTATGTATCTTTTATTGATGATTATTCAAGGAGGGCATTTGTATATTTTTTGAAAAGTAAATTAGAAGTGTTCAGTCAGTTTAAAGAGTTTAAGAACTTGGTTGAAAATTAGTCTGGTAAGAAAATCAAATACTTGTAGAT
Source organism: Sequoia sempervirens (assembly GCA_007258455.2). NCBI lineage: Eukaryota > Viridiplantae > Streptophyta > Pinopsida > Cupressales > Cupressaceae > Sequoia > Sequoia sempervirens. Next base: position 353,884,697 of record VDFB02000017.1, on the reverse strand, counting down.
AGATAACAGTGGTGAGTTTTGTTCTGTAGAATTTGAAAGGTATTGTAAGGACCATAGAATTAAGAGGCATAAAAAAACACCTTACACTGTAGCAAAATGGAGTTCCTGAAAGGTTGAACATGACGCTGATGGAGAAGGCAAGAAGTATGTTGAGCAATGTTGGTCTGGAGCAAAAGTTCTGGGCTAAGGTTGTGGCTACAACATGTTACTTGTTGAATCGGTCTCCTTCGTCAACACTTGTTGACAAAACACCTATGGAAGCTTGGTTTGGTAAGAAGCCCTCTCTGAGTCATGTTCGAGTCTTTGGCTGCAGAGCATATGTTTATGTGCCAAATGTGAAGAGATCTAAATTGGAGAACAAAGTTGTTAAATGTATTTTCATTGGCTATGTCATTGGTGTGAAAAGATACAAGCTTTGGAATCTTGTGATTGAAAAGGTTGTATACAACAAAAGTGTAATATTTCGGGAGCTGAAACCTTCTTCAGTGGAATTGCAGTCATGGATGAAAGAAAATAAAGAGGAAAATGATGTTGTTGAAATACCTCTAACACCTGAAAAAGAGGAACAACACATTGATAGTGTACCTGCAATTGAGGAGAGTTTGAGAAGCTCTGAGAGTTCTGAAGAACCACAACCTTAGCCTCAGTCTGTGAGGAGGTCTACACGTGAGAAGAAGCAACCTGATAGGTATGGGCTCTCTATGTTAGATTCTACTTGTGCCTATGCTTTGATTACTAATACTGATGAGCCTAGGACTGTAAAAGAGGCAACTAAAATGTCTAATTCAAATTCCTGGTTGGAAGCCATGAATGAAGAAATGGCATCATTAAAGAAAAATGATACTTGGGATTTGGTTCCATTGCCTGAAGGTAGAAAACCTGTGGGCTGCAAATGGGTATTCAAAAAGAAAATCGATTTGGATGGCAGTATTGAAAAGTATAAAGCGAGGTTGGTTGTGAAGGGTTATTCCCAGGTAGAGGGAATTGATTATGGGGAAATTTTTTCTCCGGTAGCAAAGCTGACATCTATCAGATTTCTTTTGTCATTTGTAGTAGCATATGACTTGGAGATTGAGCAGATGGATGTGAAGACAACATTTCTTCATGGAGATCTTGAAGAAGAAATTTATATGTCCTAGCCTGAGCACTTTGTGGAAAAAGGTAAAGAAAATTTGGTTTGCAAGTTAAAGAAATCTCTATATGGTTTGAAACAGTCGCCTAGAATGTGGTATCAAAAGTTTGACACATTTGTTTTGTCACTGGGATTTGTAAGATCAAAATTTGATTATTGTGTATTACAAAGCTGAGAATGATCGTATTTTAATTATTGCCCTGTATGTGGATGATATGTTATTCATTGGGAATAGTAAGTTTATGATTTTTGATCTAAAATCTTAGTTGTTTGCAAAGTTCGAAATGAAAGATCTTGGTGCAACTAGGTATATTTTGGGGATGGAAATAACTAGGGACCAGAAGAGCAGAAAGCTTTGGCTCAGCCAGAGTAAGTATATTAACACTATTCTGGAGAGATTTTGTATGACTGATTGCAAGCAGCTAGTTGTTCCAGTTTTGCAGGGAACGAAGCTATCTGTTGAAGATTGTCCAAAATCTCCTACTGAGATGGAGGACATGACCAGAATGCCTTATGCTAGTGCAGTTGGTAGTTTAATGTATGCAATGGTCTGTACAAGGCCAAACATTGCCCAAGTAGTGGGGAGTACTTTGTTGTTTTAAGGCGAATCCAGGAAGGACAAATTGGGATGATGTGAAAATAGTGTTTAGATATCTGAAGGGCACTTCAGAATATGCTTTGTGTTACCATGGAAATTTGGTTGAATCATAAAGGACTCTCAACATTCATGGATATGTGGACTCTGATTGGGCAGGGAGCATTAACAATAGAAGATCTACCAATGGATATATTTTCATGGTGAATGGTGGTGCAATTAGTTGGATGAGCAAGTGGTAGGCTGTAGTCATTTTGTCCACTACAGAGGCAGAATACATGGCAGCTACACACTCCTGTAAGGAAGCAATCTGGTTAAAATGTTTGTGTTCTAACATTGGGTTTGATGCAGGGCAAATTACAATTTACTGTGACAGTCAGAGTGCCATTTGTCTGGCGAAAAATCTCACTTTCCATGCCAGGATGAAACATATTGATGTGCAGTATCACTTTGTATGTGATATGGTGGAGGAAGGAAAGGTCTGTTTGGAAAAGGTTGATACTTTGAAGAATATTGCTAATGCTTTGACAAAGCTAGTGAGCACGAATAAGTTTAGATGGTGTGCAAATTTGATGGGCCTTGGGGTCCAAAATATTTAGTGACTTCATGTTTTGAAAAGGGTTCAGTGAGTTCTTCGTCAAGTGGGAGATTGTTTAAAATATGTGTCTCAAACTCACTGGTATAACCCTGGTTCTATCTCCAATCAACAAAGAATTCATAAGTGTTAAGGTTATGCTGTTACCACTATACCGCAGGAGCCTCTTAGCTGTTGAGCGGTAGTGCGGTGGATACTGCCATACCGCGGGTGTCTTCTCTTTGAGGTGCGGTAGTGTGGTGTATACCACCATACTGTGGAAGCTATCTAATAGAGGTGTGGTAGTGTGGTGTATATCGCCATACTACGGAAACTGTCTAATAGAGGTGCGGTAGTGTGGTATACCACCATACCACGGGTGCCTCATAATTGTCCAACGGTAGTGCGGTATACCGCCACCTCGCGGGAGCCTTCAAACTGACAAGTAGGAGTGTGGTGGCAGACCATGGGTGAATGAGCACAGACTTGGTTGACTGCTGAGGTGTACACCGATTAGTGGAGGATGGTGCCGACTAGGAGATGGTCATTTGATGACTGGGAAGTTCGACAATTGCTCAACAGAGGAAACTGAACTGAACCATCGGTACAAAGAATGAATCAATTCATGGTTGTTGATATACATTGCATCATATTGAAAATTGTAAGAGGTTAGATGGTCAGTTTTTGGATGATCGAATGATCAGTTAATGCTTTTCATTGTATGCTGTATATGCATTGTAACAGTGAGACATAATGTAGTGTGATTAGATTTATTCTGTACGAGGTTGATCAGGGAAATGTCGCTGCTATAATATTAACATCTCTAAAAGCACGAGTTTGTAACTCTGTATGTGAACATTGCTTACAGTAATACAAAGTGACTTTGCTTGGTGTGGTGGGTTTTTCTCTCGTATGGGTTTTCCCACGTAAATCTGGTGTTCAATTGTGTATGTGTTTATTTCTCCATTCTATTATTCCTTTCATGTGCGTCTTAATGAACTGTTTTTTAATTAAAGACATATTTGCATCCTTCTCCGAGGTTTGACATTAGGAGAGTTTGTTCCGCATCCTAAAGCTTTCCTTACAATACCATGTTTGTGCAATAGGTGTTAGTGTCTAATAAAATTTTTGTATATATAATCTTGTATCATATTCCCTATATTTTCCCATGTTTTTGGACATATGTTCAAATGTTTCTCAGGTGTTATGGTTCCATCATACTTAGGAATTTGTCCATGTTATGTTTGTGTGATTTCTGCCATCTTGTAACACTACAAATTAAAGTATGTTGTGGCACATCTAATCTCAAGTATTCTTTGTTAAATGCTTTCTCCATATTTTCTAAGTATAATGCCAAATCGCCTATTCCTTAATATCTTGGTAATTTGATATGTGATAAATCGCATGAGATTTAATTTAATCATCATGAATTTTGAATGGTGGAGTTATTTTTTGTGGTAGATGGGTTTGGTTTTATTTGTAGTAAGATGTAGTGTGTTTCTTTGTACCCTATGTACAATTTTTTTTATTACTCTTAATTTTTTGGATTCTAATTATACTTCATCCTTTAGCCAAATGTCAACTACATCGTCACTATCTTTTCTTTCATTACTACTATCAATATATATTTCTTCTTTTGAGTTTGGCTCATCATATGGTTCAAGTTTGGAGAGTTTTGTTAAGGAGTAAAATGCTTTAGAATCTTCTTCATAGTCATATTGTTCCACTTCTACATATGCATCATTCATGTTAGTATTCAGTGATATGTGTACTATCTTATCATTATTTTCTAGGGATAATTATTCTCTCATAGAACTTATAATACCATTAGAATTCATAAACCATTATAAACTGAGAAAGGCGTTAAAGGTGTCAAATGGTTCCTTCATCTCTAGAATTTCAAAACCCGTTGCTTGTTTAATCCTTAACAGGTTAACTTCTATGTTCTTCCATGTCCCCATTGTTCCTATAAATGAATCATTTGATAAGTGATATTATATGGGGTTTCATATAGTTGAGGTTTCCTTAGATACTTCCATACTCTTTTGGGAGAATGTTGACATCAACCCCTTAACCAAACATAACTTGTTTGATTTTTTTGTGGTTAATATGTGCATTTATCATTAAGGGTTTAGTCTTCCATTGTCTAGGTGTTAATGATTTGAAATTCCATTGGTCCTTTTATGCCTTCTATGTGGTTTACCCTTGATCTATTTGTATTGGTCACATCTTTTCAAGGGACTCTTATGGATCCCCTCCTTTCAATTCTCCATCCCCTAAGTGCTTAATTGCCTCTCACAAGACTAAGTCCTTGGAAATCTAAGGTAGGTCATAATTTTTTTCTATCTTATATGCAATATCTTTCTAGCTAACTCTCTTTAACCACAATTGGTATTTTTATGGCTTGATCTATTCTCTATTGTTTATCTAGGGTCTCGACAATGGAATCAAATGTTGGAAACAAAAGTGAGATCACAAATTGAAGTTCTAAGTCTTGAATTTTGAATGTTGTATTTATGCGTTGGTGTTTACACTATAAGAATTATTAGATGTTTTGTGGTACACTATGCTATATTGTGATAAGATAAAAAACAAAAAAATGCTAATTTAAAACTAAATTCATACTTCATAGTCCATTAGATATCATAAATTCTAGACATATATCAATTTCTATTCATTTATCAGTACAATAAAATGCAATAACAAGAGTTCAATACATTTATCTCTTTCCCTTCTTATTCTTACCTACTTTCTCTTTGTAGGATATATATAATTATTACATTAGGGATGTGTCCCTTAAAATATTTATGTATCTTAGCTTTTATTAGATTCGACTTAGGGCTTTCCATTCTTCTTATGGTGAAATGTAGTGATATGTAGATGTTGTGATTGTGTTCTTTCCCTCGTAACAACCATCAATGAACAAGTAAAAATATATAGTATTTACTTAAAAAAATTGATCGATAGAAATAAGTGAATGGATAGAATAAATGACCAAGTAAAAATAAAAACACATTCATTCACTTCACACTTATGCAATATATAAATTATACTTGACCAAATATGATGTAAAAACTCAATATAATCATAAGCATTAAAATAATAAATATGTTAAGGAAGACCTTTAGAAAAATAAGTATTAGATAATAAACAAGGGCTATTAATAGCAACCATTTAAAAGCAAGAGATTAGTGTTTTGAGCCATTACCAAGGGATGACTTGCAAATGCAATAATCTCCATTTGGCATGTATCTTATTTATAAGGGACAAGCAAGTATCTCAATGGGTTAAGGTACAATATTAAAGATGAACTTAGCCTAATCAACCCAAGGACAATAGAAGAGTGTTACCAGTTTTCTCTAAAAGAAAAAAGATAAGTTGAATAGAAAACATCAGAAAATAGGGGTAGAGGAAAAAATTTTAGAGGTAGGGGACAACAACGAGGAATAAATTCAGTTCAAAAAGAAAATTCAAAATCAAGTCCTTTCTAAGAATAAGCACATAATCCAAGAGGTGGATTCAAAGGAAGAAGACCTTATTCTAGAGGTCTACCTAGACAAAGAGGTCGTGGATTTGTTGGTAAATGTTTCAAATGGAATAAGTTTATAGGTCATGGGTTTTGGGAATGTCTAGAAGACCCTCAAGCAAGCAACTCAAGGGAAAAAATCAAGTAGTCCAAGCAGAAGAAGAAAGTGTAGGATCTCCATCCCATGTAGAAGAACTTGAAGTTGGAGAGTCTTTGTTGATGATAAGGGTGTTGATCAAACCACCCAAGGAGAAAGACCCTGCCCAAAGAAATACTTTGTTCAAGACATCATGCAAAATCCAAGGTAAATGTTGCAAAATGGTTATTGATTTAGGTAGCACTAATAATTTAGTTTTAGTAGAAATGATAGAGAAGCTTGGTTGGAAAGAATTCCACATCAAACTCCATATAAGGTTTCATGGATCAATAAAGGACAAGTGTTAGTAAATGAACAATGCTGGGTAGAATTTTAGATTGGAAGCTATAAAGATAATGTTCTTTGTGATGTAATACTAATGGATGTGTGCCGTGTGCTATTGGGAAGGCCTTGACAATATGATAGGAAAACTACTCATGATGGGAGGCAAAACACTTATACTGTTGAAAAAGATGGTAGAAAGCATACCTTGCTACCCTTGAAGAAGAAGATGGAAAAGTGACTAGCCCTAATGTCTTGATGGTGAGCATGAAAGAATTTTTCAATGCAATGAAAGAGGAAAAGATGGGTTTTGCACTAGTAAGCAGACCTAGAACTATTATGACAACCACCAAGTTGAACGAACTACCTCAAGAGATACAAACCATGTAACCATGTTGGAAGAGTATGTTGATATAGTGGTGAATGAGCTGCCCAATGAGATACCACCTATTAGGAATATTAGTCATCATATTGACTTAATACTTGGTGCAAGTTTTCCAAACAAACCTGCCTACAAGATTACTCCACAAGAAAATGTAGAGATCAAGAAGCAAGTGCAAGAACTATTAGAAAAAGGTTTGATAAAAGAAAGTCTTAGTCATGTGCAGTACTAATAATATTGGTGCTAAAGAAAGGAGATTGGAGGATGCACATAGATTCAAGAACAATAAACAAGATTACCTTCAAGTATAGGTTCCCTCTTCCAAGAATAGATGATTTGATTGATTGTTTGTGTGGTTCTAAGTAATTTTTTAAGATTGATGTCAAAAGTGGTTATCATCAAATAAGGATAAGGGAAGGAGATGAATGGAAAACTACCTTTAAGACTAATGAGGGGTTGTATGAGTGGCTTGTTATGTCATTTGGTCTTACTAATGCTCCAAGTACATTTTTGAGACTAATGAATAAAGTTATGAAGCCCTTCATAGGTAAATTTGTGATTGTTTATTTGGATGGCATATTGATCTATAGCTCAAGCAAGGAAGAACATCTCAAACACCTTAGGATGGTAATGCAAATATTGCAAGAATAAATATTGTTGATTAATATAAATAAATAGTTATTCATGAGGAAAAAATTAGTGTACCTTGGTTTTGTGATTTCTTAAGGTGGATTAAAGATGGAAAAGGACAAAGTGAAAGCCATAACTAATTGGCCAACTCCTAAAACAACTTATGAAGTAAAAAATTTCCATGGTTTGACAAGTTTTTATAGGAAATTTATCTAAAAATTTAGTGGAATTTGTGCACCACTCTAGATACTATAAGAGGGGATAAAATAAAGTTTGTTTGGACTGATGTTGCTGAAAGAAAAATTTCAGCTTTTGAAGAAGAAAATCACAGAATAACCTATACTAGCACTTCCTAATTTTAACAAGGTTTTCCAAGTTAAATATGATGCAAGCGGGGTAACCATTGGAGCTGTCTTAAGTCAAGAAGGTAGACCTGTTGCATACTTTAGTGAGAAGTTAAATGATGCAAAAAATAGGTATTCAACTTATGAACTTGAATTTTATGCTTTGGTTCAAGCCTTAAGGAAGTAGAGAGATTATTTGATGCTTAAGGAGTTTGATATATTCACTGATAATCATGCACTACAATTCATAACCAACCAACCCAAATTAAGTCAAAGACACATGAAATGGGTGGACTATTTACAAAATTTCACTTGTGTTATCAAGCACAAAAAAGGCTAAGTCAATAAGGTAGCTTATGCTTTGAGTAAAAGAGCCTTACTCATAAGAGAAATTCATATAGAAAGTGGAGGAATAGAGTCTCTTAAGGAGTTGTACAAATCTGATTTGGATTTCCAAGAAGCCTATAAGATGTGTAAACAACCAACTATAAGAAATAGAGAATCTTGGATGGACTACATGTTGCAAGATGGATTACTTTTTAAAGGATCACATCTACATGTACCAAGAAGTTTTATGAGAGAAAATTTAATTAGAGAAAAGTATGGTGGTAGTCTTGTTGGTCATTTTGACCTAGATAAGACTTCAACTTAGCTAAGTGATCATTAATTTTCCCCTAAAATGCAATCGGATGTGAGAAAGTTTGTAGAAAGGTGAAAAGTGTGTCAATATGCCAAGAGAAAGAGTATAAATGCAAGTCTTTATCAATCTTTACCAATCCCAAATAGACCTTGGGACTCCATTAGTATGGATTTTGTTTTGGGTCTACCTAGAACCCAAAGAGGCAATGATTCAATCTTTATTGTAGTAGATAGGTTTTCTAAAATGGCTCATTTTATAGCATGCAAGACCCCAAGTGATGCTACTCATATTGCTGATTTTTTCTTTAAATAGGTGGTTAGATTACATGGCATTCCACTAAGCATTATATCAAATAGAGATACTAAATTTGTGGGACACTTTTGGAGGACTTTATGGAAGAAGTTGGGCACTAATTTGAATTTCAATTCAAAATACCACCCTCAAAGTGATAGACAAACAAAGGTGGTCAATAGGAATTTGGCTAATCTACTAAAATGCTTAACAGAGGATAATCCCAAAAAATGAGATTTCATCTTGCCACAGGTAGAATTTGCTTACAATGATTCACCTAACAGGAGTACATGTACGAGTCCTTTTCAAATACTCTACGTTTCACATCTCAAAGGTATTTTTGAGTTGAGAGATTTAGGAAAAATGGAGAAAAAAAGTGTTGAGGGAGAGGAGTTTTCCATTGCTATGCAAGAAGTACATGAACAATTCAAGAAATAGTTAGAAGTAAGTGTGAGTAAATACAAGAAACATGTAGAACTCAAGAGGAGAGAGGTTAATATTCAGATTGGAGACATGGTATTAACTCATTTGAGGAAGGAAATGTTTCCAAAAGGCGAGTATAACAAACTAAAAATGAAGAAAACTGGCCCTTGTAAGATTTTAAGAAAGTTTTCTAACAATGCTAATGAGATAGAATTGCCAAGTGGTGATGGAATCTCTCCTATATTCAATGTTACAAACTTGTATCCATAAAAAGAAGGTGATGATGAAGGTGACACAACTAAGAGCAAGGAAATATCAGTTAGGAAATGGGCAAACCGGTTGCCAAAATCCAACGAGGAAAAACTAGAAGCTATTCTTGCAAGCAAATTGTTAAACAAACAAGGGGTAAAGAGCAATATTAGTACTTCACAAAGTGGAAGGGTATTCAATAGAGAATTCTACTTGGATGGCCAAATCAAACATCAATAAGCATGGGAGTAACCTTGCAGACCTCATGAGCTCATGAACTAACTTTTTGCTCCTTGGGAGTATGATGTAGGAGCAATGTTTTATCTTGTTCTAGATTTGCATTAGAATGTAGTGTTAGGTGTTTAATCACATGTTAGGAGGTTTTTATTTAAGTTTGGACAAATAAGTAGTCATAAATTTTAAATTTTAGTATTTTTATTTAACCCCAAGTACCTAATTAGGGGTTTGAATGCTTAATTTATAAACTTGGGTTTGCATGGGATGAGATAGGTAGTTAGGGATGATGTTGCACTTTCAAAAACATGAAAAAATCAATTTTGTCATTTTGGAAATAAAAGTAATGAAGTTTTTGTTTGTAGGTATGTTGGTAGGGTGTTACCAATGTTCTAGACCTTTATTTTTGCAAAATAAGTAAATTTTGAAGTGATTTGTTTAATTTTCTTGTTGTTAGAGTTGTTAAGGGTCTATACAAACCTAATGCATGTGGTTTGAGGTCTTAAAAGTGGACATTAAATCATTGTTTTCACTAGTTTCCTTGTCAAAACCTTGCCTAGGGTTTTAAGGAAGAAATTTGAGTTTTGGGAGAAGTACACCTACCCAATTGATAAAATTTGGTTTGTAGGTTTGTGGTAACATACTTTAATTGTTCGAATAATTACCAATTTGGCACATGTGAGGGAATTATTTCAAAGAAAACTTAGTTTTGGCAACTTAGAGGGCTAATTAGGATTGATAACTGTTCATTTGAAGGATTTTGTTTCATTTTGGAGGATGCCATTATAGCATACGTATCTCCATAAATGGTATTTGAAAGTGTGTTTAGATTCCCAAGAACCTCTATAAATTTTTTGTCCCAATATATTTGTCCAAAAAACAAGGCTACTAGGAAGAGACAATTTGTCAAGCAAGTCACTGATCATTGTACTTTTGTTGGAAATTCCTTTCCCTCTACATAAGAAGATTGTTCAAAGAAATAGGAACTTTTCCTAAACATGACTGTATTTCTCACACCCAGGTTAAAGATGCTTAGAGTGTAATATGAAGCCTAAAGTTGTGTAGATGGCCTTCTAGATCTATTTATTAGGCAACCTTGCTACAACCTCATTGTATAGGGTTTATGGTTCCTTCAAAACCATCTTTGTGTTGGTAGCTTGGCTGCATTGGTGTATTGGTTTCAAGTCATTCCAAATATTGCTCATATATGGTTTTGTTGTGGGTCAGTTGTGCTTTTGTTGATGTTTCATCTATTGTTTTGGGTTTCTAGGGCCCCATCAAAAACTTGTTGTTTGACCCCTTTAATAAAAAAAATTGTTGATCACTAAGAAATGGTATTGTCATGCACACTCTCCTTAATGGTAACTCCTTGAGGCCCAAATCATTTTGAATTTAAATAATTTGGAATTGCATAGAGGTTTTGTATAAATATTAGGCATTTGATCTTCAATGAATAAAACTAGAGAGTAATACAACCATTAAAAACTTTTTCTTGAATAAAATGCATATGAACTTCAATGTGTTTCATTTTTTAATGTTGAAAATATTTTTGGCAAGAGCAAAACAAATTTGGCTATCACATAGCATGATGTTACTAATAATAACAGTCATATGAAGCTCATCCAATAATTTTTTAAGTCACATTAATTCTTTTATAATTTTTGTTGCACCTCTATATTTAACCTTAACGGAAGAAAGAGCCACAATAAGTTGTTGTTTATTGCTCCATGTGATAACAAATACACCAAATTGAAAGATAGCCAAAAATATATTTCCTATCAATAGAATCGCTAAAATAGTCAAGATTATAATAACCATATAAATTTGTTTAAGACTATACAAAGACTTCATAAGTTTACAAACATACGACTCTTTTATTTTGTTGTTCTAATTTTTTGTTTGAATCATATATCTTTTGAAAATCACCACCTAGGAATGTATTTTTAACATCCATTTTGGGCTACTAAGGCATGAAGCATATGAACAATGCTCATTTATGTTATAGAGGCAAAATTTTCATCATAGAATCATATCGTTGAGTCAAACCTCTAGCAACTAGTATTGTCTTGTATTTATCAATTTCACCATTAGAGTTATATTTGATTTTATACAATCAATGACAATCAAAATTATGCCTTTTGGATGGTGTAAGAATAAGATCCTAAGTTTTGTTCTTAATTAGACCATCATATTCTAATCACATCACATCCCTCCATTTTATGTTCTTTGTTATCTTCTTCAAAGGTTTGAGATTCACTATCATAAAAGACATAAAAGCAAAGTATGTGTGTTGAATTTTAGTAATTTTGGGAGCAAAAGAATTCTTGAAATTTACTTCTTGAATTATAGATTGAGCCTATTTGGATCTTTTGATTTGAGATTTAACAAGAAATTCCTTCCCTTTAAATTGATTAACTTAATTTTCATAAGAGATAGAAGATTCTATAGTATCTCAACTTGGATAGGTTGCATAGATGACAAACTTCTTTCAAAATCTAAACATTTTGGGTTGATATGGCATCCATTTTTTAAGAATCACATAGCATAAGACCTTTTATCTTTCTCTCATATCCTACAAAGACCCATTCAAAGGAAGTAAAAACAAGTGTTTTTTAAGGAATAAAAATAGAAGCACGACTTTCAAATATTATCAAGTGAGAGACATTTGATTTCTTTTTTTGCCACATTTATAAGGGTTTTTAAATATTTAGAGATTTGAAAGTATCTTATTTCAAAAATAGACAATTGTATTCATAGCTTCAACTTAGAAGAATTCAGGTACATTGGTGGAATTAAAAAAAGAATAAAACCCTAGCAAATGATTCACTCAACCAACCAATTACTTATTGAAAACTTCTTATTCTAGATAAATAATTACAATAAAATATATAGAAATATAGTTGTTTTTGATATTGATAAAAGTGGGTTTTGAAAGGACCTTGGCCCTTGTACAACATATCCACCAACATGAAAACAAAACAAGTACCATGAGATATGGGACACACCAACCAACCCATCAAAATGAAATACAGTGAGACACAACTGCAACCAAGCTACTGAACACAACAATAACAAAAAATAAGAAACAACAAGGTACCTTAAGGTCCAACCTAAACAATGCCATACCCAACCTGTTCAATCTCACACCCTTCACTCTAATATGAGATTGGGAAACAAATTTGGGAAGACCTTTCTTCCACCTTTGTACAATTGTACATGAAATATTATTGTCCAAGACCTCAAAACAAGAAGTGGGGGGATGGGGGGAGGGAGGAGGGTCATTCCTCCATAGAGGGCCAATATATGTGCATAGTAGGAACATTGGAATGTTGAGGTAGAGTAGCTAAGTATCAAACAACCACATGAGTAGGCTAAAAGCGAATATGAAGTTGACGGCACAACAAAATGAGTGACCAAAGCAGAAAGTGATAGTGGTGCACCAATGAGAGTTGATGGAGCAAAAGGGGCGAGACTTGCTAGAGTAGCACTGATTACATGAGACCCAACATCTTGAGAAGACTCAAAATATTGAGAGCAGCCATCAACTAGAGAGTCAAAGGCATGAAAATTCAAGTGATCTTTGTGAGCATTCTTCCACCATGTCACTGTTGAATTTTTGTCATTGATGTCAAAAGTAAGGTGTTATTGCTGAAGCAGATTGCAAGCCTCCAAGGAAAAAATATTAATAAACAATTTTTATTTATCTTGTGGGCCAACTTCCTTGTATTTTGGTGCCCATATTCAAAGGAATATTTGAATTAAATGATATTTAATTCATAGGGCTGACCCACTCATTGTGGCGCCCAAAGAGGAATTAAATAAAAAGAAATTTAAATTAATTCATTTGGGTTGACCCCTAAATGGTGTGCCCAAAGTTACTGTGAAAAGGTACATATAAAAAGAAGATTGTGAGATGTTGTGAGTGTGTGTGCAGAAAAAGATAAATCAGTTCAATTGGGGGCAAAAATTTGAAGTATAACTGTTATCACCAAATAGTGCACCTCTGTTGAGTTGCAAGATACAACTTACTAGTGAAACATGGGATCTTTCCAATTTTGTGGGTCACCTATGACGGAAAGAACCTCCAGAGAGGGTCGGTTCCCTTGGTACTCACCTATCCTAACTTAAGTTATTGCTTACTGATGAAAAGGGTAGAAAGATGGCATAAAAAGAAACTAACTATGTGGGTGATGCACCAAATGTGTTTTCTTCAAACTTGGGACTGTTGTTTTGATGCACAAACGATCAATAACTCAGCTATGTTTACACAACTCAAGCTTTAACATACTCATGTATCAGTGTTTTATAGAGAGGTTGAGTGTTTTCAGTCCTAGAAGGAAGAAAATTGAGTGATCTTCACAAATAAAATCTATTTTCACATTGACACAGACTATAACCTACACAAAATATGTTATTTCTTATTTAAAGGTGCCAAAATAAGACATATTTGAGGATTTATTCATGAAATCACAGAAATAAACATCAATTACCAGTTTGCACACAATAAAACAAGCTTTTGAAGGTAGAAAAACTGAAATTTTATTGCTGGAAGGTGTCTTTACAACTGCATACAGTCTGAAATATGCTCTAATTGCTTCAAAATATGAAATTACATTGCTTGTTTTCATTCTGAAAACTGAAAAACTGAGTTATAGTACACCAAAAGATAGAAAGAAGCTTTTTAATCAACTTACAATACTTCTCCAAAAGTGAAAGAACTAACTACTAAATGAAGATAAGCTTCCTTTTAGTCATCCTACCTTGGAGAAAAGATTGGACAAATATTTAAGACTTATTAAATGCCTTTTTCCCATAAGTTGACTGCTGTTGTAACTTTGAGTGCTTGAAACTGTCCACTCCTTGTTTGACTCCACCAAAGCTCCAACTAGGCGTAGGTAGAAGAAAATCCCTGGCTTGACAAGCTTTGTCAAATCCTAGATGCTTGCAACTGTTGCTAGATATGTGGAATTGCTCATAACTGCTCATGATGATGTCATCTCTGCCATAAATTTATTCAAACTGCTAATTCCAACCTCCTTTGCATAATGATAGGGCATGTGTGCAAGGAGTTTGAGATGAATCAACACTCCTTGGGGTGTAGGATAAAAATTTGACTAGGTCATATTACTTAAACTGTGACTTGTTAAAACAGACTGCCCCTTGAAACTTCATGCCACGAGGTTGTCATTCTTCATTGAAGAGTACTGCCTATTATGGTCACTGAGCTGTTTCTCTGAATCATTTGTAAAGCATGTTCTTCAAGTTTGACATGAAGGAAAAGTAGCAATCAACAAGACTAGTAAACCAATATCTCCTCTAAGCTCTGCTCCTTTTACCTTTCAACACTTTGTCAAAACCACTCTTTGAAAGGTTATCTTGTGGTCTTTCTATTGTGTTTGGTGCATGTTCATCTTCATCTGACTGGCTGCCATCTTTATCTACTCATTGATTCTTAGCTTGAGACTCTCACTTTTAATAACCCTGTTGTCCTATCCTTATCAGTTGTCTTCAACTCATCTTCTTTGCAACTATGATCATATAAGCTTCATGTTGCTTCGTGCTTGGGACCAAAGACAATATGGACTGCCCTCTCCATTAATCACAGACCATCTTTTATGTGAATGTCATAAACTCCTTTTGACTGCCATGAACTTCCTTACAACATTGTCCAATGCTCAAAACCCTCATTGAACCTCTTCCCTTTGGACTTTATGGCTCTGTACTTTGCTATCATGGTGTAGACTGTTCTTTTTCATGGTCTCTTAACTGTCCTTATTGCTGCACACATATCAGTCCCCTGCTTTTAACACTGTCCTCTACCTTTACTCATGGCTATCTTCAAAACATGACTATCATCAAACCCCTTGAAAATGATGACAGTGGACACACAATCATATCACTGTCCATCTTTTGGTTAATGCTAACTATCCTTATAGGCTTATACAGTCCATTTAGACTGCTTTTGACAAAGTTTTTCTACTTGACAATATTAATCTCTGTAATGTCCCCTTCTCAGCGGTGATCGTTTCAATTGACCGTTGGCCTATTCCGGAGACCCGTAGGCTACGCGGATGGTGAAATTAGGGTTTCCTAGTTTTGAGGTGGTTGTCGCTTGAAGTTTGGGATTCTGATTGCGGATTCTTTCTGGGTTTTCAGAGAGCTTCGCAGTGGTGTGTTCAGTTTGGCATTCCGGGCAATTTCACGAATTTACTATTTTTAGTAAATTCTATTTTTAGCAGTGGACAGGTTGGGTTCAGTTCAGCTGGTTATCTTCTTCGGTTGTTTCAGTTGGCACTTCAATTCTTGGCCTTGGGCGCATATTTCTTGGAGAGATAAGTATTTTCATTATAATATTATATTTTTAATATTATACCCCTTGCCTAGCAGTACAACTTTAAGTTGTTTTTAAAAAGGGGAACTTTGAGGGTCCAGGCGTCATGGAGAGATAAGTTATATCTTTTAAATGTCAAATATTGAGATGAAGGAAGGGACGCCTATTTGAGAGATTTGATTTTATTTTAAAAGTGAAATATTTCAATGGTGAAAAAAGACGCCATTCCTTGGAGGGAAAAGGTGAATTTGAAATTAGGGTTTGGGCGCCTTCTGGAAGCTTCTAGATGTTTCTCTCTTGTCTATTTAATCAGGCCTCAGCTCTTCATTTGGGATCTTTTGTCTACTACACCGTTATGCTGCTGGATTGTCTTTAGGCACTCGCTTCGAGGAAAGCACACCTCCTAGCATTGGCTCATCTTCTTGCTTGAAAGATAGCAACTAGTTGAGAGGTTAGCTTGTAGTTGGGTTGTTTTGGCATTGTAGTTGAGTTTCTTGCATTTAGTTGATGTTATTCAAGCATTTTGTCATGTTTCAGAGTTGCTGATGTTGCATAGCTGTAGGCAGTTTTCATTCATAAATCAAAAATACAAAAAGATATTGTTTTGGGTATTCAATATATCATCTTTCCTCATTGGGACGACCCACCTTGCAAAGTTATAGATTTTTATCTGCTGTTTTGGATTTTATCTAGCAAGTTCGCCCTTTTAAGAGGGCCGTACCATTCTGTTTCAGCCTTGGGATTTGTGCAAAAAGTTTTAAGGTTGCTGGTGAGGTTTAGAGAACTTGTTTGGGGCGCCTTTGTGCCTAGAGCAATCTGCTTTTGATTCCAGGTCATTTGAGTAAGGATTGAGTGTGATATGAGCATTTGAATGAGAGTTTGTTTGCAGATTACACCATTTCTTGTTGCAGGTCTGATAAATCAGAATTGAAGAAATTGTCCCTTTGGTAGGGATTGGGCATTGAAAGTTGTATTTGGTCCTTGGGAAACATTCTACACAGTTGCAGCAATAAATATTTGTGAAAACTCTTGTTCTTATGATCTTTCTGATATATTGTAAGCTGTTAGTAGTACTAACAAAATTTCTACTCTTTCTCTCATTTCATTGGATTGTAATCCCCACTGAATAAGTGGAAGAGGCTGGCTTGCCGCCTATTTGCTTTCAGTTGAGTAGTTTAGGGACCCTCTGACCATATGCTCGCCATCCATCGGCGCCATTCTTGGTTAGGGTTACATTCTGTCATCATGCATTGATCCTCTGACCATATGCTCGCCATCACTCGGCGCCATTCTTGGTTAGAGTTCCTTTCAGTTTGCATTGCATAGATCCTTTGACCAATGCTCACACCTTGCCCACATCGGGATCCTGGTGTACATTCTGGTTAGAGTTAATTTCCGCATCGTTTTGGTTTGTGCTAACCTTAACGGGTGCGTGTTGCATTGTAATCTCATTGCGAAAAAACAAAAAAAAATTGGTCCGGTTCTTTACAATCTCTTTCCTTGAAATTCTTTGCACCGTCCTCTCTATGAAGTATACAAACCTTTGTCTACCCTTGACAGTGATGAAGCTAATGTCCTTTTAAAATCTTGAATTTGATAAGTATTGACATGTTGGCTTCTTGACTGTCTCCTTTCTACCTAATCATTGACAAGACTGTCACCTAACTAGGCTGTCATTTGACTCTTTGGAAGCTTTCTAAACTCAAAACTTCACAAGGATAATCACTGGTCACTATGGTCTGGAGGCTATTCTCCCTTTATGATCAGGTTAGGTTCTTTGACATGCATTCTCTACTTTACATCACTCATATTGACAGTCATAGTACCCCTTGGACTGTCACTTTAGCTGCTTCCTCTTCCTTACCTTTTTCCTCAATTTACTTCTTAGCTGCATGAAAGGTCATCTTCACATGCATTGCATATCATATAAGTTACCGTGTTGATCATCATCCTTTGTAAAAAGTACAGTTGTCTTCTCAGCCATTTCCACCTGATATTCTTGAAGCATGTGCTTAACACACTCATGATCCCTCTTCTCTGTCTATAGCACATACTGTGTACCTTGTGTCTTGGGCTGTCATCTACCCTTTTCAAGGGCTGCTCCTCTTCAAATACAGACTTAAATTTGTTCAATCTGTCTCTACTTGTCAATTCATGGTACATTTTCCCTCTTGATAGGGGTTTGACATTGGATTATTCAGGGGTTTCAACGTTTGCAATGAAAAGATATTCTAGTAGGGATTTGGTAAATGATTTTGACATCTTCTTCATCATACGAAAATATAATGCTGCTGCTCTTTTAGATCTAATACACCATGATCTTGCTGCAAGGTACTTTCATGACTTCTACAAGGGTTTATCACAAAGTTATGGTGCCTTGCATCTTAAAAAACAAACTTAACCAAAAATTGGCACTGCCTCACAACTGTCATAAAAGAGTCTTCAATACCATTTTAACTGTCATGATATATTATCATGCTCTTTCTATAAGGTCTGCCACTACCAAACATTGTTATGCAAATCTTAATTAACCTTTGTGCTAAGGTCACTTTGGAAACTTCATAAATGCACAGGATTCATTGTGCTGCTGCTTTTGACCTAGTCCCATGGACTGTCATGTTCTCTTTCTTAACAAACCTGTCACTCAGCCTGTCTCTTATATTCAATGGTGATTCATGGCATCTTGATCCCCTTTTAAGATGAGTCTCCTTGAAAAGCTGCATCTACTATCCATGCTGTCCTGTGCTTGCTTTTGTAAATGCTGTCCCATGGCATGTGACAGTCCCTTTACTAAGTGACTATCCTTGCAACCTGACTTTGGTCTGTCTTCTCAACATATCTGCTCTTCCTTGGTGACCAATCATGACTGCCTTTTGAGATTTGACTGTGATATTTTGACTTCATCAACTGTTGTCATAAATATGAAACTTTCCTCTGTTAAAAACAGTCACTCTATCTCTTGCAGATCACTCACTTCACCTCTTAATCTTAAAAAAACACATACTATTTCTTCTTGAAAATCACATATTCTGACCTTACTGTCAAGAGGATAGGATAGTCTTTCTACTCTCCTTAGCTGCTCACTACGTTTTGTCTAAAATGACATATGCCCTTAGATGAGTGTCCATAAACTCCTTTAGTACTATCAACTGATGAATGCACTTTCTTGGATCTTCCCTTTGTGGTTGTCTCTAGCAGGTCTATGAGGCTTTGCTGCATTTGTCATCATATTCTTACCTTGACTGTGCCTCATTGCTCCGGTCCATTTGCAAACTCAAACTGTCATGTCTTTGTCTTCTATTTGAAACTTGTGCATTATTATTAAGACTGTCCCATTAACAAGTCTTTGCACTATGCATGCATCCATTGTTGATTGACAGAGATCACAATATCATTTTTGGTAGGCTAACTACACCCTTCTTTGTAAAGACCATTAACTGCCACTGACTTATTGTATGCTTTGATTCTTAGGTTACTGAATTCTTCAATCTCATCCACCTGGCTCTACGTCTATGTCTTCATAGAACTCTTCCTACTATGACACAGAACTAGCCTTCATGACAGACCTAAGATGCTCATCTGCCTGCCATGTCTTATAACCATGGACTATATTTCAACACAACTTTAAAGTTTCTTGACATTGTGGCATGATTTTGTGAGAATTTCAGGAATGTACCCTTTTCACTTGTCATCTTTTAACATGATCTCATAAGTATCACCCCTTGAATAGCATCCATGGTAAGTCCAATGAAAGGCAAGCAGACTGTGACTTTTGTACTAAATCCTGTGCAACTCTCTCTATTCTGCTCAGTTGTATATTTCTCTGCAACCTATACAACTCATACGAGTCTGTATTTGTAACATTGAGTACCTTTGTTGATCCTTCAGTATGCACTGAGACAAAATCTCCTTTCTGATTTCTCAGGCATTTCCATTTAGTGTGCTGATGTGTAATCTCTCACATCATCAAGTTCACAGTACCCAAAAACAACCTTGGACAAGAACTTCTACAGTCAAATGGTGTGGATGGCGAGGTTCACCTCAAGCATAGGAGCATGTCACTTATGGTTGTAAAGTGCTTCCAAACTTATCACACTCAACTGATAAAACCTCAGTTTTTCCATGGAAAAGTTATGTTATAGTCTTGCTGTTACAGTCATCTGTCATACCCTGCTACACTTCTCTTTATGGGACTGTGTTCCTCACATGACTGTTCGTTCAGACTTAGATAAAGCAAAAGAAAACATAGATTGCAGCAGTATATGACAGGACTAGCAACATTTTCAGGAACACCCCAAAAACTTAACAAAAACCCTAATGAACATACTGATTATTGCATTATGCACATTACTAGTTTCCATATTGATGACAATAAACCCCTCTGGATTAAATGACAAGTTTGATAAAGCCTTCACGTAGTAAAGCATCATATGACAGGTATACTTACAGGTGTAGGGAGTATAACATTCTTGGCCTACGTTTGAGGCCCCTTTCTCTTCTACAATGTCCTCTTCTACGACATGTCCCTACAATCTGCAACGTGGGAAAGGCATAAATGAACCTCTCAACCGAATGCCACATCTTCTCCATAATTTCCTGCAATGTGCCCTATTTTTCCAGGCTCTGCAACATAGTGATAGACTGTTTCAATGCCCTATCTTCTCCAGCACATGTCGTGCAAGGTAACAAGACAACAGAAAGCAGACTGAAAACCCTGAGCTTTTGCTACGTGGATGAAGCAAACTGTTGCTTTTTCTCTTCTTGGCGCCCAAAGCAAAAGACCTGGTCAAATATTTTGCACTTCCCATCTCACTTAATTTTTTACTTGCAAACCATTGCGTTGTCTTTTTTCCTTGCTCGCCTTGGTTTTCAATAAAACACTTTAAATTTTTATTTTAACATTTTCAATAAAATGCTCCAAAACTAAAGTGTCAACAATAACAACAAACATAAATATGCAGATTTAAAGAAGAGAATCATATCAGACTTTATTGCTGACTTTGGTACAGACTTCACATCAGATCTGGAGCAGTCATTTGGAGCAAACATTACATCACTTTTTGAGCAAACATAAATGTAGTTTTAGAGTACTTATTGAAGAGTTTGGTATCTTCCAATTTTGAAGAGATTGATGTTCTTATTGAGTTGGTACTCAATTGCGGGGACTGGTGTCTCCAATGGGTTGGTGCTCACAAATTGTATAAGAGAGGATTGGTGTCTCCTGTAGGTTGGTGCCTACAAAGATTATAAGAAGTTTTATATATATTGCATTATTTTGCCGTGATTTTCTCCTACAAGGGTTTCCATGTAAATTCTTGTGTTATTGTGTTCATTCTTTTGATCTTGCATATTGGGTAATTGAAATTTAAATTGGATAGAAGTTTTAGATAATACTGCCCCCTCTCATTATTAGTGTGTAATCAACAATTGGTATTAGAGCAGGTTCCTTCGGAGATAATTTAACTAGTTGAAGGTAGATCCAAAAGGAGCACACATAGAAGGACAAGGACGTGGTTTCTCTTGAAACAAAGCACCATTGTTAGACGAAACAAACTATGCTTTTTGGAGCATTAGGATGGAAACCTATTTGAATGCTTTAGAATATGATGTTTGGCAATCCGTGGTGAATGGCTATACACCTCTTGCAACTCCCCCAAAAGACCAGGAAGGAAAGAGGGCCAGTGAATATAATTCAAAGGCAATGAATGCAATTCTATGCAGATTATCAGAATTAGAATTTGTGAGGGTCATGCATTGCAAGCCAGCCAAAGATGTCATGTCCCCGAATTGGAGGTATGGTGATTTAATTAAATTATTTAATTAAGTTGTCCAAATTATTGATATTTTATGAGGATAGCTTAATTGATGATTTAATTAAATCAAGAGGTGTTATTAAATTAATTATTTATTAAGTTATTCCCATAAAATATAATATCAAACGGGATGACTTATTATTTAATTAATTTAATAATAAAAAGTGACTTAATAATAAAATAATAAAATAATAAAGTCACCTAAGGAATATTTTTGGAATCTTCTAGAAGTCTCTTGATGATGAGGTTGAAAAAGTATAAAAAGAGGCTTTGGCTATGCATTTTGACATCCTGAGTTGAATACCTTTTCTGAATATTTGAGAGCTTGAATGCTTGACTTGGCTGGAGAAGTTAAATTCTCTAAGTTTGCTGGTTTCGGTTGTGCAATACCAACCCTAGCTAGTTTTGAGAGAGGAGAATATTTCAGTTCTTCTCATTGTGCAAAATTTGTGGCCAAAGGCCAATTTTGAGTAGTTCAATTTGATGGTGGAAATCTGAAGCTATTACAGTCCAATTGCAGCCATAAGGGAAATTCGATTTCATCCATCTTGGCATATATCTGCATCAAATTAGTTGGAACCTTGCATCATTGCATTCTTGAAGACTTGGTGTTCATTTTTGGAGTCAATAGGAGGCCGATTATTGAAGATATTATTCTGTATGATATGCTGCATGGATAGAATAGGGGCGGCCTTGAAGGAGGTGCGACTTTGGGTCTAGAAGCAAGATAAAAATCAAATAAAAATCTGACTTCATTGCTCGAGGCTTTAGATACCAGGCACTACTTGTTTGGAGGGTTTGGTTTCACTAAAAGGAAGAATCAAATTATTTCTTGAAGGCCGTCATCTCATACCAGGTACCATCGATTTCATGTAATAGCTTCTTATGTCACTTGCTGATTAGAGGTCTGCATTAGTTAGAGATGATCATATTTTAGTTCTATGCATAATAATCAGATTGTAAACACTTCATTAGTGGCTGCCATTAAGGTGTTATCAGATTTGCAATAACATTTGGAGATGTAAGGGTTTCATGACAATTGTATGACTAAATGTCAAATAGATGATTGCATGTCAATTATTTGATATAATGTCACTCTCATATAATTGCATTGTACTCATCATAGTTTGCATGCCAAGTGTTTGTAGAAATGTCTCTTGGCTGTAGGTATGCATTTTGAATCAGAACTTCATGTATTTGCATCTAGAAACACAAAAAGAGTTGCATCTTCATTTTAGATATTTGCATAGTCGTCTTAGAAGATATTTACATGCATTTATTCATCATTGCATCAAGACAAAACAAAACAAAGCAATCTGAAACTTATTATCAGCAAGTTGAACGTTGCAAGCAAAGTGTTTGTCAAAATTCCTAAGGCAAAAAATTAGTGTTTTTGGATCAGATTTGGCAAGGCACTTTACAGTGGTATCAAAGATTGCTTGCCCTCAAGCAATCAACAATTGTCAATCCATCTCAACTATCACAACATTTGATGCCCGAATTGGAGAATCAACTGCACTTGTCAACTAGCCTCCTGGATCCCAAAGCTAAATATCTGACTTGCCATGTTGACTCCAAAGACTGTGCTGGTGCGCCTCAACTGCCATATTTGGAAGTCCCTCCATCTCAACACCCATGGACTTCCACTGAGCAAAGTCATCAAGATCTCCCTTAGAAAGCAACTACAATTTTCCTGACTCACTATCAGGAGTGAGAAGGATACTACCATGAATGCCATCCACTCCTTGAAAAGAAGCTGAATCAATACTGACATCCAATGTGCAAGGCCTAGAAGAAGTCAAATCCTTAACAAGGTTGAGAAGGTGGTCATAATCTAAAAGAAGGTTCAAATAATTTGTCTTCATTATCTCCATACTTTCTTTGACAACTTGCAAATCATCAAGAGAAGACTCTGCTCCAATTCCCTTTTGTCTTCTCTTTAACTGAACTGCCCACAAATGTTCCTCAATTCTTTTGTGCATCCTGTCATGATGAGATAGGGCTGCAATAATCTCATCCTCCTTCACCTTCAACTGAATCTCCAAGCTATGAACAACTTCAGTAAGTTTCATCCTATTCTTGTTTCCTTTTTCTTGGAACCAAGCACATCTCATCACCCTTATTAGAACATGTATTTTTAAATTCAAGAAGTCTTCTAATGTTGTCAATCCTCTTTTGCCTTGCAATATTTTAGAAAAATAAATACAGCCTCTAAGCTCCTTGAATTTGTCCTTGAAATGATTGTCCTGGCGATAGCAATTGATTGCTCAAATACCCAGAATGATTTGACACTTCAATAGTGCACAATGAGCAATATGTAAGACTCATATAGACTGGTCGACCTCTATAGCAGCAACTGCTAAAGTCTGAAACCACCTCCAAAGCTCTCCAAAATTTGGCTGAAAGCCACAAAATTTGGCCAATGAAGTCCCAATTGAGAAGTCTGAAGTAACTCCTCCTCAATTCCAACTAGGGTTGGTGTTGCACAACCGAAATTGGCACTTAACCAGCTCGGTTTGGTCTTTCACAAACGAAGACTGGAAAACAATAAGCTAAGCATTTAGCTTCAACAATGTAGTAGAAAAGTGTATTCAATTCAAGATGTCCAAATGCATAGCCGAAGCCTCTTTTTATACCTTTTCAACCTCATCACCAAGAGACTTTTAGAAGATTCCAAAAATATTCCTTAAGTGACTTTATTATTTTATTATTAAGTCACTTAAGTCACTTTTTATTATTAAATTAATTAAATAATAAGTCATGCCTTTTGATATTATATTTTATGGGAATAACTTAATAAATAATTAATTTAATAACACCTCTTGATTTAATTAAATCATCAATTAAGCTATCCTCATAAAATATCAATAATTTGGACAACTTAATTAAATAATTTAATTAAATCACCATACCTCCAATTCGGGGACATGACAAAAGACATGTGGGATAAATTAAAGAATACCTATGAAGGTGATGACAAAGTCAAAAGAGCCAAGTTGCAAACTCATCAAAGTGACTTTGAAAGTCTTAGAATGAAAGAGGAAGAAAATGTCTCCACCTTCTTTCTCTGTGTGGATGAGATTGTCAATACAATCAGGGAACTCGATAAGGAGATAAAAGATTCAATCATAGTGCAAATTTTTTAAGATATTTTCCACTAATATTCGATGCCAAGGTGTTTGCAATTGAAGAGATGAAAGACCTAGATACTCTAACGATGGATGAATTACATGGTATTCTCATTGCCTATGAAATGAGGATGGAAAGGGAGATGCCATCAAAGAAAGAAGCCGCTTTCAAAGCTACAAAAAAGTTGAAAGGAAAAGAAGTTGAGTTTAGTGAGAAATCAAATAGTGAAACAAAAGATGAAGAAGCGAACTTTGTTAGGAAGCAAAAGAAGGGGTCCGAAAAATACAAGGGTAAGTTACCTTTCAAGTGCTTCAATTGTGGTAAGATTGGAAATATTGCAAATAAATGCCCCTATTCAAAGACCAATGATAGTAAAGGGGGAGAGAATTATCAATTTAATAAGGGAAGCAAAAAGAATCAACATCGCAAAAATAAAAAGGATAATTTCAAGAAAATTTTGTACTCATATAGGGATGTTGGTTCATCTAGTGATGTTACACCCCGATTGTATAGCTACTATTCATAGGATGTACATTGTAAATGTTGAATCTTTCTGTTAAATAAAGTGAATTGTTCTTGTGATCAATTGGATGTATCCTAAATGATTGTCTCTTTATCTGATGCTTCTGTTAATATAATTCTTGAATGAAATTAGCATATTGAGTTATGGAATAATGTTGTTCTAACCTATTACAATGTTTAATGTATATTACCTTGGTTTTGAGCAATTGATTTCCGTTGTCGTCTCATGATTTGCAGGAGACAGGTTCGTACCTCGAGACAGAGGAGAGATATCACTCGGGGAAGAACTTGGTCGGGTAAACAGTAATGAATACCAATTGGACATACACACACAAGCCTTAGAACTGAGTAAGCTAAGTCATTGTTTTTGGTTAAAGGTAAGTCATCCGTAGGCTTGTCTCGTATCATTAGGAGTCGTGTCTTCTTCTGAATGTGTAAACAAGTGATGCTTGCCAATATAACCTTATAACTGATAAGTTCTGGTTAGAGGTGGATATGTGTATTTGTACATACGAATACGATATGTACAAGTACCCATAAGTACATTCATGTCGATACAAACGTATTAAGCAGATGGATATGCCATACGTATGTGTCGATATAAATGTATTTATGGATACTTATACATGTAGTATATATACAGATATATATACAAGTATACATACCCACGGCTAACAAGATAAATGAATTATATATTGTAATGATATCTTGCCTCTGAAATTATATGAATACATATATATTAATTTACATATTTAATGTATAATGTAAATGAATATATATGTATTAATATAATGTTAAGTATTTCAATATATTTAATATTATATTAAAATATTAATATAATATAGTTTAAAATGTATATAATATTATTTAAATTGATAATTTAAATAATTATGCATAAACTATATTATGTAAGTATTTTAATATAATAAACAAATATATTTAAATAAAAGATTTGTCAAAATCAAATGAAATAAAAGTTAAAACATTGTAAAGCACTTTTATTAAATACGAATTCTGGAAAGAACTTAAAAATCGCAGATTTCATAAAAATTGCGAATTGCTTAGAAAACGCGGATTTTTCAAATGTATTCGTTGAAATGTTAATCTTCGAATTTGAGCCTGCATAAATGCGTCATTTTACTTTGAAAACTCTATTAAAATATTAAAGTTTTACCAAAGCGAAATAAAGAAGAAAAACGCGAAAATGCAGAAGGGAAAATGAAAAACGCGCAGGTAACCCGCGCGACTAGGGCCAGACGTCTGAAAATGGCCGATTCATCTCTTGCTTGGTGAATAAAATGAAATCTGTACGTCATTTGAGCAAGGAAGAAGTCAGAAATGAAACTTGGCATTTAACCTAACTGTAAAAACGCGCCAGTTGAAAGTTGTCACAGTTTTAACAGTCTGAAACAATTTCGAATTAAAATGAACTTCTTGCTGTCAAACATGGAGGTCGAAACCCTCACCAATTTGATACACGTTTTTAGTTTGAAATATTCTTCAACCTGCTGGCAGTCCTGGCGCCATAGAAGGTGGAAATCAGTTTTAAAATGAACCTATAAATATACCTGCGTTTTGGCATTCTTGGAACACACGAAGTTTCAATCAAGTTCTTGAGCATTTCATAGCATAAGAGAGAATTCGCCATAGTAGAGAATTTGTGAAGTATTTTGTTAAGGAAAGGTGTTTTCTGATCAAAAGAGCAAAAGTTGAAATTGCTGGTTTAAAGTAAGCTTTGAATAAAAGAGGAGTAACTGGGAATTACACTGTTACTGTGTTGAGCTTTTGGTTTCAAGAATCCAAGCTGAAAGTGGTCTGAATAGAGGCCAGTGAAGGAGTTATCTTCCCAATTTGTGGAAAGCTAAAACAGGCATGCTAAACTCTTACTTTTTATGTTAATCTGATAATTCTCTGAAATATAGTCATAGCTAGAAAGAAATGAATATGATTATCTCAAGATTGAACTAAAAGAATAATAGTTTCTTAACCATTATCATGAATTTAGTCTTGTCATGGCTTTTGTTTGGCTTTTGTTGTCAATGATGTACACTTTACATTGGTTAATGGAAAGCAAACTGCATTGTGTTTTAATGGCTCTATATAATGAGCATATGCCTGTGAATAAATATTAGTTACTAGGGTTGAGTCAAGAATATTTGCAAGATATACTTTACAACTTAATACAAACAACTTAATCAAGTTATTGTATCCCTAGGATGTGTATATCCTGAATTTGGGCGTCAGTTGTAGTAACTTGTTAAATAGATTCATCATTCCAGTAGTAAAATGTTGTAGGAAGTCTAGGGTACGGACTACCCCGATAGACCAACCTACGCGTAGAATTAAGATAGCCTTAAGTCAAGTTGAACCTGGCTAGTGAATGTGACATATGACCTATGTTCTTCGTTGAACGTAAACACTTTGGCCAAAGTAGTGTAAGGAACCATTTAGTTGTTGTACTACACTGTCAGTTCACCGTGATTCCGAAATACAACCTAGTTTGTGATTTGCCGTTAGTGTAATGTCCCCTTCTCAAACTTGATCTTTCATATGACCGTTGGCCTTTTTCTGGAAACCCGAAGGCTAGTCGGAAGATAAAATTAGGGTTTCCTGTTTTTAAGGATGTCCTTGCTTAGAGTTAGTGGATTCAATGGCGGATTCTTTCTGGGTTTTCAGAGAGCTTCGCAGTGGTATGTTCATCTCGGCTTTCTGAGCATCTTCAGGAATTTACTATTTTTAGTAAATTCTATTTCTGGCAGTTTTTCAGTTGGGTTCGGCTTGGTTGACTTCCTACTTCAGTTTGGTCAGTTGACTTGGTCATTATTGGCTTCAGGGCACAATTGGAGAGATAAGTTGATATATTTAATTAAAAGTCACGTTTTAATATTTTATTCGAACGTTGACCCCTTGGCCTAGTCTATTGACTTTATGTTGTTTTGAAAAGTGGTCTTTTTGAGGGTGGCGCCTCATTAAGGATTATTTTATATTTTATCCAAAGTCAAATCAAGATATAAGGTGGGCGCATTTATTAAAGTATTGAATTTATTTTAAAAGTGAATATTCAACTTGAAGGAAAAGGACGCCATCTTTGAGGAGATTAGGGTTTTTGACTTTGAGAGGAGTTTAGGGTTTCGAGAAGTCAACCTGAAATTATAAAAGGAAGACTTGGATCATCATTTGGGTATCTTTTATCTACAGGAATGTTATGCTGCCGGATTGGCTTTGGGATTGCTTCGAGGAATGAAGGCCTCCTAGCTTGGGCATTGCTTCTCGCTTGAAAGACAGCGACTAGTGGTGATTTAAGATAGATTTGTGAGTTTGCATTTAGTTTTGAGCATTGTTTCAGCTTGTGCATTATTAGATCTATTTTGCATATTATTGGGTTTCAGCATTTTGCATTTTAAGCTACAGCAGATCCGTGTTTTCATTTGTAAATCAGAAAACAAAAATAATCTCGTTCTGGGTATTGTGTCATTGCATCTTATTGGTAAGGGCGCCCCTTCATGAATATTTGCAGATTTTAATACGAAGCTTATGATTTTATAATGCAAATCCGTCATTCCTTGAAGGCCGAACTTTCTAGAGTGCATTGGGATTCGTGTCAGTAATTAATAACCATTTTAGATGCCATTTCTTATTACTAAGTTAGGTGCCATCATTTTGAGGGTCTATTGCA
Organism: Sequoia sempervirens; assembly: GCA_007258455.2. Taxonomy (NCBI): domain Eukaryota; kingdom Viridiplantae; phylum Streptophyta; class Pinopsida; order Cupressales; family Cupressaceae; genus Sequoia; species Sequoia sempervirens. Next base: position 353,855,788 of record VDFB02000017.1, on the reverse strand, counting down.
TCAGATTTGAGATCATTTGGGTGAGAAATGAGAGAGTTATGAGCATATGAGTAAATTCATAGGTTGCTGGTTTTATGACAAAAAGTGCAGATTTGTATGACAGTTTAAGAAATCTGCATCTTCCTTATCTGGTTGGTGTTGAGATTTCATTGTATACTTTGCAGAAGCTTCCTTGTTGAATGCATCATTTGAAAGAGCATCTTAAGTCTTGATATTGCAGGCAATGACATCTTTGTAAGCTGGCAGTAGTACTGACCAGTTGTTCTTATTATTGCTCATCGTTATTGTAATACTTATTCTTCCTTCAGTTCTTGTTGTAATAGATAAATCTCCGCCCTATGGTAGCTACTCTCCCATTCTGGGTTAGCAAGCACATTCTGGGTGTTGAGTGTTTTCAGCTTTCAGCATTTCTCTTTCAAGCATTGTTATTGTAATCACTCCGTCATATGGTCGCCCCTCACTCCGCATTGGATTGGGTAGCACATACTTGACGTTGAGTTCCCTTTCAGTATTTAGAGTAGAAGATCCTCTGACCATATGCTCGCCATCATCGGCGCCATTCTTGGTTAGAGTTGCTTTTTGCATAAGCAGTTTGATTCAGATCCTCTGACCAATGCTCACACCTTGCCCACATCGGGATCCTGGTGTACATACTGGTTAGAGTTGCTTCAGTACGTTTGGGTTTATCATCTAACCTTAACGGGTGCTTGTAATTTGAAATTGTAAAAAATCGAAAAAATTTGGCTCGGAATATTTCAGTTAGCACGAAAGCTAGTTTTGTAGAATCACAGCACTATGTCCAGTTGGTAGTCATTAAAGGTTACCCAACCAATCTCTTCTTCGAAGGGAGGGCCGTTCATTGAAAAATGATCGTGCGGGGGACCGCATTATAAGTCCGTGGTTGGCGGAAAAACGCTCGAGTGATGTTTCTCCTCCACGAACACCCGACGGATGCTCCAAAGCTTGACAGGACGGATTCCTGGACCTTCTTATTTCTATTGGTGTCAAAAGCCTACGGGCTATGTATGTATGTTTCTCATCATGCTTTGTAATTTCATTTGAAATGAAATAGTTTATAGATGCAATAAATGTTTCTTATTTATGTTTTGAAAAGAAATTGTTTGTTCAAAATGGTATTGTTCTTACTTTTATGTATGAATTGTAAAGTTTTAATTTTATCGTACAAGTGTGTTCGTTACATGTGGTATCAGAGCCTAGGTTTAAAACACTAGGAACCTATGAGTCCGCCAATTTTCCTCAATCCAACATTATCTAATGTTGTGTAATTCTTGTGACAGGATGGTACGCGTACGATTAACAGCCAGGAAGACTGTAGTCGGTAACGAACGATACCTGAAAGCCAAGAAGGAAAATGAGGCCATCACTAGAACTATCTTAGGAACCAATCAAGAAAATGCAATTTGGTTAAGCGACACAGAAACAGTCAGTCATGCTCTTTCCCGTATCAATGAAGTAAAAGGTAGACTGAAGATGGAAGCTGCTTTCAACCGCCTACCCAACACTTCTCCGGGAAAATCTGATTCCTTACCATTATCGAGGGACATGCCTTCCGAGGAAAGCACGAGTCCAGCATTCATTTTCCGGGATCCTAGAGTTCTTCCGTTGGCTGAGATCATAACCATTTCTTCCAGTGATGAGTCAGTAGGATACACTCCGAGGACTCCACCAGTTGAGAATGATCCTTACTTTCAAATGATGGATCCTATTGTTGATGAGCACCATATCAACAACACTCTTAACTATGTATCTGAAGATAAAACTGATGGATATTATCCTTTTTGGGATAGAGAAGAGCAGATTAGAGATGAGGAAAATGATAGATTTCAGCAATATTCTCAATCTGTAGGATATACTCCTCTTAGCTATGCTTCTGAGACTGAATCAGAGGGATATTCACCTCTTGACTATCTCAATAGTCATTCTATGTAATCGATGGATGTTTAAATCCTTTTGAATAAATAAAAATTTCTGTGTTTATCAAAGATTTGTGTATACTTCAAAACTTGCTTGGTATATTATGTGTTTATATCTTGAAAGCTTTTACGTTTTCTATTTTATCATAAGTTAAAGAATCTAACTTAGATAAGATATCAGGTATAAATCAATCATAAAATCATGGTGAAAACTTACGAAAGGATGCGTAACAAACCCGGAACAAGCAAGGATGATGAACAAAGAGACATAGGAGTACAAGCAACCCTAGACCTGATTCTAGCAAGGTTGTCCAATATTGAGAGTGAAAGAGAAAGGGATAAGTTAGAAAAAGAGTTAAACATTGATAATACAGAAGCTGCAAGTTCTTCTCACGGACATAATGATGAAAGGGAGAAATCACCAACCAATTCCGTCGAGAGGAATAAAAAGATAATTTCTACTGAACTGTCAAGGGACATGAAAAAGATAATACCACCTAAGTTTGATGGTAGTGCGGGAGGTGATGAAGCAGAAATTTGGCTTGTCCAAATGGAAAAATACTTTGAAATAAGAAATTATGACGAAGTAACAAAGGCAGCTTGGGGAGCCTACCAATTAGCAGGGGAAGCCTCAAATTGGTGGATGAACAAGAAATTGGAGTTGGATATAAGTTCTTGGAAATTGACGTGGGGAGAATTTGTGGAAATCTTCCGTAAGCGGTGGTTACCACAATTATTCTATGATCAGAAACTTTCTGACTTCCAAGAATTAAAACAAGGAACTATGTCAGTACATGAATACTGGGAAAAGTTCACAAGACTCCTTCGGTATGTTCCGATTTACCATAAGGATGAACGATTCCGCATCAGAAAGTTCATACTTGGGCTAAATGGCAAAATTGGTGGTGAAGTGGACATGCATGGTCCAACTACCATGGACTTAGTCTATGAAAAGGCTATAAAGCAGGAGCAGAAACTCAAAGCTGATTCTCATCGCCAAGAGAAAAAGGAGCAAAAGAAGGACAGCGAGGTCATGGCCAAACAAACCCCAAAGAAGGATGAACCTGTTCGGGAAGCTGCTAAGTCAAAAGGAAAGAGATCTCGCTTCGGTGGGAAAGATTTCCGTAAAGATCAGAAAAGGAACAACTTTAATAGTGGAAACGCTAACAAGTTCAATGATGGAAACAATAAATCTGGAGAGACTTCCGGAAGAAAAGGACCTCCTACAGGATGTTTCATTTGCAAGGGTGATCATTATGCTAGGGAATGTCCAAACAAAACTTCTGGGAATTCTTTGCCTCCACAAAAGGCTATGTTCCAGCAAAGGATACATGCAGCAGTCGATGATAGGCAAGCTGACTATCAAATAACGCCCATCGAAACAACAGGTAAATTATTTGGTTTACCTATCTCTGTTCTTATAGATACTGGTGCAACTGAAAGTTTTGTTTCTCCTAGTATAGCAAATAAATTGACTAGAAAGGCTGGGCACATGGCTACATCATGGAATGTAGAATATGCTAATAGTACAAGAGCAAAGGTGGACCAATGTCTCTTCGAGGCTAACTTAGAATTGCCTAGTTTCACCACTGAAGTCAATCTTTATGTCACACCATTAGGATCCTATGATGTCATCTTAGGAATGAATTGGTTGTGGAGACATAGAGCCATAGTTGACTGTGAATCAAAAACAGTTAAATGTTTAGATGACTATGGAAATCAAGTAAATCTTCAAGGAATACCTAAAGAGATTAAAATTAGACAAATCTCAGCAATGCAATTGCTAAGAGCCAAAAAGAAAGGTTGCAAACTTTTTGCAGTGAAGATTGAAGAATTAGGTGACCCTGATGATGAAAGCACACAAGAGATTGAAGATGGAGAAATTGATGAATCAGGAATCTCAGATATGGAGAAATATCCGGTTTTAAGGGAATATGCTGATGTATTTCCTGAGGAATTACCTGGTTTACCCCCTAAAAGAGTCTTTGATTTTTCTATAGACATAATTCCTGGATCCGAACCTGTATCCAAGGTACCATATAGAATGACTACTACAGAATTAGCAGAACTCAAGGCTCAGTTAGATGAGTTGCTGACTAAAGGACTGGTAAGACCAAGTGTATCACCATGGGGAGCACCTGTGATCTTCGTTAAGAAGAAAGATGGAACAATGCGGCTTTGTATTGACTATCGCATGCTTAACAAAGCTATGATAAAGAACAAGTATCCATTACCTCGAATTGACGATTTGTTTGATCAAGTCAGAGGAGCAGCCGTATTTTCTAAAATTGATCTAAGATCCGGATATCACCAGCTTAGAGTTAAGGATGAGGATATCTATAAAACCGCCTTTAGAACTCGGTATGGACACTATGAATTCACAGTATTGCCATTTGGTTTGACAAATGCACCTGCAGCATTTATGAACCTTATGAATAGTGTATTCAGAGATTACTTGGATAAGTTTGTGTTGGTGTTTCTAGATGACATATTAATCTATTCTAGAAATGAAGAAGAACACAATCGACACTTAGGAATGGTTCTACAACGTTTGCGTGAGCATAAGTTGTACGGAAAGCTATCCAAGTGTACCTTCTTCCAACGTAAAGTGCATTACTTGGGACATGTAATTTCAGCTGAGGGAATTGAAGTTGATCCGGCTAAGATCGCAGCAATAACTCAGTGGCCTATACCTAAGAATGTACCTGAAGTGAGAAGTTTTATGGGACTAGCAGGTTATTATAGGAAGTTTGTTGAAAACTTCTCTAAGATTGCTTTTCCTATAACCTCCCTACAGAAAAAGGGAAAAAGATTTGATTGGAATGAGAAGTGTCAAAAGGCATTTGACCTACTCAAAGAAAAATTAACTACCGCACCAATTTTGAAAGTGCCAGATCCTGAAAGGAGTTTTACAGTTGTCACTGATGCTTGCGGAGAAGGACTTGGTGGAGTACTTATGCAAGATAATCAAGTAATTGCTTATGAGTCAAGAAAGCTAAAACCTTATGAGATAAATTATGCTTCGCATGATTTAGAGTTGGCAGCTGTCGTTCATGCATTGCGAATGTGGAGACACTATTTGCTTGGGAAACCCTTTGAGTTGAAAACTGATCATAATGGTTTAAAATACCTTTTTACTCAACCAAATCTAAATGCCAGACAGAGGAGATGGTTGGAGTTGATTGCTGATTATGATTTCAATATCAGCTACATCAAAGGAAAAGAAAACAGGGTTGCTGATGCATTAAGTCGAAGACGCCATATAGCTTCTATTGTTGCAATTCATACTGATTTTAAAGACCTAGTGCTCCAGAAATGTGCAGAAGATGAGTATTATTTGCAAGTTAAGCAAGCGCTTAAAGAGAATCCTGAAGATTCAAGGTATGATGGTTTCAAGTTTGAACCAAATGGAATGCTTAGGTATAAAGGAAGGATGTATGTACCCAACATAAGCAACTTAAGAAATTTGGTGTGGAAAGAAGCACATGAGGCTCCATATTCTGGTCATCCAGGGGTAACAAAAATGATGGCCGATGTTAAGCCATTATATTTCTGGAAAGGAATGAAGGGAGATGCTGCTAATTATGTTGCAAAATGCTTGGAATGTCAAAGAGTAAAAGCTGAGCATCATCATCCAGCCGGATTGCTATACCCACATGATATTCCAGAGTGGAAGTGGCAAGTGATAAGTATGGATTTTGTGCAAGGATTGCCTATGTCCAGAAATAAGCACAATACCATACTAGTAGTAGTTGACAGGCTAACTAAAGTAGCTCACTTTATACCTGGGAATCTAACTGATGGAGCACCAGTTATTGCAAGGAAATTTGTGCAAGAAGTATTCAGATTGCATGGGATACCTGAAAAGATCATTTCTGATAGGGATGCAAGAATTACTTCTAGGTTTTGGCAAACCTTATTTTCTGCACTCGGAACTCAGCTAAATATCAGCTCAGCATATCATCCGGAAACGGATGGGCAAACTGAAAGAGTAAATCAAGTTTTAGAGGACCTACTTCGAGTATATTGCATGGATCAGCAATATAAGTGGGAAGACTATTTACCTTTAGTCGAATTTGCCTACAATAATTCATACCATTATGCAATCAAAATGGCTCCGTTTGAAGCCTTGTATGGTCGAAAGTGTCGGACTCCGATAAGTTGGGATAAACTTGAGGATCGAGTAAGTCTTGGACCTGTAATGTTAGCAGAAATGGAAGAGCAAGTAAAGAGTATAAAGCAAAGGTTAGCCGAAGCTAACAGTCGACAAAAGAGTTATGCTGATGCAAAGAGAGTACCTCGAAATTTTGCCATAGGTGATAAGGTTTTGTTAAGAGTCAAACCTCATAAAAGCTCCATTAAATTTGGAAAGTCATCCAAATTAGCTCCACGTTATGTTGGACCTTTTGAGGTTTTAGAAGAAGTAAACCCAGTAGCCTATCGAATTGCATTACCACCTGCTCTTGCTCGAATGCATAATGTCTTCCATGTGTCCTACCTTAAGAAGTATATACCAGGTGATAACCATGTTATTGATTGGACTGCTTTACAGGTAAAGGATCCCGGGGTAGTAATGCTCGAGCCTATTAAAGTGCTTGAAGTCCGCAAGCTACGCTTACGGAACAGAGAAATCTCTCAATGTAAAGTCCAGTGGGATCAATATACTGAGGACTCAGCTACCTGGGAAGACTATGAGGAAATCCGGAGAAAATTTTCTGACATTCTTGAGGCATTCAAGAATGGTGAATAAAGTAGTGTTTTGTTATTTTTATGCTTTAAATAATACCTTGTTCATCGGGGACGATGAATCATAAGGGGGGGAGTATGTTACACCCCGATTGTATAGCTACTATTCATAGGATGTACATTGTAAATGTTGAATCTTTCTGTTAAATAAAGTGAATTGTTCTTGTGATCAATTGGATGTATCCTAAATGATTGTCTCTTTATCTGATGCTTCTGTTAATATAATTCTTGAATGAAATTAGCATATTGAGTTATGGAATAATGTTGTTCTAACCTATTACAATGTTTAATGTATATTACCTTGGTTTTGAGCAATTGATTTCCGTTGTCGTCTCATGATTTGCAGGAGACAGGTTCGTACCTCGAGACAGAGGAGAGATATCACTCGGGGAAGAACTTGGTCGGGTAAACAGTAATGAATACCAACTGGACATACACACACAAGCCTTAGAACTGAGTAAGCTAAGTCATTGTTTTTGGTTAAAGGTAAGTCATCCGTAGGCTTGTCTCGTATCATTAGGAGTCGTGTCTTCTTCTGAATGTGTAAACAAGTGATGCTTGCCAATATAACCTTATAAATGATAAGTTCTGGTTAGAGGTGGATATGTGTATTTGTACATACGAATACGATATGTACAAGTACCCATAAGTACATTCATGTCGATACAAACGTATTAAGCAGATGGATATGCCATACGTATGTGTCGATATAAATGTATTTATGGATACTTATACATGTAGTATATATACAGATATATATACAAGTATACATACCCACGGCTAACAAGATAAATGAATTATATATTGTAATGATATCTTGCCTCTGAAATTATATGAATACATATATATTAATTTACATATTTAATGTATAATGTAAATGAATATATATGTATTAATATAATGTTAAGTATTTCAATATATTTAATATTATATTAAAATATTAATATAATATAGTTTAAAATGTATATAATATTATTTAAATTGATAATTTAAATAATTATGCATAAACTATATTATGTAAGTATTTTAATATAATAAACAAATATATTTAAATAAAAGATTTGTCAAAATCAAATGAAATAAAAGTTAAAACATTGTAAAGCACTTTTATTAAATACGAATTCTGGAAAGAACTTAAAAATCGCAGATTTCATAAAAATTGCGAATTGCTTAGAAAACGCGGATTTTTCAAATGTATTCGTTGAAATGTTAATCTTCGAATTTGAGCCTGCATAAATGCGTCATTTTACTTTGAAAACTCTATTAAAATATTAAAGTTTTACCAAAGCGAAATAAAGAAGAAAAACGCGAAAATGCAGAAGGGAAAATGAAAAACGCGCAGGTAACCCGCGCGACTAGGGCCAGACGTCTGAAAATGGCCGATTCATCTCTTGCTTGGTGAATAAGATGAAATCTGTACGCCATTTGAGCAAGGAAGAAGTCAGAAATGAAACTTGGCATTTAACCTAACTGTAAAAACGCGCCAGTTGAAAGTTGTCACAGTTTTAACAGCCTGAAACAAATTCGAATTAAAATGAACTTCTTGCTGTCAAACATGGAGGTCGAAACCCTCACCAATTTGATACACGTTTTTAGTTTGAAATATTCTTCAACCTGCTGGCAGTCCTGGCGCCATAGAAGGTGGAAATCAGTTTTAAAATGAACCTATAAATATACCTGCGTTTTGGCATTCTTGGAACACACGAAGTTTCAATCAAGTTCTTGAGCATTTCATAGCAAAAGAGAGAATTCGCCATAGTAGAGAATTTGTGAAGTATTTTGTTAAGGAAAGGTGTTTTCTGATCAAAAGAGCAAAAGTTGAAATTGCTGGTTTAAAGTAAGCTTTGAATAAAAGAGGAGTAACTGGGAATTACACTGTTACTGTGTTGAGCTTTTGGTTTCAAGAATCCAAGCTGAAAGTGGTCTGAATAGAGGCCAGTGAAGGAGTTATCTTCCCAATTTGTGGAAAGCTAAAACAGGCATGCTAAACTCTTACTTTTTATGTTAATCTGATAATTCTCTGAAATATAGTCATAGCTAGAAAGAAATGAATATGATTATCTCAAGATTGAACTAAAAGAATAATAGTTTCTTAACCATTATCATGAATTTAGTCTTGTCATGGCTTTTGTTTGGCTTTTGTTGTCAATGATGTACACTTTACATTGGTTAATGGAAAGCAAACTGCATTGTGTTTTAATGGCTCTATATAATGAGCATATGCCTGTGAATAAATATTAGTTACTAGGGTTGAGTCAAGAATATTTGCAAGATATACTTTACAACTTAATACAAACAACTTAATCAAGTTATTGTATCCCTAGGATGTGTATATCCTGAATTAGGGCGTCAGTTGTAGTAACTTGTTAAATAGATTCATCATTCCAGTAGTAAAATGTTGTAGGAAGTCTAGGGTACGGACTACCCCGATAGACCAACCTACGCGTAGAATTAAGATAGCCTTAAGTCAAGTTGAACCTGGCTAGTGAATGTGACATATGACCTATGTTCTTCGTTGAACGTAAACACTTTGGCCAAAGTAGTGTAAGGAACCATTTAGTTGTTGTACTACACTGTCAGTTCACCGTGATTCCGAAATACAACCTAGTTTGTGATTTGCCGCTAGTGTAATGTCCCCTTCTCAAACTTGATCTTTCATATGACCGTTGGCCTTTTTCTGGAAACCCGAAGGCTAGTCGGAAGATAAAATTAGGGTTTCCTGTTTTTAAGGATGTCCTTGCTTAGAGTTAGTGGATTCAATGGCGGATTCTTTCTGGGTTTTCAGAGAGCTTCGCAGTGGTATGTTCATCTCGGCTTTCTGAGCATCTTCAGGAATTTACTATTTTTAGTAAATTCTATTTCTGGCAGTTTTTCAGTTGGGTTCGGCTTGGTTGACTTCCTTCTTCAGTTTTGGTCAGTTGACTTGGTCATTATTGGCTTCAGGGCACAATTGGAGAGATAAGTTGATATATTTAATTAAAAGTCACGTTTTAATATTTTATTCGAACGTTGACCCCTTGGCCTAGTCTATTGACTTTATGTTGTTTTGAAAAGTGGTCTTTTTGAGGGTGGCGCCTCATTAAGGATTATTTTATATTTTATCCAAAGTCAAATCAAGATATAAGGTGGGCGCATTTATTAAAGTATTGAATTTATTTTAAAAGTGAATATTCAACTTGAAGGAAAAGGACGCCATCTTTGAGGAGATTAGGGTTTTTGACTTTGAGAGGAGTTTAGGGTTTCGAGAAGTCAACCTGAAATTATAAAAGGAAGACTTGGATCATCATTTGGGTATCTTTTATCTACAGGAATGTTATGCTGCCGGATTGGCTTTGGGATTGCTTCGAGGAATGAAGGCCTCCTAGCTTGGGCATTGCTTCTCGCTTGAAAGACAGCGACTAGTGGTGATTTAAGATAGATTTGTGAGTTTGCATTTAGTTTTGAGCATTGTTTCAGCTTGTGCATTATTAGATCTATTTTGCATATTATTGGGTTTCAGCATTTTGCATTTTAAGCTACAGCAGATCCGTGTTTTCATTTGTAAATCAGAAAACAAAAATAATCTCGTTCTGGGTATTGTGTCATTGCATCTTATTGGTAAGGGCGCCCCTTCATGAATATTTGCAGATTTTAATACGAAGCTTATGATTTTATAATGCAAATCCGTCATTCCTTGAAGGCCGAACTTTCTAGAGTGCATTGGGATTCGTGTCAGTAATTAATAACCATTTTTAGATGCCATTTCTTATTACTAAGTTAGGCGCCATCATTTTGAGGGTCTATTGCATCAGATTTGAGATCATTTGGGTGAGAAATGAGAGAGTTATGAGCATATGAGTAAATTCATAGGTTGCTGGTTTTATGACAAAAAGTGCAGATTTGTATGACAGTTTAAGAAATCTGCATCTTCCTTATCTGGTTGGTGTTGAGATTTCATTGTACACTTTGCAGAAGCTTCCTTGTTGAATGCATCATTTGAAAGAGCATCTTAAGTCTTGATATTGCAGGCAATGACATCTTTGTAAGCTGGCAGTAGTACTGACCAGTTGTTCTTATTATTGCTCATCGTTATTGTAATACTTATTCTTCCTTCAGTTCTTGTTGTAATAGATAAATCTCCGCCCTATGGTAGCTACTCTCCCATTCTGGGTTAGCAAGCACATTCTGGGTGTTGAGTGTTTTCAGCTTTCAGCATTTCTCTTTCAAGCATTGTTATTGTAATCACTCCGTCATATGGTCGCCCCTCACTCCGCATTGGATTGGGTAGCACATACTTGACGTTGAGTTCCCTTTCAGTATTTAGAGTAGAAGATCCTCTGACCATATGCTCGCCATCATCGGCGCCATTCTTGGTTAGAGTTGCTTTTTGCATAAGCAGTTTGATTCAGATCCTCTGACCAATGCTCACACCTTGCCCACATCGGGATCCTGGTGTACATACTGGTTAGAGTTGCTTCAGTACGTTTGGGTTTATCATCTAACCTTAACGGGTGCTTGTAATTTGAAATTGTAAAAAATCGAAAAAATTTGGCTCGGAATATTTCAGTTAGCACGAAAGCTAGTTTTGTAGAATCACAGCACTATGTCCAGTTGGTAGTCATTAAAGGTTACCCAACCAATCTCTTCTTCGAAGGGAGGGCCGTTCATTGAAAAATGATCGTGCGGGGACCGCATTATAAGTCCGTGGTTGGCGGAAAAACGCTCGAGTGATGTTTCTCCTCCACGAACACCCGACGGATGCTCCAAAGCTTGACAGGACGGATTCCTGGACCTTCTTATTTCTATTGGTGTCAAAAGCCTACGGGCTATGTATGTATGTTTCTCATCATGCTTTGTAATTTCATTTGAAATGAAATAGTTTATAGATGCAATAAATGTTTCTTATTTATGTTTTGAAAAGAAATTGTTTGTTCAAAATGGTATTGTTCTTACTTTTATGTATGAATTGTAAAGTTTTAATTTTATCGTACAAGTGTGTTCGTTACATGTGGTATCAGAGCCTAGGTTTAAAACACTAGGAACCTATGAGTCCGCCAATTTTCCTCAATCCAACATTATCTAATGTTGTGTAATTCTTGTGACAGGATGGTACGCGTACGATTAACAGCCAGGAAGACTGTAGTCGGTAACGAACGATACCTGAAAGCCAAGAAGGAAAATGAGGCCATCACTAGAACTATCTTAGGAACCAATCAAGAAAATGCAATTTGGTTAAGCGACACAGAAACAGTCAGTCATGCTCTTTCCCGTATCAATGAAGTAAAAGGTAGACTGAAGATGGAAGCTGCTTTCAACCGCCTACCCAACACTTCTCCGGGAAAATCTGATTCCTTACCATTATCGAGGGACATGCCTTCCGAGGAAAGCACGAGTCCAGCATTCATTTTCCGGGATCCTAGAGTTCTTCCGTTGGCTGAGATCATAACCATTTCTTCCAGTGATGAGTCAGTAGGATACACTCCGAGGACTCCACCAGTTGAGAATGATCCTTACTTTCAAATAATGGATCCTATTGTTGATGAGCACCATATCAACAACACTCTTAACTATGTATCTGAAGATAAAACTGATGGATATTATCCTTTTTGGGATAGAGAAGAGCAGATTAGAGATGAGGAAAATGATAGATTTCAGCAATATTCTCAATCTGTAGGATATACTCCTCTTAGCTATGCTTCTGAGACTGAATCAGAGGGATATTCACCTCTTGACTATCTCAATAGTCATTCTATGTAATCGATGGATGTTTAAATCCTTTTGAATAAATAAAAATTTCTGTGTTTATCAAAGATTTGTGTATACTTCAAAACTTGCTTGGTATATTATGTGTTTATATCTTGAAAGCTTTTACGTTTTCTATTTTATCATAAGTTAAAGAATCTAACTTAGATAAGATATCAGGTATAAATCAATCATAAAATCATGGTGAAAACTTACGAAAGGATGCGTAACAAACCCGGAACAAGCAAGGATGATGAACAAAGAGACATAGGAGTACAAGCAACCCTAGACCTGATTCTAGCAAGGTTGTCCAATATTGAGAGTGAAAGAGAAAGGGATAAGTTAGAAAAAGAGTTAAACATTGATAATACAGAAGCTGCAAGTTCTTCTCACGGACATAATGATGAAAGGGAGAAATCACCAACCAATTCCGTCGAGAGGAATAAAAAGATAATTTCTACTGAACTGTCAAGGGACATGAAAAAGATAATACCACCTAAGTTTGATGGTAGTGCGGGAGGTGATGAAGCAGAAATTTGGCTTGTCCAAATGGAAAAATACTTTGAAATAAGAAATTATGACGAAGTAACAAAGGCAGCTTGGGGAGCCTACCAATTAGCAGGAGAAGCCTCAAATTGGTGGATGAACAAGAAATTGGAGTTGGATATAAGTTCTTGGAAATTGACGTGGGGAGAATTTGTGGAAATCTTCCGTAAGCGGTGGTTACCACAATTATTCTATGATCAGAAACTTTCTGACTTCCAAGAATTAAAACAAGGAACTATGTCAGTACATGAATACTGGGAAAAGTTCACAAGACTCCTTCGGTATGTTCCGATTTACCATAAGGATGAACGATTCCGCATCAGAAAGTTCATACTTGGGCTAAATGGCAAAATTGGTGGTGAAGTGGACATGCATGGTCCAACTACCATGGACTTAGTCTATGAAAAGGCTATAAAGCAGGAGCAGAAACTCAAAGCTGATTCTCATCGCCAAGAGAAAAAGGAGCAAAAGAAGGACAGCGAGGTCATGGCCAAACAAACTCCAAAGAAGGATGAACCTGTTCGGGAAGCTGCTAAGTCAAAAGGAAAGAGATCTCGCTTCGGTGGGAAAGATTTCCGTAAAGATCAGAAAAGGAACAACTTTAATAGTGGAAACGCTAACAAGTTCAATGATGGAAACAATAAATCTGGAGAGACTTCCGGAAGAAAAGGACCTCCTACAGGATGTTTCATTTGCAAGGGTGATCATTATGCTAGGGAATGTCCAAACAAAACTTCTGGGAATTCTTTGCCTCCACAAAAGGCTATGTTCCAGCAAAGGATACATGCAGCAGTCGATGATAGGCAAGCTGACTATCAAATAACGCCCATCGAAACAACAGGTAAATTATTTGGTTTACCTATCTCTGTTCTTATAGATACTGGTGCAACTGAAAGTTTTGTTTCTCCTAGTATAGCAAATAAATTGACTAGAAAGGCTGGGCACATGGCTACATCATGGAATGTAGAATATGCTAATAGTACAAGAGCAAAGGTGGACCAATGTCTCTTCGAGGCTAACTTAGAATTGCCTAGTTTCACCACTGAAGTCAATCTTTATGTCACACCATTAGGATCCTATGATGTCATCTTAGGAATGAATTGGTTGTGGAGACATAGAGCCATAGTTGACTGTGAATCAAAAGCAGTTAAATGTTTAGATGACTATGGAAATCAAGTAAATCTTCAAGGAATACCTAAAGAGATTAAAATTAGACAAATCTCGGCAATGCAATTGCTAAGAGCCAAAAAGAAAGGTTGCAAACTTTTTGCAGTGAAGATTGAAGAATTAGGTGACCCTGATGATGAAAGCACACAAGAGATTGAAGATGGAGAAATTGATGAATCAGGAATCTCAGATATGGAGAAATATCCGGTTTTAAGGGAATATGCTGATGTATTTCCTGAGGAATTACCTGGTTTACCCCCTAAAAGAGTCTTTGATTTTTCTATAGACATAATTCCTGGATCCGAACCTGTATCCAAGGTACCATATAGAATGACTACTACAGAATTAGCAGAACTCAAGGCTCAGCTAGATGAGTTGCTGACTAAAGGACTGGTAAGACCAAGTGTATCACCATGGGGAGCACCTGTGATCTTCGTTAAGAAGAAAGATGGAACAATGCGGCTTTGTATTGACTATCGCATGCTTAACAAAGCTACGATAAAGAACAAGTATCCATTACCTCGAATTGATGATTTGTTTGATCAAGTCAGAGGAGCAGCCGTATTTTCTAAAATTGATCTAAGATCCGGATATCACCAGCTTAGAGTTAAGGATGAGGATATCTATAAAACCGCCTTTAGAACTCGGTATGGACACTATGAATTCACAGTATTGCCATTTGGTTTGACAAATGCACCTGCAGCATTTATGAACCTTATGAATAGTGTATTCAGAGATTACTTGGATAAGTTTGTGTTGGTGTTTCTAGATGACATATTAATCTATTCTAGAAATGAAGAAGAACACAATCGCACTTAGGAATGGTTCTACAACGTTTGCGTGAGCATAAGTTGTACGGAAAGCTATCCAAGTGTACCTTCTTCCAACGTAAAGTGCATTACTTGGGACATGTAATTTCAGCTGAGGGAATTGAAGTTGATCCGGCTAAGATCGCAGCAATAACTCAGTGGCCTATACCTAAGAATGTACCTGAAGTGAGAAGTTTTATGGGACTAGCAGGTTATTATAGGAAGTTTGTTGAAAACTTCTCTAAGATTGCTTTTCCTATAACCTCCCTACAGAAAAAGGGAAAAAGATTTGATTGGAATGAGAAGTGTCAAAAGGCATTTGACCTACTCAAAGAAAAATTAACTACCGCACCAATTTTGAAAGTGCCAGATCCTGAAAGGAGTTTCACAGTTGTCACTGATGCTTGCGGAGAAGGACTTGGTGGAGTACTTATGCAAGATAATCAAGTAATTGCTTATGAGTCAAGAAAGCTAAAACCTTATGAGATAAATTATGCTTCGCATGATTTAGAGTTGGCAGCTGTCGTTCATGCATTGCGAATGTGGAGACACTATTTGCTTGGGAAACCCTTTGAGTTGAAAACTGATCATAATGGTTTAAAATACCTTTTTACTCAACCAAATCTAAATGCCAGACAGAGGAGATGGTTGGAGTTGATTGCTGATTATGATTTCAATATCAGCTACATCAAAGGAAAAGAAAACAGGGTTGCTGATGCATTAAGTCGAAGACGCCATATAGCTTCTATTGTTGCAATTCATACTGATTTTAAAGACCTAGTGCTCCAGAAATGTGCAGAAGATGAGTATTATTTGCAAGTTAAGCAAGCGCTTAAAGAGAATCCTGAAGATTCAAGGTATGATGGTTTCAAGTTTGAACCAAATGGAATGCTTAGGTATAAAGGAAGGATGTATGTACCCAACATAAGCAACTTAAGAAATTTGGTGTGGAAAGAAGCACATGAGGCTCCATATTCTGGTCATCCAGGGGTAACAAAAATGATGGCCGATGTTAAGCCATTATATTTCTGGAAAGGAATGAAGGGAGATGCTGCTAATTATGTTGCAAAATGCTTGGAATGTCAACGAGTAAAAGCTGAGCATCATCATCCAGCCGGTTTGCTATACCCACATGATATTCCAGAGTGGAAGTGGCAAGTGATAAGTATGGATTTTGTGCAAGGATTGCCTATGTCCAGAAATAAGCACAATACCATACTAGTAGTGGTTGATAGGCTGACTAAAGTAGCTCACTTTATACCTGGAAATCTAACTGATGGAGCACCAGTTATTGCAAGGAAATTTGTGCAAGAAGTATTCAGATTGCATGGAATACCTGAAAAGATCATTTCTGATAGGGATGCAAGAATTACTTCTAGGTTTTGGCAAACCTTAT
This sequence comes from Sequoia sempervirens, assembly GCA_007258455.2. Lineage (NCBI taxonomy): Eukaryota > Viridiplantae > Streptophyta > Pinopsida > Cupressales > Cupressaceae > Sequoia > Sequoia sempervirens. The sequence continues at coordinate 353,839,469 of VDFB02000017.1, read as the reverse complement.
TTTCTGCACTCGGAACTCAGCTAAATATCAGCTCAGCATATCATCCGGAAACGGATGGGCAAACTGAAAGAGTAAATCAAGTTTTAGAAGACCTACTTCGAGTATATTGCATGGATCAGCAATATAAGTGGGAAGACTATTTACCTTTAGTCGAATTTGCCTACAATAATTCATACCATTCTGCAATCAAAATGGCTCCGTTTGAAGCCTTGTATGGTCGAAAGTGTCGAACTCCGATAAGTTGGGATAAACTTGAGGATCGAGTAAGTCTTGGACCTGTAATGTTAGCAGAAATGGAAGAGCAAGTAAAGAGTATAAAGCAAAGGTTAGCCGAAGCTAACAGTCGACAAAAGAGTTATGCTGATGCAAAGAGAGTACCTCGAAATTTTGCCATAGGTGATAAGGTTTTGTTAAGAGTCAAACCTCATAAAAGCTCCATTAAATTTGGAAAGTCATCCAAATTAGCTCCACGTTATGTTGGACCTTTCGAGGTTTTAGAAGAAGTAAACCCAGTAGCCTATCGAATTGCATTACCACCTGCTCTTGCTCGAATGCATAATGTCTTCCATGTGTCCTACCTTAAGAAGTATATACCAGGTGATAACCATGTTATTGATTGGACTGCTTTACAGGTAAAGGATCCCGGGGTAGTAATGCTCGAGCCTATTAAAGTGCTTGAAGTCCGCAAGCTACGCTTACGGAACAGAGAAGTCTCTCAATGTAAAGTCCAGTGGGATCAATATACTGAGGACTCAGCTACCTGGGAAGACTATGAGGAAATCCGGAGAAAATTTCCTGACATTCTTGAGGCATTCAAGAATGGTGAATAAAGTAGTGTTTTGTTGTTTTTATGCTTTAAATAATACCTTGTTCATCGGGGACGATGAATCATAAGGGGGGGAGTATGTTACACCCCGATTGTATAGCTACTATTCATAGGATGTACATTGTAAATGTTGAATCTTTCTGTTGAATAAAGTGAATTGTTCTTGTGATCAATTGGATGTATCCTAAATGATTGTCTCTTTATCTGATGCTTCTGTTAATATAATTCTTGAATGAAATTAGCATATTGAGTTATGGAATAATGTTGTTCTAACCTATTACAATGTTTAATGTATATTACCTTGGTTTTGAGCAATTGATTTCCGTTGTCGTCTCATGATTTGCAGGAGACAGGTTCGTACCTCGAGACAGAGGAGAGATATCACTCGGGGAAGAACTTGGTCGGGTAAACAGTAATGAATACCAATTGGACATACACACACAAGCCTTAGAACTGAGTAAGCTAAGTCATTGTTTTTGGTTAAAGGTAAGTCATCCGTAGGCTTGTCTCGTATCATTAGGAGTCGTGTCTTCTTCTGAATGTGTAAACAAGTGATGCTTGCCAATATAACCTTATAAATGATAAGTTCTGGTTAGAGGTGGATATGTGTATTTGTACATACGAATACGATATGTACAAGTACCCATAAGTACATTCATGTCGATACAAACGTATTAAGCAGATGGATATGCCATACGTATGTGTCGATATAAATGTATTTATGGATACTTATACATGTAGTATATATACAGATATATATACAAGTATACATACCCACGGCTAACAAGATAAATGAATTATATATTGTAATGATATCTTGCCTCTGAAATTATACGAATACATATATATTAATTTACATGTTTAATGTATAATGTAAATGAATATATATGTATTAATATAATGTTAAGTATTTCAATATATTTAATATTATATTAAAATATTAATATAATATAGTTTAAAATGTATATAATATTATTTAAATTGATAATTTAAATAATTATGCATAAACTATATTATGTAAGTATTTTAATATAATAAACAAATATATTTAAATAAAAGATTTGTCAAAATCAAATGAAATAAAAGTTAAAACATTGTAAAGCACTTTTATTAAATACGAATTCTGGAAAGAACTTAAAAATCGCAGATTTCATAAAAATTGCGAATTGCTTAGAAAACGCGGATTTTTCAAATGTATTCGTTGAAATGTTAATCTTCGAATTTGAGCCTGCATAAATGCGTCATTTTACTTTGAAAACTCTATTAAAATATTAAAGTTTTACCAAAGCGAAATAAAGAAGAAAAACGCGAAAATGCAGAAGGGAAAATGAAAAACGCGCAGGTAACCCGCGCGACTAGGGCCAGACGTCTGAAAATGGCCGATTCATCTCTTGCTTGGTGAATAAGATGAAATCTGTACGCCATTTGAGCAAGGAAGAAGTCAGAAATGAAACTTGGCATTTAACCTAACTGTAAAAACGCGCCAGTTGAAAGTTGTCACAGTTTTAACAGCCTGAAACAAATTCGAATTAAAATGAACTTCTTGCTGTCAAACATGGAGGTCGAAACCCTCACCAATTTGATACACGTTTTTAGTTTGAAATATTCTTCAACCTGCTGGCAGTCCTGGCGCCATAGAAGGTGGAAATCAGTTTTAAAATGAACCTATAAATATACCTGCGTTTTGGCATTCTTGGAACACACGAAGTTTCAATCAAGTTCTTGAGCATTTCATAGCATAAGAGAGAATTCGCCATAGTAGAGAATTTGTGAAGTATTTTGTTAAGGAAAGGTGTTTTCTGATCAAAAGAGCAAAAGTTGAAATTGCTGGTTTAAAGTAAGCTTTGAATAAAAGAGGAGTAACTGGGAATTACACTGTTACTGTGTTGAGCTTTTGGTTTCAAGAATCCAAGCTGAAAGTGGTCTGAATAGAGGCCAGTGAAGGAGTTATCTTCCCAATTTGTGGAAAGCTAAAACAGGCATGCTAAACTCTTACTTTTTATGTTAATCTGATAATTCTCTGAAATATAGTCATAGCTAGAAAGAAATGAATATGATTATCTCAAGATTGAACTAAAAGAATAATAGTTTCTTAACCATTATCATGAATTTAGTCTTGTCATGGCTTTTGTTTGGCTTTTGTTGTCAATGATGTACACTTTACATTGGTTAATGGAAAGCAAACTGCATTGTGTTTTAATGGCTCTATATAATGAGCATATGCCTGTGAATAAATATTAGTTACTAGGGTTGAGTCAAGAATATTTGCAAGATATACTCTACAACTTAATACAAACAACTTAATCAAGTTATTGTATCCCTAGGATGTGTATATCCTGAATTAGGGCGTCAGTTGTAGTAACTTGTTAAATAGATTCATCATTCCAGTAGTAAAATGTTGTAGGAAGTCTAGGGTACGGACTACCCCGATAGACCAACCTACGCGTAGAATTAAGATAGCCTTAAGTCAAGTTGAACCTGGCTAGTGAATGTGACATATGACCTATGTTCTTCGTTGAACGTAAACACTTTGGCCAAAGTAGTGTAAGGAACCATTTAGTTGTTGTACTACACTGTCAGTTCACCGTGATTCCGAAATACAACCTAGTTTGTGATTTGCCGTTAGCACGAAAGCTAGTTTTGTAGAATCACAGCACTATGTCCAGTTGGTAGTCATTAAAGGTTACCCAACCAATCTCTTCTTCGAAGGGAGGGCCGTTCATTGAAAAATGATCGTGCGGGGGACCGCATTATAAGTCCGTGGTTGGCGGAAAAACGCTCGAGTGATGTTTCTCCTCCACGAACACCCGACGGATGCTCCAAAGCTTGACAGGACGGATTCCTGGACCTTCTTATTTCTATTGGTGTCAAAAGCCTACGGGCTATGTATGTATGTTTCTCATCATGCTTTGTAATTTCATTTGAATTGAAATAGTTTATAGATGCAATAAATGTTTCTTATTTATGTTTTGAAAAGAAATTGTTTGTTCAAAATGGTATTGTTCTTACTTTTATGTATGAATTGTAAAGTTTTAATTTTATCGTACAAGTGTGTTCGTTACAAGTGACATTGATGTAGAAAGTTGTAGAGAGGAAACACTATTTATTGCATCAGAAGTAGAGAACATGGAGAACATTGATAAAAGAGAAAATAAGAATCAAATAAAGGAGGAAGAAAACACTAAAGGTTATAGTGCAGAAGATTTGGAAGAACAATTGATTTTTTCCATAGGAGAAATTGCGAGATTGAGAAAGAAAAATCAAAGGCAAAAGTTATGGTTTGAAGAAGAAAGGAAAAACTTTGAAGAGGCATAACAAATGATCTCAAATTTAAAAATCCAATTAGAGGAAAGCAAAAGGATAGAGGATGTGACAAAAACTCATTTTAAAGAAAAAGAAAAGGAATGTGAGAAGCTTGACTCTGGAATTGTCGCTCTAAGGAAGGAATTGGAGAAAACTATTGACAAGTTAAACAAAAGCATTAAGTTTGAGAAAAGCACTGAGATCTTGGACAATATCCTGAGTGAACAGAGATCACCATTGCTATAGACGAGACTCGGTTATGAAGAAACCAAAGCAACTAGTGAGGGACATGATGAGGAAAGTAAAGTCAAAACTTTGAAAGAATCAAAACCAAAAAGCTATGATGATGCAATCAGAAGTCCTAGTAAAGAAGAATGTAGCAAGGAGGAAAGTCAAAATCGCCAAAAGTTAGATGCTATGCCAAATGAGAAAAAGGACATAATTAGGAAGCCTATTCCTTCAAGACAACCTCACACAAATAGGTTCTATCATTCATTTTTGGCTATTGTTATTCATGCAATAAATTTAGTCACAAGGCAATAAACTGTAGGCATTATAATAAGAATAACGGGTGGAATAAGAATTCTTATGGATTTGAGAATATATTACAATTCATTTACTCCCCTGAACTTCAATGTTGAATGCTATAAGTGCAATAATTTCAGGCATACAACTCGTTTTTGTAGAATTGTCTTTGTAGAGGCACCAAAGCCAAATAAAAAAAAAGGATGTCTTAGCCAAGCCAAATAAATGAAATATGAAAGTATGGAAATAGAAGAGGGAAGAAAAGGAGAGATCCATGCTTGTTTAAATTGTGCTTCATGTACAAAATGAGAGAGATCAATGGTATATTGATAGTGGTTGCTCAAGTCACATGACCAGGGATAAAAGCAAATTTCTCTATCTAAAGAAGATAAATGGCGGAACCATAAAAATCGGGGACAACACAATGGCTAAGATTGCAGGAACATGGACTCTCAGTCTAGATAATGGACGAACAAGGACAAATAATGTTTTATATGTTGAACGACTAAAGCATAATTTGCTAAGTGTCATCCAAATGTGTGATCAAGGTCACACTTTAACTTTCCACGAAGAAGTATGTGTAATCAAAAAATCCGAAAGACTAGTAGTTGATGCAAGTAGAGTGGAAATATCTATGTCCTAAGTGAAAGAGAGGTGAAAACTGTTTTATAAGTTAGGAGGATGAAAGTTGGTTGTGGCACAGGAGAATGGGACGCATGCACTTTGACAATTTGGTGAAGATCACTAAGAATTAGGCAGTTAGAGATATGCCCAAGATCTACAAACCCAACAATACCATTTGCAAACAATGTCAGCATGGGAAGCAAACAAGAGTGACAATCAAAACAAAGGAATACTCTATATCTAGGCCATTGGAGCTTGTCCACACAGATTTATGTGGACCAAAAAGAACCAAGAGTATGCAAGGTGAGTATTATTTTATGTTGTTGATTGATGATTTCTCTAGAATAACATTGGTAGCTTTTCTAAGAGAAAAATCAGAAGCCTTCGAAAAAATTAAGGCATTTAAAGCTCTAGTGAAAAATGAAACTGGACTCAAAATCAAATGTCTAAGGTCTGATTGAGGAGGTGAGTTCGCCTCAAATGAGTCTATAGAGTTTTGTGAATAACAAGGGATAATAAGGAACTACTCAACAGCTAGAACTCCTCAACATAATGGCATTGTGGAAAGGAAAAACAAAACAATACAAGAGATGGCAAGGGCAATGTTAAATGAGTCCAAATTGTATCAGACTCATTATGGAAAGAAGCAATGCTCATAGCAATATACATTTTGAATCGAGGTCAAATTAGAGTGAATAGTGATAAAACTCCATATGAGCTATGTGTTGATGTGTTTTTCGTGACCGCACCAACGCAGAATAAAGTTGCCAACGGCTTCCCTACTCTCTCTTGATCAAAGTATTCCGCATGCTAAGATTGCCAGAAAGTTCATGCGTTCAACTCCAAGGTTCTTTAAGTGCGAATAGGCTCAGTTTGGCTTGATGTGATTTGCTGGTATTTCAAGGGGACTTACGGAATTGTTCAGCAGCGGAGAAAGGAATTTAAATGCTCGAAGGATTTGTCTATGAAGCGCGGGTTTCCTATTTTAATCAGAAAGTACTGAATTGAAATGGCGTAAGGGTTAAGAAGGCTAAATCTATTCTAAGGTGTGGGACATGGCGATCAATCTTCACAAGCTTCAACCAAACTTCGCTTTGCCTCGCATCGGATAGCTTCCACGGAGTCGGTGCAATCTTCAAGGGAGATGACAAAAGATGTTCAAACCACCACTTGACATAAAGATACCATCACAACGACGCATACCATTATTCAAACTGTGATTGAAGTTAAGTACATGATATTCCAGTTGACCACACAAGGCGCATTCACCATCAACAAATACACTAGTGGTGTGGATAGACGAAGTTGCTTAGATCAAACACCACATTCCACAATTACTATCTACTTGCATGGAATGAAAATTATACTACTCTACGCTACTTGAAGTAGAAGGGATGAAGAAACCTCGCTAGCTATCCACAACAAAGATGAATTTCACCATCAATGAAAGATCTTTTATTATGAAAGTTTTACACGACAATTTCTTACAAAAGTTTTCAAAGGAAAACTTTCCTTCTCCTCCAACTACACTATCAATCTACTTCTAAGTTATCTCTCTATTCTATGTCTACTGTCTAACTCTAAGCTAATGAGGTACAAATGAGGGGGACTCCCCCTTTTATAGTTGGCCAAGTCCAACGGACGGCTCAGATTACAATCGATTGGATGGCCCAGATCGTGCCACCTCAGCCCTAAACATGATTTGCCCTAAAAACCGCCACAAAAGAGAGGGGTAATAAATGAGCCATAATGTCCATTATTCCTTCTAGAAGATTCCCTTTTGCAGACGTGTTCACACTGTTTCTCGATCTTCGCATTCAGCCAATTCTGTTGATCACTTGGAGGAGGGTAAAAGAGTCTCTAAGACTGCCTCAGATAATAAAATTTGATAGAATCTGGAGCCCGACTGCTCTTCCATCTTTGAATTTGAAGGATTTTTCAGTTTTGAACTAGATCACTTCCGCTTGCCATCCGTCTGACGGTGTTGGGCGCACATTGGATTCTTGAGGAGAAACTCCAACACTTAGCCATTTCTTGCAACTTTCCTTCAAAATTTTATCTTCCTCCGAAGGTCGTAATATCATCGTGCTTCACCACCTCCAAACATCGTGCCCTGGCCTCGACATTCCTCCTGCAAAACAAGCGAGGAGAAGAGTATTAGAACACATCATAATATAAATTCAACTTCCTTACCGGGATTTTCATGTTTTGATCTCCAAGGGTTCATCGTTTTACTCCAGCACAACTTTGCTTTCAACTTCTTCATGCCTTAGCCAAATTTTCAACCCATCCTGCATTCTGCCTGGCACACTTCACTTTGATATTTCATTCAACTCTGGCTTGAGAAGAAATTCCTTCATCAGGAATTTGATCAAAAATCACCTAGGCGATCATTTTCAAATTCATCGGCCAAGGCAAATTTTATCACATTTTACCCCTTGCCTTAGAAAAATTTTAAATTTTCCCTTAGGAAATTCACCAACCTGGCGCCCACCAAAAATATTCACCCTGAAGGCCTCGACAAAGTGTAGAAGACTTCAAAATCTATTCCTGATCGACAATCATCAATACCCAGAAGAAAATTTCTCTCATAACGCCTCAAATTCATGGGTATGCAACGAACGGGTTCATTTAATTCTTTTAATTTTGAACCTTAGAAAAATAATTTCTCATCAAACTTATTTCGTTTCATCATCTGTGAACATTTATTTTCGCTCTGACTTGGAAATATATTTGTTGACCCTGTGCAGCTGGCATCCACCAACTTTTCACTGGCAACTTTACTCACTCCTGAGAAAATTTCATTACTCCAGAGTCTAGGCGCGATTTCCTAAGGAAGAAAATACTTTGCCTTAGAAAAATTTCAAATCATTTGGCACATTTAAATTTTATTTTATTTTTTTTATTATTTGATCTTCAAATCATCTTCCTGTGTCGAGAAAATTTTATCCACTTAGAGAAATTTTCAATTCTCTTAGAAAATTCATGGGAGTACATATCACGCCATGGAGAATATTTTACCAACGCCTAGCATTCTTTATTTTATCCTCAACACCTTGGGCGCATTTCATGTGTCATGAAGAATATTGGTCCCGCCTTGGTAACTTTCACCCTTCACACATCCAACCTTGAGCGCATTCCACACATGGTGAAGGATATTCAACACTTGGAAATTTCACCTTGTTTATTACTTTTCATTCCAAATGGCGCATATCACATAGGCGAGAGGAGGGGTACAAATTGCATGTAGAGGAGAACAAACTTCAAATTTTAGATACTTAAAATATTCGCTAGCTTTCATCAAAGAGACCACGTTATGCATCTTAGGCGCATTTTGAAGGGTGAGCATCCAATTTTAACGCCTTGGTCAAACTTCAAATCTTATTTTCTCCAAGATGCGTGTTATAGCTTGAAATTTCACTTTAAATGCCTCAGACGTCTTTTCCATTTTAAGGCGCACATTTAAAGGTTGGCTTTCACTTGGGGCGCATATACCATGTTGAGGTTTCAATCTAGGGCGCATCTTACCCAGGCAACTCTTGGTCTGAAGCGTTCCCTTATTCTCCTCCAGGCGCATATGAGATGTGATGAGTTTCGAATTCCAAATGCTTTAGAAAATTCCTCTCCCTAACTCAAGGCGCAAATAACCAGTCAAGCCTCCAATTTGATCACAGGCGCGTATGAGATGTGTGGAGCTTCAGACTTCAAATGCTTCAGAAAATTCTTCTTTTTAAGGCGCAAATATCATGGTAGACTTCAATGTTGAGGGCACACTTGATGCGTTTCGCCTTTAGAAAGAAAAAAATAAAAAATAAAAAAAAAATCATCCCCCTCCAAGCTTTGGGCGCAAATCATATGCAAAGCTTTCAGCTTGGCTTAGGCGCATTTACCATGTGCAACCTCCAGCTCTGACTTGGGCGCACTTACCATATCTTACTTTCATTTCCCGTGCCTTAGTCAAATTTCGAGTCAATAATCTTCACTTTGCCAGGCGCACATGTGGAACTAAACTTTTAGCTTTCAATTTCTTTCTTCAAACAGGGGTGCAAATAGCCCTCAAAGCTTCGTGTTTCCTCATGGGCGCATATGAGTGTCTGGAGTTTCACATTTTGAACATTTAAACATTTTTCAATTCTTAGCTAGAAGTCAATGCTCAAGTCAAGGGTCAAGCTCTTACTTTCCTAACACCCTGACGTTTTAGAAGCCCCTCTTTAAGTTTGGGCGCATATAGTACCCTGGGCTTTCACTTTTAATGCCTTAGTCACAATTTCACACTCTTCCCGTGATCAAAGCTCTTTCCAAGTTAGGGGCGCATTTCACCCCCTCTACTCCAAGTTTTTCATACTTAGAAAATTTCAAGGCTTTTCTTCTCTCCCAAGGCGCATTCAGGGGAGTCCTCTTCAAGTTTCATGAGAGGCGCATTTTGTGCCTTGAGGTTCCATTTCCAGCATTTAGGCGCATTTCAAACTTCTAACCATGGTGGGCGCAAATCACTAGTCCAGCTTTTATTTTTGGCTTTGGGCGCAAATCACCTATCCAACTTTCATTTTTAACACTCAAACTTTTTATCATTCTCCTTTAATACCTTCAGGTGCATTTGAGTGGGCCCGCTTTCAATTTACTATACTTAGACAATTTCCTCCAGCTCCCCACAAGTCAAGGCGCATTTTGAGGGGTCTTCTTCCACTTTAAAATATTTTCAATTTTTTTTTTCAACCTCTCTGCAGGCAAAGGCGCATTTAGGGGGTTGAGGTTCAAATTTTCCGTACTTAGCATATTTTCTAGCTCAACGCCTTGGGATCTTTCACTTTGCATGTATCACGCCTTGGAATCTCCATTTGCCTTCTAATACCTTGAGGGCGCATTTAGGAGGGTTAACTTCCATTCTTCAAACACTTCAAGATTTTGATCTGTCTTTGGCCTTTTAAAGCAAGCTTTTGATGCTGGACTTGAAAATTTATCAATTTCAATGAATTTCATACCATTTGTCAAATTTAGAGTGACTTGATTGTGCTTGCCTTAATTTGCTATTTTTAGAAAGTTTGTCAATTTTTTGCACTTCAAGCTAATTTCAAGCTTCAAAAGGCTGGATTTTGCTTTGTTCGGATCCAGGTGACATGATTGAGCTGCTGGTGCCCGGTACCCGTATGCCACTGCTATTTTAGCAACCTGCTAAAAATAGTAAACGTTCGGAATGAGCTCAAATTTCATGTGCTGAATGCCTGAAGTGTATTGATCGTGACTGGACACTGCTTTTGCTTGACTGTTGTGTTTCGCCCTTGATTTTAGGAAACCCTAATTTCTCCGCTCATGTCTGCTAAAAATAGCAATTGTCTGATTTTCCATCTTCCGCAACTCCGTTCACCTTGAAATTCGCGCCATGGGATCTTTATCAACTGTTAGACCCGCTTACACTGAGACTTGATGTTGACCAGCCACTTATAGCTGCTTCTGAAGTGACTTACTATTTATAGTAAGTGTTGGTTTCTGAGGCTTCCTTAGCTCCGTTCGCTTTGAAATCTGGACAGTGTGCCCGTTGTTGGTGAACTTGCCTATCCGTGCCGATGCCGAGATCGACTTTCTATTTATAGCCTGTGTCTGGAACACTTACTAAAAATAACAAGTTCTCCGATTACCTTCAAATTCTGCCAGCAGATTCTTGGAAGGATGCTGATCAGGATGGATACCTCAGTTTTGAACGTTTTGACCTCTGACTCCTCATTTTTAGTGCTGAAGCTCAAAACCCTAATTTTGTGTATGTTGCTCAGATGAGCTCCGTTTGACCTCGTTTCAGTTGTATGGCGGTCAGCTTGCATTTCTGAGGTGTTGAGTAGCTGCCCAAATGATACCTGCTAAAAATAGAAAGCGGCCGGAAAAGTGACTGACCGGCTGCCGGATGATCTTGCATGTCATACTGCCCGAAAAATCTTGGAAAACCCAGAAAAACCCAGAAAAATCTCCAACATGCAAGCACTGGCTAAAAATAGTAAGTTTCCGAAAAGTGATCAGTTCCATTTGCATGTTACACTGTCGCGAAACTCTTGGGAAACCTAGAAAGAAAATGTCGACATGCGCTGAAAATATCTGCATGCAAACCCTAATATCGGCCTCCAAAGGCCGAATGCTGAAAGTCATCATCATGCTTTGCATGTCATATCGTTGCGAAGGTCTCGAAAAACCCAGAAGGAATCTTCGGACATGCATCAGAAACTCCGCTTCTAAGCCCTGAAAATTGCCTCCAAAGGCAGAACTGCTAAAAATAGCAAGTTGTCCATTTTAGTTCAAATTTAACCTGTGAGTAGCCTGATGTGCTCTGGACGCAGTGTGATTGTCGGAATCTCAAAAATGCTAAAGGATTGCCTGTAATTGCACACTTACTAAAAAATAGTAAGTAGTCAGAATCTGATGAAATTTCTGTAGAAACCTGCTGGAAGCATACTAACAACAGTGTTAGTCCCAATTTTCAATTTATTCACCTCATTTGACTTTAGGTTGGCTGGAAAATTCAAAACCCTAATTTCTAGATTTAGCCAAAATCTTACATTTAAGCTCACAGACGGGCACATCTCGGAGAGATAGACAGTAGAAAAGAGAGACAACAACAAAACGACCGAAAAGCAAAGCCAAAATTAGGGGGTCCCCATTTGCAATGGGGCGATGTGTGAAAAACGTCACAACACTATGAAAGGGAATACCTGCTATAGTGAAATATTTCAAAGTGTTTGGCAGTAAATGCTACATAAGAAGAGAGGAAGAGAATCTTGGTAAGTTTGATTCTAGATTGGATGAAGGAATATTTGTTGGGTATTCGTTAAGGAGCAAAGCATACAAGTGCTACAACAAAAGGCTACAAAAGGTGGTAGAAAACACAAATGTAAAGATTGATGAAGAAAGATACTATAATGTCAAGGCACCTAAGTTTGACTATCAAGAACAAGAGAATTACAAAGAAGAAGATGAAGAAGTAGTGATGGACAAAAACGAGTCTAGAAGCACAAAAACTCCATCTAGGACACCCATTAAGGCACTGCCAAAAATTCCATCTCGATTTGTTCATAAAAATCATCCCGAGGATTTGATTTTAGGAGACAAAGCTATGGAAGTTCAAACAAGGAGACTAGCTAACCAACTAGACTTTCAAAAGATGTCACTACTTTCTAAAATTGAACCCAAAACATTCATGGAAGCAAGTGAAGATAAATTATGGATAAAAGACATGGAGGAAGAATTGAACCAAATTGAGAAGAATGAGACTTGGGAACTTGTTCCAAGACCCAAGGATAAGAATGTTATTGGTACAAAGTGGGTTTTCAAAAATAAGCTAGATGAGAATGGTCAGGTTGTAAGGAATAAGGCAAGAATGGTTTGCAAGGGGTATGCTTAGGTAGAAGGAATTGATTTCAAAGAAACATTTGCTCTAGTTGCACACCTTGAAGCTATAAGAATGTTTTTAGCCTTTGCATGTTACAAAGATTTCAAAGTATATCAAATGGATTTGAAATCAGCCTTCTTAAATGGACACTTAGAAGGGGAAGTATATATAGAACAACGCGAAGGGTTTCTCTTGTCAAAAAATGGAGATTGTATATGTAAGCTTAAAAAGGCTCTTTACAATTTAAAACAAGCTCTTAGAGCCTGTTATTCTAGATTGGATAAGTATTTACAAGATCAAGGTTCAATAGAGGTATTACAAATAGCAACTTATATTTCAAAAATAGAGATCACCGGTTGATTATTGTAGTGTATGTGGATGACATTATTTTTGGAGGGAGTCATGACAGGATGTACTAGAAGTTTGCTCAGGACATGCAAAAATAATTTGAAATGTCCATGCTGGGGAATTGTCTTTCTTTCTAGGATTACAAATCTCTAGACAAAAGAAGGAATCTTCCTCTCTCAAACCAAATATATTAGACGCTCAAAAAGTTCAGAATGGAGGAATGTAACCCAGTCAGTACCCCCATGGTTACAGGTTGCAAGCTTAGTAAAGATAATTAGTCTCCTGATGCAAATCAATCAATCTATAGATCAATGATTGGAAGTCTACTCTATGTTATAGCTTCACAACCAGATATTATGTAGGTAGTGGGCATTGTTGCAAGATTTCAAGCTGCACCCAAGGAAACTCATGTACAAGCAATTAAAAGGATATTAAAATATTTGAAAGGTACATTGGACTTTGGTTTATGGCATCCAAGAAGTAAAGACCTCACTTTAACAACATACAAAGATGCAGATTGGGTTGGTAGTGTAGATGATAAAAAGAGTACTAGTGGAGGAGCATTCTTCCTTGGTAAGAAACCGGTATCTTGGATGAGTAAGAAGTAGGCATCAGTATCACTATCCATAGCAAAAAAAAAATATATTGTAACAACTTGTTGCACACAAGTTCTATGGATGAAGCAAACATTGAAGGACATTAAGGTTGAATATGAGGATCCAATTTCTATATTTTGTGACAATACAAGTGCAATTAATATCTTGAAGAATCTAGTTATGTACTCTAGGACCAAACATATTCCCATCAAGTATCATTTATTACAGGAACGGGTAGTTGCTCAACAAGTCAAAATGGAATATGTTGCTACCCAAGAACAAATTGTAGATATTTCCACCAAGCCACTTCCAAAGGAGACTTTCGAGTCATTAAGGTAGAAGTTGGGGGTGGTATCACCTTCAGGTAGTCAGTAAATGGATGTTCTTCTTAGGGGGATTTCATTGATAAACTCTTTTCCCATTGATGTCAAAGGGGGAGAAGTATAGAGACAGGGAGCAACAAGACAAGGGGAGCAATGGGTTTGGAGTACCGTGCTTTTGAAGATTAACTATATGAGGTTGCCATCAATGACAAAGGGGGAGATTGTTGAATTTTTGTCATTGATGTCAAAAGGAAGGTGTTATTGTTGAAGCAGATTGCAGTCCTCCAAGGACAAAATATTAATAATTTCTTTTATTTATCTTGTGAGTTGACTTGTATTTTGTCGCCCATATTCAAAGTAATATTTGAATTAAATTATATTTAATTCATAGGGCTGACCCACATTGTGGCGCCCAAAAAGGAATTAAATAAAACATAATTTAAATTAATTCATTTGGGCTGACCCCTAAATGGTATGCCTATGGTTATTGTGAAAAGGTGCATATAAAAAATAAGAAAAGATATCTCATTTGGAAATGGTTGTGTCCTTTCATTGATTCGCCACTTTTGGTGAACATATAAAAATAAGATTGTGAGATGTGAGTGTGTGTGTGTGTAGAAAAAGATAAATCAGTTCAATTGGGGGCAGAAATCTTAAGTATAGCAATAAACATAAATATGCAGATTTAAAGAAGAGAATCATATCAGACTTTATTGCTCAATTTGGTACAGACTTCACAGCAGATCTGGAGCAGATTTAGAGAAGTTATAAAGGTGAGCTATATCAGTCTATTGAAGTGATCCATATTAGAATTTGAGTAGAGATATAAGGTGATCTTGGAGTAGTCATTTGGAGCAGACATCACATCTTTTTTGAGCAAACATAAATGCAGCTTTAGAGCAGTCATTGAAGAGTTTGGTATCTTCCAATTTTGAAGAGATCTGTGTGTCTTACTGAGTTGGTGCTCAGTTGCAAGGATTGGTGTCTCTAGTGGGTTGGTGCTTACAAATTGTATAAGAGGGGATTGGTGTCTCTTGTAGGTTGGTGCCTACAAAGATTGTAAGAAGTTTTATATATATTGCATTATTTTCTTGTGGTTTTCTCCCACAAGGGTTTCCACACAAATTCTTGTGCTATTGTGTTCATTCTTTTGATCTTGCATATTGGGTAATTGAAATTTAAATTGGATAGAAGTTTTAGATAATACTGATTCACCTCCCCTCTCAATATTAGTGTGTGATCAGCAGACACCATGCCCTGGTGTTGGTAAAGTGGACAATCAATAGCTAGTTGGTCGATGGTAAAACATTGTTTGCATATGAAGGGGAGACCCTTATAGTCAAGAAATTGAGTCCAAGGCCTATCCCCCACCATCAAAATCATGTCCCCATGGAGAGGTTTGGAGATATCAATGTCAATTAGAATATGAGCAAAAGTAGTGATCCAAGTAAGAAGTAGTCAACCCTCAATAAACGACCAATAGCATTGCCTATGGTCTCATAAAAGGAATCTTCCCAAAACTGGAGAGAAAGATTTGAAAGTAAAACCCACACAAGTTTGAAATTGATGGGTTTAGAAAGGGGGTTGAAGTAAGTAGTCCAAGGCTTGACCAAGAGAGTACTCTCCTCACATCCACAACCCATCATCAAGTACCAAATCCCTATCTTCTATAGACTCAAAAGACACAACAAAGAAAGCCCTAACACAAGGGAAGACCTCAATATTTCTCTTGATGATAGGCTTCCAAGAACCCAAGACCCATTTGTGTATATCAAGGGAATGCAAAAAATTGTTGAATTTGCAAACCAAGCCCCTATGCAGATAAAAATATTTATTTACAAGCATATTTTGTTGACAGATCACCACTGAGAAACATTTGACACAAGGGATGGTCATTATTTATCCCATAAAGGGAAAGTGACATCCCTAGCACTTGTTATGTTTACAACTTTACATAGGATTGTTGACAACTAGAACCTATAGTTGCAATCTTAGCATTACCAACAATATGGGTGCCTGAAGAAACACTTGAATTTGGAAGAGAGGTGAAACTAGCTCTAGAATCACCATTATCTGCAAAAATGACCTAAACATCCATGAGTAGAGCACCCGAACCAAAGGCACCTATGCACCCAACAATAGGGTTTGGAGAAGGGCAAACAAAACCAATAAAGGGAACCTACACCAATATAACAAACAAATGAGGCAACCTAAGGGCAACAACAGGGACAACCACCGAAACACCACTCAAAACATCCTAAATAGAGATTCCAAGAGGATTGCTAGTTGTGGAAGGCACCAAATGTCTTCAACAAGCATAGTTGCAATTGATAAAAAGGATGGGGCAATTGAAACATAAGGTAGGCGTGCATTTTTTAAAAACAATAAGACAAGGTAATAGATGGGAGAGCCATGACTACAAGTAATATGATAGAAGACTAGTTGTTGAGTTCAATTTTTTTTAATTTTCTTTGAAATGTGATTGATGAACATGAACAAAGGGCCATTTCTAAATCCACAATTACACCTTTTAACTACTTATGTTGACATGAACATCCCATGTCATGCAATTTATTCATTATGTCAAAACCCCATGTCATTGTTCCACAATTTATCACTAACCTTTTCCTTTTGCCACATGATTTAGGGTGTTTTAACACTTCTACTTAGTGTGGTCATGATTGAGTGCCCATTGTCAATTTGCCCACCTTCTATCAAATGAAAAACAAAAATAAAACCTTCACCTAGTAATGAACCCACGATCATGTGATTTGAGTTTTTATATCAATCATTTCTTGAATCACACATTTGAATTGTAATAACCCATTCTTCATGATGCTTATAGCATGAATTAGCAATTATCACCACTTAACTCACCTTTTGATCACTCATTATCATTGCCTATACCATGTGACCATTCTCATTGAGTGGATTATCTATGTCATTGAATATAGTTAAAATCTTCATTGCTGTTGTGACCTTTTCACACATCGCCCCATTCAAGATGGGGACCCCTAATTTTTGCTCCATTCTGGTCTTTTTGGCTTTGGTCTTTGTCTCTCTCTCTCTCTCTCTATTTCTTTTCTGATATCTGCCTTTCGAGGATTGTGCCCATCATTGAGTTTAAACATGAACTTTTGGCCAAGTTTGAAAATTAGGGTTTGTGCTTTCCTGGTCAATCTAGGGTCAAGCGAAGTGAATGAATTGAAATCTGAGGCTAACATTACTATCGGTGTACTTCTAGTAGGTTTCCCTTGAAATTTCATCAGATTCTGAGTACTTACTATTTTTAGTAAGTGTGCAATTCTGGACAATCCTTCAGCATTCTTGAAGTTTTAATAGTCACACTGCATCCAGAACACACCAAGCTGCTCACTGGAAAATTTTGAGCTGAAACAGACAATTTGCTATTTTTAGCAGTCCAGCTTCCAGAGCAAATTTCAGGGGTTAGATGCAGAGTTTTTCAACTCATGTCTGGAGATTCCTTTTGGGTTTTCAGAGACCTTTGCAATGGTGTGACATGCAAAGCAAGATAACGACTTTCAAAATTCAGTCTTCCGAGGCTATTTTTAGGGTTTGCATGTTAGGGTTTTCTTTGCATGTCGGCATATTCTTTATGGGTTTTCCAAGAGCTTCGCAGTGATGTGACATGCAAACGGAGATAATCACTTATTTAGGAACTTACTATTTTTAGTAGATGCATCCCGACAGCCGCCTCTCAGCACTCCAAAATCACGAGCTGATCGCAATGCAGCAGAAACGAGAACAAACGGAGATCATTTGATATGCATGCAGAACAAATTAGGGTTTCCAATTTCGAGGCCTGAAAAGAGGGGTAAAAAGTCAGAATTTTCGAAAACTGGTCTAAACCACCGCGATCAGCATCCTTCAAGCTATCTGTTGGTAAAATTTGAAGACAAACAAAGAACTTACTATTTATAGTAAGTCATTTTGGAAACAGGCTAAAAATAGCAAATCAGTTGCATGCACCGATGTCAGCAGGCAAGTCACGTGGTGAGGAGCACATCATTCAAATTTCAAATCAAACGGAGCTGTGGAAGTCTCAAAATCAAGCAACTGCTATAAATAGTAAGCCACCTCCAGAAACATGCTATAAATAGCAGGTCAGCGCAAGGCATCAGCAGGTATAGGTCAAGCAAGTGATGAAGACCCTATGGCGCGAATTTCAGATCAAACGGAGTTGCAGAGGATGGAAAATCAGACACTTACTATTTTTAGCAGGCTGGTACAGAGGAATTAGGGTTTCCTAAATTCAAGGGAAAAACACGACAATCGTTCAAATGCAGCATCTAGCCACGGTCCCCACACTTCAGGCATTCGACACGCAAAATTTGAAGGCATTCTGAGCAATTGCTATTTTTAGTAAGTTGCTAAAATAGCAGGTACAGACAGATATCAGGCATTAGTAGCGCAAACACATCCTGAGGTTCAGAACAAAGCAAAATCCAACCTTTTGGAGCTTGAAATTAGCTTGAAATTCAAAATTTGGGGAACTTTCTAAAAATAGAAAATTAGGGCAAGCTAGGGTTAGCATGAACGAGTCACGCTAAATTTGACAAATGGCATAAAATTCACTGAAATTGATAAATTTTCAAGTCCAGCCAGTGAAAAACACCTTTAAAAGCTGAAGGTTGGTGGAAATTCTCTAAGCACTTGAAATTTGAAGTTCACAGGCCAAATGCGCCCAAGATAGACTAAGAGTGGCATTGAATATTTTAACCTTCATGAAGTGTGATATGCGCCCAAGGAGAGGAAGAGGTGATTGAAGGCAGGGAAACTAGAAGTAGACATGTGAAAATGCGCCTTGATCTTAAGGAGCTGGTGGTAAAATATTCTAAGTGCTGCAAATTGAAACCTCACACCTCCAAATGCCCCCCTCATGGAAATATCAACTGGAGAAATCTTCTAAGGCATTGAAATTAAAAGCTTAAGCTATGAAATGCGCCCTTGAAGTGAGAGGAGGTTAGAAATTTGCTAAGTGTGGTAAACTTGAAGCTCTAGGCCTCAAATGCGCCTTAGGTGAACAGTAGACCCTAAAATCTCTAAGTCATGAAAATTTGAGGCTCTATGGGTAAAATGCGCCCTTGGCTTGGAGGAGGCCATGAAGAAATGTTGTAAATTGAAAACACAAGCTATAATATGCGCCTAAGGAGAGGGAGAAGTGGTTGAAATTATTCTAAGTCTTTCAAACTTGAAGCTGGACCCCCTAAATGCGCCTTCACTTAGAGATGGATGAGAAAGTTGGTCAAACTTGAAGCAAGCTCCTTCAGATGCGCCTTACCTTGCATGGATACATGGAAATTTTTCTAAGTACTTCAAACTAGAAGTTCTACCTCTTAAATGCGCCCTTGCAGTTGAAGATTACTAAAAAAATATTCTAAGTCTTCAAGATTTGAAGCTTGACACTCAAAATGTGCCCAAGTGCCAAGGGGTACCTTGAAAACTTCTAAGGCAAGTTAAAATGAAAGTTCAAGGGGTGAAATGCGCCCAACTTGGAGGATAAAATTTTATCAAGTGTTCAAAATTTAAAGCCCCCTCCTATATGCGCCTGAACTTGCCTGTGAAAGCTTTGAAAATGCTAAGTGCTGAAACTAGAAGTAGCCCCTTCCATGTGCGCCTAGGATGAAGATGCCATGGAGAAAATATTCTAAGTAGTTGAAATCTGAAGCTCCACCTTCCATTTGCGTTCCAACTTCAAGAAAGAGATGGAAAATTCTCTAAGTGGTTTAAAATGAAAGTTCAAGGGATAAAATACACCCCACCTTGCCAAGGTAGTATGCTAGCTAAAAGTGTTCTAAAGTGTTGAAAATTGGAAGTGGAAGGGCTTATTTGTGCCCAGGCTGGAGGATGAAATCAGAAATGTTTCTAAGGCATTGGAACTAGAAGTTCATGTTGTCAGGGGCGCCTTAGCCCAAGGAGGGATGTTGAAGGGAAAGTTAAAATTTTCTAAGTGTTTAAATTGAAACCTTAGGGGTCCAAATGCGCCTTGCTTTGCATGGGGAACTTAGAGAAATATTTTAAGTATGGGTAATTGGAAGCTCCACCCTCCACATGCGCCTAAGTCATGGAGGTGAAGTTTGAAATTTTTCTAAGTGTCAAAACTTGAAGTAAGCCATGTGAAATGCGCCCAAACTTGAAAGAGGACTTAAAATTTTCTAAGGCGTAAAAATTTCACCTCTAGAGGGAAGTACGCCCAAGCTTGCTGAGGGATGAAGAAATTTGCTAAGGCATAGGTAAATTGACAGGAAAGAGTCAAAATGTGCCAGCTTCGTGAGATTGAAGAAAATTGTCAAGGCAGAGCAAAGAAAGTTTGCCCGGATGAAGAAATGAAGATAAATTTCATAAGGAATTATTTTTCTAAGGTTCAAAATTCAAAAAATTAAATGAACCCATTCGTTGTATACCCATGAATTCTACACGTTCTGAAGAAAATTTTCTTCTGGGTATTGAAGATCTTCGATGAGAAGTTGATTTTAAAGTCTTCTGCACTTCGCCAAGGCCTTCAGGATGAAGAATTTAACCGGCACTTGAATTGTGAATTTTCCTAAGGGAAAATTTAAAAATTTTCCAAGGCAAGGGATAAAATGTGTTAAAAATGCCTTGGCGAGATGAATTTGAAAATGATCGCCTAGATGATTTTTGACCAAGTTCCTGATGAAAGCATTTTTCTCGAGTCTGAGTTGGATGAAATGTCAGCCGGAAAAGTGAGGAAGATGCAGTTGAAGCTAACACTTTTAAAAGATAATACGCCCTTGAGGAAGATGAAATTTGGCTAAGGCATGAAGAATTTGAACACAAAGTTGGCTAGTGAAGACGATGAATGCTTGGAAGTTAGAGCATGAAAATCAGGTAAGTAAGTTAAGATTATATTATGAAGTGTTCTAATACTCTTCTCCTTGCTTGTTTTGCAGGAGGAACGTCGAGACCAAGCGGTGATGACTTAAGTGATGAAGAAAATAATCCAAGATGACATTTCAACCTCGAAGGAAGAAAAGTTGCAAGAAAATGGCTAAGTGTTGAGACTTAGTATAACTCAAGTGACAAAGAAGAAGTTGAAGAACGACGTCAAGAAGAAGATCGAGAAAAGTGTGAACGCGTCTACAAACGGGAATCTTCTAGAAGATGGTGGCCATTAATTGCTCATTTATTGCCCCATTCTCCATTGTGGCGGTTTTTAGGGCGAATCTTGTTTAGGGCTGAGGTGGCACAATTTGGGCCATCCAACCGATTGTAATCTGAGCCGTCCGTGGGACTTGGCCAGCTATATAAAGGGGGGTCCCCTCATGTGTACACTAGTAGTTAATCAGTTGGATATCAGAGCAGAGTAGAGAGTAGACATTTTTGGAGTTAGAATAGTTTAGTTTCATTGCATTGTTTGAAAGAGAAGGGGAATTCTCCCTTTGAGAATTTTTGTAAGAAATTGTCACGAAAGCTAATCATAATAAAAGAATTTCATTGATGGTGAACTCCACTTTTGTCATGAATAGTTTGTGAGGTTTCTTCTTCCTTCAATTTCAAGTAGGATTTAACTTTCATGCAAGTAGTTTACTTTGGATTTGTGGTGTTTGATCGAAGTGGCTTCTCTTTATCCATACCACTAGCAACTTACTGATGGTAAGTCTGCCTTGCGTGGTCAACTGGAAAATACCTCAAACTTAACTTCGATTGTGGTTCTTATGCTTGTATGCATCTTTATGATGGTATATGTATGTCGAACTATAATCTGAATACCTTTCGTTACTCCTTTGAAGATTGCACCTATTTCGCTGAAGCTGTCCGATGCGAGGCTAAGTGAAATTTGGTTGAAGTCTGCTGAAGTTGAGCTCCACATATCTTGCATTTAGAATAGAACGTAAACTTCTTAGGCCCTACACTCATTTTAAATTCAGTTCATTTCTGGTTAGAATTAGGAAACTTGTGCTCACTTGCCAAATCATTCGAATTACATGAAAGCCCTTAGTTCGCTGTCTGCTGTTAACTGTCGAACAATTGTGTAAGTCCCCTTGAAATACCAACAATATCACATCAAGCCAACTGAGACTATTCGCACTGAAGGAACCTTGGAGTTAAATGTATGATCTATCTCGCAATCTTAGCATGCAGGAAACTTTGTTCAAGAGAGGATAGGGTAGCCGTTGGCAACTTTATTCTGTGTTGGTGTAGTTGCAAAAACCACGTCAACAATTGCTTGTGCATAAATTTTTACCACTCGCACAATCATGACCACAAAACAACATAGTGAATTTGGTTTTAACATATTGAAGATTGCATAATGATGATTGGGAAGAACATGATGCAAATGGAAAACTTCACAAGGGTTTGACAAGAAATAGATTAAACTTGTCCACAAGTCATCAATGTATGAATGGGACTCAAATATGAGATTAGGACTCAAGATGTGCCCAAACAAGAAGCCCAATTTTTATACAAATAGAAGGAAATACAAGTGGGAAATTAAGTGTTATAATTACAAACCTCTTGAATGTTATTGTCCAAATTTGATGTATTTAAGAATTCAATTACCCTAAATTGTTTAATTGTAAAAACATAAAATTATTGTCAATTTCATTTGTGGAGTCCAAGACTTGCAATTAAAATTAAACAAAAATGTAATTCACTTACATAATGGTAAAAAAGAATAGTAATCCATATATAGATTTCTTACTTTCATGGGCTAACGTCAATGCCACACACTCTAGTAGCACAAACAAGTTAGTCCCCTTCTACAATCTACATATTCATAGGTTCAATAAGGAAATTATAACAAAAAAATTCTTAGAATTGACAATTTCATCACTTATATCTTCTACAGAAAAACTTACAACTAAGCCAATAGTATTCATTCCAAATATTTCACCAAATCATCAGTGTTTTCACCTTCCCAATATCCAATTCTTATAGATCAATAAAAGCTCTCTTTTCTAATCCTAAAATGACTTCCATTCAAAATTCCTTTCTATCTTTTCTCCTTTATAGAATAAACTAATTCAAGAGATGACCATAAGGCAATAGCCGTAACATTGTTTGCATAACTACTAATACCCCACATCCAAGCAAACAAACCTTGTTCAAGATGGCTTCAAGATTCACTTTAGCTACACAAGATGCATGCACCATTATATATTCATTGAATGTGGAGAGTCCAAAGAAATGGAGGATGAGTTTTCAATAACAAAGAAAAAATGTTTCTTATCATTGTTCCAAATTGTAACTCATAAATGAAAGTACCCATTAAACATTTGATACCAATGTACAATAATATCCTTACATTAACTAAGTTGGAAATGAAAATCCATATGCAATTTTTTGTTGTAGTAAACAATCTTTGGTTGATTGAGATGCAAACAACTTAACTAAAGAAATTTCTAACAAACATTAGTTAAAAGACTTACATGAGAAAATAGTGGTTAACCTTTTTTATTGATTGAAGTTAGTTTAGTTATGGGAAACCTCTTTTTGGCCTCCTAAAAAGTTGAACACAATATTTTTTATTAAAAAATTGAATATAATATCTAAAATGCCCAAACTTCAACTAAGGTCCAGGGAAAATGAAAATCCATATGCAATATTTAAATAAGCTGGAAATGAAAATCATATACAAAATTCAGTTGTAGCAAACAATCATTGGTTAATTGAGATGCAAATAGCTTAATCAAAAGAAACATCTAACGAGCATCAATTCAAAGACTTACATGAGAAAATATATATTTTTATTGATTGAAGTTAGTTTGGTTATCGGAGACCTCTTTTTGGTACCCAAAAAAAAAGGTGCCAAACTTCAACTGCTTACATTAATAAATTGTGGTAGTCCACTTAAAAAAGGTCCAGCGAAAATGACACAAAGGAGTGCCAAAGACCACTCGTTTTACATTAAGATTTGCATTATTGTTATGTTGAAATGATCAATACAAAAAACAAATGGTTGTTAATTAGGGCAGCCTGTTTAGCACTTACATTAGACTGTTCTCTATATTTTGTTCATTACTAGATTTATGTTCAGGGGCATCCCTCTGCCTTCTAAACTTTCAAATCCCTTTCATTTATTATTTTTTCCTTCTACATTTAAAACCTTTATCAGACTGAATACCAAGAAGAAGAAGAAAAATGAATTGTAGGCATGCAATTGCTATAAAAAACAAAAGCAAGACAGTCATGTCCACCTTCATAATAGAAAGTTCCTCTGCCCACATTTTATTTCACACTCAAACAGTGTGCATGCAAACAGTATGAAAAATTATTCTTTATAGACTTATTTTCTGTTTCCTATTAAATTAGTTGGTTTTCTAGTAGGCATACATGGTGGGTCTAGTGGTTGAATAGGATTGGAGATGCAGATACCATTTATGAAGACGAGGAGGAGGGGACCCAAGAATTCTCATTGTCATAGAAAATATATTAAGAAATTCAGGTAGGTTGGATGATTCTGTTCAAGCAGACAACTCCTAGAATATGTTTGAGAATGGAGAGTGCAGTTCTAGTGTTGCTCCTGCAATGTGTATCCAGATGAATTTCTTTGTTTTTAAAGCATTAACATCAAATGAGATCACATAGGCTAAACCACAAGCTTAGAGAGCTTAGTGCATAACCACAGAGGAGGGAAAGGGATTTATAATATGTTATTCTTATTTTCAAACTACAGAAATAACCTGCTTTATACGCATCTCACAACACAAATCTCCTCGTTGACTTTTTCTTGTTACTTCAATTGTGTTTTGGTTTTTCCCACTAGTGAACATTGATATCTTTAACTAAATCACTTTAACAGACAACAATGGGAAGCGGCAATGTAGTGATTGGTTTCTGTTTGCAGATGGTTCGACTGAATTGCTAATGAAACATACTCCTGTTTTTGCTGTGTGATGAGGGAAGAAACGACAATTGTTATTTCATGATCCAGGTTAGTGAAAAAAAATACTAAATGTTGATGCCACGGGATTACAGATCCCTTAAGATTCTTTGTTCAGCAAGTTCAATGAGGTCCACCAGGGTGCATTTGGCGTGCAATTTATAAGACCAATTTTCTCAGCCTTCAACAATGGTCCATATGAAGGTGCAAATTAAATCTAATAGAAATTAAGCAACCATATGATTGGTATTGGGGAATTTTTAATGCTAGGTAAACTGCTCATTGTCTACCTTACCCCTAATGACAAAAGTCCTTGCAATACTTCCACTTTAGAATTGGTCTCTATATCCAAAAATTTCTAGTTGATGTATTGTATATCTTAAATCTCTACAATCAATGCTATCAAAGTGAACCTGGCCTCCTTATAGTCTTGAAAATCTATATCAGTTATGAATGTATTTGAAATGGTGTGTACTTGTATGTAGTTCCCTTCACTGTCCATGAATGGATACTTCAATCAGAAGCTAAAGGAAGCCAATGGAATATACTTGAAATCTTGTGCAGGTGGAGCAGAGACTTTTGAGCTCATATAGCCCATTGCTACAGTTTATGCTACCCATGGAATTATTCGCCACTACTGGAATTAGGAGTGCTTCAGGGTTTTTTAAAATGGTAGACTAATCAAAGGAAATATTTGCAAATGAAGTTGTCAATATTTAAAAGATACAGTACTGAAAAACTAGAACCCCTCTGATGTTGCGAGGAAATTCATCCCATAGACTAGGAGCTAAGGATAGTCAGCACATGTATTGAAGCAATAACCTGCACTGAAATTGCAAAATGAGCCCCTGTATTAATTCTATTGGCACCCATGGAGCTCATATTTGGAGGTGGTCACAGAGAATCTCATTGACAGTCTAATAATTGTTTCTTTAGAGTCTTTTATGTAGATATTAGAGCTGGTCAGAAGGAAGAGTATTCATGAGAAATTCATATGCAAAGCACATGTCTGTCTATTGACAGATGAGTATTTTTGTTGTTATGAAGCTGTTAGGTAAATTGAGTCCTTTGGACCCAAGGGGCACACAAAAAACCATACTTCATCTTAGCTTTTTTGAAATGAAAGGAAATCATTTTTTATCAATATCCAATGGGTACCTATAGCTATGAGAAATGTATTGCAAATAAAATTTGAATAAAGCTTGATAGTTATTTAATGGCTTAAGCTGATTTATATCTGAACTCATTTTCCCAAAATTTTAATGCATCCTAAACAATGACTGGTTTCTATTTGATAGGTGGAATTTGAATGTTAAAACATGACAAAAGACAAAATCTGTGAGATCTAGATGGTGGAAGTGTGGTTAAGCCACATTGTTCCCTTCTATGAATGAATTTTTAAATACATAGAATAAACTAGATAATGATCATTGGATGTAATGTCCCCTTCTTGCACCTGATCAGTTTGGGAGTTCCATTAGTCTATTTTAGGGTTCCTGTAGGCTAAGTGGAGTTGGTTAGGGGGCACAAAGCCTGTGTTGGGCTTTGTGATGGTTTATAGTGCTTTCTGGTAGGGGTTACTATTTATAGCAGTGGCCTTTTTTAGCACTTACTATTTGTAGTAAGTTTCAATGTATTTCAGATTGTGCCAATTTGGTGTTTGGGCACTATTTTTAACAGTTGCTATTTATAGAAGTGTTATTTTTAGCAATTGGTCTCAACCTCTATTTCTCCAACAATGTAATATTTGTTTTTTGGGCATTGGTGAGTTCTAAGGGTAATCAAATTAATATTTATATTTCTGTCACTTAAGTTATGTTATAAAGTCACTTTATAACTTAAGTGAGGGCCATGTGTTCAATAAAAGGACCCCTTGTTCCACGCCTAGGAAAAGGTGAATAAAGTTGTTTTTAAAAGCCAAATTATTAGTCTCCAAAAGTGGGCGACTAGTTTAAGGGAGGCATAAGGAATTTAAAATAAAATATGAAAAGCTCGTGAAGCCCATGGGGTTTCTTGGACGGAAAAGTGATTTCAAACTTGTGTTGCCCTAATTTCCTTCCCTCTTCTATATAATCATTGTAATGTCCCCTTTTCAGTAATGATCTCTTTGTGAACTGATAGCCTATTTCTGGAAATCTGTAGGCTACTCAGATGTGCTAAATTTAGGGTTTCCACTTTCAATAAGTCCTGCTTCCAGCTCAGTTCGGTCTCTGCAAGTTTTGTTGAGGATTTACTATTTATAGCAGTTGGCTATTTTTAGTAAGTCAATTTGTGGCAGTGGCATCGGCATCAGTTCAGCTCAAGTCATCTTATCCTTCTTCAGTTTCAGTTCGGTTTGGTTATCTTCATGGATTAAGTTTTATACTTAGTCATTTTTATGTTTCTCAGTTGTACCCCCACGCCTAGGAATGATCACCTCATGTTGTTTTTAAAAGGGGGTCATTAAGGGGTCAATGGTGCATTTAATGAATTATTAAATGCTTTATTATTGCAAAAGTGAATTGGATGCCTGAAGGGGAAGTTGAATGATCTTTTAATATTTCAAAAAGTAAAGAGCAAAAAGGTGGCGCCCCTTTTGGGAAGTTGAAGTGATTCAACTTCTTGGAATTTGAAGAGTCTTTTGTTGCTTCATTTGCCAACTGAAGCCTATATATTGATGTTTTATGATGAGCTGATCATGCATATTTTGAAGAGCAAAGTTACGCTGCTGGAATGAATCCAGAACTTGGCTAAGGGGAAGCTTAGCAAATCATTCTTTCTTCGGGCCTGCAACTATGGCTTCCTAGGAAGATTTCTGAAGACCATGCTTCATTCAGGAGTGTGGATAGTGCTCAATGGTGATTTTATTTACAAGCAGATTGCTGATTTATAATTTGTTTGTACTGCTGTTGTAATTGGCTGAAGCTAATTTCTGTTCATAGCTTCATCTTCGATTTTTATTTCATTCTGGGTATTCGCTCATGCTGTGCAACTGTGAAGGGCGACCCTTTGTGCAAATTCTGGGAATTTAATATTGAGTTGCTGATTTTTAAAGTCAAATCGACCCCCTCAAGAGGGCCGTACCTTTTGGAGCTTGCCTTGGAATTCGTGCCACTTGTTTCTCTCTGTTTTTGGCTCGATTTCTTCTTGGAACTTGGATGCCTAGTCTCTAGCTGTTGATTGGCTGTGGTTTGGAGACTTTCCGAGTTGATTCGAGAAAGATACGTACATTCTGTGAGTTTCCATGTTACTGGTCTGATTTTCTGTTAACACTGTTTCTGATCAGACTTATTAAATATTGGTATTTTGCTGGTTGTGCTTCAATTTCATATCATTTAATCATTGTAAATGTTATAGGAAGTGATACTCTAACTATTGGTTGATTTAGGAAGCATATCTTTGAGTTTTGCAGCTTATTTTCATTATTGTAAAGCTGATTAGCAGTACTAACAGCTCTTTCTTATTTGCTGCAATTTTATATCTGTTTTACACTCCCACGATTGAGTGGTTGAGTTTTAGAATAAACATTTATCTTGTTTGTAATTTCCCCCCACATTATAAGTGGTTGTGTGGACAGTATTCCCCCCACGTTAATAAGTGGAAGAGTGGATTTAAAGGTTGGCTTGCCGCCTAGCAATTGTTATAAATTCACCCACTGAATAAGTGGAGTATTCCCACCGCTTGTGGATGCCTACATCAGCAGATGAATTGTACTTTCAGCTTTGTTTATGCCTAACGATCCTCTAACCATATGCTATCACCTCGCCCACATTGGGATCTTGGTGAACATTCTTGGTTAGAGTTATCTTCTCTGCTGGTTTACATTTTGGAGCTAACGCTAATCAGTGTTTGGTTGCTGATTTGAATGTTAATTTTGGAAAAAAATTAAGGGGGAATATTTCAGTGGTATTAGAGCCTGTTATCCTGCCATCCTGTGTGTTCAGTGCTTCAGTAACAGATGAGTGATAGAGAATTCAAGTGCTACACGAGAGGTAACAGAGTTCAATTTCAGTTTCCCGAGATTGAAACTTTTTCAGAGGGTTTGAATCATCAAGAGTTATCAGTTGAGAACATGGCAGACAAGGGTAAGGGACTGGCCCATGAAGCAAATGACAGTGACTCTAGAGCAGAAAAGAAGTTTGATGCAATGATGGAAATGATGGCCCGGTTATTTGCAAAAATTGACCAGCAAGTAAGCCCGGCCCAACCCAAGCAAGGATCAGATTCAAGTGGTTCCAATTTAGATCCTAGAGGAAGAACAGTGGGGCAATATGTTGCCAATTCAAGAGAATCAGCCCCAAGACCTTTACTTCCTACTTTTACTCCTAAAGAGGAAGCATCTGCCGATCCTGAAGTCCCTATGGCGGATGAAGTTAGACAAAGTTATATGGAGTATGCATCTTTTCCCTATGAAATTAGAGAGAATCTAACTTTTGATCAGTATATGAATCAGAAGAGAGGAAGAGGTGGAAAGAAGGATTTTCGAGCTCCTATGGGTCCTAAGATGGATTATCAACAAGCACTTGCAAAAGTCACTTTGGCTCATTATGATGGAAGTGACAAGTGCATAGCTTGATCATGGGTCCAAAAATTGGACAACTACCTATCACTCAGGCCTATGCCAGAAGAAGACGCCATCAAATTTGCAACATTGCATTTGGATGGAACTGCTCACGAGTGGTGGTATCATGGTTTGGTCACTCTTGGCCATAACCAAATTTATACATATGAAGAATTCACCAACAAGTTGATCGAAAGGTTTGACACCAAGGATCCAGAAATCAAGTTTCGTGAGCTTGCTCAGCTGAAGCAACATGGTTCACTGGATTCTTACATTACAGAATTTCAAAGACTTTCCGTGATGGTGCCCAACATCACCGAAAGAAGGCTTGTTGTTTTGTTTTCAGAAGGTCTTATGGAGCCTTTGAAAGGGTGGGTTAAGGCTTTTGATCCGCCAAACCTGGAGGAAGCAATAAGGAAAGCAAGAAGCATGGAATTGGCTGCTCCAAGACCTAGGTTTCCTTCAAAACCTCATGATCATAAAAAAGAAAAGAAACAATTTCCTCTTCCATCCAAAAAATTTCCTCCCAAGATGGATGAAGAGCTGCGTGAGAAGCTAAGGAAAGATGGGGTTTGCTATACATGCCACGAACCATGGTCAAAAGGACATAGATGTTATGGTAGAGGGTATTCACATCACATGGAGGCCTATTCTGATTATGAATCAGAATCTGATTTTTCAGAACAGCAATATTATCATGAGTCTAGTGATGATGAAAGAGCCCCTGTTGAACTTGAAAGAGGGCAAGGAAGTGGTGATACTTTTGCCCAACTTACAAGCTTTCAAAAGAATGAGTCTTTTAGAGTTCGTGGTATGCTTGGTGGGCAGAGAATGGTTGCTCTTATTGATACGGGAGCAACGCATAATTTTATTGATGAAGGATTAGTTGCAAGAAGAGGGCTTAAGACGGAAGAATTTGAAGGATTCAAAGTCATGGTGGCGGATGGATTTACAATTTCTTGCAACCGAAAGATCTCTAATTTGTCTATGCAACTTGGAACCTATGATATTAAAGATGATTTTTATGTCGTAGGTATTGGAGAAACTGATGTTGTGCTTGGAATCCAGTGGCTGCGATCTCTTGGTGAGATCACTTTGAACTTGCAAACTATGGAGTTAAAGTTCCAAGCAGATGGAAAAATGGTGGTGTCGAGAGGATTGTCTAATGGGGGTCCTCGGATTGTGTCCTTCAAAAGAATGGAGAAATTAATTCGGCATGATCAAATTGAATGGGCAGCTGAATGTTTGATTTTACCATCCAATCCAGTGGAAGACAAAAGGCACTACCATCCTGATGTTCAGTCTTTGATTTCAAAGAGGAGTAAAGTGTTTGGCAGTATACCTCTAGGAAGACCTCCCGAAAGAGGAACTGAACATATTATTGAGCTTGAAGATGGGGCAAAACCGGTTATTACTACTCCCTACCGGTACACCAAGAAGCAGAAGGATGAAATTGAAAATGCCATCAAGGAACTCTTGGAGATGGGTCATATCCGTCCAAGCAAGAGTCCTTTTGCTTCAGCTGTAGTGCTTGTGAAAAAGAAAGATGGTACCATGCGCATGTGTGTTGATTACCATGCGTTAAATAAGAAAACTATCAAGAATAGATACCCTATTCCTAGGATTGATGAGCTTCTTGATGAGCTCCATGGTGCAATGTATTTTTCAAAGATTGATCTCAGATCGGGGTATCATCAAATCAGAATGAGAGAGTCAGACATCGAGAAAACTGCTTTTTGATGTCATTTTGGGCATTATGAATTCTTAGTCATGCCATTTGGTTTGCCTAATGCTCCCACAACCTTCCAATCTTGCATAAACAAAATCTTCCAGCAGCAGTTGAGGAGGTTTGTTTTAATCTTCTTCGATGATATTCTAATCTACAACAAGTCTTGGGAGGAACTGTTGATGTGTTTTTCGTGACCGCACCAACGCAGAATAAAGTTGCCAACGGCTTCCCTATTCTCTCTTGATCAAAGTATTCCGCACGCTAAGATTGCGAGAAAGTTCATGCATTCAACTCCAAGGTTCCTTTAATGCGAATAGGCTCAGTTTGGCTCGATGTGATTTGCTGGTATTTCAAGGGGACTTACAGAATTGTTCGGCGGTTGACAGCAGACAGCTGACTAAGGGTTTTCATGTAATTCGAATGATTTGGCAGGTGAGCACGGGATTCCTAATACTAATCGGAAATGTGCGGAAAGTAAAAGGGGGTTTAGGGCCTAAGAAACTAACATTCTATTCTAAATGCAGGATATGTGGAGCTTCGTTTCAATAGACTTCAACCGGATTTCACCTAGCCTCCGTCGGACAGCCTCAGCAAAATCGGTGCAATCTTCAAGGGAAATAGCGAAAGATGTTCAAGTTATGACTTAACATGCATACACCATCACAACGACGCATATAAGCATATAAATCACAACCGAAGTTAAACACAAAATAATGTCCAGTTGACCACACAAGGCGAACTTATCATCAACAAGCCGCTAGTGGTATGGAGTAAAGCGAAGCTATCTCAATGAAACACCACACATCAAAGTAAGCTACTTGCATGAATTTAAACTACTTGGATACGAAAGGAAGAAGAAACCTTGCTAGCATTTCATGACAAGACGAATTTCATCATCAATGAAAAGATCTATTATCATAAAATGTGTTACACAACAATCTCTTCAAAAGTTTTCAAAGGGAAAACTTTCTCTCTTCTCCAAATTATGCAAAAATGCTCTACAATGCTACACTATCTAATTCTAATGCTAATACTCCCTCAATGTCTACTGTCTACTATCTAATGAATTACAAATGAGGGGGACTCCCCCTTTATATAGCTAGCCAAGTCACAAAAGACGGCTAGGGTTACAATCAATAGAGTGGCCAGAATCGTGCCACCTCAGCCCTAAATAATATTGCCCTAAAAACCACCACAGAGGAGGGTGGGGTAATAAATGCGCCATAATGTCCACCATCATCCTTCTAGAAGATTCCATTTGTAGACGTGTTCACACTGTTCTCGATTCTTCTTTCTTGGCGTTGTCCTTTGATTTCTTCCACTTGAGGGTCTTCATCTTCGTCACTTTGAGTTATACTAAGTCCCAACACTTAGTCATTTTCTTGCAACTTTTTCTCCTTCGAGATTGAAACTCATCTTCCTCGTGCTTCCACTTCAAGTCATCACACTAAGTCATCATCGTTTGGCCTCGACGTTCCTCCTGCAAAACAAGCAAGGAGAAGGGGATCAGATCACTTCATAATATAAATTCAACTTACTCACCTGATTCTAGCACTTTGATCTTCAAGGGCTCATCGTTTTCACTAGCCAACTTTTGCCTTCTTCATGATTCCTCATGCCTTAGCCAAATTTTGATCCATCTTCTTCAAAGGCGTATCATCCCTTTGATAGTATCAACTTCAACTGCATCTTCAAGAAATTCATTTCACCTGCTGGAGCTCTAACAACCTTGACTTTATCCACCTCTGGCTCAAGGAAACTATCTTCACGAAGGATTTTCACCTTGAAAACACATTTTATTCACATTTGCCTTAGAAAATTTTCACATCTCCCTTAGGAAATTCATCAACCTGGTGCCCCATCAAAAATCTTCACCTCAGAATCCTCGGCAAGCTGTGGAAGACCTTAAAATCCACTCCTCATCGATAAACTTCGATACCCAGAAGAAAATTTCCTCCAGAACACGTCAAATCTATGGGTACCCAACGAACGGGTTCATTTAATTTTCTGGAATTTTGAACCTTAGAAAATATTCTTTCATCAAATTTATTCTCGTTCTTTGATCCCCTCTGAGAATTTTGCTCTGACTTGGAAAATTTTTATTAACCTCGTGAAGCTGGCAGTCACTGCCTTCACCTGTGGCAACTCATCACCTTTGAAAGATTTTCTAACACTTCACCACCTTTCCAGACTTAGGCATTTTTCTCCAAGAGAGAAAATATTTTGCCTTAGAAAATTTGAATCACTTTGAAAATTTTGCCTTAAAAAAATTTTATATCCAACTCAATCACCTTTGAAAATTTTTTTTCTAGAGGCGCCTGGCACATTTTACCCCTCACTCACCATTTTACATTTTTCTCCATACTTGCAAGGCAATATTATTTGAAATTCCAACGCCCTTTGAAAATTCTCAACACTTTTCAACTTTAGGCGCCTAGCATTTAACATTTTATTTCCACCACCCTACTTATTTGCTACGCCTCACCTCATATTCATTTAACATGGCGCATAGCACTTGAAGAGGTGATTTAAAAAAATCACGCCTTACCACATATCCCTTCACCACGCCCTAGAAAATATTCTTAACACACTTGTTACCTTACTTACCACTCTTATTTACCTTTTACACTTCAATGTGGGCGCATTTGAGCATGTCAAGAGGATGAAACTTTCTCCAACGCCTTATGTGACTTTTCAACTTCCATTTTTGTCCTCACTTGAGCTAGCTTGGGCGCATTTCTATGTGGATGAAGGATAACAATGTTTGACTTTGTTGACTCTTTCCTACCTTGAGCGCATTTTTGATGTGGAGGAGGACAAAACATTTCAAACGCCTTGGAGTGACCCTTCATCTCCCACGTTTTGTCTTCACATGCCCTCTTTTGGGCGCATTTTGCCTATAGTGGAGGATGGAAACATTTGACTTGTTTGACCAGCTTCTAACTTAGGCGCATTGGCTACTTGATGGAGGATAAAAACGCCTTTGACTCCTCTTGTGAATCTTTGACCACCTTTTAGCTCGGCACATTTCAGCATGGCAAGAGGATGGGCGCATTTTCTATGTGAAGGAGGATGAAAACGTTTTGACTACTTTGACCTCTCTCTGCTTTGGGCGCATTTTGTACCCCCTGCTGGATGAAAAAAATGTTGACCCTTTTGACTTTGCTTGCCAACTCCTCCCTGTTGAACTTGGGCGCATTTTACTAGTGGAGGAGGATATTTTTTTTATACTTAGAAATTTTTGTATGCCACCACCTTGCACGTGGGTGCATTTTGACATGAGAGCAGGACGAGCTTGTGCCTTAGAAATTTTTTCTTGATGTCTCTCTGAGCTGGGCGCATTTTACTAGGTGAGGAGGATATCCAGACTTAGAAATTTTTTTAACCTTCCTGAGTTCTCCTGGGCGCATTTTGCCATAGCAACTGGATGAAACTTCAGACTTAGACAAATTTCTTCGTTTTTCGCCAGCTTCTCATACCCTACTATTTATAGTAAACCTTCTCATTTTTGCACTTCTGAAGATTGGATCAACTTGAAATTTTGAACGTAGTATCCTCATAGCTCTATTGTCCTGTCGACACTGCCATTTTTAGCTGACCTGCTATTTTTAGCATGTTTCTGAAGGTGGCTTACTATATATAGTAAGCTCATGTTTCTGATAGCTCCCAAGCTCCGATCGAGTTGAAATTTGAATGAGGCGCTCCTCACCACGTGACCTTACTGCCTACACTGACGCATGCAATTGATTTACTATTTTTAGCATGTTTCCAATTTGACTTACTATAAATAGTAAGTGCTCCGCTCCGTTTGACCTGAAATTTCACCAGCCATATTCAAGAACTGACGCAGCGGGTTTACATCGGCTTTTGAAGATTTTGACTTTTGATGCCTATTTTAGGCTTCGGGTTGAAACCCTAATTTGCAATCGCATGATCAAAAGATCTCCGCTTTGTCTTCGCTTCGCGGGCATTTCGGCGATCACTGCAAATCAACGGGTGGGAGGCTACCGGGCCGGACACACCGCTAAAAATAGCAAGTTCTCATCGAAAGGAGAATCCTCGTTTGCATGTCACACCATCGCTGGTCTCTTGAAAACCCATCGTGAACAATTCGACATGCAAAAGAAACCTCGACATGCAAACCCTAAAATAGCCTCCCTCAAGGTTGAATTCTCCGAAAAGTAGTCATCTCGACTTGCATGTTACATCGTCGCGAAGGTCTCGAAAAACCCAGAAGGAATATCCAGACATGCAAAGAAAATCTCTACATCTGGACCCTGAAATTCGTGCCGGAAGCCAGACTGCTAAAAATAGTAAGTTGTCCGTTTTCGCTCAAATTTGGTATGCAAGCAGTCTGATATACTCTGAATGCTGTGTGACTGTCGGAACCTCAAAAGTTCTGACAAATTGCCCTGAATTGTAGACTTACTAAAAATAGTAAGTACCTCAGAATCTGATGAAACTTGGCTGAAAACCTGCTGGAAACATGCTGACAACAACATTAAGTTCAATTTTCAATTTACTCACTTTATCTGACCTTGAATTGACCAGGAAAATGGAAACCCTAATTTTCAGACTTGGTCAGTTTTGCGTTTAAACTCAAAGACGGGCACAACCCCCGAAAGGCAGACAGTAGAAAAGAGAGACAACGACAAAACAAACGAAAAGCAAAGCCAAAATTAGGGGGTCCCCATTTGCAATGGGGCGATGTGTGAAAAACGTCACAACATTAGCCCCAACCCGAATAAATGTTCCTGAACATTTCAAAGACAAAGTCCATTCCATACTCAGAACCTTTGGACAATTCTTTCAAGACCTATCAACTGACTAGGGGATATACTTAAAAGGGAAGAGGAATCCTAAATTGGATCAAGGCACCTCATCTTTTGATTACAAGTGTGTGCATATGCGTTCATTCCGGCTCAAAAGACCGTTGAAGCTCCTAGAATCTATCGTGGCAAGTTATATAAGTATCTTACTTGAAAAGCATCCTGGACATTGCCTCGCTGCTAGTCAGGCGTCCATAGCCCCGACGAGGTTGTCGCTACAATTCTCACGAATATTGCTCCACTGCCGGCCGGGCGTCCATAGCCCCGGTGGAGTTACTCACACATTCCCAAAACCAATATTTCATAATATTTTCTTTTCTTCTCTCAGATATTTTCTTTTAGCATATTTTTCTTTTTTTTCTTGATTCTCCGTCAATTCCTTGATTGGCTGGCAGGCAATGAAGCCTCCAATGGGTTTGAGAATTGTAGTGGCGCTGAAGCAAGATGTAAGATTTTCACCTGCCAAGACCTCTCCTAAGAAACCTCAATGATTTAGAGCAATTAATCATGTGTGTAAAATATAGCAATCGCTAGACTTGGTGTCAAGACACAATAGATGATTCCCTTCCGAGTCAAGTACAGATCCTAACCAAATGATAAGCCTTGAAAGCATAACCTCAGATTTGAAAACACTTCCTGGATGACTATCTAAGAAATGGACCAACATTATGTGGGGGCCCTGGCGAACACAACACAACACCCCTTCACAAATGGGATCCCCATTTATTGAAAGCAACAACTAAACTATGAAAGCAAGACAACTAATCTAAACAAAAACAAAAATTTTAAGCGAACAACAATCAAAAGACCTAAGTACATACAACTCCTAGCATGATTTCTTAGGATGTGCAGTAACAACAAAGTAGTAGTCATAGTACGAAGTTTTGCAAACTTGTCTTTAAACTCAGAAAAATATTCTCTCAAAGGACAAATCTGAAATTCAGGCAAAACTTCAGGAAAGATTAGCAATTGAGGCAACTCATCCGGACCATGATCAATCCATAAACAAGTTTTCTTTCCTAAATCTCCATAATCAAAATGATATTCTTGGTAGCCAACAGTAGGGAAAGATACAACCTGGTGGTCTTCATTCGCTGGCATGCATTCTTGCCTATCATCCACTGCTTCATCAGGAGGCCGAAGTTGATGGTGAACCATACCACTTGCATCCAAAACGTGTGGATGATCCAAACTGGGAGGAGTGGGGCGGGAAATCAGTTCGAAAGAGCACTTGGAAACTTGGATTACTTCATGCGTTGGCTCCTTTTGAATACCTAACAATGGCTCAAGCCCCAACCCGAATTGCTCTTCACTTTCCATCTCTCTACCAAGCAGTATTTCATTTGTTTCAATTTCATCAAGCAACTCTTCCATGACTGTGAATAACGGACCAAGTGTTGATGCAAAACGCATTTCATATTTTGCCTCCATCTTGGTAGCCCATTGATCTTTGAATACATCATCTTGACTTAAGCCGCTTATCATTTCTTCCATCTTGTTCACGCATAGCTGAACCCTTTCATCAAGAAGCATCCTTTCTTGAAGTGTATTGGAATCACTTCCCTCTTCGCCACGTTCTCCTCCATCTCTACTTCGAGCTAAGTCCACTTCTGGCACTTGATGGTCTTCAATAGCTTGCAATCTTGTGCATTCACTCTCTTCCATGTGCTGACAGCTGCCTTGGGTGGTTTCTCTCCCTTGGATATATTCCATTGCTTCTTTGATCCTTGCTCCAATAGCCTCTTGTTCTAACATGATGTAGGAACAATCTTCATCTGCTCTCTCCCTAAACTCGATCACATCATCCTGTTGTAACTTATTTTCTGTGTTGTTAGATGATGTTGAGGTATATTCTTCATTTGGTGCTAAAAATGTTTGTATGGCATATTCAATCCATCTTTTGTCTTTGAATAATCCATATGGTAGCGCTGGTAATCCGAGGCGACTTCTGGTGAAGTTGATGGCTAGTTCACATGTTGTACAAGTGAACTCTGGATGAGGCGCATTGTGAATTCGACACCAACGAGGGAGCAAAACACCTCTCAAGGGATCATTGCCAAGTTCCATCTGACCTTGGATCCTAAGTATGAATCTTGCGAAAGCTTCATTCACCACTTCTGGACGGCTATAATCATCAGGTTCTACATCCAATACTCCTGGCTTGGGAACATCCCAGAAGAAAATCTTTTCTTGGAGAACAAGCTCTATCCTTGAGAGGAATGTCAAGCAACTGATTTCTTCGTGCTGGGAAGTCTCATGAATTCGACACTTTCCTGGTAAAGCAAACTTAGACAAATTCTCGGGCCATAGCTGTGCATTCAATCTGTCATGAATTTGAGCAATGTCTGTAGGACTGTCTTGAAAGCAAGATATATGCCCATCCATCGAGAAATTTCTTTTTTGATTTTCCATTTTTTGATTTTTTTGTATTTTTTTAACTTTTCACTTTTTTTGGATTTTTTGACATAAGGGAGATCTAACATATCTCTGATTTGCAACTTCAAAGCTCATACTGCTTCCTTCCAACCTCTGGAACAATTCGAAGCCAGCCCTCCTTCTAGCGCCAATTCTGTTGATGTGTTTTTCGTGACCGCACCAACGCAGAATAAAGTCGCCAACGGCTACCCTATTCTCTCTTGATCAAAGTATTCCGCACGCTAAGATTGCAAGAAAGTTCGTGCGTTCAACTCCAAGGTTCTTTTAATGCGAATAGGCTCAGTTTGGCTCGATGTGATTTGCTGGTATTTCAAGGGGACTTACGGAATTGTTCGGCAGCGGAGAAAGGAATTCAAATGCTCGAAAGATTTGTCTATGGAGTTCGGTTTTCCTATTCTAACCGAAAAGTACTGAATGAAATGGTGTAAAGGTTAAGAAGGCTAAATCTATTCTAAGGTGTGGGACATGGCGATCAATCTTCACAAGCTTCAACCAAACTTCGCTTTGCCTCGCATCGGACAGCTTCCACGGAGTCGGTGCAATCTTCAAGGGAAATGACTAAAGATGTTCAAACCACCACTTGACATGAAGATACCATCACAACGATGCATACCATTATTCAAACTGTGATTGAAGTTAAGTACATGATATTCCAGTTGACCACACAAGGCGCATTCACCATCAGTAAACACACTAGTGGTATGGATAGACGAAGTTGCTTAGAACAAACACCACATTCCACAGTTAACATCTACTACATGCATGAAATGAAACTTATTCTACTTTATGCTACTTGAAGTAGAAGGGATGAAGAAACCTCGCTAGCTATCCACAACAAAGATGAATTTCACCATCAATGAAAGATCTTTTATTATGAAAGTTTTACGCGACAATTTCTTACAAAAGTTTTCAAAGGAAAACTTTCCTTCTCCTCCAACTACACTATCAATCTACTTCTAAGTTATTTCTCTATTCTAACTTCTATTCTAATTCTACTGTCTCATGCTAAGCTCTACTGAAGGTACAAATGAGGGGGACTCCCCCTTTATATAGCTGGCCAAGTCCAACGGACGGCTCAGATTACAATTGGCTGGATGGCCCAGATCGTGCCACCTCAGCCCTAAACATGATTTGCCCTAAAAACCGCCACAAAGGAGAGTGGGGTAATAAATGCGTCATTAATGGCCACCACCTTCCAGAAGATTCCCGTTTGTAGACGCGTTCACACTGTTATTGATCTTCTCGCTCAGCCAATTATGTTGATCGCTTGGAGGAGGGTAAAAGAGCTTTTAAGATTGCCACCTCAGATAATAGAATTTGATAGAATCTGGAGTTCAACTACTCTTGATCTTCCTCTTGACGTTGTTCTTCAACCTTGCTCGAGCCTCCACTCCATGCTCCATCTTGAGTTTTGAAAACGCTTCAACACTTAGCCATTTTCTTGCAGCTTTTTTTTTTTCTTCACGATTTATCATCTTGAACTACTTGCTTCAAATCATCACCGCCTGGTCTCGACGTTCCTCCTGCAAAACAAGCAAGGAGAAGAGCATTAGAACACTTCATAATATAAATTCGACTTACTTACCAAGATTTTCACACTCTAGCTTCCAAGCGTTCATCGTTTTCACTAGCCAGCTTCACGTTCAAACCCTTCATGCCTTAGCCAATTTTCACCATCCTTTGGACAATATCAACTTCAACTGCATCCTCAAGAAATTCATTTCACCCGCTGGAGCTCCGACAACTTCAAGAAGACTATCTTCATGAAGGATTTAAGCAAATTCACCTAGGCAGTTCCCTTCAAATTCATTGTCTGGAGAATTTCACCTTGAAAACCCGTTTTCTTCACATTTGCCTTAGAAAATTTTCAAACTTCCCTTAGGAAATTCATCAACCTGGCGCCCATCAAAAATATTCACCCTAAAGGCCTCAACAAAGTGCAGAAGACTTCAAAATCCATTCCTGATCGACAATCATCAATACCCAGAAAAAAATTTCCTTCAGAACGCGCTAGACCCATGGGTACCCAACGAACGGGTTCATTTAATTTTCTAAATTTTGAACCTTAGAAAATAATTTTTTTAGCAAATTTAATCTATTTCTTCATATCCAGGCACATTTCCTTGCTCTGGCTTGAAATTTCTCGTTGACCTTGTGCAATTGGCATCCTTCGACTTATCCCTGCCGACTTACCCATGCCTTAGCAAATTTCTTCACCCCTTAGCAAGCTTGGGCGCATTTCATACCTTGCACTTTCATTTTTGACACTTAGAAAATTCCTTTATCAATTTTCAACCTCTTGGGCGCATTTGGGCTTGTGAGCTTCAACTTTTAACGCCTTAGGAAAATTCATTCTTTCTCTGGCCATCTCCATCTTGGGTGCATTTGGACCCATGGACTTCCATTTTCAACACTTGAAGATTTATACACATTCCTATCCTTAAAGCTCAAGGGCGCAAATGAAGGGTGGTACTTCCAATTTTTCATACTTAAATACTTTCATCTGTTATTCTCTCTCTAAGGGCGCAAATGAGGTCTTCTCCATCAAGTGTTGGAACTTGGCGTTTTTCAAGGCCCCACCAGGCGCGTATAGGAGGTTTGACTTTTAGATTTAAAAGACTTGGAATATATTTTCACCCTTTTCCTAGCCAGGCGCAAATCATACCCTGAGCTTCCAATTTTGACACATAGACAATTTTTGAAGTCCCTCAATACTCAGAGGCGCATTTTACTAGTGGTGCTTCCAATTTGTGGCTTGGGCGCATTTTAATGGGTCAACATCTAATTTTAACACCTTAGAACATTTCTTGGTCCTCTCCTCCAGCCTGGGCGCAAATGGAGGGGTCTCCGCTTAGTTTCTTGCCTTAGTGAAAATTTTATCTTCAATCTTCTTGGGCGCATTTAGACTACCAAGCATCCACTTTATGTCTTAGGCGCGTTTCACATGGTATTAGGCGCATTTCAAACTTTTAACTATGGTGGGCGCAAATCACTAGTCAAGCATTTACTTCAACCAAGGCGCATTTGATAGGTTATGGTTTCAATTTCAATTTAGGCGCGTTTGACCCATCTAGCTTCCAGTTTCACCCAAGGGCGCATATTGCTTAGCAAGTTTTCACTTTAATGACTTAGGCGCATTTTGTATATGCAACTTCCAATTTATGCCACTCAAGCAAAATCCTTAAATTTTCACTCAGGGGCGCATTTCAGGTGTCTTAACTTTCTCTTTAACACACAGGGGCGCATTTAACCATGCCCACTTCCATTTTGTGCTTAGGCGCATTTGGGACCTTTGACTTTCATTTTAGCCGCAAATCTCCTTCCAAGGTTTCAATCTTTTGACTTAGGCGCATTTTGTCTACCAAGCATCAATCTTTAACATTGGGCGCATATAGCTAGTGGAGCTTCGAGTTTTAACTTAGTTGTTTTCCAGACCCCTTTCCCAGGCGCAAATTTCACAAGGTGCTTTCAGCTTTGAGAGGGGCGCAAATAGACCCATAAGCTTCCACTTTAACACCCCAGGCGCAAATGGGTGGTGGAGGTTTCAATTTTGGCCTAGGCGCAAATCACCCTGGCTACGTTCAGTTTTTATTTGCCTTAGAAACTTTTTCATGTTATAACATCTCAATGACCTGGGGCGCAAATTACCCATCAAGCTTTCATTTTGGCACATGGGCGCATATGGATGGTCAACATCCAATTTTGACTAGGGGGGCGCATTTGAGATAGTCAACCTCCATTTGTGACTAGGCGCATTTGGCCTTGTCTACGCTCAGTTTCCGACACTTAGAAAATTTTCATCATTTTTCTCCCTCCATGACCTTGGGCACATTTGGCAGGGTCTCCATCCAATTTTCCAGACTTAGCCGTTTTCCGCCTCCGTTCAGCCTTCAAAGTGAGCTTTAATGCCGGACTTGAAATTTTATCCATTTTAGCACAATTTTACGCCTGTTACCAGATTTGAGTTGATTTTCTGTGGTCAACCCTAACTCGCCCTGACTTTCTATTTTTAGAAAGTTCCTGAAATTTCGCGCCGTTGACTGGATTCTGACTCCTGATGCCTGATTTTCACTTTGCTTTGAATTTCGACTAACCTTTTCTGTCAGCGCCTGATGTCCGTTTGTACCTGCTATTTTTAGCAACCTGCTAAAAATAGCAACTTCTCAGAAAGTCTTCAAATTTCATGTGCCAGATGCCCGAAACATGGTGATTGCCATCGGATGCTGATTCTTCGTGAATGTCAGGTTCCGCCCTTGATTTTAGGAAACCCTAATTAACCTGCTAAAAATAGCACTTATCAGATTCTTGATTCTCTGTAACTCTGTTTGCTTTGAAATTCGCGCCACAGACTTTTCATCACATGTTCGACCTGTATTTGCTGAGATTTGGTGCTGACCTGCCAATTATAGCCGCTGCCGAGGTGACTTACTATTTATAGTAAGTGTCTGTTTCTGAGACCTTCCTTGCTCCGTTTGCTTTGAAATTTGGACAGTGGGCCCATCGCTGGTGAACTTGCCTGTGTATGCCGATGCCGAGATCAACTTTCTATTTATAGCCCTCGTCCAAAACACCTTACTAAAAATAGCAGGTTCTCCGATTGTCTTCAAATTTTGCCAGCGGGCTCCCGAAAGGATGCCGATCATGAGGGGTACTTCAGTTTTGAACACTTTGACTTCTGACTCCTCATTTTTAGCGCTGAAGCTCGAAACCCTAATTTTGTGCATGTCGCTCAGATGAGCTCCGTTTGACGTCGTTTCAGTTGCATGATGATCGGCTTGCAGTTCTGAAGCGTCGAGCTGCTGCCCAAGTGATACCTGCTAAAAATAGAAAGCGGCCCGAAAAGTGATCAACCGGCTGTCGATCTTGCATGTGATCTTGCATGTCATACTGCCCGAAAAATCTTGAAAAACCCAGAAAAACCCAGAAAAATCTTCAACATGCACGCACTGGCTAAAAATAGTAAGTTTCCGAAAAGTGGTCAGCTCCATTCGCATGTTACATCGTTGCGAAGCTCTTGGAAAACCCAGAAAGAAAATGCCGACATGCGTTGAAAACTATCTGCATGCAAACCCTAATATCGGCCTCCGAAGGCCGAATGCTGAAATCATCATCATACTTTGCATGTCACATCACTGCGAAGGTCTCGAAAAACCCACAAGGAATCTCCGGACATGCGTTGAAAAACTCTGCGTTTAAGCCCTGAAAATTGCCTCCGAAGGCAGAACTGCTAAAAATAGCAAGTTGTCCGTTTTTGCTCAAAATTTGTCAAAAGTGAATCTGAAGTGCTCTGAGTGCAATGAAGTTGCCAAAATGTGAAAAATCTTACAAAAATCAACCCTAAACTGACACTTACTAAAAATAGAAAGATGGCAGAATTCAGTGAAAGTTCAGGGGTCGCTTGCTGAAAACATGGTAATAATTCTACTAGGCTCAAAAGCTGACAAACCAACTCAGATTGATCTCAATATGACCTAAAAACGTGAAACCCTAATTTCAGACTTGGTCGAATCCTTACGTTGAAGCTTGCTGACGGGAACGTCCCCAGAAAAGCAGAAAGCGGAACAGAAGCAGAACGAGAGAGAGAAAGACAAAAAGCAAAGCCAAAAGACCAGAACGGAGCAAAAATTTATGGGTCCCCATTTTAGATGGGGCGATGTGTGAAAAGGTCACAACATCTGGCGACTCCACGGGAAAGTGTTGAAAAACACTTTAAGAACTGGACCTTGATTAAATCTTCCTCAAACCATCATACAGAAATGACACTTACTCAAAAGGGGAGAAGAATCCGATATTGGATCAGAACACTTTCATCCAAGACCCTGTGAGTGTGTGCATTCGTTCCATCTCTAAACCATCTCGACTTCCGGAATCGGCCGTCGCAAGTTATATAAATATCTTAACTTCAAAAGCATCCTGGACATTGCCTCGCTGCCAGTCAGGCGTCCATAGCCCCGACGAGGTTGTCGCTACAATTCTCACGAATATTGCTCCACTGCCGGTCAGGCGTCCATAGCCCCGGTGGAG
The DNA here is from genome assembly GCA_007258455.2 of Sequoia sempervirens. Classification (NCBI taxonomy): domain Eukaryota; kingdom Viridiplantae; phylum Streptophyta; class Pinopsida; order Cupressales; family Cupressaceae; genus Sequoia; species Sequoia sempervirens. The sequence goes on along the minus strand of VDFB02000017.1, from coordinate 353,795,127 downwards.
TTACTCGTATGTTCCCAAAACCAATATTTCATAATACATCTTTCATTTTTCATTTTCTCATTTTTTGTTTTTTTGTATAATTCTTTTGAGCACATTTTCTTTTCTCCGTTTGATTTCACCGTCAATTCCTTGATTGGCTGGCAGGCAATGAAGCCTCCAATGGGTTTGAGAATTGTAGTGGCGCTGAAGCAAGACGTAAAGTTTTCACCTGCTAAGGCCTTTCCCAAGAAACCAAAATGACCTAGAGTGGAGATAGGTAAAGTATTTAGGATCTTCAGACTCATGTGTTGAGACACAATAACGGGTTAACCTCCCAAGACGAGTTTAATCCAAACCGGATGATGACAAGAGGAAAACAACCTTAGTCCTTTTTCGAAATTTTGCATATCCCAGCGGAAAGAAATCATATTGTGAAAGTTAAAACCATCATCGCCTCCTCCGCAACGGGAAACCCTAAAATTCTTGCCCATTCCAAACCAAAACCACTTGAGCGGACAACTCAAGGGAAACAACGCCAAACCAAAAACCCAGAGGGCAACAAACCAAAACCAAAACAAAGGAAAACCGAAAAGCAACGGAAAGCAAACCTAACCTAATATGTTACAAAGAAGGCTCTCAGAGAGAACCTAAGGCTGGAAATAATGTTTGAGGAATTGTCCATTGACGGGCAACGGGACATCCTCCCCTGTCAAGGTACGCAATCTGAATGCATTATCTCCGAGGATTTCAGAAATTTGATATGGCCCCAACCACAACTTGTCAAACTTGTCATGATCTCCTTTCTTTTCGTGGGCTTTGTCCCAGTATAAAACCAAGTCAGAAATCCTAAACGACTTGATCTTTGCTTGCTTATCAAACCACCTTTTTACTACTGCCTGGTGTTTTGCCAGATTCTCAAGAGCCTCATCTCTTTTCTCTTCCAAATGCATCAACTGAGATAATCTCGTCTGAACTTGATCCTCTCCTTCGAGATATTCTTGAATAAACTGGAGAGTGGGTATCCTTAGTTGCACTGGAAAGACAGGGTCTTGTCCATAGACCAAATGGTAGGGAGACGTTCCCAAGGAACTCTTCGTTCTGATCCTGTCTGCCCATAGGGCAAACCTCAACTGCGTGTGCCAATCTTTTGGGTTCTTGTCCAACAATTTCTTAATAGCATTCAGTAAATTCTTATTTGTGGACTCTGCTAGTCCGTTCCCCTGCGGGTAGTAGTTAGAAGAAAATTTCAGTGTTATTCCATACTCAAATGCCCAATTTGAAAACTTTAGTGAAGAGAAGGCTGAGCCATTGTCGCTGACTAGGGCGTGAGGGCATCCAAATCTTGTAATGATGTTCTCCTCGAGGAACCTGATGACCACATCTGCTGTGCACTGCCTCAGAGCCTGAGCCTCTGTCCACTTAGTGCAATAATCTGTAGCTGTCAGAATATACCTGTGTTGTCCTGATGACGGCGGATTAATCATGCCAATAAAATCCAATCCCCATTTTGCAAAGGGTCTGACCTCAATCACTGGCTGCAATGGCATGGCAGGATGTCTTCCTCTATTCGCCGCTGTCTGACAGACGTGACAAGCTTTCACATGTTCGTATGTGTCTTTGAAGAGCGTGGGCCAATAGTAACCAGCCCTCAGGATCTGATGAGCCGTGGCCAGACTACCCCCATGTCCAGTCCCAAACTTCTCATGGAAATGCTCCATCAACTGCTTTGCTTCTTGTTTGCCTACACATCTTAAATAAATTCCTTCATAATTTCTTCTGTAAAGCACTGATCCCTGTAGCATAAACTTCTGACTTTTCATCCTCAAGGCTCTTCGTTGGACTGGATTCAGGTGGCGAGGACACCTATGATTCAGCAAGTAATAAACGGTGTCGTCGTACCACTCCCCTGGAGATACCTCTTCCAAAACATATGTTTGTTGTACTAACTCTGGACCCACCATGGCAATTGTCTGTGCTAAAGCTTGTCCTCGGACTAACTTCATGGGCTGTATTTCTATGTCGTATTCCTGCAAAGTGGCGACCCACTTGCCTCTTCTTTCTCCTAACTCATTTTGCATCAACAATGTTTTCACGGTAGCATCAGGAACAATTGCGTGGACTTTGCTCCTCAAAAGGTAGTGTCTGAACTTCTTCACAGCCTTCACCAAAGCGTACGCTTGTTTTTCAACACTGGGGATATCTCAACTCAGCTTCTTTCAGTGGAGCACTCATAAAAGCAATTGGGTGCTCGTCCTTTTCCTCTGTTCTTTGTGTCAACACCGCTGCACAAGTATGCTCTGAAGCAAATGAATATAGATAAAAGGGTTTTGTATAATCTGGACTCACCAATACCGGAGCATCGACTATAGCTTGTTTAATCTCATCAAAAGCCTTCCTAGCTTGTGGGGTCCATTCAACCTTAGCATTCTTCTTTAGCATTTCATTCAGCGGCCTTACTATCTCCGCAAATCCGGTTATGAATTTTCTCACAAAATTAATTTTGCCGAAGAATGATCTTAATTCCTTTTGACTTCCGGGCAAGCCAATCCTGGAGATAGCCTCAATACGTTCAGGGTCAATTGAGATACCCTTCTCTGAGATGACATGACCCAACAATTTACCTTCTGTTACACCAAATAAACACTTCTTTGCATTCAAGGAGATACCAAATCTTCTGCATCTCTGAAAAATCTTCCTTAAATCTTCAACATGGTCTCCTCTTTTCTTTGAGAATACTGTCAAGTCATCCATGTAAATAATTATGCACTTCCCTACTAAATCTCGAAAAGCGATATCCATAGCTCTCTGGAAAGTGGCTCCTGCATTAATTAATCCAAAAGGCATCCTTCTGTATGCAAAGGTTCCCCATTTTGTGGTGAACGCTGTCTTCTTGTTCTACCATCACTTGGTTATATCCAGAATATCCATCCAGGAAGGACATCATCTGTGAGCCGTTTACTATCTGCAGCACCTCGTCTAATGAGGGCAAAGGATAATTGTCCTTTTCAGAAGCTTTATTTAAATTTCGGAAGTCTACGCATAATCTTATCTCTCCGTTCTTCTTTCTAACTGGAACAAGATTGGCGACCCACGTGGAGTGCCTTACTGGAAAGATGATCCTAGCCGATAGAAGCTTCTTGACCTCCTGATAAATCAACGGTTCTAGCAATGGATTTACTGGCCTCTGCCTTTGTCTGAATGGCCTGCTGCCTGGTTTTAATGGAATTGTGTGTGTAATCAATGATGTATCATATGTCTTTAAATCTTCATACCCCCAGGCTATTACCCCTGGAAATTCTTTCATCAGCTTCAAAATACCTTCTTTCTCTTTTGGTGTGCAAACTTTCCCAATGAAAACATTCTTTATTTGTTCTTCTGTCCCCAGATTAACAGCTTCACAATCATTGCCCTGGGTGCTCTGGTTTCTGCTCAATTTATCAGGATCAAATAGTCTTTCAAGTTCCACCATTCCCCTTGGAATGACATTGGTCTTCAAATTGAGGATCCCTTCGGTATCAAATTCAGCTTCTTCAGTTTCCTCCTCATCAATGATCTGTGCCTCGAACACACCTGAGCACGTGAGAAAATCTAAGATCTGTTTGTCATCATCAAACACCTGAAAATTCTTTATGTTGTCCGGGATGGCTGGTGTTGAAACTAATTCTACTGTAAACTTCTTCAGTCCTTGCATGGCCAAGGGCTCTAGGGAACTAGCAGCTTGCGCTAGTGAGTTTGCAACTGGATTCTTAGACCTATACACTTGCTTGATATTAAATGCATCAAAGCTTTCTATTAAGTCCCATACTCTATTTCGGTAACGGCCCAGCCTCTTGTCGTGGCAAGCATATTGCTTTCTAACTTGGCGGACCACAATATCAGAATCTCCAAAGGCATGTACAATCTTGGCTCCCTTCTGAATGGCAAGGAGCAATCCATGAATTAAGGACTCATATTCAGTAACATTATTGGTGCATGCAAACTGAAGTCTATAAGCACCCAAATATGCTTCTCCAGTTGGGCTAATAAGTTCGAACCCTGCTCCATTGCCTTTCTTGGACTTTGATCCATCGAACCTCAAGGTCCATACTTGATTTTCCATGATGGGGCTAGGGGACTGAGTATGTGAATCTTCCTTATTGCATACCTCTGAAACCTTTTCTTCTATTTTTGACTGAACTTTATCATCTTCTGCAATTTCTTCTATTAACACAGTGTTCCCTTTACTTGTCTTTTGATCTTCTTTCCGCATCGAAGCTTGCGAGACGAGCTTTTCAACTTGTTCAAGTGCCACTTTACACATGGCGCAGGTGATCTCGGAGTGGAATGCCTCATGTATTCTACACCAATTCGGAAGTAGCAAATTTCTGATGGAGGCCTCCTTACCCAATTCTGTCTCTTGTTTTACGCTATTCAAAACAAAATCTCTGAAATTTTCAAATGTTCCTCCACTTTCACTGTCACTTGCATCACTTTCGATCAGGACTTCAGTGGAAGCATTGGCATCTTCTAGGATCTTTACTTCGTTGAAACTTTGTAGCATCAAAATCTCTTGCTTGACTGGCCTATACGAGCCCAAATCTGTTTCTATAAACATTATTTCATTATCTTCACCGTACTCAGTGATCATCAGTTTAAGCCTTGGTGTACTTTCGACCTTGATTTGATTCGGGACTCCTTTCCACGGAAGCCACATATGGGAAAAATATGTTGCAATATACCCATTCAATTTCCTGGCCCAATCTCTGCTTAGTAACATGCCGTACCCATCTGGTATATCAACCACTGATATGTCTATGCAGCTTTGAATTCTAGGATCAGCTGATAACTGCATATGAATATTATTCAATTCACCGACCACTGGAACTTCTGTCTTGTCTAGCTGAGTGACCTTCTTAGTAGTCTGAAGTGGGACTATACCCAATCTTTGGCATACTTTCAGTGGCATCACATTGCTTGAGGCACCAGAATCAATCAAACAATTGTGCAATAATTTCCCGAAAATTCTAATTGACACCAAGAAAGGGGCTGGTTCATCTCTCCCCTGATAGAATACCACTGGTTTCTTCTTTTCCTCAATAGGAGCGTCTTTCTTTTCAACCCTCTTGTTTAAGGGAACTTGGCTTCCTTGGGTAACTTTCTGACTATGTGTTTGTTCTTGTTTGTGTTCTGCAGGTAGATTGAATCGGACTTTCTTCTTATCTTCATTCTTTGGTTTCTCCGGTTCGTTTGAAGATCCCTGTACCACTCCTACAAATCCCTGAGACTGATGTGGAGCCTCCCATGCGTTGAAAGGTGCATAAGGTACTTCCTCTACCATGTTTGTATTCTGTGCGGGACGGGATTGTGTGCTGATTGGAGGGTTCCTAGATGTACTAGGTGCTTCTTGAGATGAATTCCTCACAACGGGTGTTTCATATAAGCTTCCCAATATTGTGTCTCTAACTTCTGAAATCTTCATTAATTCATATAAAGGAAGACTTACCTTTATCTTCTTCACTTCATCCAGCACATAAGAACTTAACTTCTTCATATCATCCCTTGGAATATTATCCTTTTGTGGACGTTGCATTACTTGAATAGGCTGATGAACAGCTTGTTGTCCATTTCTATTTTGCATCATATTCTGTGGTCTATACTCTGGAGAATCCCTTGGTAGACTCGGATTATTGCTTGCATTGGGATTAGGCGGAGTCGCAAAATTATTTGGAGGGGTTGAAGATGTCAAAGGTTCTTTTTGATGGTAGCTCCTTTGATAAACTTTGGGTGTTGCTCCTCCGGAAGTCTGAAAAGCCTGTACCTCTCTTCTCCCTTCTACCAAAACACTGTTGTTAAGAGGTGGGAAAACGTAGCTACCTTGATCATGATGTTCTTCTGAATAACCATCTTGAGCTCCCGAATATGCTTGGGCTTCCGAATAAACTTGTGCTTCTTCAGCTTGATTATTTGGCGTCCCCACGGGACCATTTGCTGAAGCTAGCGGGAATCTGTGGTTAATGGATGGTGGCCAATAACTTTGGTACTCTGGATTAACTTCTTCTAGAATCAAAGCTTGGTCATATCTCTGGACTGGGACAATTTCATATCCTGTGGTCGGAGGATTTTCAGTACCCTCCGTACTCTTTACTTCTCTCTTAAAAATATCAGCAGCAACTTGGAATTCATGACATTGCAATTCTGAGTGCTGATTGGTGTTGTGTAATCTACACCATCCCGACATGGCGGCTTCGGCTAAGAAAACTCTATCCGCGGGACGGTTCTCAGGAGGTGGCGGATTATCCAACGGTGAAGGAACACCTCCATTATTGGGTCCTGTGTTCCAAGACCTCTTCTGATATCCTTGGTTGTTATTACGATACCCATAAGTGTTATCATGTCCATGTCCTTGATGGGCATCTTGATGATGTGGTGGATTGTTTTGATATCCTCGGTTGGCACCTGGATGTGCCTGATAGTTTCTCAGCATGGATTGCATTTGGTTGTTCTGATTTCTGAGGTAAGTAACCTCAGATGACAGCCGCTTCATTTGTTCTACTAGCTCTTTCATCTCATCTTTTTCTTCTTGAGTCCTCGTTTGTGGTACTGTATTCTGAAGATAAACAGGCTGTGTAGCTTGGGTCTGGGATAAAGGTACCCCAGGATGGAGAACTAACTGATTGGATGGCGGTTGCATTTGATAAGGCGGTTGCGGAATGGGATTCAATGCTGGAGCTTGCGGATTCCAAGTTGCACCAAGAGTTTGCATCTGATTATTTGTAGTTGTCAAGCCAGTGTACAAAGAAGGCCCCGTTATGTTCTGTCCCATGTTTTGACTCACTTCAACGGCTTTTGCATATGCTTGATTCATGTCCGCTGGAGTAGGATGAGCTTGCCTTACGAACATTGCGGTCAATGGGTCCAAAGCTGCATAGTAATTCTCCCTAGTATCAGTAATTATGTAAGGGGTTCGTAACCTTGTGAGAGCCTTCTGAAATCTGTTGTTAAAGGCATGAATGGGCTCTTTATCTTGTCTCCTTACTTCAGTGAATTGACGGAAAAGCTCTACTGGAGTGATGGGAATGCCAAATTTTCCAATGAAAGCTTCTTTCATTTGCTCCCATGTTCTTATGGATCCAACTGGCAAATGTATGAACCAGAAGTGTGCTTCCTCCCCCAGCGAGTACGGAAACAGTCTGCAAGCTACGTCTGCATATGCAATTTGTCTATTACGCAGATTATCTTCAAACATCTTAATATGATCTTCAGCAGAACGGTTTGGATCATTAGCTTGATACTTAGTGCAAAAGTGCTCTGGATTCTTTGGCATTTCATGGTAATCTGCAAACTCTAAAGGTGACGGATTAGTAACCAGCCATGTAGCACCGTTAGGAGCGGGTTGACCTGCTGGTTGAGCCATTGCTTGATTTGGCTGCCTCCTTTGATATACGATTATCGGGGTTGCTTGTGACTGTTGAAATGCGGTAGCCTGAACTGGTTGCTGGACGAACACTGGTGTAGAAACTTGAACAGTTTTTGGTTGAGCAAACCTTGAAACGCTTGGTGGAGTCTTGAACAAATTTGAAATTTCTATCTCACTTGTTTCTCCTTTACTTGAACAAACCTCTTCACGCACTTCTTTCTTCTTTCTTGCTCGACTAGGTAGTTCTAACTCCACAAATTCTTTAGACGAACTAGGTGCAGACCTCAAAATCCTTTTCAACTTGTCTGGAGAAAACGAGCTAATACGATCCAGGATGTGGCTGATTACTGACGAGGAGGAAGAGGAGCGAGTGGGTGCCTTTGGTCCAACAAATTTCTTTCAATTGCAACTTGAATCTCAATGGCCTTTTCTTCTTCTTCTCGCAACACAGCACAAGCTTGCATATACTGAGCGTAACTCTCCTTTGTCTTCCAAGCAAGATTGTTCAATCTTGAAAGAATATCTTCTTGGTCGTCGTTAAATCCCAAATTAGGCTGCAACACTGGAAATATCTCTCTATGCGGCAACACCATTTTGATTCATGATAACTTGTTCTCCTATGAATTGTTTTTTGATAAAATCCCTTCTTACTTGAATGTGGTTGTTAACTACAAGAATTCTCGAAGTGGCCCTCCTTCTAGCGCCAGTTTCCTGTTGATGTGTTTTTCGTGACCGCACCAACGCAGAATAAAGTTGCCAACGGCTTCCCTATTCTCTCTTGATCAAAGTATTCCGCACGCTAAGATTGCGAGAAAGTTCATGCATTCAACTCCAAGGTTCCTTTAATGCGAATAGGCTCAGTTTGGCTCGATGTGATTTGCTGGTATTTCAAGGGGACTTACAGAATTGTTCGGCGGTTGACAGCAGACAGCTGACTAAGGGTTTTCATGTAATTCGAATGATTTGGCAGGTGAGCACGGGATTCCTAATACTAATCGGAAATGTGCAGAAAGTAAAAGGGGGTTTAGGGCCTAAGAAACTAACATTCTATTCTAAATGCAGGATATGTGGATCTTCGTTTCAATAGACTTCAACCGGATTTCACCTAGCCTCCGTCGGACAGCCTTAGCAAAATCGGTGCAATCTTCAAGGGAAATAGCGAAAGATGTTCAAGTTATGACTTAACATGCATACACCATCACAACGACGCATATAAGCATATAAATCACAACCGAAGTTAAACACAAAATAATGTCCAGTTGACCACACAAGGCGAACTTATCATCAACAAGCCGCTAGTGGTATGGAGTAAAGCGAAGCTATCTCAATGAAACACCACACATCAAAGTAAGCTACTTGCATGAATTTAAACTACTTGGATACGAAAGGAAGAAGAAACCTTGCTAGCATTTCATGACAAGACGAATTTCATCATCAATGAAAAGATCTATTATCATAAAATGTGTTACACAACAATCTCTTCAAAAGTTTTCAAAGGGAAAACTTTCTCTCTTCTCCAAATTATGCAAAAATGCTCTACAATGCTACACTATCTAATTCTAATGCTAATACTCCCTCAATGTCTACTGTCTACTATCTAATGAATTACAAATGAGGGGGACTCCCCCTTTATATAGCTAGCCAAGTCACAAAAGACGGCTAGGGTTACAATCAATAGAGTGGCCAGAATTGTGCCACCTCAGCCCTAAATAATATTGCCCTAAAAACCACCACAGAGGAGGGTGGGGTAATAAATGCGCCATAATGTCCACCATCATCCTTCTAGAAGATTCCATTTGTAGACGTGTTCACACTGTTCTCGATTCTTCTTTCTTGGCGTTGTCCTTTGATTTCTTCCACTTGAGGGTCTTCATCTTCGTCACTTTGAGTTATACTAAGTCCCAACACTTAGTCATTTTCTTGCAACTTTTTCTCCTTCGAGATTGAAACTCATCTTCCTCGTGCTTCCACTTCAAGTCATCACACTAAGTCATCATCGTTTGGCCTCGACGTTCCTCCTGCAAAACAAGCAAGGAGAAGGGGATCAGATCATTTCATAATATAAATTCAACTTACTCGCCTGATTCTAGCACTTTGATCTTCAAGGGCTCATCGTTTTCACTAGCCAACTTTTGCCTTCTTCATGATTCCTCATGCCTTAGCCAAATTTTGATCCATCTTCTTCAAAGGCGTATCATCCCTTTGATAGTATCAACTTCAACTGCATCTTCAAGAAATTCATTTCACCTGCTGGAGCTCTAACAACCTTGACTTTATCCACCTCTGGCTCAAGGAAACTATCTTCACGAAGGATTTTCACCTTGAAAACACATTTTATTCACATTTGCCTTAGAAAATTTTCACATCTCCCTTAGGAAATTCATCAACCTGGTGCCCCATCAAAAATCTTCACCTCAGAATCCTCGGCAAGTTGTGGAAGACCTTAAAATCCACTCCTCATCGATAAACTTCGATACCCAGAAGAAAATTTCCTCCAGAACACGTCAAATCTATGGGTACCCAACGAACGGGTTCATTTAATTTTCTGGAATTTTGAACCTTAGAAAATATTCTTTCATCAAATTTATTCTCGTTCTTTGATCCCCTCTGAGAATTCTGCTCTGACTTGGAAAATTTTTATTAACCTCGTGAAGCTGGCAGTCACTGCCTTCACCTGTGGCAACTCATCACCTTTGAAAGATTTTCTAACACTTCACCACCTTTCCAGACTTAGGCATTTTTCTCCAAGAGAGAAAATATTTTGCCTTAGAAAATTTGAATCACTTTGAAAATTTTGCCTTAAAAAAATTTTATATCCAACTCAATCACCTTTGAAAAAAAATTTCTAGAGGCGCCTGGCACATTTTACCCCTCACTCACCATTTTGCATTTTTCTCCATACTTGCAAGGCAATATTATTTGAAATTCCAACGCCCTTGGAAAATTCTCAACACTTTTCAACTTTAGGCGCCTAGCATTTAACATTTTATTTCCACCACCCTACTTATTTGCTACGCCTCACCTCATATTCATTTAACATGGCGCATAGCACTTGAAGAGGTGATTTAAAAATCACGCCTTACCACATATCCCTTCACCACGCCCTAGAAAATATTCTTAACACACTTGTTACCTTACTTACCACTCTTATTTACCTTTTACACTTCAATGTGGGCGCATTTGAGCATGTCAAGAGGATGAAACTTTCTCCAACGCCTTATGTGACTTTTCAACTTCCATTTTTGTCCTCACTTGAGCTAGCTTGGGCGCATTTCTATGTGGATGAAGGATAACAATGTTTGACTTTGTTGACTCTTTCCTACCTTGAGCGCATTTTTGATGTGGAGGAGGACAAAACATTTCAAACGCCTTGGAGTGACCCTTCATCTCCCACGTTTTGTCTTCACATGCCCTCTTTTGGGCGCATTTTGCCTATAGTGGAGGATGGAAACATTTGACTTGTTTGACCAGCTTCTAACTTAGGCGCATTGGCTACTTGATGGAGGATAAAAACGCCTTTGACTCCTCCTGTGAATCTTTGACCACCTTTTAGCTCGGCACATTTCAGCATGGCAAGAGGATGGGCGCATTTTCTATGTGAAGGAGGATGAAAACGTTTTGACTACTTTGACCTCTCTCTGCTTTGGGCGCATTTTGTACCCCCTGCTGGATGAAAAAAATGTTGACCCTTTTGACTTTGCTTGCCAACTCCTCCCTGTTGAACTTGGGCGCATTTTACTAGTGGAGGAGGATATTTTTTTTATACTTAGAAATTTTTGTATGCCACCACCTTGCACGTGGGTGCATTTTGACATGAGAGCAGGACGAGCTTGTGCCTTAGAAATTTTTTCTTGATGTCTCTCTGAGCTGGGCGCATTTTACTAGGTGAGGAGGATATCCAGACTTAGAAATTTTTTTAACCTTCCTGAGTTCTCCTGGGCGCATTTTGCCATAGCAACTGGATGAAACTTCAGACTTAGACAAATTTCTTCGTTTTTCGCCAGCTTCTCATACCCTACTATTTATAGTAAACCTTCTCATTTTTGCACTTCTGAAGATTGGATCAACTTGAAATTTTGAACGTAGTATCCTCATAGCTCTATTGTCCTGTCGACACTGCCATTTTTAGCTGACCTGCTATTTTTAGCATGTTTCTGAAGGTGGCTTACTATATATAGTAAGCTCATGTTTCTGATAGCTCCCAAGCTCCGATCGAGTTGAAATTTGAATGAGGCGCTCCTCACCACGTGACCTTACTGCCTACACTGACGCATGCAATTGATTTACTATTTTTAGCATGTTTCAATTTGACTTACTATAAATAGTAAGTGCTCCGTTGACTGAAATTTCACCCGGCGAGATATTAACTGTCGCTGATGGTTTTACATCGGTTTTGAAGATTTTGACTTTTGATGCCTATTTTTAGGCTTCGAAGTTGGAAACCCTAATTTGCACTGCATGCGTATCAAAAGATCTCCGTTTGTCTTCGTTTCTGTGGCATTGCGATCAGCTCGTGAATCTGAACTGGTGGGAGGCGGCTGCCGGGACACACCTGCTAAAAATAGCAAGTTCCTTACTGAGTGAGAATCCTCGTTTGCATGTCACACCATCGCGAATCTCTTGAAAAACCCATCAGGAATCACCTGACATGCAAAAGAAACCTCGACATGCAAACCCTAAAAATAGCCTCGGAAGGCTGAATTCTGAAAGTAGTCATCTCGACTTGCATGTTACATCGTCGCGAAGGTCTCGAAAAACCCAGAAGGAATATCCAGACATGCAAAGAAAATCTCTACATCTGGACCCTGAAATTCGTGCCGGAAGCCAGACTGCTAAAAATAGTAAGTTGTCCGTTTTCGCTCAAATTTGGTATGCAAGCAGTCTGATATACTCTGAATGCTGTGTGACTGTCGGAACCTCAAAAGTTCTGACAAATTGCCCTGAATTGTAGACTTACTAAAAATAGTAAGTACCTCAGAATCTGATGAAACTTGGCTGAAAACCTGCTGGAAACATGCTGACAACAACATTAAGTTCAATTTTCAATTTACTCACTTTATCTGACCTTGAATTGACCAGGAAAATGGAAACCCTAATTTTCAGACTTGGTCAGTTTTGCGTTTAAACTCAAAGACGGGCACAACCCCCGAAAGGCAGACAGTAGAAAAGAGAGACAACGACAAAACAAACGAAAAGAAAAGCCAAAATTAGGGGGTCCCCATTTGCAATGGGGCGATGTGTGAAAAACGTCACAACAGGAACATCTTAAGCACTTAGATGAGGTGCTTAGTATTCTTGAATCAGAATGCCTCTTTGCCAAGGAATCAAAGTGTGAGTTTGGGCTAACAGAACTTCTCTACCTTGGCCACATAATTAGATCTAAAGGGGTCAGAGTTGATCCAGATAAAATTAGGGCAATTATGGACTGGCCTTCACCTAAGAATGTGACACATTTGAAAGGATTCTTAGGCCTTTGTGGATTCTATCGAAGGTTTGTCAAGGGTTATTCTCACATGGCTGCTCCTTTGACTAACCTCACTAAAAAGGGAGCTTTTGCATGGTCTCAAAATGCACAAGGTGTGTTCGACAAATTCAAACAGATCATGAGCTCATGTCCTGTGTTGGCCTTACCTGACTTCTCCAAGACTTTTGAATTGTAGTGTGATGCATCTGGAGAAGGGATTGGAGCTGTTCTCATGCAAGACAAGCATCCTATTGTCTTCGAGAGCAGAAAGTTAAGAGGAGCTGAAAGGATTTATTCAATTTATGACAAAGAAATGCTTGCAATCATGCATGCATTAGCCAAGTTCCGGCAATACTTGGTTGGGAGTAAATTTATTGTTAAGACTGATCATAACAGTCTTAAACATTTCATGCATCAAAAGGATTTAAATGAGAGGCAACAGAAATGGGTGAGTAAGCTACAAGCTTACGATTTTGACATTGAATATGTCAAAGGGAAAAATAATTTAGTTGCTGATGCATTGTCTAGAAAGCCTCATTTATGCTCCTTAAGTGAGATTTCTGCAGATTGGAAGGAGCAGATTTTAGCTGATTATGCTAAAAATTCATTTGCAACCAGCATTATTGAAGGCACTTTGCAGGATAAAAGGTACAAGTTGGTTGATGGGCTGATACAGTATAAAGGTAGAATCTTTTTGGCACCTGATTCTAAGATAAAAAAGAAGATTCTACAATCATTTCATGACATACCTCTTGCTAGTCACCAAGGGTATTTCAAAACTTACAAGCAGACCCGTGAAAGGTTTTCATGGAAAGGGCTCAAGAATGAAGTTTTGAATTATGTCAGAGAATGTCATACATGTCAAATTAATAAGAATGAGCACGTGTTTCCTGCTGGTTACTTGCAGCCCCTACCCATTCCAAATCAGAAATGGGAAAGTATTTCTATGGATTTCATAACTGGGTTGCCTAAGGTGCAAGGGAGGGATTGCATCTTTGTTGTGGTCGATCGATTGACCAAATTTGCTCATTTCATGGCTATTACCAACACTTTTACAGCAGCTCAGGTGGCTGATTTGTTCTTCCATGAGGTGTTTCGTCTACATGGGCTTCCAAAGAATATTGTAAGTGATATAGATAGTAAATTTTTGAGCACCTTTTGGCAAGAATTATTTAAAATGTGTGGTACAGTGCTTACTCCAAGCACTAGTTATCACCCCCAAACTGATGGTCAGACGGAGATTGTTAACAAATGGTTAGAGGGCTATCTTAGAAATTATGTGTCAGGACAGCAAAAAACATGGGTGAGATGGCTCCATTTGGGTGAATACTGTTATAATTCATCTTATCATATGTCAATCAGAATGTCTCCCTTCATGGCTTTGTATGGATATGAAGCTCCAAGCTTTGTTGATCTTGTTTTTGGTGATTGTAGAGCTCCACAGGCAAAGGACAAGTTGCAGCAAAGTCAGGACATTCTAAGGTCTTTGAAAGATAATCTCCAACATGCTCAGAATCAGCAAAAATTATATGCTGATCAGCAGCGTACTAAGCGCTTTTTTGAGGTTGGTGACTTGGTTTATCTAAGGCTCCAACCTTATAGACAATCTACTCTCAAGAAGAGTGGAGCTGAAAAACTTAAGCCACGTTTTTATGGGCCTTTCAAGGTCATCAGAAGAATTGGAGAAGTGGCTTATGAATTGGAATTACCCTCTTCTAGCAAGGTGCACAACGTGTTTCATGTTTCCAGACTCAGGAAGGCACTTGGTCATAAGGTTGTTGCATCTTTAGATTTGCCTCCATTAGATGATGAGGGACAGTTAATTTTGATTCCTGACACAATTATTGATTCTAGAGAATGCTCTTTGAGGAAGAGATCGATCAAAGAGTTTTTGGTTAAATGGAAGAATACCTTTGGAGGATGCTACTTGGGAAAGCGAGCAGATTTTACAACACCCTGATTTGGAATTGCTTGGGGACAAGCAATCTTGGGGAGGGCAGACTGTAATGTCCCCTTTTCGGTAATGATCTCTTTGTGAACTGATAGCCTATTTCCGGAAATCTGTAGGCTACTCAAATGTGCTAAATTTAGGGTTTCCACTTTCAGTAAGTCCTGCTTTCAGCTCAGTTCGGTTTCTACAAGTTTTTTTGAGGATTTACTATTTATAGCAGTTGGCTATTTTTAGTAAGTCAATTTGTGGCAGTGGCATCGGCATCAGTTCAGCTCAAGTCATCTTATCCTTCTTCAGTTTCAGTTTGGTTTGGTTATCTTCATGGATTAAGTTTTATACTTAGTCATTTTTATGTTTCTCAGTTGTACCCCCACGCCTAGGAATGATCACCTCATGTTGTTTTTAAAAGGGGGTCATTAAGGGGTCAATGGTGCATTTAATGAATTATTAAATGCTTATTATTGCAAAAGTGAATTGGACGCCTAAAGGGGAAGTTGAATGATTTTTTAATATTTCAAAAAGTAAAGAGCAAAAAGGTGGCGCCCCTTTTGGGAAGTTGAAGTGATTCAACTTCTTGGAATTTGAAGAGTCTTTTGTTGCTTCATTTGCCAATTGAAGCCTATTTATTGATGTTTTATGATGAGCTGATCATGCATATTTTGAAGAGCAAAGTTACGTTGCTGGAATGAATCCAGAACCTGGCTAAGGGGAAGCTTAGCAAATCATTCTTTCTTCGGGCCTACAACTATAGCTTCCTAGGAAGATTTCTGAAGACCATGCTTCATTCAGGAGTGTGGATAGTGCTCAATGGTGATTTTATTTACAAGAAGATTGTTGATTTATAATTTGTTTGTACTGCTGTTGTAATTGGCTGAAGCTAATTTCTGTTCATAGCTTCATCTTCGATTTTTATTTCATTCTGGGTATTCGCTCATGCTGTGCAACTGTGAAGGGCGACCCTTTGTGCAAATTCTAGGAATTTAATATTGAGTTGCTGATTTTTAAAGTCAAATCGACCCCCTCAAGAGGGCCATACCTTTTGGAGCTTGCCTTGGAATTCGTGCCACCTATTTCTCTCTGTTTTTGGCTTGATTTCTTCTTGGAACTTGGACGCCTAGTCTCTAGCTATTGATTGGCTATGGTTTGGAGACTTTCCGAGCTGATTCGGGAAAGATACGTACAATTCTGTGAGTTTCCTTGTTGCTGGTCTGATTTTCTGTTAACACTGTTTCTGATCAGACTTATTAAATATTGGTATTTTGTTGGTTGTGCTTCAATTTCATATCATTTAATCATTGTAAATGTTAGAGGAAGTGATACTCTAACTATTGGTTGATTTAGGAAGCATATCTTTGAGTTTTGCAGCTTATTTTCATTATTGTAAAGCTGATTAGTAGTACTAAC
>VDFB02000017.1:353746857-353778833 GCA_007258455.2 Sequoia sempervirens | reverse complement strand
GCATGATGAATGCTTATCACATCTATTTTTTCAATGCTCTTTTGTTAAGACTATCTGGCATCACTGGTGGAATCTTTGGAGCTTACCGTGTTGCCATGTCTCTTCTTTGGAGGATTTTTGGAAGAGACAGGGTTCTTCTCCTGCTACAACCTCTTTTCTTAAAATTGCTTGGAGCATTGGTCCTAGTTTGATTGTTTGGCAAATGTGGTTGGAACGTAACAGAAGAATATTCTTGGATAAAAAATTGCTCGTGGGGCAACTTTGGAGGCGAATTCTTGGGGCTTTGCTGGAGACTTTGACTGCAAAGTGTGACTTGTCTGTGCCGATTGCTCCTGGGGACTTGGGTGTTGTAAATTCCCTGGGTCTTGCCACCGGGGGGAAGTGTATTATGAGTAAAGTGCATCGTAGGCGTGGGCGTGAGAGGGTTGCTCGTGAGGGCTTTGGTGCCCACCTGCTCTAGGGGAGTTGAAAATTAATACTGATGGGTCTTCTAGGGGTAACCCTGGGCATGCTGGGGTTGGTGGTATTGGTAGAGATAGCCTTGGAGTGGTGGTTTTCTTCTTTTCTATGTATCGTGGTTTGCAAACTAATAATCTTATGGAGGCTAGCGCTATTCTCTTGGAGGTTGAGCGTGCGGTTTCCCTTGGATGGCGGCGGATTGTTTGTGAAGCTGATTCTCAGGTGGTTATTGATATGTTGAATAATCAAAATTTGGAGGATGTGAATTGGCAGCTAGCTGTGGTTGTCAAACAGATTATTTCTCTGTGCTCTACCTTGGAGTCCATTGTTTTCTGTCATATTCCACGGGAGTGGAATAGGGTGGCTGATGGGCTGGCTAGATGGGCGTCGGAAAAGACTAATTCTTGGTCTGTGGATGATTGGAGCAATCTCCCTGTTGATATGGCCCCTGTTCTTGAGGAGTGGGTTGCTGGGGATATGAGGTGCTTCTTGGGTGTGAATTAATTCTTGTTGTTTTGGCCCCTTGTGGCTTCCTTCTTTGGACTTTGTAATGCTGTTATGATTCAATAAAGTTTTTACCCTCTTTAAAAAAAAAAAAAATTATATATTGAATTGTTAAAAGATGTAAAAATATTAATACTAAATATATAGGAAAATGGTTAAAAATTACGCCTTTTTCCAAAAATAAAAATATAGTGTGTAATTTAATAATACAAATTATATAATTCTTATAATATTTATATTATTATTTAGTGAATATTTTTATGGAATTTAAGAGCTAAAGTGGCCTCCCTCTCACTCTCCCTCTCTCCCCTCTCTGCATGTATCTCCTCTCCCCATCTCTCCTTGATCTCTTGCTCCCTCCCTATACCCCTATCTATCTTCATATCTCAACCTATTTGTCCTTTTATCTTCCCATATATCTCTATATCTATGTCTTTCTCTTCCCATTTATCTATCTCTCCCTCTCTCTTTCTCTCTCTCTATCTCCCCCTATTTCTATCTCCCTCTCCATCTCTATTTGTCTTTATCTACTTATCTCTCTCTATATCTCCTTATATCTCTATCTTTCCATCTCTCTCTCTCTATATATATATATATCCCTATCTCTCTATATATTTATTTCTCCCTCTATCTCTCTCTATATCTCTATCTATTTTTATCCCTTTTCCTCTCTCATTCTATATTCATCTCTACCTCTATCTATAGAGAGAGATACAAAGGTGAAGCATTGGACCTTCCCAAAGATCCACCAATCTCAACACTACTCCCAACTATTATGAGCATTTAAGTACATAATCTATGCTAGATTAGGAGGCATGTGTCAAAGCTCATATTTATTGATGCAAAATAGGTCCAAAGTCACAAATTTGACGTAGAGTTAGTTATAGTTTTGTACAAAATTTCAAGTGCCACATAGAGCAAAGATATTCCAATTTTTTATATCATGTCATCAAATTTGGCACTTCGTAAAGGAATTGTATCTTCATCAACATTAACAAAAGCAAAAGGTATGTACTTGAATCCCTTGCATTTAAATTTTTCTATATATATAAATATTTTAATATTTTTCCCTCAAATCCATAATATATATATTAGTGTGTATTTATTTATTGCAATAAAAGAATTAACCCTAAATGCTTACGGTAGAATTCTAGGATTTGTGCTTGGAAAAAATGCATAAAAATATTGTTGGATGTAAGTGTGTATAGTTTAGAAAAGCTCAAAATATGAATAGGATTTTAAGGCCATATATTATGTTAGCTTACAATGCAAAGAAGGGAAGGAAATCTATTATCGAATTTTAATCCACCACAATTTAATGCCATATTCAAAAGCCATGTAGTATTATCTAAAATTAATTCTTGACATAATAATTTTATAAAATACACTTACAATTCAATAAAATTCTCCCAAGAAAGAAACCTAAGTGAACATTAATTGAACCCTAATTGTAGATTCATAACTCTAATCATAACCCTAAGCAAACACTAATCCTAATCAAACCCTAACCCTAGCCTTAAAGTTATCATATAATCTAATTATCTCTCTTATCTAAATTTGGGTTGAATTATTTTTCCTTTATTTTTAATTGCATATATTTTTTGTTTATTAGATCTTATTTTGTGAATATATGCAAATATAATTTTACTTCTATATTCATTCTATGCCCATTTTTTCATGATATTTTAACATTCATTTTCTGGAATATTAGACCAATCTCCAACATATAAATATGAAACCTCAACATTTTAAAATTGAATTCTACCCAAAACATAGACACACAATTGAACAAATTCTCAAAAGAAGAATGAAAACATCATTAACATTTCATTCAAAATTCACTCAAATCCACATAAGGAGAGAAAATATATTAGAATTATACACTTATTCATGCTTTTAAGTCATATCTGCATACAATTTAAGATAATTTGCATATAGTCATCCAAAACTCAAAATAGTCTATCTATTCTATTTCGTCTGCTTGGGGTTTTAACAACCAATGGCACCACATATATCACTTCCTCATTAGAGGACATATATCTTTCTACCCATATATTCAACTCAAAACTATCTTTCTACCCATATATTCAACTCAAAACCTAGCTAGAGCTTTCATTAGTTTTCTCCCTACAAATGAGCCTTGAATTCCCTTTTATATGACAAGAGAGCAACAAGCTTCGGGCTCAAATGTAATTTCACCACAAATTTTCATTTGAACAAAATCTCCATTGCATTTTACTTTCATTACAAAACTTCCCACACATTGAATCTGCAAAACATATATAGTGCAT
This sequence comes from Sequoia sempervirens, assembly GCA_007258455.2. NCBI lineage: Eukaryota > Viridiplantae > Streptophyta > Pinopsida > Cupressales > Cupressaceae > Sequoia > Sequoia sempervirens. Next base: position 353,775,579 of record VDFB02000017.1, on the reverse strand, counting down.
GAACTGGGGTAGCATAAAAGAAAAGGGAACACAAATTGTCATCAAAATCCCCTTGTTTACCTACCACCCTACCCTTACCAACACTCAGACCCTGGTATACAATCCCGCTTCTAGTTGTTGCCCAATACGGTAGACCCTCAGCCTCATCTTCTTTCTTGTCCTTTCCCAATACATTTCTAGTCCGTCCGCTTGGGGTTTTAACAGTTGATGACCCCACACATATCATTTCCTCATCAAAGGGAAGACCGTGATTGAAGCAACTTAAATACCGACAGTAGTCCAAGTTGGTCTCAGTTACATCATCAGAAGTGTTGCTCGTAAGGTCAATGGGCGAGTGTTGGTTGCATCCAGAGCACACCAACTGCTTGCCTTTGTCATCTACCAGTTGAGCAGCAATGTCCTGCAATTGCAACCTTCTACTGCAACCAAAGTAGTAGAAGGTTGTAATTCCAGGATGTTGCTGCTCAACCAAAGCACCTTCCTGAATAGCAGGACCGAGCTTTTGTGAGCTCAAACGAACAGACCTCCTTACTGACTTACTCATTTTCTCTTCTCAGACAAGCACTCAAATTTGATTAGACTCAACCCACAAAGCGCTCTAACTGCTACAAGAATGACACTATTAGCAGTTAATTCCTCTTGTATTCATTGTGCGAGGTAATGGCAACCTTCATCAATGCTTAGTAAATATGCATGTGCAAACATGGCAATTTGGCGGCGTATGTACTGTCACCATTTAACTAGAGTTGCATGAGAATCCAAAGATCACTCTTCATGATTGCCAACAACAACATCTTCACACAGATTGAGATCGACATGAATACACAAGCAAGGAATAATTCATTAATGCTTCACCAACCTTCCTCTTCTTCCTACGAGCTAGCAGGGAACAACAGAGATTTACATTAGCTTTTGTTCTTGGTTGTCGATCTAAAACCACGGGTTATGAGCTCAATAGTGGAGATTGGGCCCCACATTCCATACAAGACACACATCTACCTTTTGCTGACCTCGTGCCAAATAACAGGGTGACACCTTAGGTCTGTGAGTTGGCGGGGTGCGATCAAGATCTTCTCCCATATCTTCAAATCTGGAAAACCACACATTGCGGTTAGTATTTAATGAAAGGATTTGGCTAAGCCGTTGGTGACATGACCACTGGAGTTAATGGATTAGGCTTACGTCACCGGAAGAAAATTAAAACCCAACTTTGATTTTAATACTTTACTTCCTCTGTAGGGTTTTATTTCCTAAGTCTCGGTTGGCCCCGTTAAATTCTTATCCCAACCCTAACAAAGAACAAATGATTAAGCTAGGATTGTATTTGTTCTTATAACTTTAGTTCTAGAGAATTCTTAATTACCAATTCTTATTTGTGCATTTTTATATGAATCCAATTGAATGCCTTTCCATATCATTATGGAAAATTTTATTATTGCAACCCTAACTCTAACACTAATTAAACCTTGACCCTAACCTGATTGAACTTGTATTATAACCCTAACTCTAACACTAATTGAACTGTAATCGTAACCCTAGGTATTGTTGAAACCTAACCCTAATTGTATCAAAACCCTAGAGACCTCTAATTGAACCCTAACCCTAAAATAGACAATAACCCTTACCTTAATTGAACCCTAACTCCAATCCTAGCCCTAATTTAAGACTAACCTTAACCTTGACCTTAATTAAACCCTTATTCAATTATAACCCTAATTGATCCCTAACCCAAATTGAATACTAATTGAACCTTAACCCTAAGTAAATAGCAACCTTAATTAAACTCCAAGCATAATCCTATTTGAATTTTGACCCTAATCATAACCATAATTCAACCCTAACCTTAATTGAACCCTAACCCTAAACATGAGTTCAATTAAGTTTAAGGTTCAAATAGGGTTAGACTTTAATTAAAATTAGGTATAGGATTCAATTAGGATTAGGGTTGGGAGTTGGGGTAAAGATTAAGGTTCTATGATAGAGCTTGGGGTTAGTGTTAGGGTTCAATTAGGGGCAAAGGTTAGTATTAGGGTTAGGGTTATGGTTCAATTAGGGTTTCATTAATGTTAGATTTAGAATCATAGTTATGTTTAGGGTTGGATATAAAATTAGAGTTAGGTTTGAAGTTAATTAGTGTTAGTTTTAGGGTTGGGGTTATGGTTAGACTTGTAATTATGTTAGTATTGGGATTAGATTCTATCACTTTAATAAAAATAATCTTCTATAAATTCATTCAAATTTTTTTTTGAAATTATATAATTTAAAATATTTTCAAATTTACCTATGTTGATATATGAGAGATATAGCAAATCTAAACTCTATACAATTTATAGTTAACTTGACATTGTATAAAAAGGTTTAAGTTATGAATGTTATAATATAAAAAATAAATGTGTTTTCAATGTTTATTTGTCAATTTAAAAGATGTGCCAATAATGTTGCAATCACTAATGATTAATTTTTTCTTGATGGTTAAAATAGATTGGTAAGTAAATTTATCTATAATAAGTAAATTTATCATTGATTTTTTCTTGATAAGTAAATCAATATTTCATAAATTTATCTATAATTCTTATTTAATTTTTCTTAATTATATTAAATTATATTTTATTAAATTGTTAAAAAATTTAAGTTGCTTATAAATAATTTTATGTGTTTTTATAATTAACTTGATATTGTGTATAAAAGGTTTAAGTTATGAATGTTATAATATAAAAAATAAATTTGTTTTCAATGTTTATTTGTTAGTTTGATGTGAGAATAATGTTGCATAGTAATGATTAAATTTTTCTTGATTGGTTAAGTGATATTGTGAAATTATTCTATGTTAATTCAATGTTATGAATGCTATATAATATAAAGAAAAATATTTGAATATATTTTTAATGCATCTTTATATTTTATAAACAAACATCTAAAATAAAAATGTGATTTTAAAAAATACAACTTAATGAGTGAACATACATTTAAAGTTAAAAGTGAAATTATAAAACAAATTGTAAATTTATTTTATTTTTCTTCTATAAATATAACTTTCTTATTTGTCGTCTGCCTAGTAATGCCCACTTCTCCTTTTAATGAATGTTTTATTTTGCAAGGGTTGATTTAGTGTTGTCGTTGATCTATTTTCTATAGATATCAACGATGCCCGCCATCCCGTGATTGGGAATTCAAGGATCGCGAAATCATGGGTGGGCACCACGTGTCCTATTCAAGGGATCAAATTTGAGCTATCGCTAACCAACTACCATTTGATCAGACCCATTCCCCGCCATCCCACGATGGTGCTTGGGTTGATTGTGAAATCACAGGCGGGCACCACGTGTCTCATTCGATGAAGCCTAAAGAGTAAAGGAAACACTAGCCGACTTTAAATGTATTAAGGGGCAGATTACTAAAGTGTTCTCGAGAAGCACATGTTCTAAATTGACGGATATGTTATAATCTCGCTAGAAAAGCTGCTCAAAGGTTAACGACATGGTTGGCGACTATGTTAAAGGAACGAGATCAACGGCGCCCGCTATCCCGCGATCAGGGATTACGGGGATCGCGATATCACGGGTGGGTGCCACGTGCCCTTCCTAAAGGATGGAATTTGTGTGACCATTGATGAGCTGTCTCTTCAAGATTGACGATGCCCACCATCCTATCATTAGGAATTTTGGGATCGTGATGTTGCAGGTGCCTGCCACGTGTCTCATCCAATGAAGCCTAAGGAGTGAAGAAAGCATTCACCAGTTTTAAATGTATTGCGGGGTGGATTACTAATGCGCTTGTAAGATCCATGTATTTTATTTCAACGCAGATGTTATGATTTTAAGGGAAAATTTGCTCGATAGTTAAAGGACGACGACCATTTTTGAAGGAACAGGATTTATGGTAAAAAGATCGACGGTGCCCACCATCCCAAGATGATAAATCAAAGGATTGTGATATTGCGGGCAACTGCCACATGGCATTCCTTCGTGGCATATGACATAGTGGGCCCCTTTATTGCCATGTTGGTGATTATGTTAGCCTGTTTTGACAATGGTCGTCGATGATTTGATCAAACTGAAGGATCAACGGCTCAAATTTAAATATATATAAAATTATGGTTGGAGCCATTTGTGCAGCCCGCGAGTGAGATTTAATGGCAAATGAGACATCCACTGGCGAGATTTGATCAACATAAAATCAATTTACTTGTCTCATTTGTATCACAAAGCATCCAAGTATTTTGTGAAAATAGTTTCAAAGCCAAAGGTGAAATTGCGAGCAGCTGCTGCCAGAAATTGGACTTTGTGCAAAAAAAGTCGTGAGTTAATTTTCTTTGTTTCCCAGTCATTCTGTACCTAAATTTGAGAAAGGGGGGGTCTACTATGCTTGTCACTGAGTTCATTAAAATCTTTTGTTAGGGCTATTGTTTAATCATAAATTATGAGGAATTGTAGTATTTTTACTCTATAATTTCCTATCTCTGCTTAGTCATAGCCACTTGAAGTGTAACATTGTAGTGAGGCCCTAGTTTGTCTAAAACGGCGCCAACCAAGCAACACTCTGGCCACATTGAGTATTTGAAAATAAACTTGTATGATGATTTCCTAGATCAATTTCCATTATCAACAAATGAGAGAAGGAAAGGATTGGTGTTGATGCGAGGGAAAATCCTAGGGGAGGGGTTGGTGTGTACTAATTCCAACATTGTTGATGCTAGGGTTCCACTCACAGGCTTAGAATGTTCAGATTATGGTATGGACAAAGGAATTTTCCTCATCCTTTTTCAAATGGATGGATGTACGACATGGGAAAGTTGGTTGTTCCAAATGTGTTCCCTAATGTGGACTTACTTAGAGCAGTGGCCAAAAGACATGACCCTATCACACGGGTAATTAGAGATAATGATGGAGGGGTCCTATTAGAAATTAACAGAGATGTTATCCAACATACTTTTGATTTGAGTGAGCCAAGTGATGACTTGGTTCCTATTAATCTTGAAGAAATGAATCAGGAGTATACAAAATTCTAATCTCTTTTTAGGGTTAAGTTGCTTCCACCTCATCTGGTTAGGGCAGGGGGTTCACAATTTCACATCAGCCCTAGTGACTAGAAACCCTTCAGATTGAATTGTTTTGGAAAGCCTTTCCTGGCTACTTTCTATTCACTATGTCATATTTTGGGTTTCATCCCTGGTGCAGTAATGTCGATTGCATACATGTTCATGGGGGTGCAAATACAACACCCTAACTTCTCTGTAACATATGACTTTGCTTCTTTTTTGGTGGAGAAGATAGATGAAGGACTGTCGAAGCTATAGAATGGTGATACTGGTACTCAAATCTTTTGGTATTCCATGTTGATGCATATGTTCTTGTTTAGGAATGTTGATTTCTTTGCTGAGAAGATGAACTTAAGAAAATCAGTTAATGGAGAAAGATTGCCAGTACAAATATGGGCTACAGATTTGTCCTATAATAAGGAAATCACCAGTTATGTGCAATTTGATCATTGTTTTGCTGCAAGATTGAGGGCTAGATTGATGGTAAATGTACCTAGGATCCCTCAAGAACTATATGATTTCCTTAGGCCAAAGGAGAGGAAACCAGAATTGAGGGTTTTACATAACTCGGGTGACATTATCCCATATCCAGTCAGCACTATCCTGAGAATATATGGATTTCAAAGAACCCCTCACATACTTCCATACAATGTGCCACCAAGACTAGGGTTTGCAGAAGTTATGTGGTAGATGGGGTGTATTCATGAAGATAACCTAACTGGAAAGGGGAAGGGAACATTATTCCCTAATTATACAGTAGTGTCTGACTTTACATTTTCAAAGGGAGGCTAGACACATTTTGACAAATTCTTTGTTGATTACCATATGAGATTTGGTCCAAGGCGACAACATGATCCTGAAGGTTTCTTTGCTCTTTTCAGACAAAGAATAAAAGGTGGAAAATTTGCACATGAGTTCAATTTCCTTGAGGACCTGATCAAGAATGAATTTGATTTAAATAGATAGAAATTGAACAAGAAAAAGTGGATAGTTTATAATAAGCTACTGGATATTATGCATGAAATGGATCTGAGGTATGATCCATTGATGGAATTCACTCCATACCACAAAAGATTTGATTTTTTAATGAATAATTTCAAGGAGATAATGGACACCTTGACAACCAAAAAGATAAATTTAAGGACAAAGCGATATGCCAATTGAAACAAGGCCAGTATGTCAGCCTATAGAAAGGCAGCCCATCTATAGGAGGAAAAGGGATACTGGCAGTGATGAAGAAGTAGACAGAAAAGGGAAGAAAATAATGAAGGTGCCTTCACGACCAGGCCCAAAATTCAAAGTACCTGGGGCTGTCAAAATCATTGACTTAAAATCTTCACCAGAGCATAGTCCCCCATCACCACCACCTAAGCCAAGTCCTAAGAGGCAAAGAACTGATCACCTACCTGAGGATCTCACAGATGAAATTATTGTTACTAATCAAGACATGCAAGTTGGTATGTCGTCCCCTCCTAGGTCAGCTGAATTGGTTCTATCTGATATGAATATGAAGGGTAAGAGTGTGCAGGATGCAAGAATGGAGGCTTGCAAGGAGTTCTTAGATGACAATTCATTTGTAAAGACTCTTATATTCTTGCAATTGGCATGGAGGATGAAATTTGAGGAATATCAAAATAAATGCAAGGAGAGAAGAGAACTAAGGCCTGATAAGTCAGATCAAGAGAATGATGAAGAAGTGAAAGCTGAACTAATGGAAATGTTCAAAAACATGACTCCTAAAGAAGGAAGACAACTAGTGAATCAGGCTGGTGTTTTAATTTTTCCTGAATGGGACATCGCAGATGTAGTGGCTTTCAATGCCATTATGAATTCCAAGAATCATTTTCAAGATTCTGAAGAAGAAGTTAAGGCAGCATTACAAAACTCTGCCTTCAGTGAAGACTATGAGACCTTGGCAATTTGGGCATTGGCTCCAAAAGGAAGAAAGCCAGAGATTGCTGATATTAATCCAAATTTCAAAGGAGGATTAATAATAAAGAGGGCTTCAGAGACTACAAAAACTAAAGCCACTAGTTTAACTGTGAATGTGGCCAAGTTGGCTCAAAAGACTGCTGAAAGAGAAGAGGCTGAAAGAAAGAGCCTAATAGAGAAGTATAACATTTTAATTGAAGAATATAGTAAAATGCAATAGAGGAATGTTGAGCTGCAAACTAAAGTAGAAAGATTCAAGTATAGACATACTGGGGAAACATCCAATGCTCTAGGAACCAGCACATCACCTCCTACAGCAGGGTCAATGCCTCCTACTTCTCCAAATGTTTCTACACTAGGGTCTCCCATTCAAAATCCTGCTCTTACCCCTCCTCTAGAACAAGTTGATGAACAAACAGAGTGCTCTGTTGATCCAACAAAGAGGCAGCTCATGTAGGAAATTGATCAATTACAGACATGACTAAGGGTAAAAGAGGAGGGTTTTCTTTCAAAAGAAAAAGAAATTGTTACAATTGTTTTAGAGCATTTAAATGAAAAGGTGGATAATAAACTGCCCTCTATACATTCTTTGTATTCTTTGCTAATTGAAGCAATAAATAATATTGATAGGGATCAAGGGATAGTGATTCCAATAATTCAAAATTGGATCCCTAGGGCAAATAATCTAGATGTTATGAATAAATCCTTAAGGTTTGATGTAAATAACAGGCCCCAATCATTGAAGCCTACTTATATATTAGTTAAATCATTGCAAGGTTTTTAGAGCTTACCAGATGATCTAAGTAGGAAGATTAATTAGGGAATTGGTAAAGAACTTCAATTATTGGGGTAAGACACTATTACTTGATATAACTGATGAGCAGGGGGAAATCAGAACACTCCAACAATGGCAAGATCAACCAAGTAAAGTCATCAATAATCAAATTAAAATAATTTTTGATGACTCAGATTATGATTTGTTGGTAAATTGTATGGATAAGATTATTGGTACCGGCTCATTTTTGGAATCTTTTGAAAGAGATGCTAATCAGGTAGCAGTAAAGTATTTTCCTTATAGTACAAAGGTAAAAGAGGTGATTAATTTTGATTAGCCAAGTGACAAAGAATACCAGAGGTGGGTGGCTAAGTATTTGAATGATGATGAGTAAAAAGAGTGGGCTACCGATAGGTGGCAAATCAGATGCTGCGGTTACAACGTTTCCAGTTTTGTATGGATGACTTTCTTGGTGTGGGTTTTGCGTGGTTTTGTTATTGCATCAACCTTCCTCCATACGACATGATGAATGAGAATATGCTCAGGATGATTGTTGTTGTAATGATTTTGAAAGAATATTTTTTCAAGGTGGTGGTTGTTGTAACAAATTTTGGAATATCACCAGGTGCTCCAATTGACTGGTGACAGGTGTACTTTCTGGCCCGGTGCTTGTTTGCTCCTTCATTTTCTATAAGAAGGATTTCAAGGCCAAAAGTACGGGTTAGCAAGTTAAATAACTTTTGTCAAGTCTAGGTGAAGTTACAGAGCGAATTGTAAAGTCCAATGGTTTTAAAGAAATGCAATCTAGGTTTTGAGTTCATAGAGATTTAATGTTGTATAACAGTACTAGCATTTGAGTTGAACTAAAAATTCGAGCTCATGTCTCTCCATTTTACATGCATATCTAAACTTTGAATGAAATAACTAAGGGTTGTTTTATCCATCTCACTGTTGTGGTGTGTATGATTCTATTTTAGCTTTAATTCAAGGAAATAATCAAAATACTTGAATGGGATTATAGGCAGATATGTGTTGTATAAGGATTTGATAAGTAGTCCTGGGTTAGAATGCACACTAATGAAATTGTAATGCAATATTGTTAGAGATCTTATATGTGATGTATTAAATCTATTATAAACCTCTAGATGCTTATGAATTTGACTCCTGCAATGGATATATGGCACTGATCTAAGTTGTAATTATTCGTATAGTTCAGTATTTGTTTGTCTTTGCCTAGAGCTTGCTACAAATTACAAATCATTGAATATCTTATACAATGGATTTTGTTTAGTTATCTCATGCTCCAAATAGTTGATATTGTCTATGAATAGCCAATTCTAGTTGATATTATCTTATCGTGTTGAGCTATTAAGTGAGATCATCTGCTATTGTTAATGTTGTTTATAATGAAATGGATGTGAGAGGTTTATGTAAAACACGGTGAGGGATCCCCTCCACGAGGAGTCTTCTATGGCACTTTGGATAGGTGGAAATTCCATAGGTATAATAGAGACAAACTGGTTTACATTGTAAAGAACCAACGTGTTGAACAGCCACCTCTACAACTGACTTTTTAATCTTTTATGGTCACATGAAACATAAAACACACTAATTTCAAGGTTGTTAACATCACTATTGAAATGTTTTAATTTTTTGACCTTTCAAACATTAAAAGTACATCATTAAATCAATCATGTAATGGCATAAAAATTAAAAACATCATGAATTAATTATGTAACCACATAAGTCAAATATAATTCTATCAAGAAATTAATATCAAATAGATAATATAATCACATAACTCATACATTTTAATGTCATTGATCTTCTTCTTCATCCAACTCTTTGTCTGTATCATCCGATCTAGATTCGACATTGTAAGGATTGGTCATATCATCATCATCATCATCAATATTAGTTTCAATAATGTCATCATCCACACAGATGTCATCTTCATGAACATTAACTCCTACATCATCATCTAGTTCCTCCTCTTTGACATCTTCATCGGGAACATCATCAACTAATCGTTGATCCTAATCATCATCTACATCATCTTCTAGTTCTTCGGTATCTTCTTCTTCCACCACATTATACTTTACCGGCCTTCCTCTTGGATCATTTCTAACAACAAATGACCAACCCGGTTTACCTAGAACCTCTGTGTAAAATACCTACTCACATTGGCTTGGAAGAACATAGGGCTCATTTCCAGCTCGCTCGATCAACCTTGTATTAACCATGGTAAATCCATTATCTGTGTTGTTAATATGATTCTCAGGGATCGTTTCATTCAATGCATGTAAAACCTATACCATAGGACGGCGAACAAAATTAGTCCTAAAGGACTTAAAGTCACACTCAAGTATATCATCAAAATCCATAGTATTGATTTTTGAGACTTGGATGTATGTTGCTTCTAAGATGAAACATTAGTCACTTGAAAAGGCTGCGGTTATACTTGAGTCTAGAAGTTTTCTTCATGTCATCCAACATTTTGATTCAAAATTACAACCATTGCACCACATGTATGTGAGTGTGTTTCACATACAATATGTCAAACATGTAAAAAATTATTGCAATATCGTGGGATTGATAAACATATTTATTCTTGGTGAATGTATGCAAAGAAAATAATCTCAAGATATATATACATCAATATACTTGAAAATAATTAAATAATATGGGTGATTAATATATTTATATATGTACATTTATCTCTTAAACCATATGCTAAAATCAATTTCCTCTGTGTAACATTGGAATCTCCATTACGATGAGCTTCTTTAACCAATGAAGCAACACCTTCCCATGTTAATGTGCGACCAGATTGTTGACATCGTTCAATCCATACCGTCATCCAATCAAGATTGTTGGCGACGTACAAATTTAGTGCATCCCACTCTCAACCAACTGTATAAAAAAAAAATTAAAATTCACAAATGACGTATAATTAGTTAAATACCATAGTATACGACCTTAATTTATAATTGATGTATATTGAAGATTAAAAATTAAATAAGTACAATATACATAAAAACCATATGTAAAATGCATTCCAATTAATCTCCATGACCATCTTATAATTACCTTTCACTTTCCTCAATCTACCTTTCCCCAACAAGTACTCCCCTTCGAATTTGTTAATGGAGTTGGGATCCCAAATGCAATCTAAATGGATCTTTGCTACAAACTTAGGAAGATATTCACTAATGTACACCATGGCCTGGTATACCATATATCCCTCCACCATAGAACCCTCAGGATGTGCTCTTTGTCTAACCAAAGCCTTCAAAAATTTCAAGTGCCTCTCAACCATCCACATTGACCTTGTGTGTACAGGTCCACACAATTCAATCTCCTCAACTTGGTGTATGAGGTAGTGTTCTCGTGCATTGAAAAATGTCGAAGGTAGACACTTTTTCATTTCACACATTAGACGAGGAATTTTTCTCTTCCAATAATTTATATCTTCTTTATGGATTTCTTTAGATGATAGCCATCTACAAGTGATTCAAGGCACAAATATATTAGCGATATTTAACAAAATATATAGTATGTTACATAACAAGTAAAACAAATGGCAATTATAAGATGTATACAGATTGAACAAAATCTGGCTACTTACCTCATGTATTTTCCAAGATCATATATAACTTGCTTGACATTGTTGTCAAAGTTGTTTGGGAGAGATAGAGGTAGAATGTACTGCAACAATTATAAAATGATCTTTTCATTATTTTTCCAAAAGTAGTAAACACAATACACTGAAAAGTACATGCATTGTACAAGTGTATATAATATACCAGAATAATTACCTTAATGAAGGTATGGTAATCATGCATTTTCATCCCTGACCCAAATTCACCTTTCTTTGTTATTATATTGTTTATGTTCGCAGCAAATCCTGTGGGAAATCAAATTTTTTGTATGACTTTTTTTATAGCATTGCTTTGCTGCTCTGTTAATAACCAAGGAAGGGAACTTATATTAATTTGGTCTCCATCACTATTTAATTGAATGATATTTTTCATTGCATGATTGGCTTCTTGAATGTCACTACAAATTTTGACAATTTTTTCTTTGTCATGCCTTCCATCCAATATTTTCCATAACGTTTCTATTATATTCTTTCTGATATACATTGTATCAAAAAAATGCACAATTTGTACTTGCTCATAGTAGAGCAACCTACTAAATTGTCTGGGATAACTTTTCAGTCCCTATGGAAGCCGACCATTAATGCCTTGACGACCTTTATGAAGCATATAAGTTAAACAAATTAACAACGACAATCATTATCAATTACAACATGAGTAAACACAACACAATATAAAAATATAAATTCAAAACATATCATATATGATAGATAAACAATTTGATCTAATGTATAACCTTGACAATTAATTCTATTATATTCCAGCTTCCCTTAGGGACGTGTTACCGTGGTTTTGATGTAGTCTCCTCTTTCCCATTGAAAAGATGTTTTTTTGTAGTTTGATACTTATGATTTCTATGGAGGAAGTGCCTATACTCATCAAACACCTACTTTCCTAAACTTGTTGAGCGATGAGATTTCATCTTTGGACCACAAATTGGACATGCAAATTTTCCCTTTGTTTGAAGACCTGCAAGATGATATATAATTGGATTAAATATGTCAATTTTTATAATTATATATAATGAATAGATTATTTTAAAAACATTCATAATATCTACTTCATCAAATTAAATATTGTTAAAGTGCAGTCGAATGTTATAACATACCACAAAAATGTGTTAGCCCTGGGGCATCATGAATTGTCCATACAAGCATTGCATGGAATTGAAATTATCTTTGTCCTATTGGTTTGGAGACATCATACATAGTGACACCAATCCATAACTTTAGTAACTCGTCGATAAGAGGCTCGATATATACATTCATATCTTTAACTTGGTACTTACCTAGTTGAATGAATATAAACATTTAATTATTATAACCATTTTACTGTAATATATATAAATTAATGTACATGACTTGACTAAAAAAAATATAAGTCATTATGCAACAAATAAGACAAATGAGATGCTACTACGTTAAAGAAAATTGATGTAAACAAATACCTGGAACAATCATTGACAACATTATGTGCTCCCTCTTTATTGACATCCATGGAGGAATGTTATTGTTGATAACAAAAGCAGGCCACACCGAGAAAATAGATCTCAACTCTCCAAATGGATTGACGTTAAGCTCCCCAATGAAAGCACGAGATTCACGAGGTTCTTCTTTAAAGTGTGGCCATTTTCCTCCCATGTCCCCTAAATCTGAGAACCATCTTTAGGCATTAGAGAATGTCATCTCCACTTCTATTTTTGTGCATGGTAATCCATCGAATTTCACTAATCTTTTGCACATAAATAATCGTTGCATACAAGGAATAATGGAATATAATGAAGAACAATGAGACACCTTTTTGTTAGTTGGTCGTTTTGATATCTACTACTATGACATTCTGGACATTCTATTGCAATTTATGTTGTTTATGATATATAATATGATCATTGGGACGAAAATGCATCCTATTGCTTGATGCTCCATTCACAGTATCTTTCCTTAATGGCACATAATAAATCTCATTAGCCAGAGTGAGAAATTAAAAATATTTGATAGGAGTGGTAAACAAAAAATTCACCAATCAATCTACAACAAAAATAATTTGTTAATATAAAGAATATTAATGGTACATATTTCATCCTTTATTTACTAGTGATGAACTAACAACAATTAAAATAGATGAAAAAAGATGACATATATGACATACCTTAACATCCGTGAGATTGCTATATTTGATAAACCATTCATAACCTTCAAGTTCAACAACAACAATACAGCAGAGAGAAGAGTTGTTTTGGAGCCTTCATAAAGGGGCTCGTATGCTTTCTCAAGTACAGGTAAATCATGAACATCATCAAAGTCATCTTGATCATCATGATCAGCTCTGCCACTAAATGTGGTATGGATCAATGTATTTGTACCATCTTCAACTGTGTTTTCTGGCACATGATCATCTTCTTCCATAGGATCATTAACTTCATCTTCGATATTCATAGCTCCATGTTAGATCACTTACCAAAACCACATTCTCACGGGCTGTGATAATCCATATCATCTTCCTAGGGTGCCCCACATTTTATAATAATAGACACAAATAAACCATGATCATGATCAAGTGATTATATATATATATATAAAATGTTAAAACAATATAAGAAATATTTACAAATTCAATCAATATAAGCACATACCGTAGACAACTTACCAATGGACAGTAATCATGCCCCCCTTCAACATGACCGTGTTGCCTACAATGTTTCTCATTTGTTGTGATTAAAACTCATCTCGTCTTTAAGCCCTTGCAATTATTGCAAGGACAATAACATTTCCCATCACCCTTTCTTTTCAATCTATCCCACATTCTAGCAATTGACTGTTCATTTTGTTCTTGATTGCTATTATCTTACATAATTTTTTTTTACCAAGCTTGATATTTAGATCTTCAAAAGATATCAAACTCACACACTCCAATAATTTACTGATTCATGACGGGTAACATAATCTAATAATTTGAAAAAATTTGGCATGCAACCACCCCTACAAAAGAGAAGATAGTTTGAAGTTAATGACCCCAAAAAACACTTTACAATGCTAATTCCAAAACTTATTAAATTCTAATTTTACTATGATTTCCAACTGTTAAGACTCCTAAAATTAGAATATTTAACTTGATCACAAAATTCTTACAACAATGGAGGTAGCGAGCTAGTAAGAGCAAGTGACCCATTCCTAAGGAGCAACAAGTTGGAATCATCATTGCTAATGTCAATACGGATTTATCCTTTTAGTTAAAGATGGAATGTGTCACTTCTTATGACGAGATTATCCCTAGGGCCCTCAACATTGAGAGAGCCCTAATAAAAAACAACAGAAACATTGGTAAGAGCATGATTAGGGTACAAACCCTAGGCCTCCGTAGAAACATAAATAATAACTATAGCGGATTAGTGAGGTTGCAATACCAGAAAGATTGAGACATTGTAGGTAATAACAAAATCTTGCAATCTAAAGATTGTAGCCAATAACAAGCACACTATGTATCTTAGTGATATTTGTAAATGCAATCTACGGTAAGAAGAATGACAGTCACTTAAGATGTGACAGTCAAAAATAGGCTAAGCAGTGACAAGATAATAAAGCTCTAAACTTGCATAGTAAAGTGGAGATTTTAATAGTGAGTTTCCTTACCCCTTGCTGACCTTAAGGGTTTTTCAAATGCTTTTGGTAGTATTAGACAAGGCAAATGCAATCAAGGAATGACTGTCCAAATGAAGTAACAATGGTAATCATAGGTTCAATGTTTCTTCTTAGCCATTAATATTGTATAATAGAGGTAGTGGATTGCATGTTTAAACAGTGTTTTGAGACTCACCAAAGATGGGAGAATAGTGAATAATACTTTGTGGACTGTGAAGTAGTGTCAATAAGGTTGAAGGATCTTAAGAACTGCAATACCATGAAACAATGAGTCCCCTGTAGTAAGTAGGTAGTCTATAGGGCATAGTTTGATTTTATAGAAGGATTCTCATGAAAGGAATCTTCAAGTGATAGTGAGTGAGCTGTTTGAGATTACAGCTAAGGGTGCAATACCCAGTCTTAAAGGAAGTTAGCAAAGTAGTAAATGTGCAAAAAAATTGAATCGTACACAATAAACAATTCACAATGGTATCTTCCATAATGCCTTGAGTTTGAACAAAAAAATCTCATTGTATCTTCATGATGAAAGTGGTGACCTTAATGGTCAATCACTGGTAACCATGATTTTAAAACATGCTATTGTGCTTATGGAAGCAAAATTTTAAGCAAGGCAGTGAGTGGTGGTTGGGAACAATGGCAGGTATCAAGGACTTGCTTTATATGCATAGTATGCAGTCTAGCTTAAGACATCATTCTTAGAAGAGATTGAAGGTGGATTATGGAACTCAAGGGTTACCATGAAAAGGATTAAAGCAAAGACTGAGATCTATTTAAAAGCCATGGTCATGAAGATATTAAAGATGTCACATGCAAAAACCTAGTAGCTGGAGTAATGAATACAATGCCAAAGAGGATAGTGTGTTGGGGCAAATTTAGGAGATCTCCACATCATCTAATTATAGGGAAATACATCATTTATTTATTTTTTTAATTAAAAGAAATCATTCTAAACCCTATATAGGATAAATTGATACTTCAAAAGCCTCTGAAGGAATTTGAGATTATGCAAATATATGTCAAGTAACATTCATAAGGTTTAGAAAATCTTGATCACTCTCTAGAATAGCCCATTAAACATGGGTTGTGCTTGAATGCACTACATAATTGATATAACACAACCACTCTGCATATCAACCAGAGTTATAGGCTCTTTATTGCAGCAAGAGGTAATCACTCTTCGATCATGCTATAATTACATCCTAACCCATTAAACTTGAGACAACCTGAATGCACCCAATGATGATTGACACCTACATTATACAACCTGAATTAACTACATTATATGAGTGCCTCCATTTCTATCACAACATAGCCACATTAAACTTGGGTCACACATGAATGCATCCTATATTTATTATAGCACAACTGTGACACATGACCAATAGAGTTATGGATCACATAATTACGGTCACAAGAATTTGTTCCTTGGTTGTGATCTTATGGTGATTCCACACAACAAAATCTGGACATGAAATTCTCAAACCCTTAACCTCTAAAAATGAAATCTGATGAGATGTTGCTTTAAAATATGATTTTCAAACCTGGAACTACAAATCTGACTTCACAACTGAATTCTGAAAAAGACAATGACTACCCTCAACCGCAATATCTTCTTGAATTTTTCTAATTTTTCCCAAGAAAATCATCCTTAGTTCTCCACAAACTATCTCAAGTAGAGAAAAACACTGTCGCAATAAATCAGGAACGAACTCACTTTTCTTTATGTCAGCCACAATTTGATTTTTTTTAATTTTTCATGTTTTTCAAAAATTCGACAAAAATAATAGCCGACATTTCGATGAACCCCAGGTTTGTCAAAATTTTGACGAACGTTGGGGATAAACTTTCAAAAAATTGGAAATTACACATCAAATTTTACAAGCACCCGACGAACATTGAATTTTACATATTTCGTCAAACAGTTTCATCGTATTTTGTAGTCAAATGTATTAGTGTCATTTATCAAATGGAGTGATTACTACCTATGGGTAAAGGAGCATCTCATCAGATTTAGTTGGCTTTCCCATTCTCTGGTATCTATCACACTTCCTTGTATACATGTTTGCATCCTTATGAAGTGTGGGCCAGTAGTATCTTGTATTAAGAATCTTCATTGTTTTCCTTTTGGCTGCAAAATTCCCTCCACAGGGTTCATTGTGACATGCATGCAATATATCATGTGTCTCATCTTCCCTTACACATCTCCTCATGACATGGTCTGGTCTAGTGTAGAATAAATAGCCTGCAATCCATGAGAAAGGAAAGGTTTTCTCAATGAGTACCCTTCTCTCTTTTGGAGAGAAATGAGGAGGAACTCTCCCTATAACCAGTTAATTGGATATGTTAGCATACCAAGGTGTATGCACATTGATGGAAAATAAATGTTCATAAGGGAAAGAGTCATCAATAACTTGATTATCTGTTGATGTAGTCAATTTAAAAAGAAAGTATGCTACAACATTTTCCTTCCCTAGTTATCAACAATGGTGATGTCAAACTCCTGCATTAGAAACAACCACCTTGCTAGCCTACCTAAAATCAAGGGCTTATTCATGAGGTATCTTATTTTTGCATAGTCTATATGAATAAAAATATAATACCCTATTATGCAGTACCTGAATTTGTTAAGGGCATAGATGGCTGCCAACATTTCTTTTTATGTCACTGTGTAATTAAATGCATCCCCTTGTAGGTTTTTGCTAACAAAATAGATAGCATTCTTAATTTCTCCTTCTTTTTGTCTTAATACAACTCCCACAACATAATCTGATGCATATGTATGAATGTGAAAAGGAAGCTCCCAATTAGGACCTTTGAGTATAGAAGCATGGGTTAAAGTTGCTTTCAAATTAGAGAATGCCTTGTCACAGTCCTTTGTCTACTAGAATTTAACATCTTTAGTGAGAAGATTGTAGAATGGTGCTACCATTTTGTTGAAGTCTTTGATAAAACACCTATAGTACCCTACATGACCTAAAAAATTTCTAACATCTTTTTTCTTTGCAGGAATAGGCAGATTGGTGATCACTTCATTCTTGGTTGGGTCTACTTGAATTCCCTTTTTAGATATGTAGTGCCCAAGGTCTACTCCTTCCTACATCATCATGAAACACTTCTCACTATTCAAGAATTGGTTATGGTCTTCACATCTCTATAAAACCTTCCTTAGATTGTCTAGAGCTTCTACAAAATCAGCACCATAGGTAGTAAAATCATCCATATAAATCTCCATGCAATCATGTGAGATGTCTGAAAATATACTAATGACTGCCCTTTGAAAAGTTGCAAGTGCATTACACAAACCAAATGAAAGCACTAAGTAAGCATAAGTCCCCTATGGATAGGTAAAGGTGGTCTTCTCTTAATCCTCAAGTGCAATTTATATTTGATTATAGCCACTAAATCCATCTAGAAAAGAAAAATATTGCTTTCCTGCAAGGGAATCCAGTACTTGGTCTATGAAAGGAAGGGAAAAATGACCCTTTTTGGTGGTAGAGTTGAGTTCCTTGTAGTAAACACAAACTCTCCACTTCCCTCCCTTTTTAGGTACAATCACCAATGGGGACACCCATTGAATGTCTGAGATGGGGTAGATAAACCCTACATCCAAAAAATTTTGAAGTTCCCCTTTGACAATCTCCCTTAATGCAGGGTTGATTCTCTTTTGTGGCTGCCTCACTGGTGTGTATTTATCTCTAATGTATATCCTATGAGTACAGAGCTTAGGATCCAATCCTTTCATGTCATGGTAGTCCCATGCAAATGCATGTTGGTGGGTCTTCAATAGGTTTGTCAAAGACAACTACTGCTCTTGATTCAACTTGTTGATAATATTTAGATGTTTTCCTTTTGACACTTGCATTTGTGTGGTTAACTCTATCATAGTTGCTTCACTAATACTTGGTATTTTTAGTTCATGTGGAAGCAATGTATGGAGCATATTAGTTGTTGTAGGAAGTTCTATTGCAAGAAGAGTGAGAAAAAGTGTCTTCACTAAACTAGCAGAACTAGATTCATGAGTAGATAATTCTTCATGCACCTCACAACAGTTTTGAATTATGTGGGACAACACTTCATCTTCCTCCCGAAGCTGCATGAAAGAACTTTTGCCTAACATCATGAGTTGTGCCATTGAATTGACTTCCTCAGCCTCTTCTCCAACATGTGGCCATATGGGGTTATCCATATCGTGGGATGGTTGAGCAAGAGGGTAGAGAACAATCTTTTTGGTACTCTTTCCATTAGAAATGGTCATGTCCCCTGACCAATATCCAATAAAAGCATCTGTTGTGGCCAACCATGGCCTGCCTAAAATAATGGGATACCCACCTAGTGTAGCTTTAGGAGAAAGAATCATAAAATTTGTTGGGTACTCCCAAGAATCTAGAGTTACCACAAGGTCCTCTACTATACCGTCAAGTTTGACAGTGCAACTATCAGCAAGTTGTAGGACAGTAGGAGTAGGCCTCATGTTTGCAATATTTAGTTGTTGCAGGATGTCTATGGTCATTACATTTATTACTGCTCCTAAGTCAATTAGAGCATTCTTGATTTGGATTCCATTTATAATAACTCCTACCACAGGACTACCTGGGTCAGTGTACTTAGGAACTATAACTTTTCCAAGCATGATAACTTCTAGTTGTCCTACCACATGAACTATGGTGGGGTCTTTCTTTTTCCTCCCTGTATTTAAAAGCATGCTTCCTTGATTGTTTTTCCATATATAGGGACATCTTTTATGGCTTGAAACAAAGGTATCTTAACACATATGTGTCTCAACTGATCCAAGATGTCAAAGGTTGTTTCTTCCTTTTATTCCTTTTGCTTAGCATCCTCTAACCTTTGAGGAAATGGTGGATCTTGGGTAGTCTGCTGAACTGGTTTAGGATCTTTAGGCACACTAGGATAAATGGGGACATTCAAAGGCTCCTCTTCTTCCACAAGAAGCTCAATGATGATAGGAGTGGAACGAGTTGGAAAAGTAGTTCCTAAACATAAATGGATGCCACTCACACTCACATCATATGCAGGAAATTGATTAGATCTCAGAGAGTATACTAGTTGCTACCGTTGTGGTTTGTTATTTAAGTTAGGTGTAGGATGAGCTAGTAACTAAGTAGGTCTAGGTGTGCTTGAACCTGAGCTAGTAGGGAGGAGGTGTCAGCCAAAAGCTACCAAGGTTGTGTAAAGGTGGTTACGTAACTAGTTTCTTGGTTTTGGCCATTGCTACCCCTCCCTCCATTGGGATGTTTCACTAGTTTCCCAGAGGTGGTTGAATACCTCCAAAATTGCTACCAATTCGCTAAGGTTTAACGAGGTGGGACACCTTCCAGTTGGATGGACATGGGGGTTTCCATTGGTTACTTATACATAAGAATTGAAATAAGGTCCAACAAAAGATAATGGATAGGGTGGCATACCTTGTCTTGGGGCCCATGGTCTCCTTTGTGCAATGTAGTAGACTTGATCATCATCACCCTGGATTGGATTGAACTCAGGTGGAATCTGCTTGCTGTCAATTTTGAAGCTACCATTTGCATCTACGCATTCAACAAATGAGAAATCTTAATCCTTGGAAACCCATTGGTGGATGGATTTACCCATAGAGGATTGTAACCTCTTTCCCTTTTTGTGCTCGAATAGTTCTTCTTAATATCATCCCAAGCATGGTGATATCTCCTGCTCTCATCAGTCCAAAGCATCAATGAAGTATCATTGATTCCTCTCTAAAGAGCAGCTTTGAGACTCTTCATTGAGTGTATGATGTGGGATTTCTATAGGAAAAAATAGAACCTTGAAATGTAATCCCTCCAAACCCCTCATCTTCCCTTCACAGATCCTAAAGATTTTCATCTCCCTCTCATACCACTACCCCACAATATTCTTTGTAATTTTAAGGAACTTGTCTTCATGTCATCCCAAGTCTCTATAGTATTTCTACCTAAACTCATAAACCATCTTAATGTAGCTTCTTTCAAAGTGGTAGGAAAAAAATTAAACCTATGAGCATCAGTGGTATTAGCTCCTGCAGAGGATATCAAACTCAAACAAGAAAGTATCAGGGTCTTTTGTGACAATTCCATAGAACTTGGGAAGGACTAAAGTAGGGATATTTTTTAGGTTGTCAACTTCATTCTAATGAACAATGGGGAATGGAAAATTTGGCTAGTTAGGTCTATTTTTGTGTCTATTCTCATTATTCTCATCACCCATGCCTACTTGATGAAGTTTCAAAGCAAATGGATTATCAATTAGATTTTGGTTTGCAATGAGGGCAATATTCTGCCAACATTGCCTCTGCCTCCTCATGTTTCTTCTCTGCTTGAAGTGTATCCAGCTGGGTAGATAGATTGTTTATGATTTCTTGCTTGAAATCTACCAACAAATGATTAATCTTCATCCTTGAAACTCCTTTGGTGGATGATTTACCCATAGAGGATTGGTAACCTCTTCCTTTCTTTGAAGTTGCCTTGGAATAGTTCTAACATATCTTCTTAATATCATCTCAATGAACTTGGGTGATATCTCCTCCTCCCATCAGGTACAAAGCATCAGTGCAAATATCATTGATTCCTCTTTAGAAGAGCAACTTTTGAGACTCTTCATTGAGTGTATGATGTAGAGATTTCTACAGGAAAAACAGAAACCTTGAAATGTAATCCTCCAAACTCTCATCTTCCTTTTGTTGCATCCTAAAGATGTCACCTCCTCTCATGTCACTTCCCCTACAATATTCCTTGTACTTCTCAAGGAACTTTGTCTTCATGTCATCCCAAGTCTCTATAGTATTTCTACCTAAACTCATAAACCATCTTAATGCGGCTTCTTTCAAAGTGGTAGGAAACAACTTAATCCTATGAGCATCAATGGTATAGTCATAGCTCCTATAGAGGATATCAAACTCAAACAAGAAAGTATCAGGGTCTTCGGTGACAAGTCCATAGAAATTAGGAAGGACTAAGTAGGGATATTTTTGAGGTTGTCAAATTCATTCTGATGAGCAATGGGGAATGGAAGAGTTGTTGGTTAGGTCTATTTTTGTGTCTATTCTCATTATTCTCATCACTCATGCTTGCTTGATGAAGTTCCATAGAAAATGGATTCTCAATCATATTTTGGTCTTCAAAGGAAGTGTCTAAACTGGTCAGATGGGGAAATGCATCAACAAAAGGGTGTGCCTCTTCTTCTTCATCATATTTTGGAATATTTTGATGTTCAACTAGCTAGAATGGATATGGGTCATTAGGAAGGAATATCCCATGAGCATCTCTCTTCCTTCCTATATACATGCAATATCAACTCAGTATCAGCCAACTCACACAAAGAATTGGTGAAAGAATAGGGGGTCATTACTTTCCTAAATGAGGGGTATACTAAGAGAAAGCTTTAGAACTACTACAACAAGAAATAAACTATCAATGACTCCAAAGAACTTCCTAGTTTGACACCATCCCTAGCAATGGTGCCAAAAATGTTGGCCTCCTCTAATTGTTTAATAACTAATCCCTTAGATTTGTAACTTAGAGATTCAACATCTGCATTAATTAGCTATCTCACTCATCATGAAGGTTCATTTCAATTGTCAACCTAGGGACGTAAACTTGAAATGGGTCAGCACTGTATGTGCACTAGGACTTCATTATAATCATTCATAAACTAGGGAAGAAACAATGCTAGAATGAAATTAACTTAAACACTAAGCATAAATCAACATCTGCACTAACCATTAACAACCAAACTGGAAATAAAAAATAGAAATGGAAATCTCAACAAATAGACAAGAAACTACTCTGTCTACCTTGGCTGCAGGAACAGTCATAGAATGGAATTTCAGTGGCTACAAGAATAGACAGTTGATAAAATTGAAACTAACTACTGAGCAAAAAATAACTTCTAACTAGATAGGTGGAATTCTCACCAAGTGGGGCCCCTTGGGTGAGTCTCCCTTAAACTAATCTCAAATGCAACAACTCAAAATATCATATTATTTCTTGAAAACATAAGTATAACATCTCAACAATAGAATTGTAAGACTAAAACTAGAAAATGCGAGTACAAAATCAGAATATCCAACCTTGTCAAAAGGATCATCTGACCATTATTTATAGAGATAAAACTATTGACTAACCCTAACTACCTAAGCAGTAAACTCCATCAAAATAGGAGGATGTCGCTTATTGAAAGCATAGAAAAAGATGGAAGAAGTTATGCATGCGCTAAATTGGTCAAAGCGGACTTGCTTCAACAAGAATCTAGCACAATGCACTCCCTAGATTTTCTCAACAACAAATATGACCATTAAAAAGGTAGTTGCATTCTTTTTATTTGAATTAATAATTTCCCTCCATGAGAGTTTTCCCTCTTTTTACTTCTTAATGATCAGCTTCTTGACTTCTTGGCAACCGACCAACTGGAAAGAGTTTCTCCCACATAGCAGGCTTTGTTGACATCAACATTTTAGTGGAAACCTACACAATAACATTAGCACACACAAATAAATGTATATCTATAATTACCTTAGTAACATTCATTCAACCACTTGTAAATTCAACATAGGTAATTCACATAGCATGATAATGTCATTAAAGTCACATAGATAAACTTATGCCAAGGTATATGGTTTTAAAGGAAAATATCAACAACCAAGTGTCAAATTCTATGATAGCAACAACAAATATGTAATGAATCCTATCAAAATTGCGCCATTAATTGAGCTCATCAGTATGGTTCATGACAACTCATTTGGAAGAAATAAAAATATGTTTCATCATTCTTGTGTACTTCTAATGGATGTGAAGGTTGACATGCTACAAGTTATATATTTTCTTGTTTATAGTTGACCTGATTTGTATTTGCAAAGTGTGCGGATGATTTTTATAGAAGATGAAAGATGTGGAGTATTTTTTGGACCAAGTTAAACATCTATTAGGATCCACAAGTCATTTTCATTTTCCTAGTGTTTCGTGTAGTCTTTTGGGTCTTACACTCTACATGTTTCATGTTTTTTTTATCCCTGGCCAACTTATGTAATATTTTGTTGCAAGCCGACATGTGAAATGTAATCAATGTAATATCATGTATAAATTGTAAACCTAGTTGATCTAGGGAGATGCAATGATGGTGATTGTGTAAGGGACTGAAAAAGAAAGAGTATTTGAGGTAGATCATCT
This sequence comes from Sequoia sempervirens, assembly GCA_007258455.2. Taxonomy (NCBI): domain Eukaryota; kingdom Viridiplantae; phylum Streptophyta; class Pinopsida; order Cupressales; family Cupressaceae; genus Sequoia; species Sequoia sempervirens. Next base: position 353,751,364 of record VDFB02000017.1, on the reverse strand, counting down.
TTGATTACATTTTGATCATATCCCTATGATAGAAGGCATGTGAAGAAGTGTTCTTAATTATTTTTTAGAGGTAGTGAGATGAAGGCATCAACTTCTTAATTGTTGAAAGGAGTGGGCTACTAGGAAACTGAGAAGACATTTGGAGAGTCAATAAAGCATAATTACAATCATCAAAAGAGACTAAGATTAATTGTCAATTTTAGATAATGGAAGGACTGTCATTCTGTAATCATTCCTAAGTGTGTGATTAGATTAGGGAGTTGTAGCTTCCTTGGGTGTAACCCTAAATAATCAGGGATTTGTAGCTTCATTGGTTTGTAGCTCTAAAAAAAAGTTGTAAATTTTGTTCATCTTGTGAGGTTGGATTAGGAAAGTAGCTCCTAGCAGCTTTTCTCATCGTGGTTTTTCCCCTATGGGGTTTTCCACATATATTTGGTGTTGTGTTGTGCATTGTATTCATCTTTCGTGTTCTTGTTTATGCATCACTCTTATATTTATTGTAATGTCTCTTATATTTATTACAATAAATTATATTTATCACCTTTAGAAATGCAAGAGTGATGTAGAGAAAAATGGAAGAAGCATGGAGTAAGAATGAGAGTGAAGTGAGTATAATTGCAATAATGAAGATTAGAGTGAATAGAATGGAATTGTAGGTTCAAAATGGAGGTTTGTAGGTAAAAGAGCCATTTTTGGGTAGGTTTGCAATTGTAGGGAGCATTACACTTTATGGGTGGTAGGAAATTTAACGTCCTAATGTCCATTGACACAGGAATAAGATAGGTGCATTCGATTGGTGCACAAATGTCTACATGGCATGGAAGCATCCTAGTCAAAATTCCCTCCACTAATAGAAAATGATAAGGTTTGAATGGGACAAAAGGCTGGGAGCAACAAGATTTATCATTATCGATTTATAAGGCTAAATTAAGGGTGGTGTTATGGGAAATTACACCCTAATGAAATTTCACACCATAAAATTTTTCCCCATTTTAGCAAGCGTAAGTGTCAAAGAATGTGTGAGCTAAAGTAGAAAGAGATTAAAGAGAATATACCAAAAATAGAGAGGAAGCAGAACTTTGATCCAGTATACCTGATGTGGAAGGAGCTTCACCAAAATGTGAAGAGGAAATAGGTCTTCAATCCTGCAAATCCAACTACAATGTCACCACAAACATGTTAGCTACAGACAAACATGTTAAGTGAAAAATTGAAAAATAATATACATGATAAAAAATTTCAAAGACACAAGAAAAGACAATCTGATGAAATAAAGATGTTGTTGATAGGTATGGCTAGCATGGCTAGAGTATATAGGGCAAGCATATAGGCATGTTTTTACTACAAGCTATGTTGTAGGACATTCATAGAAAAGATAAGGAAGCTTTAGTTAGGTTACCACCAAGCTAGACACCAAGATATAAGACATCAAGAGATCAAGACATAAGACATCAAGGAATCCTTTTGAAACAAATTTTCATCAAGGGATTATTTCATCAAGGAATCCTTTTGAAAGAATATACCTTTTTGAAAAGAAAGTCCCCTTAGAATGATGTGTGGTACATAAAGGAGCACATGTCATTCTAAGGAGAGAAGAGAAATATAAAAGACATTGTAGCACAAGATACATGGAAATATGTATTCACAAAATGTTGTCACTCATGTGAATGACAACACATGGAAACTACATCACAAAGAAAAAAAGTAGAGTCATAGATATCAAGAGCACAAGGGGATCTGATTATTCAAGGTCAGAATTACTCATAGACATAGATAGATAGATATAATATAATATATGTATGAAGTGTCATCAGGCCCCAAATGTATCATAACATGAATAATAGCACATGAAGGAAAAGTAAAAATAAAAATTGGGTCAACATGGAAGAGGCTTAAATGCCCAGACGCTTTGCATCGTCCTCCACATAAAATGTCAAGATTATGACATAGAGAAGAATGATGAAATAAATAGAAGTGACTATAGAGTTTCTCTCCTCTATCCAAGCACCTACAAGGGTAGAAAGGTTCCTCTAGGAAAGAGCACAAACATATACAAACAAGCATGAGGGAACACAAAAAATCACACAAAACTAATCTAAATATGTAGAAGAGGGTGTCGATCTAATTTGAATCCACCAACAAGTCATCTTGCTCCCAATATAGATCATTACAAAGGGAGGGAGGATGATCTTGGAGGGGAGGGATAGCAAGGGATGCATCATTCAACTCACTTACAACAAGGGATAAGGAAGAAATCCCCTTGAGGTATGTGTCATTGAGCTCTTGTGAGACCAAGGCCATCAATCTTGCAAAGATCAAGGACATAGTCAGGATGTCCTCCAATGAGTTGAACATGCACTTTTCAAGAGTTCCATGTCTTAACTGAGTAGGAGGAAAAGACACCCAAGAGTCATTGTCAACCTTGAGAAAAGGGGCAGTGATAAACTCTAAGGACATAGGGGTTTCCTCCATCACAATAATGGCATAGACCAAAGCAGAATAAGACTTAAGAGAAGACAAAAATGTCTTACAACCATCACATGAAGTGGGGTTATCCTCAGACTTGTGCTTCATCAGAGGATGTAAAATCGCTATAGTTGAAGTGGAAACAAAAGGAGACAAAGCCATAGAGGACACCACCTTTGTATGAGGCATGTTCATGGGTTACGAGAAAGGAGGAATATCAAGAAGAGAGCTAAGAAGGGGAGGCTCCACCGAGGGAGCGATGAACACCTACACCCTTTTGGGATGAGGTTCATCATAGTCCACCAATGAAGCTAAAAGAAGAACCGAGGCAATGAGAACTGAAGCAGAAGGAATCAAAATAGGAGTAGACACAAAAACAACAGGCTCATTCTTGCTCTTCTGCAAAGAAGATTTCTCCTTAACTAGAGCCTTTCACTGATGCTTATGCTCATGTGCAAGTTGGTTATGTTAGCTATAGGCACTAGAAGACACAACTTGAGAAGAGGCTAGGGGCTTTTACTCTACCACAGGAGTAAACTCCACAACCATCACCAGTGAATGGGAAGACTCCTTAGGAGGAGAAGGAGGAGAAAGGACAAAGAAGCAGGAATAGAGATAGGCATCTCAATGAAGGGCCTCTTTCCTTTCCCTACTATGGAAGCAAGTGGAGGAATAGGTGAAGGCCAAAATGCAAGAAAAAACCCACAAGAATGCTTCCCCTTGCTATACAAGGTGGTTTGGGGTACCATGGGTAAAACAAGAAGCTAAAATACTTGGGGCTTCAACTTCCACAACATGGATGTCTTTCCTTTTCATGTGCCAGGCACAGTTGTAGGAATAGAAGATGTTGCTAAGGGCTAGGAAGAGGAAGTTGAAGGAACAAAATAAGAACTAGAAGGAGAAGGCCCAAGGGTAAGAGAAAACTTGTCCTTCCATTTTGGAGGGGATGAAGATGAAGCATGTTGTTGTGCATGCAAGTGGGCCTTTAGAGAAATAGGATAAGGAGATAGGGAAAACCACCCTTTGACATTGAGCCCCCAATATTGTATGTATAATAAGCTCTATACAAAATATCTCCCCTAGGAGGGAGAGGTCCGACTAGGGAAAGCCAAAAGTGGTCAAGGGAGAAGCCCCAACATGACATTAGTGGCTTGTATCTAGTGTCTTGGATAGTATGCACAGTATCCTCATGGGGAAACTTCAAAATTTGTGGATCATTGAAGTAACTAGATTCATGGAGGCTAGCCATGGAATGCCTAGCCTCACTTTGAATAGGTCATACTTTGAGATCACAAAAAATGGACTTCCATAGCCTTAGGTCCTACTAGGACCAACAAAGAAATAGTGACATCCATAGGCGCAATATAAAATTGATCGTATGTGTGAATGGTATCCTATGACTCATCATATTTCTTCTTGTGTAAACTATTAATAAACAACGTCTCCTTCATAAAATTGCATTCACATGGATTGAAGGATCAACCATAATGCCCATTACAATGTTACCATTGATACGAGCAGGAACATAAAATAGAGAGCTCCTTGTTCAGGGGTAGGTCATGTGAAATGAATGAAATGTCAAGGAAAAAATTCACACACTCTATAGGAGGAATATGAGTAAATGATACTACATTCACATATTCAGACGGGTGAAATTAGAAGACGATGAAGGAGTAACCAAATTAGCAAAGTGTGATGGGAAAGGATTGGTGTATATCTCTAGCTAGCTATTCGGCTTCGTTACAAATTTGCTAGAGTTTTGTTTTCTACCATCGAGGCAACTAGTCTCATCATCGATGTGGTCTTGAATCACATGATGCAGGTGAACACATCTTTCAGTTTCATGTCTGGAGACTCGATGGTATTGACATAACTTCTAAGAGTTGTAATTTTAAGGATACAGATAGGACAAAGGTCAAATCTCTAGAAAAGTTATTATTTTATCTTTCAACATTTTTTGTAAGATGGTATTATATGATTCTGACAATTTAGTGAAAGTTATATTAAGTCTTGTAGCATTCTTATATGTTGGAATAGAGAC
>VDFB02000017.1:353716270-353746757 GCA_007258455.2 Sequoia sempervirens | reverse complement strand
TGGTGAGTTCAACATTCACCTTTACAAAACATCATTCTTAGGTTACAACAATGTACTCAATGATGTCAAAATAGATTATAATCGTCACACCAAAAATTTGGAGAATGAACCTGATTGACTAAATATTCCTCAAATCCTCTATAGCTTTGTATTGTGATGTTGTGACGTGAGCATAAATAAAATTAAAAGATAGTTTTAAAATTTTAGGTTTATTCTTCCTAGGTTTTGATTATGTGAATTAAGCCGACTAGTGCCTTTTCCATTATAGAGTCAAGAATGAAGCAATTGTCTTGATAACAAACTAAAAACTAATTCAATGGTCTTTTACAAGATTATGGTCTTACAATAAGAAAACCAACATTTGGATAATATTGTTAATCTTCTTTTAGATCCCTATTATAACCATAATATCTTCAATTATCCAACTAAAAGAAATTTTAATCTATTACTTGAATAGAAGCCAACAATCAAACTTCCATTAAAAAAAATATGCAATGAGGACCTTGATGATCTTTGATTATAAGGATTCAAAAGATATGGTTTTACAATATGGAGACATCAACAGTATGACTTATATTCATATACACATCAAAATTGAATTGTTTTTTGCTATCACAGAGAAAATTTACAACATTCTCCTTTAAAAATTTCAATAGACCTAATTGTACAAGACTAACTCTATATAGAGACTTGCTCAAAACCTAAGAACTTGAATGCTAGAATAAAGATCAAAATTTCCTATTATAGAAGTAAGGGAGCACCAAGAAAAATCCTTATTCCACCATGTACCACACAAAATATAAAAATTAAGTGGTGGCACCTTTACAAAAGATAAAATATATTTATACGTGATAAATTAACCATTGCAACACCTATTAAAGCTCTTTAAGAACATTTATGTATCTAGATGAATTTTATTTGATCAAAATTGCATCTTAAAGTTGTGAAGGAGGGTATTTGCTAATCCCAAGTCCCAAGAGAAACAAGGTCTAAAGGGATTGAATTTCCCTTTATCACCTTAATAGAAAAGGCCAAAAGATGGGATGGAAAACAATGGAAAAGCTAGACTATGTTTTTGGGTTTCTAGGATGGAGGACTTTAGGGATCAAGTGAACAAACCATGGAGGTTTTGGGAAACAAACTAACTAGCTCTCAACCAGATGATGACAGTGCATCGTGTTGTCATCTCAGGGATGTGCTGGAATCTCATATGAACATAGAGTAGATTCTATGACCAAACCACTCAGGGATTGCTAACAACCTGAATACTGGAATCTAATACTTTTAAAAAAGAATTACAAAATGTTAGAGATGCATAAAAATATAAAAAAGTACAAGAAGAATACTTTAAGAGAAATATAAACTAACTAGAAGTGAAAGACAAGTAGGAGGAAAGAGATATCCAACTCATGGTAGATACAAGCTCCTCATGAATGAGATCCTACACACATAGAAATGAGAAAATGTTGGGGTTGCTTTTCAGGGCTTGTCTTAGTCAAAACCCTGGATTCATGTTTCTACCTCCATGGAAAATCAAATAGACCACAATATAAAAATAATAATAAAGAAAGTAATAGACAAGACATATGAAAATGCAAAGATAATCAATATGCTTAACTATAAAGATGATAATGTAATAAATTAAATACTACCCTCCCTTCTACAAGTTTGGATAAGTCGAGAGGAAGGATGAGAGCTTCAAGAATGCAAGGTGATCATGCAAGAGTGATGTAGAGATTGAAACCTACAAGAAAAATGGTGTAGAGAGAATGGAAGAGTGATGGAGTAAGAATGAAGTGGAAGAATGAGAGTGAAGTGAGTATAATTGCAATAATGAAGATTAGAGTGAATAGAATGGAATTGTAGGTTCAAAATGGAGGTTTGTAGGTAAAAGAGCCATTTTTGGGTAGGTTTGCAATTGTAGGGAGCATTACACTTTATGGGTGGTAGGAAATTTAACGTCCTAATGTCCATTGACACAGGAATAAGATAGGTGCATTCGATTGGTGCACAAATGTCTACATGGCATGGAAGCATCCTAGTCAAAATTCCCTCCACTAATAGAAAATGATAAGGTTTGAATGGGACAAAAGGCTGGGAGCAACAAGATTTATCATTATCGATTTATAAGGCTAAATTAAGGGTGGTGTTATGGGAAATTACACCCTAATGAAATTTCACACCATAAAATTTTTCCCCATTTTAGCAAGCGTAAGTGTCAAAGAATGTGTGAGCTAAAGTAGAAAGAGATTAAAGAGAATATACCAAAAATAGAGAGGAAGCAGAACTTTGATCCAGTATACCTGATGTGGAAGGAGCTTCACCAAAATGTGAAGAGGAAATAGGTCTTCAATCCTGCAAATCCAACTACAATGTCACCACAAACATGTTAGCTACAGACAAACATGTTAAGTGAAAAATTGAAAAATAATATACATGATAAAAAATTTCAAAGACACAAGAAAAGACAATCTGATGAAATAAAGATGTTGTTGATAGGTATGGCTAGCATGGCTAGAGTATATAGGGCAAGCATATAGGCATGTTTTTACTACAAGCTATGTTGTAGGACATTCATAGAAAAGATAAGGAAGCTTTAGTTAGGTTACCACCAAGCTAGACACCAAGATATAAGACATCAAGAGATCAAGACATAAGACATCAAGGAATCCTTTTGAAACAAATTTTCATCAAGGGATTATTTCATCAAGGAATCCTTTTGAAAGAATATACCTTTTTGAAAAGAAAGTCCCCTTAGAATGATGTGTGGTACATAAAGGAGCACATGTCATTCTAAGGAGAGAAGAGAAATATAAAAGACTGTAGACATCTAAATTTGACCACTTCCATATGGTTAAAGACATCTCCTTAATCATCCCTTTGCTCATCTACTTCATCCTCTTTTCCGGTATTAATTAAATCATTCATTTAATTAATATTTTGTGTCCTACATAAGGTTTCTAAAGTATTTAATTTAATAAATATTTTTCCCCTCTTTCCCCTCTAAATTAAATAAATATATCACTTTATTTAATTTAGTCATATTACCTCTTGGAATTTAAATTAATTTTTAATTCCTCACCTTCTCTCTCATTGTCATATCCTCCAATGTTTGCAAGTTGGTCTCTAATCCCTCTTAACCATCTAACCCTCTTCTAATCATAATTAATCTATGGTTAAGATGTGCACACCCCTAATCATCATTAGGGTCACATCCTCCATAATTTCCCACTTGCCTCTAATATGTCATTAGTTTGTCTAATCGGGTACTTGCACAACCTTAATCACTTATTTAGGTCAACCTAATCCTCATGTCATTTATGGAAAATGTCCTACGTCAACCTTATTAAAGGCTTTCTCCTTTTGGAGAAGGCACCCCCCTTCCCAATGTGAATTTTTAATTCACATTTAATCCCCCAATGCATTCCAAAGAATTTTAAATTCTTTCTCTTATTCCCATGTGGATATTTGAGGAATTTTTAATTCCTCACATGTCCTCTCACCCACATGGGGACAAGGACCTCCTTTATGAGGAGATCTTGTCCAAATCCCAAGGTACTATGTTGTACCTCCATGTCATGTACTCTCCTTCCAACTCATTTACACATCATCTTTCTCAAGCCACTTCACATGCCACATGTCAAGATGTGAGGGCTTGTGAGTTCTCAACTCACCATAGCCCTACATCTTGGCCATGTTGGTTTAATCTCAACCATCCATTTCCCTAAATAATTCAAAATTCTCTATAAATACCCCCTCTTTTCTCTCATTTTGGGAGATCATTATGCTATCCAAACTCTTGCAAATTTTTCTCTTGAGCCATACTTAGCCAAATACTTTCATTTGCATCCATTATCACTTAGTTTCCATTCATCTTGCATCCCACACTTTCATCTCTTGCCATCAAAGGAGCATGCACTACATCAAATATCGAAGGGCCAACCAAAGGACAACTCAACAAGGTAAAATGTTCCTTTTTTTTGTTAAGTTAATCATTTGCCCAATCTTGAGGTGTAGGGTGTTTATATTTGTTGTTTGCAATCTTTTGTTTGATGTTCATTTTCTAACACATATTTTCGCCCATTCACATTTCTGGCACACCCGATGGGACCCACAAATGGGTCTGTATCTTTCACATTTGTTGGTTTTTCACTTTTTGCAGGTACAGGTTGCAAAGGGGCGGACTTGACCTGCAGAGGGGTGGACCCGACCATCCAGGGGCAAACCCAACCTCGAGGGGCGGACTTGACCTGACAAGCAGCCGGACCTAACCTCTAGGGATGAACCCGACCTTGCCCAGGGGTGGACTTACCCTCCACAAACTCCAGAAGTTGATTTTTGTAGATTTTTCATAGAGGGGCAGACCTAAACTCTAGACAGGTGGACCTGACCTGACAGACAAGCCGACCTGCCCTCCAAACAGACAGACCTAACCTGGACAACTTTTTCCAGAAGGTGAAATTTTAGTTTTTAGCACTCTTTTTGGATGTTTTAAGTGTTTCTAACCCCCTAACGTGTCTTGTTTGAGTCTGTGCAAGCATCTAGTCGACATTTGGTGAGGAACAAGGACAAGATTCACTAACAATTTTTCTTGCAAGGTTAGTTTTTTATCAACCACTACTTGTTGTTTTGCATAACTTAGGCACATAGTTTAACTAGGGGTGTCAATTAATCTTGTTTGTCGTGCTTGTTGGTAAGCTATTTGACGTATCCAATCCCCTTGCACCATTTGGCGATCCTGGGTGATGAGAAATCATAGCTTACCAAGTCCTTTTGAGTCACCCTCTTTTTCCTTTTCTTAGCGGGACTTGCTTGAGGATTTTATCACCCCAAGGGACAATTCCAACCACACATACCAATAGGGTATATAAAGGAGGGAGAGAAAAAATTGTACCTCAATCCAACCATGTTGTAATTGGTGAAGCATTGGGATGACGTGAAGAGTTGGTCTGAGCCTCTAGTATCTCGCTAAGGTTCCCGACTCACGCTTGTAACAGATTGGTGTTCACGGTTTGGGCCTCACGTACCAAGTGTATATTGAGGACTCCTTAGCAACCATGTTCATCCTAGAATAGAAGACTTTGTCAACCATACCCCTTTCTACTAATCTTAGGATTGTGTTGTCTGAATTTTCTTCTTTGTGCAAAAATAATAATTTTTTGTTCAGCCATATCCTTTTGATTGATGTTTGTTGTGTTTTGGGTCATTTTCCTTAGTCGTCTTTTCAAAAGTCAAGTTTAAACCTGTCTAGGGGCAGACCTGACCTCCAAGGGTGGACCTGACCCATCCAGGGGCGGACTTGACCTTTGAACCAGCCCTTTTAAGCCTGTTTTAGTTAATTTTGACCAACTTTTGTCTGACAAGCGAACCTGCCCTCCTGACAGGCGGACCTGACCTCCAGGGGTGGACCTGACCCATCTAGGGGTAGACTTGACCTTTGAACCAACCTTTTTTAGCCTGTTTTAGCTAAATTTTACCAACTTTTGTCTGACAAGCGGACTTTCCCTCCCTATAGATGGACCTGCCCCATCCTAGGGGTGGACCTGACCCTTAACTAGTCAGTTTTATCATCTGTTTCATCATTTGGGACACCTGTTTCACTATTTTGCGTGCTTGTTTCGCCATTCTAATCATTTGTCTCCTCATTCTGAACATTCATACACCCGTTTAGAGAGTCCATTCACCATCCTAAACTTCCATCCCCTCAATTTGAGCATCCATTCACCCATTCAGAGTCCTCATTTATCCATTTCAAAACCACGTTCACTTAGCCATTCTCCATGTTTTGGATATCGTTTCCCCATTTCGGATCATCGTTATTCCATTAAAACTTCGTTAAAGCAGTTATCCAAATTGACCTAGGTGTTCATCTCTAATCGTCATTTATCACAACCAACTTAGGATTTTCATCCATCCTAAGTTAGTCATCCTTGTCGTCCCAATCAATCCACTTCTATCTCAAGTTGGATTCAGTGTCGTTATCATACATCTGCCCTTTAGTCGATTAATCAACACCTAGCATTACCAAGGATCACTCTTGAACTTAGTTTCAAATTCTGGTCATTATCATTCATCCTAATCGATCATCAATCCAAATCAAATCCTCATATCATCGAATCCAAGTTGACCAATTGTCTACCAATTAACCCAATCTGGTCTCATCAAGCAAATCCACTTTGGTTGAATCAATCATCCAACTCAATCCTATTGAGCCACATCCTTGTCAGCTAATCAATCATCGAATAAAATTAATCATTTCATCATCAAGATCATCCTAGCATCCTAGTCCATCCTATCATCTTGCATGCTTGTTCAGACCCGGTCACAGACAAGGAAAATGGCCGAGCAACAAGCCCAAAATTCCCAACCAAACATCCCTCAAGATCCCAACAATGCAGCTAATGTCTCACAAGATCCCAATAATGGTACGAATATCCCTCGAGATCCTCATAATGGTACATCATCACAATCCAATATTGATGGTCAAAACACATCACCACCCAGGGATAAGAACATGGTCAGCCAACCTGAACTTACATTTGAGGAACACTTTAGTAACCCTATCAATGTGCAAATGACAGATTTCCTTCTCAAAAAAATGGGGAAGAAATCTTGGCCCACCTAATTGGAAAAGGTGTCAAGCCTCCATAAGGTGTCAACCTATCCAAGTATGGAAGCTCCACATCTAACATACCCCAAGGCTCACAAAATGCACCAGGTAGTTCATATGTCCCCAATGTTCCTCTAGTGGAAGCTTGGCATCAACCTGAATTCGGCAACGTCGTTATGTATCACGTTAACAATCCCCCACACCCTACAATATCAGTCATGGGGGATCCTCACGCAGCTGATCCCAATGATCCTTTTTCCTATGGCATGCCACAAAATGTTTCACAACTGTCGCCATTAATGCTAATAGCACCACCCCTTTCAAATCAACCTCCCATCAACACTGGGGGCACCCCTTTTACTGCATTGCCTCCACCTCCTAGGGCCACAAACCTACCATCGCCTTCATACACATCTCAATAGCCTCCCCAATCTAACATACCACCTCCATTACCGCCATAGGGTACATCCCAACCGAATTTCCCCTTGGTACCCAACAACCTCCATTGCAGAACACCTCTACATTATCTCATCCACCTCATCAGCAACAACCTCTACATAACCGCTTAATCTCTTCACAACAACCACCACACCAATCGCAAGGCAATCCATTCCAACCACCCACCTAGACCATATCCATGTTCCCCACATTCATTCTACATCCGCAAGTCCAATCACAATACAAGATTCCATCTCGGCCCACACAACACCTCACATCATATCACTAGCCTCCCCAACATTATTATTATCCTAACCAACAACCACCTTATGTGGCCTCCCAACAGTCACAGCAGTACCTTCAGTACCAACAGGCCAATCTGTAACATCACATTCAAGCTCCTTAGCATCCCACCACACATTTTTATCAAACAAATCCATAGTATATCTCGCAACAACAACCCCAACAGCAAAAAAATCCCTTAGCATACCAACAAGGGATATCATCATCTCACTATCAAAATCCATACCTCAACCCTCAGACATTGTCTCAGCAAGATCCTTTGTCGTCATATCATCCATATTCATCTAACCCATCTTTGGCTCTCGCGCCACCAGTCAACTCAAATATATTAGAAATCAAAGCTGCTCTAAAAGATCTTCAAGCTGGGACTGGAAAAAAATCATTCAAATTTGAATACATATGTCCCTATCCATTTGATCCCTCCATCTCATCGATCCCCTTCCCTAAACACTTTGAAATACCAAAATTTGACAGATATAAGGGGAACAAAGATCCTAAGGCCCATTTGCAAGAATTTTACTCCCAGTGTCAAGAAGTTATGCACAATGACAACTATCTCTTGCATTTGTTTCCATGGAGCCTAACTGGCAATGCCCTAGAATGGTTCATGGGTCTAGAACGAGGGTCCATAAAGTCCTTTGTAGATCTTTCAGAAAAATTTGTTTCTTACTTCTCCTTCAACTTGGAGGAGGACACTGATACCTTGGATCTCCTCAAAGAGAAACAATGGGAAGGTGAAACCTTTGCTAGCTACCTTCAAAGGTGGCATGCACTAGCAAGCCAATGAAAACCCCTCTCAAAGAGAAAGACATGGTCACCCTCTTCGTGGATAACTCTCATCCCGACATGGCTTATAATTTTAGGTTACACTGTGTCACCACTTTCACTGAGATAGTGGAAAAAGGACCCATCCTTGAACGCGCCCTTATTGCCAAAGGGAACATCAAGATACACAACCATGACAGAGAAAGGCCATCTGGTGATAAGTCTCACTTTTGGAACAAGAAAAAAATGCAGTAAATGATGGTGTCACTGACACTAAACATGTTTAGGTGGCCAATACATCCCAGAGAAAATAGCCATCTGTACCTAATTCCATATCTGTGCCATAGGGGTGTCTCGTCCTCCTCAAGAGTCAAACTATAATAGTCAAGGGAACGACAAATGCCAGTATGCTCAATTAGTAGAACCCTTAAGTGTCATCTTCAATAAGTTGTTACAGGTCAACTATCCAATCACGTACCCTATCACCAAACCACTTGATGAATCCAAGCCTAAACCTACCTGGTATAGGGAGAATGAATATTGTGAATTCCATAAAATTAAAGGACACACTCTGAATAAGTATCAAGGTCTTAAAAACTATGTCCAAGATCTTATTAATCGAGGAGATATCAAAGTCAACACCAATCAAGCTTCATCATCTAATGCTCAATTGCAAATATACCAAATTCCTTCCCTAACCATAATCAAGGTGCAAGCACCTCCAACAACAATCCCCAAGACAACAACACAAATAATATAAGCTATAAAAATGTACCCCTCAATTATGATGGAATTTTCCATTACATTGAGTAGGTAGAACCCCGTGGGTCTATGATGCATGTTAAAGCTAAAGATGCCCAATGTGTTGTTACTACACAACGATCTCGCATTACTGTCCTGGCAGCCTCCACATCTACCCTATCAAATCCTATAAATTCTCAGTACAACATTCTTGATCACTTAGGAAAGACCCCTGCTCAGATGTCAATCTTGGATCTGCTTAAGTCTTCTCCCATACATCAAGAAATTCTCAATAGAACCTTACAGGAAACCCATGTACCTAATGACATCAATCCCACATGATTCCAAGCTTTAGTGGGACACTTGGCTTTATCTTATCAGCTACACTTCAACCAGAATGATATGTCAAATATTGATGCCAATCACAATCGTCCTTTGCACATTGAAGTCCTAGTTGCTCGTCATAAAATAAAAAGGGTCTTGGTAGATAATGGCTATGCCCTCAATCTATGCACTCTAAAATTCATAAAACAGGTGGGGTATACTCAAGTGGATTTGAGTAATCAAATCATCACGTTCAAGGCTTATGATAATGCGGAAATAAATTCTGAAGGGATTATCAGTCTTCCTATTCAAGTTGGACCTATAGTTGAGTATACTACTTGTCATGTCCTTAATCTGGACTTACCATATAATCTCCTCCTCGGCCACCTATGGCTCCATGCCATGCAAGCCATCCCCTCCATGTACCATCAGTGCCTAAATTCCTAGTTAATGGACAAGAGATCACCATTTATGTCGACCCACAACCATTTGAATATTGTTGCGCTCTAGAAGCATTATTTCCCCATTTACATTATTGTCCTAGGGTTGAAATGGGGGTATCCCAAACATCATCCTCCAATCCACCATCCACCACCATGGCCACTCCATCTCCCACCACCAATCCTTTGGTCACCAAAGTCCAGATCATTGACAAGGGGTGTGGTGAATATGAAATTCATATAGCCCTAAATGTAGCAACCATGCCACCATCACCACACATGTACGTCCAACCTTCGCAGGCTACTCCAAAAGAAGACAAGATTGTCACCTTTAGTGTTAAAAACATCCCCACCACCACCTTCTAGTATCCTAGTATAAAGACAGATGCACCAGAAGAAGATATCAACCAGTGGGTATATTGTGAAGAACCCCAACCAGATCCACCTCTAAAGGAATATTTTCAAGAAGTATACCCTTGGTCAGCTAAGTTCACAGAAAAGTATAACTACCAAGGCGAGAGCCTAGGTAAGGAAGAGCAGGGATGGTTGCAACCTATTGATGTATCAAAGCTACCAAGGAATATAGGCCTAGGATATGACAAAAAGTAGAAAGGCCCTACAACATCATCTAATACTTCCAATAGTGTTATTGTGGACAATGGTCCCTTGGAAGAAATACCCAAGGAGGAATCTATCATACATGTGTACGATAATGTTGATCACACGGATCTATCATCCATGTTTGATTGCTTATCCGTCTTTACCATTAGCCTATCCCTTCGACATCCCAAACTTATTGATTGGGACCTACATGACAATTCACCTTTCAATGTCTCGTTGGATACATATGTCAACCTCATGGGATTGGGGGAGGATGAATGCTCTAGTCACAAAAATAAAAAAAAGAAAAATAAAAAATGGTCATCTAGTGAAAACCTCCCCGAGGCACTTCCTGACCTGGAAAAAGTAAAAATAAATGACACATCCAATAATGAAAACCTTGAAGAGGCACTGGAGGATGGATACATTCATCTTCCCCTTGTGGGACAAGGTCATCCATCCTAATTGAAGAAACTCAAGAAGTTAATTTGGGTACTGCAGAAAACCCTAAGATCACCTATGTGGCAAAATCTTTATCAGAGCAAGAATATTCAATCATTGTTCAGTTACTCCAAGATGGTATCATTAACTTTGCTTGGTCATACTCAGACATGCTAGGCTAAGACCCTACTTTAGTAGTTCATCATCTGGATGTTCACCCAAATTCCAAGCCTGTCAAACAGAAGCTCTAAAAAATGCATCCACATGTAGCATTATTAGTCAAGAAGGAACTGGAGAAACTACTAGATGTCGATTTTATCAAACCCATTGACTACTCTAATTGGATCTCCAACATAGTACCTGTTGCCAAACCAAATGGAGACATTCGGATTTGTATAGACTTTCGGGACATTAACAAAGCCTATCCAAAAGACGACTTCCCACTGCCCAATATTAACATGTTGGTCGGCCTGACTGCGGGACATGAGATGTTATCCCTTATGGATGGTTTCTTTGGTTACAATCAGATCTGAATTGCACCTGAAGACCAACACAAGACCACTTTTACGAGACCTTGGGGTACTTTTTGTTACAATGTCATGCCCTTTGGTCTCAAGAATGTGGGGGCAACATATCAGAGGGCAATGATTGTCATCTTCCATGACCTCATCCATATTATCATGGAGGATTATGTCGATGACTTGCTAGTAAAATCTACAACCCGAGCAGAGCATCCTGTCATCCTGAAAAAGATCTTTGAGCGGTTAGAACATTACAAGCTACGAATAAATCCAAAAAAGTGTGTCTTTGGTGTTACATCAGGAAAACTATTGGGTTTCATAGTCTCTCAAAGGGGTATTGAGGTTGATCCCACCAAGGTGAAAGCTATTATGGACATGCCACCCTTGTGCAATCTAAAAAAATTAAGAAGTCTCCAAGGGAAGTTGTAATCCATTTGTCGATTCATAGCCCAACTTGCAGATAAGTGTTAGTCATTCACCCATCTCCTGAAAAAAGACTCCACCTTCAGATGGTACCAATAGTGTCAGACAGGTTTTCATAAGATCAAGGAATACTTAGCTCATCCACTGATCTTGATGCCACCTATTCCAGGGAAACCCCTCCTACTTTACATCTCTGCCACTTTAGTCTCACTAGGGGCATTATTGGCACAACATGATGAATCATCAAAAGAAAGAGAAATCTATTACATTAGTTGAACACTGATCAGCTATGAATTAAACTATTCTCCCATGGAGAAATCCTACCTTCTAGTAGTCTTCAGCACACAAAAACTCTGACATTACATGCTCAGCCATCCAGTCAAATTAATATTAAAAATTGATCCACTAAAGTATATGTTATCCAAAACCACTCTAACTGGTCGCATGGCTAAATGGGTCATGCTCCTAAGTGAATTTGACATAGAGTACATGGATCGCAAATCCATAAAGGGACAATTCATAGCTTATCAGTTGGCCAAGGCACCATTAGTGGATGCTTACCCTCTAGTCACTAAATTTCCAGATGAAGAAGTTTTCACAGTTATAGAAGCACCTGTCTGGATATTATATTTTGACAGCTCATATACTCATAATGGGTCAAGCGCAGGAACTCTATTGGTTACCCCTCAAGGTGATTACATTCCAAAATCATTCAGGATAGCATTCTCGTGTACCAACAATATAGCTGAGTATGAAACCCTCCTCATGGGCCTCTGAATTGCAAAGCAATGACACATAACTCACTTGAGGGTCTTTGGTGATTCATTGTTGGTCATTAAGCAGGTTAATGCTGAATTCCTAACAAAAGATGATAAGCTATTACCCTATAAATGCATGGTGGATGATTTCAAGAAATATTTCACCTTCATACAATTTGACCAAATTCCCAAAGCATAGAACAAAGTAGCTAATGCAATGGCTACTATTGGCTCCTTGATTGACATGCCAAAAGATCAAATAGAGTGTGAGTTCCTTGTGGAACAACTTTTAATCTCAGCATATGATATCCCTAAGACTAACATGGTGTGCGACATTGTGGGTCCCACTTCCCCATGGTACCAAGACATATATACCTATCTGCATGATAATATTCTCCCCCCAGATCTTACATGCAATCAATGCAAATCCTTCGTTCACCACTCTTCCCGATACATTATCGTCAATGATACGCTTTATCATCGTGGGTATGATGGAATCCTACTTAGATGTCTGAATGAGACTGAAGCCCATACTGCACTAACGGAGGTACATAGTGGTGTTTGTGGGGCTCATTCAAATGGTATGGCTTTGGCCAAAAGTATTCTCCAAGCTAGATATTATTGGCCTACATTAGAGCATGATGCTTGTGAATTCGTGAAGAAATTCCTTCCCTACCAACAACATGCAGATTTGATTCATGCTCTAGCACAGGACCTTCAGCCCCTCCTAGCACTGTGGCCCTTCTCTCAATGGGGTTTTGACTTGATTGGAAAGATTTACCCACCATCTTCTGATGGCTATGCATTCATAATTACTGCCACTGAGTACTTCACCAAGTGGGTGGAAGCAATGCCACTCTCACAAATCACCGGTACTCAAATTTCAAAATTCATCCTCTACCATATTCTCTACAGATATGGTATTCCATCCACCATCCTCTGATAATGGAAGACCCTTTAAAAACTAGGCCATGAAACACCTCTGCTACACCTTTCATATCCAACATCATTGTTCAATGCCTTATTACCCCAGGGTAATGGTCAAGTGGAAGCAACCAACAAGACCCTTATCTACGTCCTCAAAAAGGTTGTCAATAACACTGGTCAAGATTGGCACCTCCATATTCATCTTTCCCTCTAGGCATATCGTACCTCCATCCACACCCCTACAGGCACCACCCCCTATTCTTTAGTGTATGGCACCGAAGCCATCTTTCCAATCAAAGTTGATCTCCCATCACTGAGGATTTCTCTAAAGAACCTTATCAGCGAGGAGGATGCTTGTGTTGCATGGTTTGCACAACTGGAGTTACTTGATGAAAGAAGAATCAAAGCCTATGATCATCTACAAGCATACCAAAATTTCCTCAAGCATAACTACAATAAGAAGGTTCATCCTAAAAAATTCTAGGTTGGTGATCTTGTCCTTAAAGATAACCAGCGTACCCAGTAGGACCGTGATAAAAAGGGAAAATTTGAGGCAAATTGGTTGGGTCCTTATATCATAACCACTAAATATGGATTTGGGGCATACAAACTTGCTACCCTTGAAGGAGAGCCCCTCGAAGAACCTATCAATATTATGCATCTAAAGAGGTTCTACACCTAAGTCCGCTTGGTAACCCCACCTATCAAAAAAACAAAAAAAACAAAAAAAATCAAAAAAATCAAAAGAAAACAAAAAACAAAAAAAATCCAAAAATAGTAAAGAGAAATAAATTCATCCTATGGTGAAAACCACTTTTAGTGGCACCTTGGATAGGTACGGGTGGTGAAAATCTAGTAATAGGCATCATCTATAGAGGGCATATTCATTATCTACCTGGCGTTCTAGTTATTTTATGCTTTCATCCGCCCTATCATCCTCACCCATCCCATCCTCGGCCGCTTGGTATATCTCTTGATTAAGCATTTGATGATCCATCTTGGCTATCCCTCATCCTTAGATTTTTAGTATCCCACTTTGAGCTTATTTCGTTCATCTGATCATCGATCAGTTTGTGTCTTCATATGCCCCCCCATCGTTTCAGTCTCCATCTAGATCTCATCCTATCACATCCTTGGTCGAACTATGTTGCCCTTGTGATGTCACATAGGCAAGGCTAATCATTTGATCTACCCCCGGGGTATTCTGACCATCCCATATTGGTCATCCATCATTTGCCTTCATCGTCCTCTTTCCGCTTTATCCATTGTCTTTTCTTGAACTACGAGGGCTCTATTCTTTCACATAGGCAAGGCTAATCTTTGATCAACCCCCAAGCCCCTAGGTCTGTAGGGTGTGTCAGTTCGTGTCCTTGTCTGGTTCATTCTTCACAAACAAAATCCCCTAGTGTCAGGAGATCTGGTTAATGAAAACATCTTGCGTCAACTGGGTCATTCTAGTTTAGTATCCATCATCGGTCTCAACAGGATGCATCCTCCCTAGCAAACCACATCAATCTCATCCATCCCCTTGATCCTATGGCAAAGGATGTTTGAAATTGATTGTGATTTTCTAATGCTTTTGGATTTTGTTTATCATTTGAGCTCCCTATCATCACTTGTCATGGTCGCCTTGACCCATCATATCATGGTGTGGTTTGACTCATCAACATAGGGGTGTATCTTGATCTTTTCTTTGTTGTTGTCTTCTTGGTTGTCCCATGTAGTACCCACCAGGATCCCTGAGGTCTTGTGTTACGCTGGGGCATCCTTGTGTGTTTGTGGTTATCCCAATACGTAGCCCAACCAAGGTCATCATGACCTTGGGGTGTAAGCCTTTGTGTTTTTTGTGTTTATTTCATGCATTGGATGCCAACTCGCCTTGGTCTTACATATTAGGGTATTCGG
The DNA here is from genome assembly GCA_007258455.2 of Sequoia sempervirens. NCBI lineage: Eukaryota > Viridiplantae > Streptophyta > Pinopsida > Cupressales > Cupressaceae > Sequoia > Sequoia sempervirens. The sequence goes on along the minus strand of VDFB02000017.1, from coordinate 353,731,561 downwards.
TATCTTATGCTATAGAAAAAATCAATGCTCTGAAGATGGAAAATTGTGTTCTTGACTGCATTTCATTTCATTACATGCACCTTTCATTCAACCTTGTTCATAATCCATGACTTGTGATTTAGGCTGTGCAAAACTTTGACTCTTTTCCCTCTTGGTTTTCCTCTCAGAGTACTAATGGTTTTTGATAGGTGTAGTATCATACCCACGGTACACCTATCGCCTATCCGCATTCCCATGCAAGTCTTTACTGACACTTAGGTTTGCATTATAGGAATTCATCTTTCATTCATATTTCATGTTACATTATAGATACAACATATTTCATAGTTCTTAGACCGATTAGATTAAGCACCATAGTTTCATTCAACCCATACATGTTCATATTAACATTACATAATACATACATTACCACCTACAAAAACATATTGTTAGATACATCCTAATTACATCTAATACCAAAAATTCATATCATCCTGCATTATCAACATTAATACATGCATAATCATCCATCCACATAAGCATGAAATAACCCATACGTGAGCATAAATAAACCAAATCATCCATCCACATAAGCATGAAATATCCCATATATGTGCATACATAAACTGAATCATCCATCACAAAAAGCATAATGCATAGTGTCAATAAGGGCTACCACATATCATAATCAAAATAATACAATGTGTATATGTCTAAAAATGGTCATCAAGCTTGTTAATTAATTAAATATAAATTATTTAATTAATCCCCTAAAGTCATCTACATATAAATAAATTTAATTATTTATTTATATTGTTCACTTTTATAAATTCTTCTACCTTAGTTAAATAAATAACTTTATTTAATTATTACCATCTTCCATATTCCTCTTAATTAAATTAAATAAATTTTATAATTTATTTATATTAATTATCATGTTATTCTAAATTTGAATATTTGAATTCAAATAATGGAATATTCCTTCAAACACCCTCTTCATCTCATAGTTAAATTAAATATTGTAAATATTTAATTTAATATCTTTTCTCACTCCACATATAATTAAATATTTTAAATATTTAATTATCTTCTAAATTCCTCTTTCACACATAATTAAATATTTTTAATATTTAATTACTTTCTAAATTTCATCTTCACACATAATTAAATATTACTTATTTAATTATGTACACTTCTAATTTCATCTTCACACATAATTAAATAAGTTTATTTATTTAATTATGAAATTCATTCACAACTCATTCTTTGAATGGAAACCTTCCTTTGGATCTAACTAAGAAAATTTGTGAAGAGGAAACCTTCTATTTTTCTCTCAAACTTTCAAAAATCCCTCACCGTTCATCCCAACAAGCTTGATCTGAACCATTGATCATAACAGCCAATCAGGTTCTTTCGAAAACTCTTTAAATACATGTGCAAACTCAAGCATTGGTTAGATACGAACATATATGTAATCACGCTTACGCTTTTGCATCTTTTAGCATTTCAGCAATATTCATATCTTAGCAATAATTTCATAACAGCATAGCATAATCTTGCATTTTAGCACAGTATGCATTTTAGTTCAAATCTCATTCTCCAGTAGTCCATTTCGTTGAGCTTGGCATACGAAATCTGAGAGCAAACTTGAAGCAACGAAACGCTGGAGATAGAGAGCAATAAGACGACTTTAAAGAAGCTGCCATAAGAGTTTGTTTAAATCTTCTTTTAGTTTCTTTAATATAATGTTTTATTGATCGTGTTTTGAATCCTTTATAATAGGCATATTTTCATACACACATAAAATGGCGCCCACCATGGGGCCCTGCCCCAATTTTGACTTTTTTATGTAGAGTGTTCTGACAGGTTTCCGCATTCTGGAGTTCGGCTTTCAGAAAAATTTTGCATTTTAGCGCATCCGACACCTTTCTATAGCGCATCTGGGAAGTTAATGTTTTTGTTTTGCAAAAAAAATCAGCGCATCTGAGGACTGTTTCAGCGCTTCTGAGGGGTCATTTAGTGCATTTAAGGACTGTTTTAGTGCATATAGTCTCATTTCATTTAGAGTTAAATCTACACTTAATTAAAGTGGCGCATTTCAGGACTATTTTAGCACATATAGGGTCTATTTTTGCACATATAAGGTAGATGTTAATGCATTAGTATTGCATTATTTACACAGTTAAATTTGCATTTATTTAAAGTCACGCATTTAAGGACTGTTTTAGCGCATTTAGGAATTTTTTGTAGCGCATCTGAGGTCTATTTATGCACATCTGAGGTATGTTTATGCGCATGTGAGGTCTATTCCTACGCATCTGTTGACTGTTTTAGCGCATATATTGTCTATTTCAGAGTAGCTAGGTTGTAACCAAAAAAAATATAGTATTCTGAGTCTAACACATTTCGCAGATAGAATCTTTTCTGGTTTAAAATGAATCAATCTAGGATAGTCACCACACTTTGATCATGCAGTTAAAATGAACCCCCTGCCTGTTGTGAAGCAATATCTTCACTTAGCGTAAATCATTGTGATTTGGTGCATTAAAATGAATCTTTTTACTCTACTTGATTGTGCTTGAAAGTCGTAGGTGACTATGCTCTCACCCTGTGCAAACTAGGTGATCAAAAAGCCAGACCCACTTTATCCCTATGTAACCCTCACGATTTGGTATATCGAAGTATCCTCTCCCCTTGCACATTCGTACGATCTGGGGTGCAAGAGAAACAGTTACTAACTCTAGAAATTGGGCCTGCCTGGGGATTTCATCACCCCAACGCAACTCAAACTGGCAATGGAGCTAAGGCCAAGCTACCCCCGACCAGTATACAAATGTGAATCTTAAGGGAAAACCTAATATTACGAGTGCGGATGTGTCATACAGACAAAGGAGTACTCCCATAAACCCTGTTGAGCTTAACCTCTTCAGGCTAGAGTGCACCTAAATTGGTGATTAATCTCTTGCCCCATGTATGGCCACTCAAACAGGGGTCCCGAATTAAGAACCATTGTTTAGTAAACCAAAAACCTTCTATTTGCTAGCGCAGAACCGGTCGGTGTGAAGGCATCCACACTTTCATAGTCTGTAGTAGAGGTGATCAATTTTCCATGGGAGTTTTATGGAGGTTGGAAGCTTGGTTGGCCTGAGAAGAGAGTGCACTGTAAGGGGGAGCCCGTGTAGCCAAGCTTCTGAATTCACACGCTACCAATATGCAGTTGGGAAAACCCGCGTGGAATCTAGCAGATATTGTCCTGGCTTTACCATAGGATGTGTTTGATTTATCTGTGTTTGGTTACATTCCATTTAATTCAAAGTGTTTGCTATGTTTTCATTCATATTAATTCAGATAAAAGATCATTCGAAATGAACATGAAAAACAACAACTGAAATCATTCAAAAATAGTTCATATCTTTAGTCTAGTAAGCATACTGATATTTCTTCCATGCTTAGAAAGTGGAAATCAACAAAATTTGTCAAGAAATCAGTTTCCAGTAGGATCAAGAAACCCAAGAAACATTTAGGGTACAATAAAACATTGCAAAGAAGAAAAATTTTGTACAAAATTTGACACATCTTGCTTCATTACCATGGATTTCTTCATAGATACCAAGACTTTGTTAGGGGATTCACTGACGAGTATGTTGTAGAGCTTTTGGATTCTCGAGCTTATTATCAAAGATTAGCTTTATCACAATGGCATAATTTTGATCAACCTCTTGAGTTTGACAATATACCACAACCTTCTATAGAATATCCATCACATCCCAATCAAATCCTTCAGTGATTTTAAAGACCTTTCTTCGAAAACAAAGATCAAATCTTTAGGAGTGCACTTTTCAAACAAATTTATGGTTATTGATTCAACTTCCCCCAACAGGATTATGACATCATCATTGGAAGCCACAATCAAAAATTAGGAACATCTTTGATCATATCATAGGATTCACGTCTTATCAGATCAAGATATCATCATTGCACTTATCAAAACTGTGATCTAAGTTTAGAAGAACTCTTCAAAATCATATGCCTATCTCCACAAGATCTCGATACAATAAATTGAAGGATGGAATCCAACAAGAAGGTCATACCCAAAACATTCAAGAAGAAGGTGAAAGCAGTAATCCTCTTTACAATATCAGTCATAATCCACTTTTCAACAACGATATGGATAACAGAGAAGAAAAATCATTCCACCACTACAAAGACATGAGAAAAACCCATATAGATAGTGATGATGAACGAGATGAGGAATGTCTTAGAGAAGCTGAACAAGATCCTAAATTTCACAAAGCCATAGAAAAGATCTTATAGGGCGATAAAGAAAAATACTTCCTCTATGTAGCTGACCAAGGAGCTAAATTGCCTCATGACTTTGATACTAAGAATTTGAAGAGCAAACTTGAGGAAATACCCCTATCTGATCTTAGTGCTTTGACTCAACAAATCAAAGCACTTCAAGGACAAATTAAAGAGTTAAAGAGGGAACCACAACAAAAAAATATACTCTTGAGGACATTTGTCCTTATCCTTTTTGATCAAAGTCTCAACATGATTCCATTCCCCAAACATTGTGAAATTCAAAATTTTGATCGTTATAATGGGAAATCGGATCCAATTGATCATGTTAGAGACTTCTGAAACATGACTTTAGAGTTTGCTCATGAGGACACTTACCTAATGCTTTTGTTTCCTAGGAGTCTTGGAGGTCATTCTATGGAATGGCTATCAAAAATCACACCTCCTGTCAAGACATTTGAAAAATTAATCAATCTATTCATATCACAATACGCGTACAACATCCAACACCAAATCACCATGATAGATCTTTGTAAAGTTGCACAAAAATCTGGTGAATCTTTCATTACTTTTCTTCAGAGATGGAGAAGAATGTTTGCTAGATATCCACATCCTGTTCCTGAAAAGGAAAAAATGGTAACCTTCATTAACAGCTTGAACTCAGAGATGAGCTATCGTTTGAACTTACATTGTCCTCCCTCTTTTGAGAAATTGATTGAAGGTGCTATAACCATTGAAAGTGCTTTGGTCAAAAGAGGAATCATAAAACTGGACAAAGACAATCCTAGTTCATCCAACCATCATAACAATCAAGACAAGTCTAAATTTTGGACTCGCAACAAGAACGTAGTGAATGATGGTGTTGTTGATGCAAATCATGTCTCGACCAAGCCATTTTTCCTTAGTACTCCAAGTACTCCATGCAACAACAATTATAACAACGTCAACTCGGTCGCAAATCAAGGAAACAATCCTCCTTCGAGGAACAATGCAAATCAAAATTCTACTCCCAATCAAGGGACTGCCAAAAATCAAGGTTACCGAGAAACCAATAACAATAACAACTCCTTAGGGAATACCTCGAATACAAATCCACAACGATTCTCATTCTTCTCCAATAGAAGAACTTACACTCCACTGGGTCAATCTTTGGAATCTACTTTCAAAGAGTTGATGGCTAAAAATGTCATTACCTTGCCACCTCAACGAAACTATGAACCTAGTGTGAAGCCTCCATCATGGAATGAGGCATACTATTGTGACTATCATCGGTGTAAAGGTCATCGCACAAATAACTATCAAGCCTTGAAGAATACCATTCAAGACTTAATTGAAAACGGAACCATAACAATAGAAGGACATCAACAGTCAAATGAAGACCACCAAGCTTTTTGCAATCCTTCGCCAAATTATCAAAAAGGTGAATATTCTGGAAAAAGTGTAAACCATATTGAGGATCCGATAATCAATCATATCTACACCGATGACGAACAGATCAATGTTATAAAAGTTAAGGAAAAGATGGAATATAGGGAGGTCAACACAACAACAAGGGTGCAAGCCAAAGTTGTCTTAAAGGGTGCCTTCTCAAAATCGACTAGACCTACACCTCGACATCAATATGATTTAGTCAACCAACTTCAAAAAACTCCCGCTCAAATTTCTATCTTAGAACTCTTAAAGATTTCCCCAGTGCACAAGGAAAAACTTGAAAAGGCCCTCGTCGAAACAAATGTATCCACTGATTTGGATGTGGACCAATTTCAAGCCATGGTAGGACACTTGTCCTCACCCACATGTCTATCATTTTCTGAAAAAGATGGCGTTTCCATAACTCATCCTCACACTAAATCTGATTGATTATTTCCCTATCTACATTTGGCTCCCACCGTGGGGCCTATGCCCCGATTTTGAATTTTTTTGTAGAGCATTCTGACAGGTTTCCGTGTTTCAAAGTTCGGTTTTCAAAAAAATTTGGCGTTTTAGCGCATCCGATACTTTCTGCAGTGCATATGGGAATTTAATATTTCTATTTTTGTAGATATTTTAGCACATTTAAGGACTGTTTCGGTGCTTCTAAGGGTTTATGTAGTGCATCTAGGGCTTTTAACAACGCTTTTGTAGGTCTTTCGGCGCATTCAGAGTTGTTTTGGCGCATCCAGGAACTGTTTCGGCGCTTATAAGGAACAAAATGGCGCATATACCATTTCATTAAAAAAATTGTAAAAAAAATATATTTTTTTTAGCACATCTAGGACTTCTTTTAGTGCATCTAGGACATCTTTTAGCACATCTGGGAATTTTTGTTTAGCACATATGGGACTTTTTCTAGCGCATATGAGGTCTGTTTTAGCGCATATGGTCTATGTTTCAACATTTTTTTAGTCAATCTTAAAATGGCCGTATCTTGGTCATTTTTTGGTCTTTTTTAGAGATTTTTTTTTTGAAATGGGGTATAATTTCATAAGCTATACAATGGTATAGGTTTTTATCAACTTTAAAAAAGTTAAAGTTATCAAATTTTCATATTTTCTTCAGCGCATATGACTTTTGTTCTAGCAGATTTTTAATTTATTTCTTTTGTCTTGGTGACTTGTTCGTGAATCATACAAAGCTGGAAAAATATTGGCATCAGTCACACACATCAAATTGGAAAGCGAATAATTAGGTGCATACATTCTAATCTTTCATTTCTCATTAATCATTGCTTGTCAACACATTTCAATTTGGCGCATAAAATCAAATCTTGTTTGATCAAATATTTGAAATTGGGCTTAAAAAAAAAAATTCTTCAATCACACATCTTGATTTGAAGTTAAAAAGAACAAGTGTTTGTACTGTTTTACACACATTTCAATTTTCTAAGGGTCAATTAATAATTGTAAGTGTGAATCAAGTGTGTGTGTGATCACAAACACCTCACTTGGTTTGCTTTTGTCAAACCCTTCATAGGAGGCCTGCTAGGGGATCTAATCACCCCTAGGTACGACATCAATTGAAGTGTGAATCGAAAGACACACTTGTTTGGGAGTTGAAATCTTGTCACTCTAAGCTAAGCCCCAAAGAACTTTATACCTTTGAAAAGTGAAGGTGAAGGGTGGGTTACCCCTTTCTCTTGGCTGTGTGGTAGGATTTTTCTTTCAAATCATCCTTAGTCAACCTTGTACAGACTAGCTTGAGACCTAATTGGCCATACCCACTTGACTAGTTCTAGAACTTGTTGATGTTTCTTCCATGTGTGCTTGTTTAATAATCATCATTACATTCTTCAAATTTCAAAATTCAAACTTGCTTATGTGTCTTGCGTGAGTGATTTATGTGTGTACATGTGTGATCATTCATTTAAACATTGCCAAATCAAGCTAAACACCAAACACATAAAGATAAGTCACTCTACATGATCTTCTAACACATTCACATCCTATCCATTTCATCCTAATCAATCAAGTCATCCAATCTTATCATTCCACATCATCACCATCACCAACCTAGTCCTAGTCACCACTTGTTGAAATGGTCATAATCATAAACAAGCCCAATCCTAATCATAAGCCCAAAATCATAATCCAAGGGGGCTATCCCCCTAGGAAAAATCATGAGACAAAACCTAAGCATGAGATCATGATTCAAGGAGTCCCTTTCTATAGTTCAAATAATGAAACAAAACCAAAACCTAAAATCATACTTCAAGGGGCTCCTCCTACCACCTCTAATGATGACATGAACTATGTTGCATACTTTGAAGAACAAATCGATATGCAAGAGCTTACACACATGTGTGACACCATGCCCACATTCGAACACAAAGCCCTAGCATCCCAACTTCAAAACCTCCTTCAAACACTTCACCAAATGCCCCAACCCCTTGAGCCAATTCCAGAGTCTCCCCTCGTAAGTCCAAGTCACCCTCTATCATGCTCCTATGTTGTTGACCATCAAGAACATGAAAAGTCTCTCCATGAGAAATCCCCTTCCACCTCCATTCCAATAAGTCATGAGGTGTTTCAAGAGCACAATCCTAAACATGAGGAAACATTACCCCCCCATCCACATAAAGATCAACACCCTCCTAATGATTATGTTGATAACACACCTAATACTATTCATGATCAATCTTCCATCTTTGATCAAGACCCCTTTTATGATCAAGAAGACCATGATGATCCTCTTAGCCAACTTTATGCATTCCATGGTCAAGAGCTTTCCACCTCAACCATCCATGATGCACAAACATCCACTTCCCTTGATGAGACATATGCCTCCCAAGCACACATAGAAGATCAAACAAATACATCGGATCTAAGTGAACACAATGCTAATCAAGATCCTAATGATCCCCCATCACCCATTATTGACCCCATTGCAAGTCCTCCATCATATCCTATTGGTCTTTCCACCCTCATTCACGAATGTTTCTCCTTAGAACAACAAAAACCATTGTCTTCCCTTGCATCATTTTCTCCATCCAATAAGGAACTCGTGTCTAGTGTTTCACCTACACCTAGTCCCATTGTCCATTGCACACTCCAAAACATGAACCACCAAGGTAAATTTCTAGACCTTCATGAACAAGATATTTTGGAGCCCATCCATGTCAAAGTCCCTCCACGCTCTTATGACCTTGGTAATACACCCCAAGGACAACAACCTAAAGATGTTGGTACTTCCTTCATGCATCCTAAGTCCACTTTCCATCATACATCCTATCGTACACCTAAAACATATGTTGCCATTCCATCACCGTCATCCTACAAATGTGAAAAGCATGTGACCATACACTTTCCACCATCCACTCTACCACCATTGCTTCCAACTCCTAATATCCCTCGATCCACTCTACCACCATTGCTTCCAACTCCTAATATCCCTCGATCCATTTTACCACCATTACTTCCAACACCTAATATTCCTACCATTCAATCCTCTTATCCATTTATCCATAAATACCCTAACATTCCTAATCATGACCAACAAATGCACACATCGTATAAACATGAAGCTTCCACTCATTCCACCAAACCCAAGGGATTCCAAAATGAAAATGGGGATGCCTCTACACATAAAGTCAAAATTTCTAAAGGTCCTAATGTCTTAGCATACAATTGCACTAAGTCAAAGCCAAAAAAGTTATATAAGCCCATACCTCCAAAAGTAAAGGCCAAAACTAAAATGGTTTGGGTACCTAAGAAAAAAAATCAAGTCAAACGAGGCATCCACATCACAAAAATCCCAACCATCCACTTCCACCCCACATTCCCACTCTATTCAAGAATCTCAGATTCCTAAAACCCACAAGCCAAATAAAAGTCATAAAAATACTAAATCTATGTGGGTACCAAAATCACTACATCCACCATCTCCTAAGGAAACATCTCCATTACTTCCTACACCACATCCGCATCAAAATCTTGAACGTTTATCATAGTGTGTGCAACCATTGGTCATGGTTCCCTTCCATTTCACAACAATTCCACATACCTCCATCTCCTCATCCTTCACGCATTATCCTACATATCTCCCCCACCACCTTTCTATGGTCCATGCTTTTGGATAAGCCTGCCCATTCATCTTTTCCATAAGTCTCATATAAGTTCTATATCTTCCCTACATAATCCACATCATAATCCATTATTTTCCTCCATAATCCACATCATAATCCATTATTTTCCTCCATAATCCACATCATAATCCATTATCTACCTACTCCATCTCCCTTTCATGTCATCCCTTACCAACATCTATGAGCATAATGACATTTGACATGGTCCATGCAATGACATCCATATCTAGTGGGACTATCACCTTTCACGGAACTAGACACTTGAGTCCCTCCCATCCATATTCCTCTTCTCCTATTCAAAAAGTCAAAAAGTCAAAAGTAAAACATCAAAAAAGTGAAGAGAAATCCCTTCGTCCAATGGTGAAAACCTGGTAAACAGGCACCCTGGATAAGTACCATGATGAATACCTGGCAAATAGGCATCATGTGTAGGTTTATCTTTTATGTCACTTACACTTGGGGGCACAATATCTTATCTATCCAACCTATCATTTTCATATCATATCATTTCCATCCTACCTACCATCTTTAGCCATCATACATACCTATCATATTGAGTCCATTCACCACCCTTCTCCTTTTGATCTTGATGAAGATATAGGGGAAAAATGTTGTAACGTGTTTTTGGGTATCTGTTGACATACCTCATCCTATATAAACCAATCATATCATTATCCTATTGTCATAAGCTTTGTCATGAAAAATCCTAAGTATTGTACCTAGAATGGGGTATGTTATTCCTATGCGACATAGTCTTTGGAGATCACATCCTTACCCTCTTATGATACATACATCCATACCATCCATCCATTTATCATGAGCCTTTTATCCCTCATCCCATCACCCACCCTTGCACCTAGACTTGGTTTTCCCCTTGTCATTGGTATCTAGCACAAAGGCTACTAAAATTTTCATCCTTTGACACATCAAAACATTTCAAAAATACAAAAAAAACAAAACATTTCAAAAATCCAAAAAAAATAAACATCTCAAAAATCCAAAAAAAATCAAAACATTTCAAAAATCCAAAAAAATCATAAAATGTCAAAATTCCAAAAAATCAAATAGCCAACAAAAATCCAAGCAATAATCCAAATGCAAGTCGATCCTTAATCCATACCAATCAAGTCAATCAATCTTGTCAAATCATCCAATCACATCCTTTGGTCTTGATCCTAATCTTGTCGTAAACCAAATCAACCAATCAATCAATCAATTATCATCCTTGTGTTGCTCTAGGGATATATTGCTCCCCACAATGACAACACTATCATCATCATCAATCAATCAACCAATCAACGATTTACAGCTTGGCAAGGGCAATTCCTTGTTTGTTTTTGTATCATTTATGCATGCTTGCTTGCTTGCTTGCTTGTGTGTGTTATTATTTTATCTTGCATTTGTATCAAATCCATATCATTCTAGCTAATATTCATATCTTGTGTATGTTGGAGTAGCTTTTTGCACTATCCTTTGCATCTAAGATCGCATCATACCTTTTGTGCATTAGGACTTTAATGCTCTAATTCTACTTCCTCATACGTCTAGACAAGGTTGTATTATGCTGGGGCACGAGACACATCGTCACCTTGGTCCTTATATCTTGGTGAATAACGTCTAGTGCTATATCAAACATCATGGTTGCTCACCTTCATTGCAGCATAACGTATCATTCCTCTCCTTCATCCACTTTCTATCTTGCATCATCCTGTCTATCCTTATCATTTCATTTCGAGAGCCTACCCGTGTTTGTTCAACCCACCTATCCTCTCGAGGGGGCATCATCATTCCTATAATGCCCCACCGTGCAAACCCCAAAGGACAACAACTAGGACACAATTTTTTATTTTTTTTAAAAGAAAACTATTTTAAAGATTACATAAACAAAATAACCATTAAGTTTCAATGCATGACATTCAATGGTTATATGCATAACAACCCTACATCCTTTGGGGCATACATGAAGATATTACAGTAACTAATCACTATCACTGATATAACTGCATTAACAAGATGTGTCACTAGGATGAAAAAAAAATCATTGTTTCAAAGAAAATTCATTATTAAATAAATCACAAGAGTTAATTTATTAAAATAAGATTGTCTCCAATTCAAAAACCATAACCATATGCTACATTCATAAGAACTCCCAGCGTGCATATCTCATGACATAAGAAAATAACAATAACCATGATCATTAATCACATAAGGACATCATCACTACACTATACATTACAATAATTATATTAAGTTGTTCAAATACATAAGTTACAACATTTCTTTCTTAGTACCTCAAGAGAACAATACATAAATTAAATAGTATGACAGATACAAAGAATATACATCAAGAAATATACTGATCTCTAGAACACTTTGCAACTGGTAACCCAACATTGCTTGGACACTGACAGGGGAACCCAACGGGATGCGTAGCACGTTCCACCCAACCATGTGAGTTTTTAAAAAAAAACCCACCCCCCGTGCTAGGAGATGACAAGGAAGAATCCTCAAACAAAAATGTCCAAACAGAAACGACAAGACTCAACTCCAACAAAAGTGACATGAGAATACATAGACAACAAAACATCAATAGATCACAAAACATAACATCCATAGACCACTCTCAAATACTTGCAAAATCAACCAACCACAAAGAGTCACTCTCCTACTAAAAACACTAGGTTCAAATCCACAAATCTATGGGTAAACAAGGAGTACAATACTGATAACACATTTCAACCTTAAGACATAAGGTCACACAACCCGTTCGTAGTAACCGAGTATCCATACAGTATTACATATCTCATTTATGGTAACCGGGCATTCAAATTGTCTACACCCATATGCACTACCCAACACAAATCAAAAGTTGAACCAACATATGTAACAATCCCACATAGAATGAATTTCTCTATGAGACTTACAAAACCGAACAACTCAATTGTCCAACAACGCAACCAAAGAAACTCAACCAATAAGCAATTTCAAACATATAATTAATTTAACATTTGGATTCTCTGAATTCAATCAAATCATCAATGCATTACTTGGAATTAATCAACTTAATTTAATTTAATTTACAAACAATAAAACAAATTAACATTAATAGTTTAACTCAAATTTCCACAATAACACACACAACAATAAAAATTAATTTCTCTATAAAAATTATTTTATCTTAACTATTTGTGTTTCGCATGCACCAAATAATACATAATATGCATTTATCTTTTAAAATCATTTTATCATAAAATAACTATTTGTGCATTTTCGTGCACCTAATTAGAATTAATTTTTCTAATAAAATCATTTTATTATCAAATATCTATTTAAAATCAATTTCCTCTTTTAAATTATACATTCTAAAAATAATCTATTTCATGCATTCATATGCAGCTATTGTCAAAATATATTTAAATAAATATATATATTAAAACTTTTTAATATTTTAATATTTCATTTACAACTTCCAAACCTAAAAATTAAACATATATATTTAAAATATCTATTATATCAAAATAGCCAATTAAACAAATATATTTAAAAATATATATAATTAAATATATATATATATATATAATTAAATATATATATATATATATATAATTAATTATATATAATACATATAATTAAACATATATATAAATACTTATTAATTAATACATTAAAAATAATTTACTATATTCAAACAATGCTAATAATAAAACTAGTGTATTGCAACTTGAATAACTTTTATTTTCGGATCTGAGTTTTTCTACAATTTTTACTGAAGGTGCACCATCAAGTATTTTAACACAAAAAATTCAGCGATGCCCAGTTTGTAAATTGTGAATTATGATAAATTTAGTGACCCTATGTCTCTGCTGTTTTCTACAGGAAAATATTTATTATTTTATCATAGGATTTCATTTTTCCTAATTTATCAGAAGATTTTTTTTTTTTCAATCCTACAGAGGCTTTCTAGATTATATGTGAGATTTTCTAAATTATCTATTGTTTTCTTTTCGAATTTTCTACCATTTTAAATTCATTTCCCTACAGAGGATCTAAGATTTTCAGAATTCTTCTACAAAGATTTTCTAAAATTTCACAACAAATTAACAAACAATATTTCAACATATATAACCAAATTATCTAAATTTTTTAATTTCACAAAACTAAAATAAACATCTACAATTTTGTACAGACAATCTTTTAACAACACAATTTAAATAAATATTTAAAATAAAGAACCTGGATCCTCAAGCTCGAATTGATGAAGATTGAAGCTGAGCCTTCGTATTTCGATTCCCAAGTTTTTTCCAAAGATTTCATCTTTCAAAAGATGTGCAAAACCATCCTCCACCAAGAACTTTTTTCTAGAGCCTTTTTTCTATTTCCTTTATTTTATTTTATTTTTTTATTTTAAAAACCCAAAAATCAGAATAAAATAGCAATTTCCCATTCTCTTAAGTTTTCTGAAAACAAAACAGGCATGCATTTGTTCTTTTATTCTTTTTTTTTAATTTTTCTTTTCTAAATAAAATATCTAAATTATATATTTCTATTTTTATTAATTTCAACTTATAGTTGACACATTATTAATTATTTAAATCTTTTATTCTATTATTTATCCTCAACTTACTATTTACATTAAATTATAAAAAATGTCAAGTTTTAAAATTATAAATAATATTATTTACAAAATTAATTTATTTATCTTAAATTAGTTACATAACTTTTAGTTTAACACTTTTAAATTTTAATAAAGTTATTCTCAATAACTAATTTAATTATTTAAATTAAATAATACTATTAATCCACCCAAATACATAACAACACAAATTCTAAATAAATAACACAAATACAACTCACGATAGACAACTATCACATAATACCAAAATAACCAAAATCAAGGACACACAATACCACTAGACTCACGATGGGTTGACAAAATTGGGATGGGGAGACTTCTTTATCATCTTCCTTTCAACATCATACCTATTTGGACAATTTAATGCTCGTGCTATCCTAACAAAACAGGTGGAATCGAGGCTTAGATCCTGCAATCCTGCATACAAACAATGTTGTGCACAATATATCTATTTAAATACAAGCACCTCGTGAGAAGGAATCGCAGCGTAGCAGGGCACTCGCAAACGAGTGATGCTACGCCATCCCCTCACCATAACCACATTAGCAACTACAACATCGAATATAAAACATCACTAAGATATACAAATCACCTCATATCATCATGAAATAATTACTAAAACAACATCACTAAGATATACAAATCACCTCATATCATCATGAAACAATTACTAATTCACTGCATCACCACCTAATACTGCATCTATATAAAAGCATCACCAATTAAAGGCAATCATAATGTAATATCATACTTACAAAAATACCATTAGAAGCTCTTGTCTCATCTTCCTCTTCTAATTCCTTAGCCAGACTACCTGCAC
>VDFB02000017.1:353621170-353711902 GCA_007258455.2 Sequoia sempervirens | reverse complement strand
TTTTTGTGCTCTTTCCAACGACATATACCACTCCATACTTTCGAGAAGTTTCCTAGGACCTCTTTTCCTTCCTTATCCGCCTTCTCAAGGGGGCATACCCTAACATTCTATCTGAATCTTCTGCCATAAGCCTTCTCTTTTGAGACTGTGGCATTCCCTTTAATTTCCCTCTGTTTGGCAGCTCATACAAACTCTCCCATGTTGGGGCATCTCTTCTCTGGTCACTTCCTCTATAGAGTTATATGCATTTTATTTTCTTCAAAACCCTATTATCCTAATAGTGTTTTGAAGAGGGAAAAAATGTAGACATTTAAATTTGACCACTTCCATATAGTCAAAGACGTCTCCTTAATCATCCCTTTGCTCATCTACTTCATCCCCTCTTTGCCGGTTTTAATTAAATCATTCATTTAATTAATATTTTGTGTCCTACATAAGGTTTCCAAAGTATTTAATTTAATAAATACTTTTCCCCTTTTTCCCCTCTAAATTAAATAAATATATCACTTTATTTATTTTAGTCATATTACCTCTTGGAATTTAAATTAATTTTTAATTCCTCACCTTCTCTCTCATTGTCACATCCTCCAACTTTTGCTAGTCTTTAATCCCTCTTAACCATCTAACCCTCTTCTAATCATAATTAATGTATGGTTAAGATGTGCACACCCCTAATCATCATTAGGATCACATCCTCCATAATTTCCCACTTGTCTCTAATATGTCATTAATTTGTCTAATCAGGTACTTGAACAACCTTAATCACTTAATTAGGTCAACCTAATCCTCATGTCATTTATGGAATGTGTCTTAAGTCAACCTTATTAAAGGCTTTCCTTTTTGGAGAAGGCACCCCCTTTCCCATGTGAATTTTTAATTTGCATTTAATCCCCCAATTCATTCCAAAGAATTTTAAATTCTTTCTCTTATTCCCATGTGGATATTTGAGGAATTTTTAATTCCTCACATGTCCTCTCACCCACATGGGGACAAGGACCTCCTTTATGAGGAGATCTTGTCTAAATCCCAAGGTACTATGTAGTACCTCCATGTCATATACTCTCCTTCCAACTCATTTACACCTCATCTTTCTCAAGCCACTTCACATGCGACATGTCAAGATATGAGGGCTTGTGAGTTCTCAACTCACCGTAGCCCTACATCTTGGCCATGTTGATTTAATCTCAAGCGTCCATTTCCCTAGAAAATTCAAAATTCTCTATAAATACCTCCTTTTTTCTCTCATTTTTGGGAGATCATTATGCTAGCCACACTCTTGCAAATTTTTCTCTTAAGCCATACTTAGCCAAATACTTGCATTTGCATCCATTATCACCTATTTTCCATTCATCTTGCATCCCACACTTGCATCTCTTGCCATCAAAGGAGCTTACACTACATCAAAGATCGAAGGGTCAACCAAATGACAACTCAACAAGGTAAAATGTTCCATTTTGTTTTGTTAAGTTAATCATTTTCCCAATCTTGAGGTGTAGGGTGTTTATATTTTTTGTTTGCGCTCTTTTGTTTGTTGTTTGTTTTCTAACACGTATTTTCTCCCATTCACAGAGACATTGTAGCACAAGATACATGGAAATATGTATTCACAAAATGTTGTCACTCATGTGAATGACAACACATGGAAACTACATCACAAAGAAAAAAAGTAGAGTCATAGATATCAAGAGCACAAGGGGATCTGATTATTCAAGGTCAGAATTACTCATAGACATAGATAGATAGATATAATATAATATATGTATGAAGTGTCATCAGGCCCCAAATGTATCATAACATGAATAATAGCACATGAAGGAAAAGTAAAAATAAAAATTGGGTCAACATGGAAGAGGCTTAAATGCCCAGACGCTTTGCATCGTCCTCCACATAAAATGTCAAGATTATGACATAGAGAAGAATGATGAAATAAATAGAAGTGACTATAGAGTTTCTCTCCTCTATCCAAGCACCTACAAGGGTAGAAAGGTTCCTCTAGGAAAGAGCACAAACATATACAAACAAGCATGAGGGAACACAAAAAATCACACAAAACTAATCTAAATATGTAGAAGAGGGTGTCGATCTAATTTGAATCCACCAACAAGTCATCTTGCTCCCAATATAGATCATTACAAAGGGAGGGAGGATGATCTTGGAGGGGAGGGATAGCAAGGGATGCATCATTCAACTCACTTACAACAAGGGATAAGGAAGAAATCCCCTTGAGGTATGTGTCATTGAGCTCTTGTGAGACCAAGGCCATCAATCTTGCAAAGATCAAGGACATAGTCAGGATGTCCTCCAATGAGTTGAACATGCACTTTTCAAGAGTTCCATGTCTTAACTGAGTAGGAGGAAAAGACACCCAAGAGTCATTGTCAACCTTGAGAAAAGGGGCAGTGATAAACTCTAAGGACATAGGGGTTTCCTCCATCACAATAATGGCATAGACCAAAGCAGAATAAGACTTAAGAGAAGACAAAAATGTCTTACAACCATCACATGAAGTGGGGTTATCCTCAGACTTGTGCTTCATCAGAGGATGTAAAATCGCTATAGTTGAAGTGGAAACAAAAGGAGACAAAGCCATAGAGGACACCACCTTTGTATGAGGCATGTTCATGGGTTACGAGAAAGGAGGAATATCAAGAAGAGAGCTAAGAAGGGGAGGCTCCACCGAGGGAGCGATGAACACCTACACCCTTTTGGGATGAGGTTCATCATAGTCCACCAATGAAGCTAAAAGAAGAACCGAGGCAATGAGAACTGAAGCAGAAGGAATCAAAATAGGAGTAGACACAAAAACAACAGGCTCATTCTTGCTCTTCTGCAAAGAAGATTTCTCCTTAACTAGAGCCTTTCACTGATGCTTATGCTCATGTGCAAGTTGGTTATGTTAGCTATAGGCACTAGAAGACACAACTTGAGAAGAGGCTAGGGGCTTTTACTCTACCACAGGAGTAAACTCCACAACCATCACCAGTGAATGGGAAGACTCCTTAGGAGGAGAAGGAGGAGAAAGGACAAAGAAGCAGGAATAGAGATAGGCATCTCAATGAAGGGCCTCTTTCCTTTCCCTACTATGGAAGCAAGTGGAGGAATAGGTGAAGGCCAAAATGCAAGAAAAAACCCACAAGAATGCTTCCCCTTGCTATACAAGGTGGTTTGGGGTACCATGGGTAAAACAAGAAGCTAAAATACTTGGGGCTTCAACTTCCACAACATGGATGTCTTTCCTTTTCATGTGCCAGGCACAGTTGTAGGAATAGAAGATGTTGCTAAGGGCTAGGAAGAGGAAGTTGAAGGAACAAAATAAGAACTAGAAGGAGAAGGCCCAAGGGTAAGAGAAAACTTGTCCTTCCATTTTGGAGGGGATGAAGATGAAGCATGTTGTTGTGCATGCAAGTGGGCCTTTAGAGAAATAGGATAAGGAGATAGGGAAAACCACCCTTTGACATTGAGCCCCCAATATTGTATGTATAATAAGCTCTATACAAAATATCTCCCCTAGGAGGGAGAGGTCCGACTAGGGAAAGCCAAAAGTGGTCAAGGGAGAAGCCCCAACATGACATTAGTGGCTTGTATCTAGTGTCTTGGATAGTATGCACAGTATCCTCATGGGGAAACTTCAAAATTTGTGGATCATTGAAGTAACTAGATTCATGGAGGCTAGCCATGGAATGCCTAGCCTCACTTTGAATAGGTCATACTTTGAGATCACAAAAAATGGACTTCCATAGCCTTAGGTCCTACTAGGACCAACAAAGAAATAGTGACATCCATAGGCGCAATATAAAATTGATCGTATGTGTGAATGGTATCCTATGACTCATCATATTTCTTCTTGTGTAAACTATTAATAAACAACGTCTCCTTCATAAAATTGCATTCACATGGATTGAAGGATCAACCATAATGCCCATTACAATGTTACCATTGATACGAGCAGGAACATAAAATAGAGAGCTCCTTGTTCAGGGGTAGGTCATGTGAAATGAATGAAATGTCAAGGAAAAAATTCACACACTCTATAGGAGGAATATGAGTAAATGATACTACATTCACATATTCAGACGGGTGAAATTAGAAGACGATGAAGGAGTAACCAAATTAGCAAAGTGTGATGGGAAAGGATTGGTGTATATCTCTAGCTAGCTATTCGGCTTCGTTACAAATTTGCTAGAGTTTTGTTTTCTACCATCGAGGCAACTAGTCTCATCATCGATGTGGTCTTGAATCACATGATGCAGGTGAACACATCTTTCAGTTTCATGTCTGGAGACTCGATGGTATTGACATAACTTCTAAGAGTTGTAATTTTAAGGATACAGATAGGACAAAGGTCAAATCTCTAGAAAAGTTATTATTTTATCTTTCAACATTTTTTGTAAGATGGTATTATATGATTCTGACAATTTAGTGAAAGTTATATTAAGTCTTGTAGCATTCTTATATGTTGGAATAGAGACCATGTTTTCCACAACCTTGCTCTTTCCAAAGACTCACAACTGATTGGACATCCTAATGGGAGCACAAGGAAAAATGCCTGTAGTGGATAACTGTTTGATGGTACTCTCACAAGGTAGCACATAGATGCATGAAATATGGATATTTCATTAAAATAAACTTTTATTATAATGAAGGAAACAATTTTCTAATAAGCACTTTTTGAACATCAAAATCGGGCAAAGGATAAGAATTTGAGCAAATGTGGCTTGATATCGAGCTATAAAATTAGTTAACTTCTCATAAGTCCCCTGCTTGCATTAGACAAGATCATTGAACATGATCTTTGGACCAATGTTGGCCTAAAACTACTGGAGCAACTAATTAACTAGTTGATCAAAAGAGAAAATAGAATTATCACATAGGGTGCAATACCATTCCAAAGCGGCGTCCTTGAGGGAATGTGGGAATAGTTTAGCCAAGAGTGCATCATTATGGAATAAATTAGTACACATGGCATTAAAGGATGAGACATGTGTCTATGGATCCCCATGGCCATTGTACTTTTCAAATTTCAAAATTTCCACTCATAGAGAGATACGAGTATTTAGAATAGCAATAAAGAGAGGACTATGAAGGTAGAAAGGTTGAAATATAGGATGAGAGGCAGAGTTGACCAAGTTTTCTAACTAGTTATACATACATCCCATTTGGTGTAAAAGAGCATTAAGGATAGGATCAATAGATGAGGTATGACCAGCTGAACTTCTAGCATGACCACCACCACCTGCACTGATAGAGCCCTTAGCACTAGCACCACCAAAGGCACTTGCACTATAAAAGGCACCAACACTAGCACCGATAGAGGTACCAACATCAATACCACAAGTATGGATGTCTTGAGCTGCAAGTGTGGAATAGCTGAAGCCCAAAGGTACCTTATTTACTTTAATAGTATGACTCTGTTTAGGCATGGTGTTGGTGTTAGTAAAGTTACCTACATCAACAATGCACACTAACGCCCTAGGCATCGAGATTTCCAATTGTCTTCTAGTAATCCTTGATCCCACATCTTGAATACCACCCAAGGTAGAGGTGTAGGAGGGGACATGGATCTCTACAATATTATAATACCACAAAGAATATCTAGACCTCTTTTATATTTAGTTAACAAATCTTTTAGATTTTCAATCATGAGAGCTACTTGGGAAAAATCATTATCTTCTACCAAGAGTCTTGTAAGCTCTGCGAGTCTCATCTCTGAATAAATAACCTCTACAGGGACCCTGAGAATAGCTTCATCTTCCAAAGAGGAGGTAGAGGTTGAGGGTAACATAGGAGGGGTAGGAACATGAATTGTATCTTCATTAATAGGAGGATCATATCCAGTAGAGAGTCCCATAGTGAATTCATCAAAATTTGAGTCAGAATGGATAGGACTGAACCTCCTAGATCCCATGTCTAGATTTTAATAACTTCTGAAAAAGTGATTGGAGGTAGTTTACTAGTTCATAAAGCTTGTTAAGAGCATCACATTGCACTATCAACCATGCATCCTAATCACTTTAGAAGAAGTTTTTTCAAAATAAGGACAAAGAGAGAAGGATGGTTCATGTCAAGTTCACCAAAATATGAAGCAGGGGATTCGCTACTCCCAAGCCCTAAGACAAATAGGGTATAAAGGGAGTGAATTACCCTCAATCACCTCAATGATAAAGGTTAAAAGACAATATGGAAAATGAAGTAAAATATAGACTATGTTTTTTGGTTTCTAGGATGGAGGACTTCAGGGATCAAGTGAACAGACCATGGAGGTTTCAGAAAACAAACTAACTAGCTCTCAGCCAGAGGATGAAAATGTAGGATATGGATGACAACATGGCATGTTATCATATTAGGGATGCATTTTCATATTGTATGGACAAAGAGAAAAGTCTATGACCAAAATTCTTAGGGTTTTCTAACAACCCGAATATTGGAATCTAATAATTTTAACAAAGAATAAAAGAATACTAGAGATGCATAAAAATATAAACAAGTATAACAAGAAGAATAATTTAAGTGAAAGATAAACTATCTAGAAGAGAAATGAAAAGTAGGAGGAAAGATATATCCAACTCATGGTAGGTCTAGCCTCCTGCAAGCTCCTCATGAATGAGATCCTACACACACAAAAACAAGAAAATGTTGGGGCTACTTTTTGGGGCTTGCCTCAGTCAAACCCTCGCTTTGGTATTTCCACTTCCATGGATAGCTAGATAGACCATAATGTAAAAAAAATGATAAATAAATTAATAGAAAAGAAGTATGGAAATACAAAGATAATCAATATGATTAACTATAAAGATGATAATGCAATAAAGTAAAGATTACCCTCCTTTCTACAATCTTGGAGAATCCGAGAGGAAGGATGAGAGCTTCTAGAATGCAATATTATCATGCAAGAGTGATGTATATCTTGAAACCTACAAGAACAATGGTGTAGAGAGAATGGAAGAGTGATGGAGCAAGAATAAAGTGGAAGAATGAGAGTGAAGTGAGTATAATTTCAAGAATGAATATTAGAGTGAATAGAATGGAATTGTAGGTTCAAAATGGAGGTTTGGAGACAAAAGAGCCATTTTTAGGTGGGTCTATAGTTGTAGGGAGAATTACACTTCATGAGTGATAGGAAATGTAATGTCCCAATGTCCACTAACTTTGGAATATATCAAGGCCATTTGCATGATGCACAGACATCTACATGATGTGGAAGGGTCCTAGTCAAAATTCCCTCCACTGATTAAAATGACAAGGTATGGATGGGATAAAAAGCTTAAAGTGATGAGATTTAGTATTATCAATTTATAAGGCTAAAGTAAGGGTGGTGTTATGGGAAATTTCTCTAGGGTGTAATTTTATGCCATAATAGAAGTCAATAGGGTAAATTTGATATTCTTATTCTAACATGTTAATCCTATAATTATGGTAATTGGTGATGATCGATTGAAAAGAAACTCCAATTTTTGCACTACTCTTCTCTATATTTTTATCCTGCTTTGATGATATGTTATTTTTGAGTGTGAGAAATCAGTTATCTCTATGTGATCCATAAATATCATCTCTTGTTAATACTTGTACCATGTCATAGAAAGCATGTTTATGCTAATGTTTGAATGTTCTACATTAAATTCACCCTCATTTATTTTTACATAGATAGGAGAGAATTTTAGCAAAATTAGCTCTCTATTCCTTGCAAGATTTTATCTCTCCATCTTTATCTAGTATAGGGTGCATGTGAAACTCTTCAAAACCTTTAAAAACATCAATCTCTCTCCTTATAAGTGCTTGAAACTTATTATGACAGAAAATAATATCATCTATAGAGTATTTGATTCAGAAAAAATATCAGATATCAAATCATGATAAAAATTCAAGTGCTCTAAAATAATCCTTAGTAGTGAAACTTCTAGAGCCCAACTGACTTGGAAAAAATTCAACCTAACCCCTATCTGATCATGGTTAGTGAATCTATCATTTAAAACTTTATATTTGTTCCAGACCTTGTCAAAATGGCTCAAAATTTTAGCTAATTTATGGCCTAACATGTTGTCAATTAGGTCTAAAATATTCTTGGCCCCTCTCTCTTTGGCCACCTTTGTTTTCTCTTTGCTCTTCTTGAGCTTCTCTCTCAAATTTTTAACCTCAAGGGTCAAGGTCTTCTTTTCTTACGATCCCTTATCTTCAATAGCTACTTGTGGAGGATGTAGTAATCCTATGACCACATTCAATTTTTCCTACAACTTTAAGTTATGGAATTGGCCTTATCCAAGTCTCCTTGCAAATTTTTCACTATTGTTTTAGTAAGCAAGGTTGTGTTAACTATGAGGGAATTTTCTTGAATGGAACTTGTATCCCCTAATCTCTTGACTATTAAATTTCCAATGAATTCACTTGGATCATTGATATTTTGGGGCTTATTGGTCTCCAAAAAAATTGACCATATTTCCAAGGTCTCGTGTCTCAGCTTAAATCTAAACCCAAAATACAAAGCATCAACTTGCTCTTCTGATTGCAAAATAAGGTCATTTCCTCCTTATCTTCAAATAGTGTCAAATTCTATTGTAGATGACATATACCATCCTGGAAAGAGTAGACATTCAGCATTCCTTACTATCTATCTACCCATTTTAGGTGGCATGGACTCCATTTTTACATTTACCTTTGTCTAGAACTCTGCAATAATCTCTTTCTTCTCCTCTATGAGTTTTTGATCTTGCATCCTTTGTTGTAGCTCTTGTTGGAAGATTGTCATTGATGATGTTTTCTGACAACATGAGAATGGTATGTAGCATGGTATGTATATTTTGCATGATCATGTGTTGTCATTGATGTCAACATTGTTGTGGATCATTCCAACATGATTTATAAGTGTTTTTGAAGAAATTTATATAGGATAAGTTGGTCTAGAAAGTATAGCTACACAAAAAAATGCCTAAGTATCAGATTTGTCAGCACCGTGGTTCAATGTGTTAGTTTTTGGTTCCACATTCCATCGCAAATAGAGATATCACTCTATGATTTTAACATTTTTTTGGTGATCATCAGATGCATATAAATCCAAGAGTTTTTGTTGTTTGGTGAAGTATTCTAGAATATATGAATGACAAAGTTTGGTCCTGTATATTGTAGTTATTTTCTATAGAGTGTCGATGTGGGAGATTCTACATTCCTTCTTGGATGATTATTTTGGGTTGTGATGTTGAAGATAAGCTATTAGATGTCAGTTGAATAATAATATAGATGGGATCATGTTTTTAGTTCCACATGAGGTGAATTGGGTAAACAGATGAAGGATTTTATGTTTAGGTCTTATTTGGGGCTGACCTAACATGTTTGAAGGATTAATATGTGTTGCAATCTTATGTAAGACCTATATTGGGTCCATCTCAACCTATCTTGAGGAGAATTGAATTTGAATTAAGATGCAAGATGGTGATGAAATGTTTTGAGGATGACAAGTTCAATTTTGTGTGTTACTTCTAATTAGGCCGACCTAATTGAAGTTACACTCGATGTGGATATATATAGGAAACTTATTTTGGTGTTTTGTAGAAGAGTAGTGCAAGTAATGTATGATATTTGACATGTATGGTGTTTCACCTACAAGTTTGTGATGTGAATGTGATCAAATTTGTGTGAATTGTGTGAATTTAGAGCAAAGTAGTGCATTGATCTAGATCACTGCATAGATTGCTTTATACTTTATCGGAACTATAATCCAACATATATTTTAGATGCATTTGTAACAGTTCAATAGGTTGTGAGCCACCCCTTATTTCTTCATCTTATTCTCTCTAGGCAGTGAGTCTACTGGATAGTGAGTCCACCTACAGTGAGCATTTTTGTAATATACTATATCCAAATATAATATATTGTGAGCTAACCCTCATTGTGGTTTTTCCCATTTTGGGTTTTCCATATAAAAATATTGGTGTTCATGTGTTATGTGATCTTGTGGATGTTTCATGCTTTCATTCATTATTGCAATTGAATGTTTTTTGGTCATTAGATGGCTAATATTTGGATGGTTTAATATAATATGGATTCACCCCTCCCCCCCCACTCTTAGTATTTTGGGTGCTCAAAAATTGGTATGAGATCTTGGTTCCTTGGGAGAAGCTTGATTCGTTTGGGAAGATTTTGGAAATTGAACACATGGATGAAAAAAAGTTTCCTCTTCCTTCAGAAGAGATTCATGCTATTGAATAGACAAAAGAAGATTGCATGATTGACAAAGAACTCAAAATTTCTCTTGAAGATCTTAACAAAGTTGAAGATGAAAACAGAGATTTGAAGGAAAATCTTAAAGAGGAAAATGAGTGGATCAAAAAACTGAGAGAGTAGATTAAGAATTTTAGAGAAAGGCATAAGGAATTCAATGAACAATTGAAGCAAGCAAATGAAGATATCACTATATTGGAAGTACAAGTGGAATAAAAGAATAGAGTTGAGGAATGTCTAAATGAGATGGTGGAAAGCATATCTAATGAATGCATGAGGATTGAACAAGAAGTGGTAAATCTAAGATCAAATCTAGAGAAGGAAAGAAGTCATGAAGATAAATTCAAGACAAGTTCTACAATTCTTGATGATATGATTGTAGGTTAGAAAGCATCTAAAGAAAAAGGTGGCATAGGACTTGAAAAAGGAGAAATCTTAAAAGAAACTCAAACACCTAATGGAGAAAAGAAGATCAAAGAACTAGAAAAGACTAAAGAAAAGAAGAGCAATGGCAAGATATGAAATCAAAGAAGAAATGCTAGAAGACCCCCTATCAGACAACCAAATGCTCAAAGGTACCCATCTTTCAATGGTTTTTGTTATTATTGCAATAAATATGGACACAAAGTAATAGAATGTAGAAACAAAATGAATCAGAATGCTCCATCTGTTACTAGTCAATTCATTACACGTAAAATATTTGGACACTGAGGAAATGAATGAAGAAGACAAATGATGAATGGATACAACAATGGTAGAATGATTCAATCCTTTAATGGTTATTGTAGATTTGGACATATGGATAATCAATACAAATACAGAATGAATGGAAGGAATAATGCTCAAAGAAATTTTATATGCAACACTTGTAGTAGGTTAGGACATATTGCTAAATTTTGTAGAAGAAGAAACAAAAGGAAGGATAATCTGGTAAAGAAGAATGAACCAATCAAAAAGATTAATCCAATTGAAGTAAAGAAGGAAATGGAAAATATCTAGATACAGAAAGAAGAGACTGAGGATAAGGGAGAATTTATACCATCCTCTGATGTAGATGTTTCCTCCAATAACTAAGCCTAGAGCTATGGCTTAGGGGGAGCTTTAATAGATATCTTATATCCCCTTCCAGAAAAAGAGGTTCTAGAGATACAACACACAAATATGTCATGAAGAATGGAATGCTTAATTTGTTGAAGAAGATTGTAGGAAGAAATATGAAAATGCAGAGATTTGTGGAGCTTGAGAAGTTGACTGTGGATACAGTTTTTTAAGGTTACCAACTTTATGGTTTGAAGCATTTATTATAGAATTAGGTCAAATCAGAGAGTTAAAAGCAAATTTTCTAAGGAAAAATCATTTCATCAAAAACATTCAAAGGAGAATAGAGGAGAAAGAATTGAATTTGAAGAGCTCAAAGAATCTCCAAGTTGTAGAGTATCAAAACCCTACTTGATCAAGCAGAGTAAAAGGTATTTAGCAATCCTTGCATACTCTAGTTCTTTGGAATTATTTTTTGAAAGCAATTTGAATGCAATGGAGACAACAAAAGTTGTAGATGTCTCATAGAGACCACAACATAATTTTAAAAGATATTCTACTAGAGCCTTAGAAGATGAACCCTTAGGCACATTTTCACAAATACCTTATGTGGTTTTCTAACTAAAGACATTTGGGTATGCATTCATGGTAGTATGGATGAACACTCTAGAAAATTATTGGACCTATGGGTGGATGAGTTAGCTGGGGATGATTACACTTTAAATCCAGAGTAAAATGTCCTAACTAAGAAGAAATTAGATGTATGGAAATGGTTTCCAAATTTTAGCTATGAAGAGAAGTGCATCAAAATGGCCCTAAGCATAATTCACGACCAATTTATGTAGATTGATATCCCCCATATGATTACTAAGGAAGTAATTAGAGAGATAACTAGTTTATGGTCCACCAGACCAATTCAAATCTTGAAATCCACTAAGAACAAGGATGTAATGGAGATAACAGGTGCTACATCTTATCAAAGAGTCCTCACAGTAAACCTTATCAAAAGCCCAACAGTTAGACATGCAACTATGCTTATTGAATACAAGATTTACTATATTAATAGAGATAATTCGGTCTCTACCACCACAATTCATTTGGCATAGGACATGGTTGAGAATAATGTTGATTATGACCTTTGTGAGTTGTTCCAGCAAAAATTTATGGAGAAATTGAAGGAGATTAAGAAAAAGAAGTATGTATTCAAGTATGGAACATTGATGATGTGTTTTCTCTTCTACTTTTTTAGGGAAGTTCCTATGGTTGGAAAGGTCAATTGGTCAAATACAAAGCTTGTTGCACACTAGATAGGAGACTATATGAGAATTCTTGGAGACGTGAATGCTCAAGGTGATTCCCTTGCAACCTTCTTTACAATATTCCAAAGAAGAATGAATGAGAGACAAAGAATTCCAAGAAGTGTTGTGAAGAGATACAAAAATGATATTAATTTTCTAGTCTCTACTAATTTTGTATAATGGAAGTAGTTGAACTTAGAACCATTTGGGTTCCAGAACTAGTGCAAGAGCACCTGTTTGATTGCATACCTCCATAAGGCCAAAATTTAATAAGTATTTAAGGAGTGCTAGGGGTTCATTTAATAAGGTCTTTCAAGACCATTATAATTCATTTGAGTCAATTGGTAGGCATTAGGATAAGTTATGTAGTCATTTTTGTCTAATTTGCAAAAAGATGGGAAATGTGTTAAGTAAGGTCCACAGTAGGTTTTAGATGTTTTTTCATTTGAATAAAGTCAAGTAGGATCCTTTTACCATTTAAATAAGTCAATTTATGGATCTAGAGGCATGGAGGGATTCAAAGAATGCAAAAAGAGAAAAATCTTGTAAACCTTGTGGTTAAGGTAAAAGAGCAAAATTGTCAAAGTAACAAATTAGGAAGTTAGGAGGTTAGTTGAGTTAGTTTTAGGAGTTTGTTATAGACTGGAAGCCTTTAAAATGATGTATCATCTTGAGAAAAAGGAGGTGTGAATGTAAATAATGCAGAATTTTGCATTGTAATGAAGAAAACATGAATAAAACTTAGAATTTATGTGTTTTTTACTGTAAAACAGAGTTCTTAGCTCCTGTGTAGCCATGTATGGCCTAATAATGGGCAGAAGTCATGTGGTTTGATAAATCTATGAATCTATTTCCATATTATTTTTATTTCATTCAAATCCATATTGTTTTGAGGGAGATATTACTTGTTTGGTGAAAACGGGTCAGAAACCCTCCTAGGGTAACCAGTGGCTATTCAAAATTGTCTATCTTTAAATATAGCCAATGGAACATGCTAAAAATTGGTGAAAAGACTCATTACTGTCTATTCTTTCACATACTAAGTTTGCAGGCCGTGAATATTTGATTTTCTTTTGTTTTATTGATGCCTTGGGTTGTATTTTGAAGAAAATTGGGAAATTTTGATGTTTTGTTATTGAAATTAGTGTCAACCATGAAGGAAAGTGTTGAGAACATGGTCAAGGTGTAGGGGATTTCTTTTACACTATGGGTTTTGATAAATAATCTATTTTGGAGCATGTTTCTTTCAAATGGTCAAGACTGTGTTTTCTCTAGCAGACTGGTAAAGGGAAAATTACAATGCAGTTTGAACGTTTAGTTTGTGTGAGGGATGCATTTCTTGAGTATTAATAATTGAAAGGGTTTGTTACGTATTTTGGGATGCCTTGTAGATGAGTTTTAGAGAAACCACAAATTTTTTGTTTCCATTTACTCACTATCCTATTTAAACAGAGTTATGGTAATCAAGGTTTTGAATCTCCAATAGAAGTTCTAGTTGGGGTTTTGATAAGATAGCATTATATGGTTTCCTTAGTGTGTGCGAGTGCATTGGAACATGTTGGAAGCACTGGGAAGGAGATTGAAGGATTGGGTGGCACTTTTCCAATAAACCTCATGATGCAAGTAGTGAATTGTTATGGTAAGAGTTTCTGGTTTTGATTCATTGATGGGCATTGTCTGATGGGAGTTATTGTTTGGGATGACTTGTATGGTACTGAATCCATGCTAGAACTTTTAGTTTTCATTTTCATGTTGTATGTACAAGTTGACAAGCTTTGTAAGGGCCAAAAGGCAAGGTACAATCACTATTGATTGTCGTTGTTACAAAATAAAGAAGTCTACATTTTTATGTGTTTAAGAATCAAATAAAGATTTGTGTTGTTTTCTTATGTTGAGTGGTTAAGATAATGTCTCCAAAATTCCTAATAGCATATGTTAGACAAGGGTTGATTTGAGTCATTGTTGAAGGTTTGGGTGATGTTTTTTTGAATCCTTTGAGCTCTATATCAAGAACTAGGTTATGAAGTGTCAGAGGTAGAAGCTATTGGCTATGTAGAAGTGCTACTAAATAGTCCTAAAGACCCCAGTAGGCCAAGGTATGGGGATTATGAAGAAAATTCAATGGAAGTTCATCTAGAATTCAAGAAACCACAAATGAGGAAAAATATTGATGTTGAGGTAGAAATATATGCCAAAGAGCTTGGCTTCTCAAAATAAAAGGTAAGGTTTTCCATAGAAAGAACTAGAGCTAATATGAGTGTAGTAGAAGCCTCTAGTAGCTCTAGGAGATTAGTTACTACATCTCTACTTGTAGATTGTGAGAAGAGGAAGTCCATAGATAGTCCTCTGGTAAGGTAGAAATCCCCTTCGGTATTCCATGCCACCAGGGAAAAGGCAAAGAAAACTACAAGGAAAAAGAAGCCTCCAACAAAAGAAAAGAAGTAGAAGAAATCTAAGAGACCTCAATCCCCTATGAAGGTGAAAGAAATTTTCAAAAGTATAGTGCAAAATGAGATGCTGAAGGAGATAGCAAAAATGTTTAAGGAAGTTGATGAAACAGACAAGGCTAACATAATTGAAGTTATAGTTCAATACATAGTAGTGCTTGAGGTAGATATGAAGAATTTTTAGAAGGATATACCAGATGATTTCTAGTTTGTTTTGTTGAAAAGAAGAGAAGATGCAAACATGGAATATGAAAAGATGAAAGATGAAGCTCTTGAGAGAGTTGGTGCTCCCTTGACTCAAGTGGACCGAGCCACATTGGCTACCATCTATAGAAAGGATCTTTGAGCCAAGCTAAAATTAAATATCCTTATGGGAATGGAACAGAATAATCATGATATGATCCAAAAAGAATGCGATGACAAGGCAGAGGAACTTGTATAAAATTTAAATCTACTCCCAACAAATGAAGAAGACTTAAATAATGACTTTGGTGCTCTAGAACACATTGAGGAAGGAGATATGCATACAGATGATGCTCAACATGAGCATGAGATCAGTGAATTAATGGATGAAGCTATAAAGGCATTATAGGAGATAACACCTGGTACAAACATTGATTCTTCCTTGCCTACAATTGAAAACTTCAATCTACTAATTGATTCCTTCAAGGAATATGCCTCTAGACTGAAAGGTCAATTTGAAATAGAAGTTGAAGAAAGGCTTGCAAAGAAGAAATTATTGGAAATTATAAAGAAGTGTGCATTTTCACATAGCAAAGTTGAAGAAATTTTGAAGGATGTACAAGCCTATGAGGAAGAAGAAAAGACCTTATTTTTGTATTGTATGAAGTGGTTAAATACCACACAAAGAATAAAGGATGTCATGGATGCAATTGAGACACAAATAAGCAATGTGTCAAATTCTTATGATCCAGTACAAGATAGAGATGATCAAACCTAGATTTCTATAGTGAACTTACATGAAAAATACTTTACTCTGCAGAACCACCAAGAAGAAATAATCAAATAGTTTGAGAAGCTAAGGGACTTGGTGAAGATGAAGTATATACCTATCTCAAGTTCCCTTGCTAATACAAATAGGACTTCAAAGATAAATCTTACTCCTAGTACTTCAAAAGAAGGAGAGGAAACCTTAGTGAAGCTTGAGTCACAGTATAGAACACTTGTAGTAGCAAAGAAACATTGGGAAGAAGGTAAATCTACTTGGAAAGTTATCTTATAGAAGCTTCGAGGGTCAACATCTTTAGGTTGACCATTTCTACTTTTTATGTATTTTTCAAGTTTTCAGATTCTTTTGCAAATATGTGGATGGTATAGGATTTTTTGGTTAACTTCCTAAGGGGGAGTTAGCACATTTGTTCAATTATTTATGTCTATACATCGAAGGGGGAGTATACAAATCTTTTTTCGTACCTACACACCCTTTTCCATTGATGTCAAATGGGTAGAGATGTATAGAAAGTTACTTGGTGATATATTTGGGGAGAGCAAGTTTTTTTTTAGGATGTTTTTGATAAGAATGTTGCCATCAATGACAAAGGGGGAGATTGTTGGAAGATTATCATTGATGATGTTGTCCAAAAATATAAGCATGGTATGTATATTTTGCATGATTTTTTGTTGTCATTGATGTCAACATTGTTGTGGATCATTCCATCATGATTTAGAAGTGTTTTTGAAGAAATTTGTATATGATAAGTTGGTCCAAAAAGTATAGCTACACAGAAAAATGTGAAGTATCAAATTTGTTAGTACAATGGTTTAGTGCATTAGTTTTTGGGTCCACACTCCACTTAAAATGATAAATCACTGTGTGATTCTAACAGTTTTTTGGTGATCATCAGATGCATCTAAATCTAAGATTTTTTTTTATTTGGTGAAGTATTATGAAAGATATGAATGACAAAGTTCAATCATGTATATCACAATTATTTTTTGTACAGTGTCAATGTGGGAGATTTTGCATTCCTTCGCGGATGATTATTTTGGGTTGCAATGTTGAAGATAAGCTATTAGATTTTAGTTGAATAATAATTCTAGATGGGATCATGTTTTGAGTTCCACGTGTGGCAAATAGGGTAAACAAATGAAGATTTTTGTGTTTAGGTCTTATTTGGGGCCAACCTAACATGTTTGAAGGATTAATATGTGTTGAAATATTATGTAAGACCTATATTGGGTCCATCCTAACCTATCTTGAGGAGAATTGAATTTTGAATTAAGGTGTGAGATGTTGATGAAATTTTTTGAGGACAACAAGTTCAATTTTGTGTGTTACTTCCAATTAGGTTGACCTAATTGAAGTTACACTAGATGTGGATATATAGGAAATTAATTTTGGTGCTTTGTAGAGGAGTAGAACAAGTGATATGTGATAAATGACATGTATGGTGTTTCACCTACATGTGTGTGATGCGAATGTGATCAGAGTTGTGCAAATTGCGTGAATTCAAAGCAAAGTAGTGCATTGATCCAGATCAATGCATAGATTGTTTTGTACTTCATTGGAACTATAATCCAACATATTCTAGATGCATTTGTAATAGTTCAAAGGCTATGATCCACCCTTATTTATTCTATCTTATTCTCCATGGGCAGTGAGTCCACCTACAATGAGCATTTTTTTAATATACTATATTTGGATATAATATATTGTGAGCTAACCCTCACAGTGGTTTTTTCCATTTTTTGTTTTCCACGTAAAAATCCTAGTGTTCATGTGTTATGTGATTTTTTGGATGTTTCATGCTTTCATTCATTATTGCAGCTGAATTTTTTTGGTCATTGGATGGCTAATGTTTGAATGGTTTAATAGAATATTGATTCACTCCCCCTCTCAGTATTTTAGGTGTTCAACAACTCTTGTCCTTTATTTTGAAGGAAAAATTCCTTAAACTCCTTAGTGGTGATGAATTGGTCATCTTTCATAAATTTTGATCAAGATTGAAATCTTATATCATCCACTATTTTCCCTCTAGTTTCAAAATTAATGATAAATTTGTCATCTAAAGGTCTTTTAACCAAAACCCTTGAGGGTGGATTTACAACTCGTCTCATCTCTAGCTCCTCAAGTAGATCCTCCTCAGCTATGAGGTAATCCATAAGGGGCTACATTCCACGAGCTATTTGTTGCAATGGAGTGACCTGCTATGGAATTTTTGGTATATCCCCTTAAGAAGTAGAAGGGACATGAGCACTTGGTGAGTGTACAAGCAAATTTGTGAGAAAATTGTTGTCATTTTCTAACATTTTCATGATCCTAATGATAAGATCTTTAATAGTTGAATATGATCTCTTGAAAGTGGGATCGTCTTGATTTATTTTTGCTTCATTAATTTGGATCTTTATCCATAATGATCTTCTCTATGTGGCCTCCTTTTTTATAGAGAAATTTTTTATCAAGTCTTCAACATTTTCAATCTCATGCAAAAATGTTTCCAATTTGAAGCTATTTTTGTGATCATGGATGAAATGATTAGGATCACATCTTCTAGCCTTATACACTCTCATCCTATATGGGAGTATTTTATTCAACAATAACTCCAATCCTTCCCTTTTCATGACGTGGAAGTTTGAAAATATAATTATGGAGGGGAGGATAGCTTGCTTTATATAGTTCTTGAAATGAGTTTTATCAAACTCATTCAATTTCTATATTATCCCAAAAAGGAATTTTTATTAGGGATAGTCTTGGAAATCACATGTGGTGCAAATTGGGAACCATATACTCTAATTATAGTTGCATCTAAATAGAATAACCAATCACCCCAGTTGTGTTTGATCCATACTTCTAGGAGGTCTTTATACCTTAAAAATATTCATACTCCCTCTAATAGCCTCCAATCCATAGGTTGCCCAAAAAAATTTAGAACCTCTCTAACAAAAGAATCTTCAAATACTAGATATTTGGACTTAACATAGCCTTTATCCCATATGTAGGTCCATTCCTAAACTGGCAATACTATTTTCTATTCATATAGATCCATAATTTTCATGTGGCTGGACCAAATGTTCTTCCCACTTAACAAAATGATATGACACAATCAAGATACCATTTGAAGTGTACCACACTATTATCTACCTTATAGAGATTAAATCTTTGTGAATCTCATCTACAATATAGCATGGATAATCATAAGGCTTATTTACATCCCTATTCTTGATGTCAAAAACTAACACCATCAAATTCATTCGTGCCTAAGGTCTACAATCTATGCCAAAAATTTGGAAAAGGGAAAAATATTCCTTATGAAGTAATCTTCAAAAATATCATATCCAAATGGCTCTAATTCTCCACTATCAAATCTTCCCAATTCTTTGTTCAACCCTCTAGGCCTAAACCTCAACAACCATTTCACTTTGTAGCTATCTGTATGCCTTTGATATTCTTTGGTTAGGGCTCCCAAGTCTATTGGAAATTGAGCATTAGGGCTTAAATTGAATACTTTGCAGATGTAAGCTTTATCTAAATTCATCAAGAATTTCCCATCAGTGGTAAACAATTCCCTTTTCTCAGGTCTATAGGCCTATACAATCCCTCAGATCATATCCACATTTATGAAGGAATTCAACACCACCAATCTCCCAAGCCCAAGTTTTCATATGTTACAAATAGGCCTATCAGGTAGGAACTTTCTAGAAGCATGTTTGAATAAGGAGTACCCTTGAATTAGTATAATAGAATCCCTTATGTTCTCATTCTTATCTAGAATCCTATCAACTAGAATTCTTGAACCTTGTGCCATTATAGGCCTCTTGGTTGACCTAGCTAGTTGAGCCATAATGTCATTGTCCAGCCCTATTTTAACACCCCTTGATGTTTTGGCCATGGTTTTCCTTCCTAGGATTTTAAGTGTTTACAAACTAGGGCTTTTAAAATTAACTTCAAAGAATATTTCTTTAAAATTTTGAGCAATTTCCACTCTTTAAAAGCCATAGTATAATTTTTTTCTCTAGAAAACTAGAAATCCTTCTTCTTTTATACCAAAAAACATAGAGATAGATTAAATTTACTTTCTATTTTTTGCTTTTTGTAAACCCTAGAAATTCCATGAAATCCTTATTCGCTCATAAATTTGTAACATTTTTTCTCTATAACCTTTTATTTGTGTCTTGAATGATGAAAATATATTAAATTAATCCAACACCCTTGAGAATATGGTAGATATAAATCAAATCCACCATCAATATCTTTGCATGCTTGAACATGCAAACAATAGTAGCCATTCTCCATTTTTTAATATGAACTGTCAATCTAATAGAAATAAATGGTGATCATGGAGATTTGAAATCCTTTCTACAAAGGAAAACCTTTATTTCTTTAACATTGAACCAAGAAATGTATCATCACTTCATAGACTCTTGAGAATAAAAGGAATATCTTATACACTTCTCTGACAATGCTTTCTTTCGTGAAACACTAAGAACAGACGAAACAAGACAAGACACATGGCACAATTTTAGGAGTTTGAGGGAATAAATTTCCAAATTAATTGATTACTCCATGAAGGTTCAATTTAGTGCATAAAAGAAACAATGTTCATATATATTGTGATATGGTGACAACTCAACTCATTACTTGATCGAAACTTTTCAAGCCTGAAATACTGAGAGGGGGGTGAATTAGTCTAGTTTAAAATTCAATCCCAATTAACTACTACTAATTTTTTAGTTAAACCAATTAAGCATTCACCTAATTAATCAAAATATGAAAGAAGATAAAATTCACACAAGAATATGACACCAAATTTATGTGGAAAACTGCACATGGGAAAACCAAGGTGAGAAATGCTACTAGGAGCTACTGTCTTAATCTAGCCTCACAAGTAAATAACATCTTATAATTTGATTTTGGGCTACAACCCAAGGAATCGAATACTCCATAACTTTTATTTAGGGGATGAAACCCAAGGAATCTACTACTCCCTAATTGAAAGAAAGAACAACTGAAATATGACTAATATTATGGCTTCAACCATTGATAGTCATCAATTCTTCTTATTAGTTCTATAGCAGATCATGTCACACTCTACTCAAGCACACATACATATTCTCATACTTCCATAATCCCCTTCACATCTTTTATCTTCAATATATACCATTTTCACGCTTGCAAAATACAAATTTAGTCAGCCACAAATAAGGAATATCAAACTTGTAGCATGTTGATGGTGCAGGGGCACTAGGTGCTTCATTATTGCTCATTTTTGTAATTTTGGGTTGAAAATGGGTTCTAAGGTCTAATAAGGTCATTTATGACCATGTACCATGTATTTAATTCATTTTTTTGGTGCTTGGGGTCATGGGTTTCAAAAATGCAAAAATTGTCACAAGTTGCTAATTTTGTCATGCAACCTTTTTGGGCAAGTTGTCAAAAATGGGGATTTCAATTACATGAAATTTTTTTGAACATTTGAATCAATTGTAAATGGTTGTAAAAAGCATGAATATTCTGAAAATGGTTGAATGCAAGCATTATTGTAGTGTCTTTTTGAACTTGGAGTGAATTGAAGCAAGTTTTTTTTTTTAAATTTGTGAGTTGCAGAAACTTTTGGCTTCTTGTACAGACTAT
Source organism: Sequoia sempervirens (assembly GCA_007258455.2). Classification (NCBI taxonomy): domain Eukaryota; kingdom Viridiplantae; phylum Streptophyta; class Pinopsida; order Cupressales; family Cupressaceae; genus Sequoia; species Sequoia sempervirens. The sequence continues at coordinate 353,690,318 of VDFB02000017.1, read as the reverse complement.
AAGGTCCATGGATTGATATGGAATAAATTTAATTTGTTAGGCACATGAATCTACTCCATTTTTTTTTTGTTTCATTCAATTTCATTGAGTTTCAAGAAAGTTATAGCATTTTTTCTAAAATCTCCCCAATCCCTAGCTAGCGTAAACCAAAGGCCTTGAAAATGTGATAACTTTTGTTTCCACCGCTCAAATATGATATAAACTCATCCAAAATTCTTTCTTTTCATTTTATTAAATATTTTCAAGGTTAAAGTCCTAATATGCTCACATTTGGGAGAAATCTTCACCAGTATGCTTCAAGAAAGCATAGAAAATAGTGAAAAATCCTCTACTTTGTGCTTGCAGCTAAAATCCTTGCATGCATTCCATTAAGGTTCATTTGAATAAATGTTTTTTGATGTCTAAAATTTTGTACAAGCCTCATTCAAGTGATTGAACATTGTCAAATATTTTGGGCATTGAGTGATGGTTTGAATAGATGTTTGTCAAGAGGACAGAGTTGCAATTTTGAGCACAAGGATTAAACCTATATCTTGATGTATTGTGAAACAGAATGTCAAGATGTTTGTGATTCTTTTAGATTCCTATAAGGGCTTTTCATGCTTCTACACTACCTCAAAGGGGTGTTGGGTCAAGTCTCTATGAGATTCCATTGCTAAGGTCTAGTTACATATTCATAAGGAGTTGATGTTTTATAAGCAAGTTTGGGTCAATATGAGAAACCAATGTTGAATACTCTATGAGTGGTTCTTGTAAGTCTCTTGGGTGATTGTTTTTGTTTTCATTACATTAAGGTTGATTCATAGTCTTAGATATTTGGATAATTCTACCATGCAAGTATGTTGTCTTAAGGTTGTTGAACTTAAGTCTCTTAATGAATCCATTGTTTAAGGTCATGAAGGTACACCTAGAAGCAACAAAATGGAGTTGAGTTTTGAATACCCTACCTCTTGGGTCTGATTATAATTTTTTCATCCTTCCTCTACATAAAATTGGTATCAGAGCAGGGGAGATCAATAAAGGTAGCAGATATGTTGAGTTGAATAATTTCCAAGATGCCTCCCAAGATAAATGTGGAAAAAATTGTCAAAGAGGTGAGATATTCTCTTGCCATAGAGTTGAGAGGCATTCAATAAGGCCTTGATGCAAGACTCACATTAGTTGAGACCAACCAGAGAAGAGGAATGGTCACAAGATATTTGAGTGACCAAGAACATGAAGAAATGGGTGAAAATGCACACCCAGAAGAATAGGAAGAAGAAAGATATGTTGAAGAAACATTGGAGAGATTGCTAAAGTCAGTTAAGAGTGATGGTTCCAAGGTAAAGATAGACCTTCCAGTGTATTCAGGAATTCTGAATGGAGAAGAACTCCTACATTGGATAGGAGAATTAGAAAAGTACTTTGAATTTGAAGAGATACTTGAGGAGTAGCAAGTGAAATTGGAAAGAAATTTTCTAAAGGACATGCATCCCTATGGTGGGACTATGTACAAGAAGAGAGGAAGAAGAAGGGTAAAGAAAAGATCAAATCATGGGATAAAATGGTAGCAAAATTGAAAGGAAAGTTCTTACCTAATGACTATGCAATTCAATTGTACAAGAAAATTCAAAATTTGAAGCAAAAGGATATGGATGTGAAGACCTACATTGAAGAGTTCTACAAACTAAGCATCAGATCAAGCCACATGGAAGAATATGTTGACAAAGTTTTAAGGTATTTGAATGGGCTAAAATACAACTTGCAAGATGAACTAATTCTTTTGAGTCCAAGAACTATTGAAGAGTGCTATCAGTTGGCCATAAAGGATGAAGACAAATTGAGAAGGAGACAAGAGAAACAGAGTAGAGGTAGAGGAAGGAAAAATTACATAGGAAGGGGGACTATTGTTGGTAGAGGACAGTCCCAAAGGTCTCAAGGAGAGACAACCCACAAGAACAAACAACAGATTCAAGGGGTAACTTTAGAGGAAGAAGACCAAATTCTAGAGGTAGATTTGGAAATAGAGGAGGCTCAAGTTGATTCACCGAAAAGTGTTATAAGTGTAACAAGTTTGCAAGCCATCAAGAATGGAAATTCCCTAATGAGTAGCCATCTACTTCAGTTAGAAATGAGAGGAGAAATTAGATTGCACAAGGTGGAGGTGATACTAAAAGTGTCAATTCACCATCACAGAATGCAGAACCAGAAATTGGAGAGTCCTTTTTGATGAGGACCTTGATTAAAGTTCCTATGGAGAAAGAACCACCCCAAATAAAGTCACTCTTCAGTACTACATGCAAAATCCAAGGTAAATGTTGTAGGGTTTTTGTTGATTCTGGAAGTATTGATAATTTGGTTTCAGTTGAAATGGTAGAGAAGTTAAAGTTGCAAAGATTTCCTCATACCACTCCATACAAAGTGTCTTGGTTGAACAAAGGGCAACAAGTGTTAGTGAATAAACAATGTTGGATAGAATTTCATATAGGGGGTTATAAGGAAAAGCTCTTGTGTGACATTATTGCAAGGTAAGAAGAAGGGTAAAGAACAAAGCTAAAAGGACATTAAGAGTGATGGTTCCAAAATGATGTAGAGGAAGGAGAAAGGCCTCAAACAATCTAAGGACATGCAATGATTGGTAAAGATTAAGGAGGGCAGTAGGTGTTAGTGAATGAACAATGTTGGGTAGAATTTCATATAGGGGGTTATAAGGACAAGGTCTTGTACGACATCATTGCAAGTTAAGAAGAAGGGTAAAGAACAAAGCTAAAAGGACATTAAGAGTGATGGTTCCAAAATGATGTAGAGAAAGGAGAAAGATTAAGGAGAAAGATCTCAATTGGTGATGGTCTTGTGTGGCATTAAGGAGATTGCTAAAGGTAGTTAAGAGTGATGGTTCCAAGGTAAAGATAGGCCTTCCAATGTATTCAGGAAGTCCAAATGGAGAACTCCTAGATTGTATAGGAAAATTAGAAAATTACTTTGAATTTGAAGAGATGCCTGAGGGGTAGCAAGTGAAATTAGCAAGAACAAAGCTAAAAGGACATGTATCCCTATGGTGGGACTATGTACAAGAAGAGAGGAAGAAGATAAATTGTACCACTAATGTAGAGAGGAATATTTTCTCTCAAACCCTCTCAAAACTCATCACAAAAATTGCAAATATAGAAAAGATAGATTGTAAATTAAACTCAAAAAATTGATTGCACAGGAAACCACTAATTTTCTCATTTAAATAAATCTTATTAAAATTGAATTGCATTCATCAAAGGACTAATATGCAGAAAATAATCTTCCTACAAGTATCACATATGCAAGGAAAAATATTCAAATACATTTTTATGCTCAGTTATATGAGCTTTTGCAAACAAAATTCATCTCCCAGCATTAAAACACAACCTACAACTTTTGAATCTTCATCTCTATTTTTTAAACCCTTCAAGGACTGTTATGAATCAGTCAAAACCTGCAATAAACACACCAAAATTCATTCTCCAAAGAAAGCTATGCCCTCCTCTCTTCCCTTTCAAAAATTCCTCTTCAACTTCATCTTCTCTATGCACATCTCTTCTATGAATCTCTTCTTGCAAAACCTCAACTTGCCTTCTTAGATCTCTTAAATCATATCTTGGATGATCTCTTCAAGTCCTCCTCTACCTCTACCTCTACCTCTACCTCTACCTCTACCATGGTTGAAAACTCTTGGAGGAATTTTAATCTTCACCCACAACTCACAAGTCCTACTACAAACTGCCTCTCTTTAGCGCTCTATTTACAAACTTGGCATCTTGCTACTCTGATACCAATTTGATGCGGGTGGAAATAAGAAGGGAATTTTTCTATCCCAGATTGAGAAGTAGATTAAAAGTATAAGAGATTCCATTGAAGGATAGAATTGAATTTTTTTGTAACAAGTTGTTTTATGTTGATTTGAATAAAATAAAATTTTGTTGTTGCAATTGTTCACTGTGTTGTAGATTGAATTTCAAACTTGTGTGAGTGGATGCTTTTAGAGAGAGGGTAGTACCCTCTTACATAAATTGGTAAAGATTAAGGAGATTGCATCAGGTCAATAGGTTTTATTGAATGAACAATAGAGAGGAATCATATCAGGCCACATGGAAGAAGATGTTGAAAAAGTTGCAAGGTATTTGAATGGGCTAAAATATAGCCTGCAAGATGAACTAAGTCTTTCAAGTCCAATAACTATTGAAGAGTGCTATTAGTTGGCCATTGTAAACAATGATTTTGGTTTGACCCCTCACAATGCTTTGCTCCTAAGATTTTTCACCTAAAAGGAGAAAGGGGATTGGATGGGGGACCAAAATGAAAGGGTTTACACTCAAAGTCTATGTTAATGAGTTGTATTATGCCTAATTAAGATTTCCTACTACTCTGATTTGAAAATTAAATGATTTAATGATGAAAACTATGAAAATGTAAAGTTATAGAAAACACATTGTGATATGCACACATGTGATTTATGGCTTGGAAATACAAACAAAACTAAATAGAAAGTTATGAAATAGAATGTGTGTTCCTGGAGATTGAAAATGGATGGCATGAAGGTCTGAAATCTTAATAAAACTGATGCAGAAGTCAACTGGGACACTTGTGCAAGTCTGCGCGACTTAGTCCCAAATCTGGAAAAAATGCCCAGAAACCAGTTTCTACAAATGGGTGCTCAAATCTATAAAAAAATCACTGAAAATCAAGTCTAGTGGAACTAATTTTCCCAAGGTGGCAACTTAGTCCACTTCTAAATCTCTAAAAATTCAGAAGTGGAAACAGTACTCTAGATCTACACTTCGGTTTCCTATAGGTGTTCACTTCTGAAACTCTGATTTCTGAACTTAAAAATGAGTTTTTGTTGATATTTTGACTTGTTGAATGAAGAGATGACCTGAGAAACCTTACAACTTGATCTCCAATGATTTACAAGCTTCCAAGATTCTTAAATCTGCAAACACACAAGAAGAGAAGAAGAAATGTTGAATGTTAGGGCATGGGGGGTTGCCTTGGTCAAGCCCCTTTTAGGTAATTAAACCAAAATGATGAAAGAATGGAATGAAGCATGCAATAATGGAGTTGATTACCTTTCCATGATGTTTGATCTTGATTTTCTATAGCAAAACATGAATAATTTTCCTTTGAATGTCCTTGGGAGCTATCTTGATGTCTTGCAATGATCAAACCCTAGCTTGCTTGACTTGAGAAGATGATAAGTGATGAAGGATAGTGAGTTATGACTTAAGATGAGTTAGGAGGGTGAAAAATGAGGGGAAAAACTCTTATTTATACACAATTATGCCTAAATTTCTGAAAAGATCTCATCACAGGCTGACCTTAGGTCTTAAAGAATAAAAACCCGAAAGAAATTTGAATTAATTTTGATTTTTGAGCCAAATGGAACTAAGTCACCCAAGGTGGAAACTTAGTCCACCTAAGAAATTTTGAGTGGATGTCAGAGATTAAGATGTATTAAATGTTGTTTATCAGGTTTTTCTTCAACAAGACACTTAATTAAGGCTTGTAAGTGCATAAAGGGGCCATTCAAAGCATAAGAAAGGTGTAAATATTGATGGAAAGTCTAGGAAAGTGTGAAATTTTGTTACAACACTTTGGAATAAGTCTTGGTAAGGTTATTTAGGTTAATTATAACATTATGTTCCTAGAAAAGTGTGAAGATTTGTTACAACACCTTACAACACTCTTGCAAGACATCAATAAATGCATTTTATTCAATTTGCAAAGGCCCAAGACCTAGTGTGGATGTGTAGACACCTCACAACACTAAATCAAGGCCTTGTTAAATTCAATTTATCATCAATTATTCCCATATCAAGCAAAGTATGCACTATTTGGTGACACATTAAGCCCCCACCTTAGTGAGAGGATGAACTTGCTTCAAACTCTCACTAAATTAGTCATTCAAGAGGAGTCCAACTGTAGCATGCAGATGGAAAAGGATGTTGTGCAAGCCCCCAGGATCTAAGATCCTAAGTCAAACCAACATGAGTGCAAAAGGACACACACAAGGTGAATGAGTTGTAGCAAGACAATATACATGATCATACAATGGCAAGAACTAGAAGGAAATGAAAATGGGGTGGATCAAGCTTCGTCTATTTTTCCAACACGTTGTGGATTAGATCTAGGATTTTTTGAAAAAAAGAACATACATACTCACTCTAGGGCGATAGATCTCATGGATGTCCGTCGGGTGAGAAAGCCCAAGTATACTCACTTTGGGGCCATGAAACTTCTAGTTGTCCATGAGGTGAGGAATCCCAAAAGGTGAGACATATATGGCCAATATGTGCTCATAAACACACAATTGGCTATGGGGAAATTTGTGCCACTGAATGGGCTTCTCACTCGACCATACCAGAGTTATACCTCTTGATAACTTTAATAAGGTGCCACAAAAATGATCTTCAAGCTCTATGAGGTAAGCGAAAATTTGTATGCTTGACACTCATAGACATTGTCAATGCAAGGTAGTGTAAGGAATGTTCGACAAAGGGATTTTCCTTAGTTCATGCAAGGTCTCATCTTAGGGAACATCATGCTTAATGTCTCCAAGAGAGGATGTGTCAAAGAAGTATCACACTCTTGGAGGGAATCAATCCCAATGACACCACCAAGAAAAAGGATAAATCGCAAGAAGAAAGAAATCGCACAATGAAATGTGAGTGTCGATGTATGCCCCCACTTTAAAGTGGTTGTGAATACTAGTACTATGAGAAATTGCTTTAAAGTAGAAGGAGGACATGAGAGCTTATTCAAAAAGCCTTATTCCAAGTCATATGTTTTCAATAAGCTACGTCATGAAAAAGGGAAGTATGTCACATGTGAGCCAACTTAAGGCATGTTGTCCACATCCCAAGATTGCTCTTATATGTTCATGAAAATTTAACGACTAGCAAAAAGAGGCAACGACAAGTGACATACAAGGACAAGGCTACTAAACCCCTTGCCCCCATTGAGTGCAGGATGATTGTGAAATTTAGGAAAGAGTGAAAATAGGTATCAATTAGAGGAATTAGGTGCCCCCACAAAGGGAAGCATACCAAACTCCTGAAAATGTTGGATTTTACTACTCAAAGCTTTACATTCATTAGTAGAATGACCATGAACTCTATTATAGGCACAAAATGAACTGTTGTAATAGAATTTATTGCAAGTTCATGGAGAAAGGGATATCAAGTGATCTTGGAGGAGTCTAGACAAGATGCTTTCTTGATCAATGAGAGAAGATGGTCATGTAATTTGTTTCAAAGATACATCTTGCTTAGTATTAGTTATCATACCTATGTAAGACTCTTTAAATTGTGAGATTTTGTTCGCTCCTTTGCAGGAGGGTGTAAAATATAACTAATTCAATTCATTAGTGTTTTGTGTGATGACATTGACATTAAGTGAAGATGTGTTGATGTTTAGTGAAGACTTGGAAATTTCTATCAAAGGACAATAACCAAGACCATGAGTTTTTTGTTGTGTGAGAGGATCTATAGGGTTGTGGATACCTTGTTATCACCACATCCTTTTCCACTATATCCAAGTTGTTTCATAAGCTCATAACCTTTTCCATAAAGCTTTTTCATTTCTTTTGAATTAGGTGGTTGTTCGTTGTTGTGTTCATCAAACGTTGTTGTGTAATTTGTTATGTGTTGGTCTAAAGTGGTTGAGGTGGATGCTTTTGAAGGATCATCCATGAGTGGTAGTGAGAAGTCTAAGGAACCCCAATCATCATCTAATAGCTTTGTGACTTGTTCAATATGTTTTTGTTTGTCTTGTTGTTGAATGGGTTGTACGTGTTTAGTTGGTGTTAATGTGTTTAAATGATTCGTGTTGTTTTTCTCAATGTTCAAACAACTATTGGGATCAAGGTCAACTTCAAGGATATGCACTTTGTTGTTGTGAATGTATTTAATTTTTTGATGAAGATTTGAAGGCACTGCATTCATCTCATGAATCCATGGTCGTCCCAAAAGAAGATTATATGAAATATTATGAAGCATGACATGGATCGGTGTTTGCAAAGTAACCACTCCAACTATAATAGGTAAAGTGATCACACCAAGCAGTTTCTTTTCTTCATTTTCAAAGCCTTTAATAGATAAAGAACCGGATTGAATTTGTGATATATCCACACGAAGCCTATCCAAGAGGTTTATGCTACACACATTAAGATCAAATCCATTATCAACAAGGGTTCACTTTATCCCTATCATTTTGTATTGAGATAGGATTATGAAAGCTTCGTTTTGTTTTTGCACATCCAAAGGGTGGAGTTCACTATAGTGGAAAACAATTTCAGCATTCAATCCTTGAATTATGGCTACTATGTCATTCAATTGCGCATTAGAAGGGATAGGAACTTGTTGAAAGGTTGTTTGAAGCATAGTGTGATAGGTAGGTGAATGTTGGAGTAAATCCCATCGGGATATCTTTGCAAGAGTATTCTTAAGTTTTTCAACAAGATCATACTCCCTAATGTGTGAATTTAATTGAGGAGCACTAGGTAATATGGGATTAGACAAAGGTAATGGTGTTGGGGTGGGTTGTTGAGGTGATGGATTTTTTCTAGTGTAGTGTGTGTGAGAAACATCATGATTAGATGGGTAAAGGGTAAACTTGGGTTTAGGTGGAGGTGGAGGTTTATGCAATGGTGGGTAAAGGATGAATTCAAGTTGTTGTTTGTGTGAAGGTGGATAGAGAATTAGAGATTTCTTAGGATGTCCCACGGGGTATGTATGAGTTCCATTGATTGAGGGGGATCTAATGGACACTTGCACATTCATAACCTCAGCGGTCTTGGTTTGATGTATCTTTAATGAAGGGAAATCTAGAGTCGCCTTTTTATCTAAGGAAGACACATTACTATTGTTTTCATTTGCTTGCACCATGATGTTCTCCCCAGAAGGAGAGTTTTTAAGAGAACTAAAAATCAAATGTTCTTGACATTCATGGATTGGTTCTTCTAAAATAACTCCATCGCAAGTAGGGGAATGATCAATGGTTGATTTGTCGTGCTTAATAAGGGTTTCTCTAGATGAAGGGGGACAACTAACATATTCATGATCGTCATTGATTGTGTTTTCTAACAACAAAATATTTCCTTCACAACTAGGAGAAGGACAAATGTTACTATCATGATTACCTATTGTTGTGTTGTTTTGGTTGTGAGGTGAAGAGGGACAACTAATATTCTCATGATCTTCACAAAATAGGTTTTCTAACATCAAAATATCATCTTCACAACAAGGAGAGATACTAGGAGAAAAAGAAATTGTCATGTCATGATCATCTAAGGTTGTGTTATGTTGGTTGTGAAGGTTTTGTCCACTAAGAGAGGTTAAAGGAGAGAAACAATTAGGATTCTCAAAACTCTCATTAATTGACTCTTCTACTAAAATATCTTCGTCACCAAGAGAAGAGATATTATGAGAAGAACAAGTATGATTGTTAGGAATGGCCCAAGTTGTAGTCTCTTTCACCAAAACACTCTCATGGGGAGGGGATAGGAAATGTTTCTTAACATGTCTACATATGTAAGGTACTAAGATTGTTTGAATAACAATGAAAAGTAATTGTAACCATTTCATTCCATATTTCAGCAATATGAACAATGTATATGCAAGGATACAAAACACTTTCATCCAATGTATGCAACACCTTAAGAATGTAAACAATGTATATGCAAGAATGAAAAGTAATTTTACCAAACTAATGCAAAGATTTATGAATAGAAACATTGTGTATGCAAAATTGAAAATTACTTTTATCCATATTATGCAAAATTTTAGAAATGTGAGCATTTTCAGATCTAATGATGCTTGCAATTGGGATGATTTCAAAAATGACTACTCTAAATTGATGTTTTTGAGCTAGATACATGAAAAAAATGATCCCAAAAATTTCCAAACTTATAGTATATGATACTAGGAGGCTTAGGAAGCACATAAATGAGGTTTCTAATGCTATAATTGACAATGAAAAATCAAGACAAGGACTAAGTCGCCCAAACTGGTGACTTAGTCCCAGTAAGGGATTTTTTTAGGATTTTCAGGAATTTCAAATGGATTTTGATGATTGATGTATTGTATGATGTAGAAATAACATGTAAATACATTTTTTCAATGATATACAATGATTGGAGATGCAAAAATGCAACCTATATGCACTTTCACTAATGCAAAAATTTGAAACCCTAGATGCAAATTAAGCAATACAAATCTTAATGCAAGGCTAATATGAGCTAGTTCTAGGATTATGAAGGACTAAAAAATAAAAAAGAGGGTATTCTAAAGGCAGGTTCACCAAAATGTAAACAATGATTTTGGTTTGACCCCTCACAATGCTTTGCTCCTCCTAGGATTTTTCACCTAAAAGGAGAAAGGGGATTGGATGGGGGACCAAAATGGAAGGGTTTACACTCAAATTCTATGTTAATGAGATGTATTATGCCTAATTAAGATGTCCTAATGTTCTAATTTGAAAATGAAATGATTTAATGATGTAAAACTATGAAAATGTAAAGTGTTGGAAAACACATTGTGATATGCAAACATGTGATTTATGACCTAGAAATGCAAACAAAACTAAATAGAAAGTTATGAAATAGAATGTGTACACTTGGAGACTAAAAATGGATGGAATGAAGGTCTGAAATCTTGATAAAATTGATGTAGAAGTTAACTAGGACACTTGTGCCAATTTGGGTGACTTAGTCTCAGATCTAGAAAAAATGCCCAAAAACCAATTTCTGCCAAATGGGTGCTCAGATCTATAAAAATCACTAAAAATCAGGTCCAGAGGGACTAATTCACCCAAGTTGGTGACTTATTCCACTTCTAAATCTCTAAAAATTTGAAAGTGGAAATGAATACTCTAGATCTGCACTTCAGTTTCCTACAGGTGTCTGCTTCTGAAACTCTAAGTTTTGAACCGAAAAATGAGTTTTTGTTGATATTTTGACTTTTTGAATGAAGAGAAGACTTGAGCAACCTTGAAACTTGATCTTCAATTATTTCCAAGCTTCCAAGAGTCCTAAATCTGCAAACACACAAGAAGAGAAGAAGAAATGTTGAATGTTAGGGCATGGGGGTTTGCCTTGGTCAAACCCCTTTTAGGTAATTAAACCAAAATGATGAAAGAATGGAATGAAACATGAAATAATGGAGTTGATTACCTTTCCATGATGTTTGATCTTTATTTTTTGTAGCAAAACATGAATAATCTACCTTTGAATGTCCTTGGGAGCTATCTTGATGTCTTGCAATGATCAAACCGTAGCTTGCTTGACTTGAGAAGATGATAAGTGATGAAGGATAGTGAGTTATGACTTAAGATGAGTTAGGAGGGTGAAAAATGATAGGAAAAACCCTTATTTATACACAATTATGCCTAAATTCCTAAAAATTCCACCTTAGGTCTTAAAGAATAAAAACCTGAAAGAAATTTGAATTAATTTTGATAAATGAGCCAAATGGGACTAAGTCATCCAAGGTGGAGACTTATTCCACCTAGGAAATTTTGAGTGGATGTCAGAGATTAAGATGTATTAAAAAAATTTTATCGGGTTCTTCTTCAACAAGACACTTAATTAAGGCCTATAAGTGCATAAAGGGGCCATTTAAAACATAAGAAAGGTGTAAATCTTCATGATAAGCCTAGGAAAGTGTGAAAGTTTGTTACAAGACTTTACAACACTTTGAAACAGGTCTTGGTAACATTATTTAGGTGAATTATAACATTATGGTCCTAGAAAAGTGTGAAGATGTGTTTCAACACCTTACAACACTCTTGCAAGACATCAATAAATGTATTTTATTCAATTTGCAAGGTCCCAAGACCTAGTGTGGATGTGTAGACACCTCACAATACTAAATCAAGGCCTTGTTAAGTTCAATTTATCATCAATTATTCCCATATCAAGCAAAGTACACACTTTTTGGTGACACAACCATAAAGGTTGAAGACTAGTTGAGGAGACAAGAGAAGCAGAGTAGAGGTAGAGGAAGGAAAAATTACAGAGGAAGAGGGAGTTTCGCTGGTAGAGGATATCCCCAAAGGTCTCAAGGAGAGACAAATAACTCACAAGAACAAACATCAGATTCAAGGGGCAGCTTTAAAGGAAGAAGACCAAATTCTAGAGGAAAATTTGGCAATAGAGGAGGCTCAAGTGGATTCATTGGCAAGTGTTATAAGTGTAAAAATTTTGCAAGCCATCAAGCATGTCAATGCCCTAAGGAGCAACCATCTACTTCAGTTAGAAATGAGAGGAGAAATCAAATTGTACAAGGTGGAGATGATGTTGAAAGTGTCAATTCACCATCACATAATGCAAAACCATAAATTGGAGAGTCCTTGTTGATGAGAAGGACCTTGATTAAAGTGCCTATGGAGAAGGAACCACCCCAAAGAAATTCGCTCTTCAGGACTACATGCAAAGCCAAGGTAAATGTTGTAGGGTTGTTGTTGATTCTTGAAGTACTGATAATTTTGTTTCAGTTGAAATGGTAGAGAAGTTAAAGTTGCAAATATTGCCACACCACTCCATACAAAGTGTCTTGGTTGAAAAAAGGGCAGCAGGTGTTAGTGAATAAACAATGTTGGGTAGAATTTCATATAGGGGGTTACAAAGACAAGGTCTTGTGTGACATCATTCCAATGGATGTTTGTCATTTGCTTTTGGGTAGACCATGGCAACATGATAGGAATTCCAAACATGATGGTAGAATGAACACATATGTCATAAAGAAAGATAGAGTCTCATACACTTTAACACCATTGAAAGATGAAGATAAAACGACACAAGTAGAATCCAATGTGATGTTGTTAGGGGAAAAGGAATTCATAAAGGTTGTAGAAGAGGAGAAAATGGGTTTTTCCATCATAGTTAAAAGCATAGGTCCATTGTGACAGCAGCAAAGAACGAAGAGTTACCTTTAGAAGTTCAAAACTTTCTTGAGAAGTATGTCGTTATAGTAGTACATGAGCTCCCAAACACCCTGCCACCTATGAGAGATATTAGTCACCACATTGATTCCATTACCAGGGGCTAGCTTACCTAATAAAGCAGCATATAAGATGACCCCAAAATAGAATGAGGAGATTAAGAGACAAGTCCAAGAATTGCTTGATAAGGGGCTAATTAGAGAGAGCCTTAGTTCTTGTTTAGTTCCCACTGTTTTAGCACCAAAAAAAGGAGATGGGTGGAGGATGTGCATTGATTCTAGGGTCATCAATAAGATTACAATCAGATATAGATTCCCCATACCACAAATGGAAGACTTAATGGACTTTTTAGGTGGAGCATGCTACTTTTCCAAAATAGACCTCAAGAGTGGGTATCACCAAATCAGGATCAAACCTAGAGATGAATGGAAAACAACATTTAAGACAAATGAAGGGATTTATGAGTGGCTTTTCATGCCTTTTGGTCTCTCAAATCCACCCAACACTTTCATGAGGTTGATGAATAAATTTCTCAAGCCTTTCATTGGTAAGTTTGTTGTAGTTTACCTTGATGATATTCTTGTTTTTAGCAAAACTAAGGAAGAGCATTTACATCATTTAGATTTGGTTTTGAGGAGATTGCATGAAGAGAAACTAATGATCAATTTGAAGAAATGTGATTTTATGAAGATAGAGTTGATATATCTTGGTTTCGTGGTTACAAATGGCACCTTTAAGATGGATCCTAGCAAGGTTGAAGCTTTTCTAAGTTGGCCTTCACCCAAATCAGTTGTTGAGGTAAGGAGTTTCCACAATTTGGCCACCTTTTATAGGAAATCTATTAAAGGTTTTAGTCACATTTGTGCTCCAATGCTTGATAATATAAAGGGTGAAAAGATAAATAAGTTTTTTTCAACTAGTGAAGCTGGAAAGATTTTTGAATACTTGAAAAAGAGGGTAGCAAAGCAACCCATATTAGCTCTACCTGATTTCAATAAGGTGTTTACTATTGAGTGTGATGCAAGTGGATATGCCATAGGGGTAGTCTTAATTCAAGAGGCACTACCTTTAGTGAAAAAATAAATGAATCTAAGAAGAAATACTCTTCCTATGACCTAGAGATGTATTCCTTAGTTCAATCTAATGCCATAGGGGCAGTCTTAAGTCAAGAGGGAAGGTCCATAACTTTCTTTAGTGAAAAACTCAATGAAGTTAAGAAGAAATACTCTTCCTATGACCTAGAGATGTATGCCTTAGTTCAGTCCTTGAAAAAGTGGAGACACTACCTACTTCCTAAGGAGTTCATAGTGTTTACTGATAATCATACTCTCCAATTTTTGAACAAACAAGATAAACTCAGTCATAGGTATGTCAAATGGGTAGAATATTTGCAAGGTTACACCTTCACCATAAAACATAAGAAGGGGAAATAAAAAAAATTAGTTGATACATTGAGTAGGAGGACACTCATGGTACAAGAAATCCAATTGCAAAGTGTAGGTGTTGAAGCACTAAAAGGTATGTATGAAGATGATGTTGATTTTTGGTGCAGCGGCACCCACAGGTTTTCATGCCCCAAGAGGGGTCAAATGTTGAAATTTTGTTTTACTTGAGTTCATTTCATGTAATAAGGTCTTATAAGACCATTTCATAGGTGTTTGAATTGGTTTTGGGTCCTTAGGTGTTTTGTTGCAAAAAAATGTAAAATGTTGTCAATATTGCAAATGTTGTCAAATTGCACAATGTGGAATATGAAGGGTCAATGTTGCATAAAGTGAGAATTTGAATGGTTGTAAGTTGAAAAGTTGGTTGAGAACCATTAGAAAATGGTTTTAAATGTTTAAATACCCTTGGGGAGGTCGAAACCAAGGTTGGTAGTGGCATTTTTGAAGTGAAATCAATAAAAGACATCTTTTTTCTACATTTTTAAACATTAAATTATTGTTTCAAAGTTTGGTATAGCTTAGTACGGTCAATTAATAATCTAAAACCAGTTCGAGGTTGTTTTATGTGAATCTAATTTCATTTTTTTTTTCATCAATTTTTATTGAGTATTAAGAAAGTTACAAGCATTTTGGTGAAAACAACCAGAAACCCTAGTAGGCCTAATTTGAGGGAAAACAATCCAATTTTGAAGGTTTTCGTACAAAAAACTTACCATAATTTTGAAATATGTCAAATAAGGGCCAAATGGGTATTTGAATCAAGTTTTTTTTCTTGGAGATCAGTTTTTTTTTAAGTTATGACCCAAAAACATGAATTTGCTTCTCCATTTCAAGCCTTATTCAAAGTGTAGCAGCAAATTTTTGGCTTTCTTGTTCCAAAAAACCATCCCTAAATTTTGAGTAAGTTTTATAAATCCATAATGGGTATTAAAAACAGGTTTTAGGTTGTGGGTTGGAGGTCTTAGCTAAAAGTTATGAAAAAAGTACCCTAGTTACTATGCTACAAGGCATAGTGTCAAGTTATGAAGGAAATCATTATGTTTGAGGTGTTATGACTTTTTCAACAATTTGATTGAGTTAGTTTATGTTCCCCACCCCTACGCTGCATCAAATTGGTATCAAATCTTGAAGATCTAGGTGAGATAATTTTTTGGGAGTTTTTGTGTATTATCTTTTTGCAGGTTGAAGCAAGAACTTGGAAGCCAAAAGACTAGGTAGTGAAGAAAGAAGAAACCTAGGTGAGATATCGTGAAGACAAAAGAAGCAACGTGAAAAAGACTTGTTTGAGAAGAAGAATGGAAATTTTGAGGAGATTTTTTTGTGGAGACTTGCATAGTAAGGAGGTACCAAGCAAGAAACAAGATAAAAGTGAGAGAAAGAAGAAAGATGGAGGGCAGAACAAGTAAGTATTCAATGGGAGATAATAAAGTTGAGCCAAGATTTGAAAGAAATGAAAAAGAGAATGAAACTTGAGATGCAGTAGCTTCTTGAGAAAACAAACTAAGAAAATGGTTGGCATTTACCAATAAGGAAGAAGGTTAAATGGCCTATCAAAAAGATCATTCAGAGGAGAAGGCAAAAGATTATAGCAGCAAGGGTGGATGAGTTGCAAGCTATGTTGAAAGGAAGGGTGCTAGAAGCATCTGAAGAGACAAGAAAATCTTGTGTTTTTGAAACTAAGTCTTTGTGTGAGTATGTGTTTACAGGTGCAACAGATAGAAATGAAGATGGAAAAGAGTTTAAAGGAGGAGAAGTGCATACAATGTATGAAGATGATTATACAAATATAGCACACTATGGTGAAAAAAATGTAGCCAAAACAACTGAGGTAGTGGTTGTATTTTCTAATATTTTGGATGATGAATGTGTTGATCAATTGTATTCTAATGATGATGACGAAGACATAGACGATGGTATTGAGACATATGAACAAGAGCTAGAAGTTTAGAACCTAAAAGTTGAAAAGATGCTCAGTAAGAGACGATGCAAGAAGAAGAAAAAGAATCTACGGAAAGTTACAGAGATGAAGGACAAGTTGTAGAAGAATTGGAAAACTAGGAAGAAAGAGAAAACCTGCACTCAAGTGGACTTGAGTTATTTCCCTTGAGAGTATGGTGCAAAGGCACCCACAAGCTTTCATGCCCCAAGAGGGGTCAAATGTTGAAAATTTGTTTTATTTGAATTCATTTAATGTAATAAGGTCTTATAAGACTATTTCATAGGTGTTTGAGTTGGTTTTGGGTCATTAGGGGTCTTGTTGCAAAAAATGTAAAATGTTGTCAATATTGCAAATGTTGTCAAATTGCACAATGTGGAATATGAAGGGTCAATGTTGCATAAAGTGAGAATTTGAATGGTTGTAAGTTGAAAATTTGGTTGATAACCATTATAAAATGGTTTTAAATATTTAAATATCCTTGGAGATGTCAAAACCAAGGTTGGTGGTGACATTTTTGAAGTGAAATCAATAAAAGACATTTTATTTATGCATTTCTGAACATTAAATTGTTGTTTCAAAATTTGGTACAGCTTGGTACGGTCAATTAATGATCTAAAATTAATTGTAGGTTGTTTTTATGTGAATATAATTTTATTTTATTTTTGTTTCATCAATTTTTTATTGAGTATTAAGAAAGTTGCAAGCATTTTGGTGAAAGCAACCAGAAACCCTAGTAGGCCTAATTTGAGGGAAAATAATTTAATTTTGAGGGTTTTTGTACAAACAGCCTATGCAATTTTGAGATATGTTAAACAAGGGTCAAATGGGTATTTGAATCAAGTTTTCTTTCTTAGAGATCAGTTCTAGTCTGAAAGTTATGACCAAAAAACATGAATTTGATGCCCCATTTTAAGCTTTTTTCAAAACATAGCAACAAATTTTTGGCTTTGTTGTTCCAAAACAAACACTCCTAAATTTTGATTATGTTTTAAAAATCCATAATGGGTATCCAAAACAGGTTTCAGGTTGTGGGTTGGAGGTCTTATCTAAAAGTTATGACAAAAATACCCTATTTACTGTGCTACAAGGCATAATGTCAAGTTGTGAAGGAAATCATTGTGTTTTAGGTGTTATGACTTTGTCAACAGTTTGATTGGGTTGTTTTGTGTTCCCCACCCCTGCTCTACATCAATTTCAAATATATTTATATAGCTTCCATCCAATCTAATGGTGTTCCTTATGAGATAAGTTTTGATTTTTTGATTCAAGAGGGTTTGTTATTCAAAGGGGCTCAACTTTGTGTGCCTAAATGTTCCATGAAGGATAATTTGATAAAGGAAAATTAAAGTGGTAGTAGGTCATTTTTAGTCTTGATAAGACCTTGGAGCAACTGAGAAGGCATTATTTTTGGCCTAAAATGCAAAGT
Organism: Sequoia sempervirens; assembly: GCA_007258455.2. Taxonomy (NCBI): domain Eukaryota; kingdom Viridiplantae; phylum Streptophyta; class Pinopsida; order Cupressales; family Cupressaceae; genus Sequoia; species Sequoia sempervirens. Next base: position 353,672,563 of record VDFB02000017.1, on the reverse strand, counting down.
GATGTAAGGAAGATTTTTGAGAAATGTGTTATTTGTCAAAAGGAAAAGGGTAGTAGTACTAATGTAGGCTAATGTAGGCTTGTATCAGCCTCTTTCCATTCCAAATAGGCCTTGGGAGTCAATAAGCATGTATTTTGTAATGGGTTTACCAAAAACACCTAGAGGTTTTGATTCTATTTGTGTTGTAGTGGATAGGTTTTCCAAGATGGCACATTTCATCCCATGCAAGAGCATTAATGATGTATCCTACATTGCAGGTTTTTTCTTCAAGGAAGTGGTAAAAATTAATGGTTTTCCTTTAAGAATTGTTTCAGATAGAGATAGTAAGTTTGTTGGGAAGTTTTGGAGAACTTTATGGAAAAAACTTGGCACTAACCTTAGTTTCAACTCTGCATATCACCCCCAAACTGATGGGCAGATCGAGGTAGTCAATAGGAGTCTTGGTAACCTCTTGAGATGTCTTAGAAAATAGCATTCTACTCAATGGGATCTAATCTTTCCTTAGGAATAATTTGCATATAATGATTCAGTCAATAGGAGTGTGGATAAGATTCCATTTGAAGTTGTTTATGGGTTGCAGCCTAAAAGAGACTTTGAATTGAAAGATACAAGTGGGATGGAGAGGATAAGTGTTGAGGGTGAATAATTTGTTGTGTCTATGAAAGAGATTCACCAACAGGTCAAGGATCAACTGCAAAAGAGTGTTCAAAAGTATAAGCAAAGGGTTGATGCACATAGGAGAGAAGTAACTTTCAAGGTTGGAGATTTGGTTCTAGCTCATCTAAGGAAGAAGAGATTTCCTAAGGGACAGTATTCCAATCTGCAAATGAAGAAAATTGGACCTTGTAGGGTTGTTCACAAGTTTGGTCCAAATGCATATGAGATTGAACTACCAAGTGGAATTGGAATTTCACCTATATTTAATGTTTCTAACCTTTACCCTTTCAAAGGGGATGTTGCAAGAAATGAAGTAGGTTCTCAAGCATTTGAAGATGAAGAATGGATCCAAGACCTTCCTCCCAGGAAGCCTTTAGAGTTGGAGTGCATATTAGATACAAAGGAGCTCAAGAAGATAAGAAACACCACCTATTTTTAATACTTGGTCAAGTGGAGGGGTCTTCCCATGGAATATTTTACTTGGATGTTTGAATATTATATCATCAAGCATGGATACACTATTCAAGACCTGCACTCAAGTGGGACTTGAGTATTCTTCCCCTTGGGTGTATGGTGCAAGGGCACTAGGTGCTTCATTATTACTCATTTTTGGAATTTTTATAATTTTGGGTTGAAAATGGGTTCTAAAGTCCAATAAGGTCATTTATGACCATTTTCCATGTATTTAATTCATTTTTTTGGTGTTTGGGGTTGTGGGTTTCAAAAATACAAAAATTGTCAAAACTTGCTAATTTTGTCATGCAATTTGGGCAAGTTGTCAAAAATGGGGATTTTAGTTACATACAATTGTTGTGAACATGGGAATCAATTATAAATGTTTTGAAAAAGAATGAATATGCTAAAAATGGTCGAATGCAAGCATTATTGTAGTGTCTTTTCAAACTTGGAGTGAACTGAAGCAAGTTTTTTTGTGATTTTTGTGAGTTGCAGCAACTTCTAGTTTCGTGTATGGATTGTACGGTCCATGGATTGATTTGGAATCAATTTCATTTTTTAGGCACGTGAATCTACTCCATTTTTTTTTTTGTTTCATTTGATTTCAATGAGTTTCGAGAAAGTTATAGCATTTTTTCTAAAATCTACCCAAACCCTAGCCAGGGTAAACCAGGGGCCTTCAAAATGTGATAACTTTTTTTTCCACCGCTCAAAAATGCTATAAACTCATCCAAAATTATTTCTTTTCATTTTCTTCAATATTTTCAAGGTTAGAAGTCCTAATATGCTCGTGTTTGGGAGAAATCTTCACCAGTTCGCTTCAAGAAAGCACAAAAAATAGTGAAAAATCCTCTACTTTGTGCTTGTAGCTAAAATCCTTGCATGCATTCCATTAAGGTTGGTTTGAATATATGTTTTTTGATGTCTAAAATTATGTGCAAGCCTCATTCAAGTGATTGAATTTTGTCAAAGAATTTGGGAGTTGAGTGGTTGTGACTATCCCAAGAGGACAGAGTTGTAATTTTGAGCACAAGGATTGAACTCGTGTCTTGGTGTATTGTGAAACAGCATGTCAAGATGTTTTTGATTCTTTTGGATCCCTAGATAGGCTTGTCATGCTTCTACACTACCTCAAAGGGGTTTTGAGTCAAGTCTCTATGAGAATCCATTTCTAAGGTCTAGTTACATATTCATAAGGAGTTGATGTTGTGCAAGCAAGTTTGGGTCAGTGCGAGAAACCAATGTTGAATACTCTATGAGTGGTTGTTGTAAGTTTCTTGGGTGATTGTGTTTTCATCACATTAAGGTTGATTCATAGTCTTAAATCTTTGGATAAGTCTACCATGCAAGTATGTTGTCTTAATGTTGTTGAACTTAAGTCTCTTAATGAATCCATTGTTTAAGGTCATGAAGGTACACCTAGAAGTAGCAAAATGGAATTGAGTTTTGAATACCCTGCTTGGGTCTTATTCTAAGTTGTTCATCCTTCCTCTGCATCAATCGACCTACATCTTCATTAGTGTCATACAAAAATGATAATACATTATTTACAATTCCAAATGAGTCAAAATGACTCTTACAACATCTAAAAAACACTTCTTAGACTCTACACAAACATAAACTTGTGGTGTATATAACCAACATACTCAAGTTAGCCATAGTAAAAGCATATCTTCACAAACTAAATTGAAACAATTGTGTGGTACCAAAAACAAGAAATATTTTCATGCACTCCAAACCTGAGATACTCTAAGACATGTAGAAGGTCAACACAAAATCATACAACTAATTTGTATAATCTTATACTAGCGTAAGTACCCAAACATATGAACTGTAGAAAAATAGGCATCCAAAACCAACTGTGACACTTTGTCACTTAAAAACTAAAATTTTGGAGCATCAAAATACTTGATACTATAATATAGCATGTGTAATACATTACTGAGAATTTACCAAAAATTGCAAAACAAATACTTCACTTTCAGAGGAATGTGAAGCATTCCATCAAGACTTCATAAGTACTTTACTCTACCAGAGCACAGACCAAAACTATATCATATCTAACTTTCACTGTAAAATGTGTAATGACTTGAAACCTTGGATATAATACCTTCACATCTTACTCAACTTATATTCTAAACCGCAATACTAAATCTTTCTCTATGAAAGGATGCATACCAAAACATTATGTCATGGCCTTAGAATATGTATTGTGAAATCCTTAGACAATCTTCTGCAACTTTTTACAAAGTGCAATACACCAAACTAGAAATATATCAATGTAAACATATTGTAAACACATTAGAACATGTGTACCCAACTTTGCATCACACATAGACATCAGGTTGATCACCACTCTTCCAAACACTACAATGCTAACTTGTAACAACTGATATCTTTGCACATTGACTATCTCAAGAGAATATATAAAATTCCACACACATTTGATATCAATGAAAACCAATCTTCTTAAGATGCAACAATCTCCCCCTTTTTCATTGATGGAAAAAATAAAATGATGTGCACAACCACTCCCCTTTACATGCACATATCTCTCTCCCCCTTTGATGTCAAAGGAAAATGGAAACAAAAAAATTTATGTACAAGAAAAAATCTATAGGCTCCCCCTTAATCTATACAACTTTTACTCCCTCTAGGATGAAATCTGATTGCTTCACCAACAAAATTATCCTTCTATTTATTCTTCATATCTACACAAAAATAAAAATAAAGATATCTTACATGAAAAATTAAATATAGTTCACTTGGATGGTAGGATGCCCTTGTATATGGACTTGAGTTGAACCAAGCTACTATCCCATTGCTTCTTAGTAGCATTTAAGGTCTGGACTTGACAATTTATCAACACAGGTGTGTATTTTGCTTCCTCCAAAGAGGATGGGGCCTTATATTTCTAAACTTCCCTATTAGATTTTGTCAAAAGTCCAGTGAGTGAGGCCAGTCAAAGGCTCACTACTTCTCTCATTTTTTTACATGACCTTTGAATTGCTCCCTTTGGTCTTACAATTTTTGTATCTAGGAGTGCAATATTTCCACTTGTGCCCTAATGGAACCATCACTATCTTGTACCGAATTATATGTTATAGCTACATTAGTGATCTAATTTCAATCGCACTTATCTAATCCTTAATGCTCTTGGTTGTATTTGGCCACTTCAAACAGAAAACATATAGAACCTTGGCTTCCTCTAAGAAATTTTGAATGTCTTAGATACTGAATTGCAATTTGGCCAAAGTGTTGTCACATTTCTTGGAGGCATCATTCAACCTCTTTTCATTCAACTTTTTTCCTACATTATTTTCTAGTTGTGAAGAATAAGTCTCAAAAGAATCCATTAATTGTTTCATCTACTATGCAGGGGGCAATGATGTATCTCTTTTTGCTTCCAAAATATTTTCTTCTAACACCTCCATGGCTTCTTCTAACACTCCAGCACTCTCCACCTTGTTTTTTTAGCAATTACTATCTTGCTATGGAGTGGAGTATGTCACCAAGATTCAACTTGTGCAAGGGAGACATTTTGGATAGATTGACTTGTCCATGAAAAGTGGAACATGTAGTAACTATGGAGTCACTACTGGTTGGATTTTCATTTCCTAAGAGAAAAATTCCTTTATTGAGTCTACCAGAGAGGAATATGTCTTCTTTGAACTCTCTCCTTCACCATCCTTCTCCTTCTCCTTTTCTTTCTCCTCTTATTTTTCCTTCTCCATATCCATACTAGAGACATATTGCTCCATTTGCTAACTGGAGACACCTACTTCTTGCTAATTAGATACAATTTATTCATTTGTATCATCTGGAGGGGTATCATTATCAATTTCATGTTCTTTTGGAGGCTCCTATACATTTATTTCACCATCAGTATCATGCTTTTTTGGAGGCTCTTATGCAGCCATATCAACTTCAATTTGCACCTCTTCAATTATCTTCTTTGTTACTTCTTTAGTTTCTTACTAAATCTTCTTTTTGATATCATCATCCAAACTCATTGGAAGATCTATTCTTCTCTTGGTGTGGAGCACTTTTTCTTGTCTCTAGACTATCTTTTCCTTCTCTTCCTTGGAGACAAAGATCTCAACCTTGTCAATTGTTTGTTTCCTCAACTCATCATCAACCTTGATTGTGTCTCCTCTTCTCTATCTCAAAGCCTGTTGTAGGCTTTCTGAATTTTTATCAACAATGTTACTACAATGTATGTTCAGCTTGAGCATATACTCAATGATAGCCTTTTCAATTTTTTTTATCTTCCGGAGGAACATCCAAATGCAACCCCATTGTATCATCCAAAAAACTAGAGCTAGCAATACCATTTAAAATGGCACCAAAATCAAGAGGATCATGTGTTACCAAAGGATTTTTCTTAGTTTCCTCCTTTTCTATCTTCTTCCCTTTTTTGCAAGGAGATATCTTCAACTTTAGCTTCTTCCTCCTCTTTAGGTTCTTCCTCATCATTCTTCTTCCTTTCATCCTTTTTCTTAGGCCTTGTTTGCACATCTCTAGTAGCTTCCTTATGTGGTGGAGTTATAGATAAAAAATTTCTTCTTCCACGAGATGATTGTGTTGATTTGGAGGGTTACAGAGTAGATGCAGCAACAGAAGAGGATCTATCGAATCTCCTTGGCTCTTGACTAGCTTCTGGAGGAACATATTTATCTTTAGAACTCTCCATAGGGGAAATAGATGTAGTTTTTCAAGGAAAACCCCATTTCTTGTGAATCACATCCTTTTGTTTGTCAAAATTTTTCTCTGCATGCTTCTTATCCAGCTTAGTTATGATCTCTCTATATGTGCCAAACCTTTCTACTTTAGGATCCTTAAATTTTGATAACAAAATATCCACATAACCTTGAACATATTCAGGTGTAACCTCATAGTTTAGCTTGGGAATCCATGAGGTTTGGGGCTCTGCAACTTCCATATAGCAATGATCCTTCTGCATCATGAATGTCACCTAATTCTTGTACTTCTAGACCAAATTAGATGTAATTCTCTACCTACTTTACACCTTAGCTTGCATAATCTTAAATAATCCCTAGTAGAATGTAGTATATTCTTGTTTATCTTGGAAACCATTAATGTGTTTCTTGATTTGTGCAGCAACCAAATAAAACTTATCTCAAATATTTCCTTTAAATCCAAACAATTCATTCATGACAAATAAAGTGAGGAAAATTATCAATGAACCAAACCTAAAGTTATAACCAATTTCCTTTGTCCTCTTCAAATTTTCCATCAAATTATCTCTCAATAGCTCATATAGATCAAAACTGACACCTTCCTTTACCATTTGATATGTAATGTGAATAGTGGTGGCAGTGGCAGAACCTTCTTTGTTTGTGAAATAAATTTTATATGCAATCCCCATAGAGGCATATTGGACACTAGGATCAATGATATCCTTTACAATTGTATTTTTCTTATCAAACTTAGCTCTAGTAAGTTCCATAACCCTTTCATCCTTGATAGATTTCAATATCAGGACTAGTCTAGAGGAACAAAGACCAGTAACGGCCTTAATGGCTTATTTTGTGATCATATAAGCTTTTTCTATCCAAATGAATTCTTTATGAATGTGGCTTAAAATGATTCTTACCCATTCCTTACACTCACAAAAGTTTTGAAAATCTTTCTAGATGTCTAACCCTTCCACATCCACATTTGCATATGATGGCTTGTAAACTTCATTATCATTCAGTAATTCATGTCGAACCACTTCAAAAGATGAAGCATGATCAATTTCACTCAATGGGGCATGGATGTAAATTCTTGCATCTTTATAATACACCACATCAGGAGGAACCTTTAAGAAAGCACCATATTTATCAACCTCTTTGAGAATACACCACATCAATTACTTGAGGTGTCATCATTGATATTTCTTCAAAAAAAATTAAACATTGTAGCTAGGGTTTCACACAAATAATTTGAAAATATTTTCACTTCTCCACTCCAAACAAAAATGCTCTTGACTTCAAATGAGATCAAATGATCCAATTAACACTTAAAATCCTTTCAATAGCCCTATCTTTCTGCCATAAATGCATTTGTATTTGTTAGGCAACCCTTCTGCTAGAAATATCTATGTCATCACAAGGATGCAAAGATGCTCAAAACACCTCTGCAAAACATTCACTTTCATTAAAACCTCGAACAAAAGGTTCATGATTGCTCAACAAAGCTGCACACCAAAGGAATTGGTCCAAAACATCTTTAATGCTGAAATGTTCAACACTTTATCTTTTTCAAGGGGCTAAGGGATTTGTAAATGATAGCTCCCCCAAGATAATTCTCTATCTTAGTTTGCCATTGGGTTTTTTGTATAATGCACAAGTGTGGAATAATCCTTCACATTTTCTTGACCTTGCATCTCTTTCCAAACCTTATCATTACCCTTCTTTTGTTGATTTAAGGTTCCATCCTTCTTACAGTTTTGAACAGGTGGCTTCACAAAACCACTTCTACAAAAAAAATTCCTTATGCCCAACCTTATTTCACTTGTATTACATAATTTTGTGCTCTAGAACTAATTTTTTCCTCTTCACCTTAGTTCTACACTCAGCAACCTTATGACCAAAATTGTTGCATGCATAACAATATCCATGAAATGAAACATCATATCTTTGAGGCATAAATGGTTTTCTACCCATGTAATCATTTATTTTGTGCCTAGATCTATAATTGAAAGCTTTATACCCAAATTTATTGTAACAATAACAATAACCTTGAAATGAATGATTGATCCTAGTGGGGGCATACTATCTAGCAAGTGGAGGACCTCTAAATCTTCTTTGTCTCCAAATAGGAATGAATCCATCTTCTTTCTTGTTATCTTGATCTATATTTACATATTTGGAGGTAATCTTCTTAGGTTCATTAGTAGAAGCTTTCTCCTCCTTTTTTTCAAACTTTGGACTTTTTCTTTGAAATTCATATAGATTTGCAGAAGCACTAGTTATAGGACTTTTCCCTTTTTCAAAACCAAGACCAATCTTCTCTTTTGATGGATTTTGAGAGTTAATAAACTCATCAAGAATCTTGGAACCTCCTTTCATCTTTAGAAATTTTTCAATTTATTCTTTTTTTCTAACTATTTCCTCGAGAAAATAATCTCTTCTTCAAGCTTTGAACATTCAAAAGTTCTATCAATGAGCTTGCTATTCATACAATCTTCAATTATTTTCCCTTCTTCAACTTGAACATTAAAAATTCCAATTTTCTTCTCTTCCTTTTCAAGTTAGAATTGGATCTCTTTATTCTTATCTATTTCTTCATCCAGATCATTTAGAGTAGAAATGAGCTTACTTTCATAATCCACTAGGCAATCATCTTTGTTGAATTCAAATTCATCGTCCTCCTTTTTGAGTATGACCTCTTTTTCCTAAGAGGATTTCTTCTTGGATACTTCTTTATTCTCCATGTGTTCAAATATAGAATCTACCTCAACTATTAGGCAATATCAAGGAACCTTTCTCTAATATCAAATGTTGAACACATCAAAATACTGAGAGGGGGATGAATTAGTATGCTTTAAAATTCAATCCCAACTAACTACTGTTGATATTGAGTTAAACCAATTAAGAATTCACCTACTTAATCAAAACATGAAAGAAGATAAACATCCACACAAGAACATAGATGACACCAGATTTACATGGAAAACCCCATAGGGGAAAAAACACAGTGAGAAATGCTACTAGGAACTACTATCCTAATCCATCCTCACAATTAAATAATAGCTTACAATTTGATTTTGGGCTACAACCCAAGCAACTAATTCCTAAAAAAAAATTATACTCCCTAATTGAAAGAAAGAACAACTAAAATATAACTGATATTATAGCTTCAACCACTAATAGTCATCAATTTTTCTCATTAGGTCTATAATGGATCTTGTCACACTTTTCTCATTCCCTCATACATCTTCACATACTTCCATAATCACCTTCACATCTTTGATCTTAAAGATAGACCATCCACACAATTGAAAAATACAAATTTAGTCAGCCACAAATAAGGAATATCAAACTTGTATCATGTTAGCCTAAATCTTTATTGGCGGTATACAAAAATGATGAGACATTATTTACAATTCTTCTAGATGAGTCAACATGACACATACAAAATATACAAAGACTTCTTAGACTCCACACAAACATAAACTTTTGGTGCACATCACCAACATATTCAAGTCAGCCACAACAAAAGCATATCTTCACAAACTAACTTGAAACAACTGTGCAATACTAGAAATAAGAAAGATTTGCATGCACTTCAAACCTAAGATATCTTGAGACATGTAGAAGTCCACATAAACTTATAAAACTGATTTGTACAATCTTTTGTTGGCACAAGTACCCAAACATATGAACTATAGCATAATAGACATCCAAAACCAACTGTGACACTCTGTCACTTAAAAACTAAACTTGTGGAGCATCAAAGTACTTGATACTGCAATATAGCATGTGTAAGAAATTACTATGAATGTCCCCAAAACTGTGACCAATACTTCACTTTTGGAGGAATGTGAAGCATTCCATCAAGCCTTCATAAGTACTTTACTAGAGCACAAACTGAAACTCTATCATATCTAACTTTCACTACAAAATGTGTAATGACTTGAAACCTTGGATATAACACCTGCACATCTTACTCAACTTATATTCTTGTTGTAAGACTAAACCTTCCTTTGCAGAAGGATGTGGACCAAAACACTGTGTCACTGCCTTAGGATATGTACTATGAAAGCATTAGACAATCTTCTACAACCTTTCACAAAGTGTGGTACACCATATTGGAAATATATCAATGTAAACATATTGTAAAAACATTAGAACATGTGTACCTACCTCCACATCACACATAGATATCAGGTTGATCACCACTCTTCCATTTACTACAATTTTGACTTGTACCAACCGATATCTCTACACATTGACTACCTTTGGAGAATATATAAACTTCAGCACACATTTGACATTAATGACAACCAATATTCTCAAGATTCAATACTTGTCAATAGTAAAAATTTTAGTAAAGTTTATAACTTGCATGACTTAACTACAATCCAACACTTTGTGTTAACTAGGATGTAGGTGGTACCACTCAACAGGCTTTTCTTTAGGCAACTAAATATTTTTACAATATGTGCACAAATGAACAACTTAATTTACTAGGAAAAGAGGCTCCAACAATACATGATTAAAAGGTTTTCTCTAGACAACTTAAGTTACTACAAGAAAACCAAGCTTATGATTTGATTGGCTATAGACCCATACAAGTTAGCAACAATAGGAAGCGTAAATTCATTTTGCATATTCGTGGTAAGAAAATAGTAACATCAAAAGCACTCACAAATTGAAGAGACTATACGAAATTATGCCACATGTTCTATGGGACCCGAAAAAGCATAAAGGTTTAAGCAGTATTTAAAAATGTATAATTACAATGGGCCCTACCAATATTTGAGCAAATGGGGCCAGTAAACAAATGGGGTAGATGCCTTGGAGCCATAACTTAAAAGGTTAGAATACCAAAACCAATGATAAATGACCAAATATAAGAAAAGTGCAAGGGGCTTGACCATGACCTATGTTTTCAATGAAGGTTTATGGTTTTTCCAAAGCCATAATGTAAAATTTTAAAATAAACCCTTGCAAAACATAGGATTTTTTAGGAATTCCAAAGGAGCAAAATAGCTCAAAGGACCAAAAATTTAATAAGTACCACCAGTCCACATGGCTCAATCATTCTTTATATCTATAGTTATTGATTTTAGTTGTAGTGAAGACAAAATAACCATCCATCTATGTTAGATTTTTCTCACCTTTTCTTTTTTTATTGATGCAGGAGCATCCCTAGTTGTAAAGAAATCATGTATCAACCAAAAACATTTTTTTTCTTTCATTTTAGTCTATAGCAATTTCATCATTTCATTTCACATTTTACTTTATTATCATTTTTCAACTCGTAGATCAAGATATAGCACCTATTTGAGGTCATCTACATTATATCCAAATTTCAGGAAGTTTGCATTCATTTGTAGAAAGTTATCACTCTCAGAACTCACTGTCATTCTCAGTCAGAGAATTTGGGGCTAACCTAGTCCATAATTCATTGTGTGAACCTATTTTGGAGCATGCAGAGCTTAATGGAGCATCATACAAGCATTTTATGTCCAAGGGTATTTTCTTGGAGATCTACAATATGTTTCATTTCATTAAGGATTATCTTTCATGTTTTAAGGTTGGCCTACACACTTGATCATTCATTGGAGTTTGTAAACCCTTGAGGCCGATGCAAACCATATTGGAGTTGGAGATTCATATTTAAGATCAATTTTAATTCATAGGAAGTTAGTTACTTAGAGATTAGACTTAGAACTAGAATTCAACACTTTGGATATTCAGATTCGATTGTTGATTAAGGCCTTTGTACTAGTAATAATGTTGTAATGCCCTTGCAGCAGGCTTGTGAGCCCTAGTTATTTTGTATATGAGGCATATGAGACATGTAAGACTACAAGATGTTGAATCAATAAAGATCCTTGTTTATTGAGTGTTTTCTTATTTTGTTTTTGTTGTGTTGACTCTAAGATACACAGTTGGACAGTTCTTTCTAGACCCTCCATCTGTGAAATAGTAGTCGCATAAATGACAAAAAAAATTGCATAAAAATGACTTGACATTCAATTTTTTTATGTTTTCATTTTCCTCTTCTTTATGATGGTCATTTCAACCTCTAAATTTCTTGGGATTCTATATACATTGTCAATGAGTGGTGTATTAAAAATTGGGAAGATGTTTGAATTTCATTTCTCGAGAGCTTTCTAAGTGTTTAATACTCATGTTTATGACTATTTATGTAGCACAAAATTGAAGAATTGTAGATAATTATTGTAATTGTTTAGTTGAGAGTGTTTACAAGCTCTTGAATTAATTTAAGGGTTGAGATCAATCCTAACTAAGCCATTTGGGAGTACATACTTGAGGTATCTCACATTTTTTATGGATTTTTTATCCACAAGGAGCTTGTCCATATTGTGTGCTTGTCACATGTTGTTAATGGTTGCTTATATTTTCTCTCTTTTATTTTTCTAATTTCTTGTTACAAATTCATTCTAATTACAAAATATTCAGTCATATATTGTTCTCATAATTTAACTCTTATAAGTTTGTGATTTTGTAACTAATGTGTGAAATATCCATCCTAATTTACAAATTATTTTTCCTTGATTTTAAAAAATGGATCATAGTACCACAACCTAGAATGTACACAACCTTTTGAATTTTTTATATTTGTTTTATAACCCAACTATGTAGCCTATGCTAAGAAATTATATAATGTTATTTATACTTGTGTGTAAGAATATGTATTGAAGTGAATGATTCAAACAATACAAACTAAACAAACACAAAATCAAAAAAGCACTCGAATTAGGCCTAGGAAATCTAAACAAGCATAAAATTCAACAAAAATTAACTATGCTAAACTCCCCATTGTATGTAGTTTTCCCATGTGATTGGTTTGATGTGTGCTCACTTAAAATTTTTGCAACATAACAAATATTTTTTATAAAGGCGAGTGATAAAAATAACTAAGTGTTGGAGATATAAATATATTTTGGAGGTTTAAATGATGGAGGATTGGAATGAGATCATGAGATCAATGGTGGAAATTGATTTGGTTCTCTCAAACCATGAGACTGTGCCAAGTGCCACAATGAGGTTGAATAAGAGGAAAAAGGGTACCTTGTAATATTTTATATAAAGGAAATTCTTGTCCAAGAGGACAAGATGAAGGGGAATAAAGTATATTTTAATTCCTTTGAGATCTTTTCAAAAAAAGAAAAATTATGAAGAGGAGGACAAGGTGGGTGAGGGTAGATTTAGATAGGGATTAATCATGGATTAGACATGTGCACATGTATAATGGAGGATTAGATGGGGACTAGGAATATAATAGGAAAATTTGGGAGATGGTACATGTGATGGTAAAAATTAAATAAATAAAAGTTTACTTATTTAATTCTTTGAGGAAAGGGATGGGATAAGGATACATAATTATATTAATTATTTATCTTAGGTTAGGACTTAAGGGTGATAGAAGAAGTGAATTTTGATGAATTTCAAGATATTAGACATCAATTAAATAATAAAAATATTATTTAATTTTAATATGGAGGGTTAGGAATAAGAAGAAATAGGATAAATTAATCAAACGTAATGGTCAATTTTAGGTGTCTACATTTTCCCCTCTTTAGGATGGTGTTAAAATAATGTTATTTCAAAGAAAATAAAAATATAGCCCACATGAAGATTGAGGTAAAATAGATTTTTCATTGTGGATAAGGTGGAAGAAAATAATTAGGATGGTGATGTGTTAGAATTGGCTATGGAGGTAGCTTGCCAATATCTTGAGGCCAAATGGAAAGCACAAGAGAGAATATTTCAATATGACAAGAATAAACTGTATTCTTATCAATTATGATTCAATGTTGATGTTTTTATGTACAATGTAATATAGACCCCTTGGCTATATAGCCAAGGTGAGATACAAGATGTCATAAGATGATGACAAATATCTTAATCACATGACATGAGATAGCTTATCACAACTACCTAGGTCACATGTGAAACAAGTCAAAAGATAAGATAAAAACTAATGACAACTAACACCTTCTAGAAAGATTCCTAGGACCAAAGTAAACTTAACATGTAAATAAGTCCCCTAGTAATTAATTAACTAGGTACAAGACTTTATTTACACCAACACCCCCCCTTAAGTGCAACTTAGGGAGTAGTAGATTATTATGCAAATGACTCAAAGATGGGTCCTAGCTATGAGGCCATGTTAGGTACCCATGTACAAATGCAAAAAAAATCTCTCACAAATGGAGAAAAGGAGAAAACCCAATGGAACAAAACTCCTCCCCAAAAGAGAGATGAAATACAAAAAAAGAATGCTCTCAATGAAGAATGAGAAGGCCAAAACCCCATGTGAGGAAAAAGACCCCCCCAAAAGAGAGAAGTAGAAGAGAGACAATGTAGCCCCCCTCAATGTTGAGTCTCCTACAACGATGGTAGAACCTCAACATTGAATGCTAAAGATGATCCAAAAGCATCAAACAACATTCTTCCCCTTAGGAAGAAACAAAACCGTGGATGTATGTAGGATGTGAGATGTCTCTAAATGATTCTCAAGTGTCTCCATGTCGATGTCGAAAGCTAACACACTCCAAACAAGCGTTCTAGGCCACACTGTTGAAGAGGACACTCCAAAATCTAGTAGAGATGAATATATAACACAATCCAAAGATAAATATATCCCCTCTGAAGACAAAGAAGCCTCCTCCAAATTATTTCCAAAAGTATCCACAATCACGTCAAACTGTGAAGAATGATCATGTAGAGATTGAACAAGAGGGTCAAGGTGATCCCTCACAACAACTAAAGAAGGATCTTCTCCATCAAAGAGAAGATGAATGTTATCGATGATGTCCCCCAAATATGAAATGTGGGACTCCACAAACAAGTCTAAAATACCTATCAATAATTTATCCAAAGTAGCCAAATCTAAAAGACAATGAAGATCTTGTTGCACTGAATCACAAGGAGCCAAAACTATTGAATCACAAGTATATTTAGGCACAACAATAGATGGAGATAAAATGCATGACTCAAGAATTGGATCTGATGTGAGAACTCCCAAGTTTAAGAAGCCAATTGTCTCCTTTGAATCATGGTTCACACTTGAAGTGTGATCAACAGCCAAAGGAACAATGTCACCATCAAAAGAAATATCAGCAAAGGTATACAACTGAGATGAATGATCAACCACCCCAGTAGAAATGATCTCTCTACTCTCCAAGTCTCGAATGATGACTGAATCAGGTGTGAACTCCATAGTTCTCCTATCTCCACCATGTGTAATATGATATATGGAAAGAAGATTGTTCATCAAATGAGGAACACACAAAACATCTTGGAAAGTGTTGTCCCAAAAATTAATAGATCCCTTCCCAATTACACTCATGTATGTATTGTTTCCCATCAATAGAGGAGACATAGTACAAGGTTGAAATGAAGAGAATATAGACTACAAAGATTCCATATGATGAGATGCTCTTGAATCTAAAATCCATCTCCCTAATTCATGACCTGAAAAAAGCAAAAGATTTTGTCGTTTATTTCCTAATGTTGAAGCTTGACCTTTGTCCTTTTTAAACTTTTTTGAAGGAGGAGGTGATTCAGACATTCTATAGGGAAAATCAATGTGATTCTTTTTGAGAAGATGTTTCAACTCATCAATATCCTTCTTATAACAATAGTGTTCTTCAATTCCATCCTTCTTGCAATATGCACAAGTAGGCCTCTCCTTCTTAGATGATTCCCCTTTAGAAGAGGATTTTTTCTTTGCTTGATCTGAATGTTGATTATTCTTTTCTTTCTTCATTTTCTTATCTAATTTTGATTCTTTCACCTAACCAACAATGCCTAAGATTTAGAAGTCTTGATGAGACCCATTGAGATAATCTTCTGTTGCTCATGTATCAACATCTCAGAAAATGATGCAAATGAAGGTGTAGTATATGCAAACCCCATAGTCAATCTTTGAGTGTGAAAGCTAGAAACAAAAGAAGCATAATCACGACCAAGTTTGTTCATTGTATTGTAGACCAACTAAATGTCCTTATCAATTCCACATGCTTTACATTGCTCTTTTAGATCATTAACCTTAGTGATGTAGTCTTGGATGTTTTCAAAGTTCTTAGGATCAAGGTTCATCAGTTCATTATCAATTTGATAGCCTCTTACTTCATCTATAGTACCATAAAAAAATTTCAATTTGTCCCAAGCTTCATGAGAATTTTTACATGATTCAATTTGAAACAATAAATCTTGAGAAACTATTCTACAAAGACATCCAAGAGCTTTGGTATGTTCAATCATCCATTTTATCTTTTTATCTACATCTGCAGGTTTAGGTACCTTATTTTCAACATATAGAGAGTGACCTTTTGTCATTAGAATACTCCATGCATTTTGATGCTATGTTGAATAATTATATGATGTGAGCAAAGGAACCTTAGAATGATCCATAAAAATGAGAGAGCACAAGCAAATAGATCAAAGAAATGCACCATGAGACCCCCCCAAATCACTCAATTAGGAAACCCCCCAAGCAATATCTAATTGTGGACTTTATATTTAGTGTGTTTACAATTGCTAGATTCCAAAAATAGCAAGATAAACTTGATCCTATTGCTTACAAATGCCAAAATAGGCCACAAAATCAAGTACAATTTTTGGTACAAAATGAGATCAATTTTATCATACCACTGAAAAGTACGCAAAAAATTATGCACTTTCAAAAAAAGTTGCACCCAAAAATGTTATCGTAGGAGTAAGATGGGAGCTCCCAAAGTTCCCAAAATGAGGACGAAGTAGCAACACTTGTGAGAATCTGCAATTTCTAGAAAAACTAGACACCAAAACCAAAATCTGATTTCATGATGAGGGCTACGCCACCCAAACCCACAAAACACAACAATAGATACCAACACAAAAGATGTGAAACAGAAAATAACCCACTTTCAATTATTTTCAGAAAATGACATTACATATTCAAACTTAGAATGGTTTTATATTTGAATTTGAAGCTGCATTGGAGAAATTTCTTAGGACGAAAACTTTAATTTCTCCCAAATCATTTGGGGTATTGAGGTGATTCTTTCGCAATCGGAAAAAAAATTCATCTCTACTCCTTCAGGTAAATTTTCACGTCCATACGAACCCGTTTAGGCCCACTTACTAAAAATAGTGACCTTTTTTGCTATTTTTGAATTTTGACTATCTTATACCCCATAAGTGTCATCATGGAACTCAAAACAACTAAAGAAAATAAAGAAAACATTTTCTTTAGGTGATGAAGGATTTTCCTACACCACTAGATGCTCCTACATCATTTCACCACTGCAAAGACCGTGAAAAATTAGCCTAAATAAAAAAAAATTGCTCAAAAAAAGGAGTCAAAATGAGCAAGTTGTGAGCCTCCAAAGTTGAACTGCAAAATCAAAAAGCTCATTGGTGAGGGGGGATTTTTTTTTTTAAATTGCTAACATGGCACTAACGTCATCAAAACATGCGATTAAATTTGGCAGTTACGCAGGTGTCAAAACAGAATATTCTCCCTAGACCTAATATTCTCTTATGGTTGGCTTAAAAATGGCAGGAGGAAACATGTCATGAGTCCAGGTCGTTGAAATAATCACTGACCAAAATATTCTTCTAGAATATTCTATTGTCGCGTTGGATTGCTCGTCGGTTTTTGAAACTTTTGATGCCTAGAAATTTCCATTGGTTTTTTATTAAACTATCCACTAGATTTCTTTAAATGTCAATTTGATGTGATTTGACCCGCCGATGGATAAATGCAGTGGTTGATTAAATGATTTTTTTGCCAATTGAATAAACTTTTCCAACGTTAGTTATGAAGAATTGACTGCCAATATGAATGGCGAAGGTGGGTTTGGTGGAGCCCGCATAGGTTGAAAGGCCCGCCACCTATGCAATATTGCCACGTG
This sequence comes from Sequoia sempervirens, assembly GCA_007258455.2. Lineage (NCBI taxonomy): Eukaryota > Viridiplantae > Streptophyta > Pinopsida > Cupressales > Cupressaceae > Sequoia > Sequoia sempervirens. The sequence continues at coordinate 353,654,841 of VDFB02000017.1, read as the reverse complement.
AAAGGAGGGTGCGTCTGTAGACTTTTCAGTCTAAAAACTTTACAAACAGAATTTTTTTATTTTAAATAAAAATTTTCACAAACGAATTTCAATCGGAGAATTAATTTTTCAAAAAAAAATTCAAAAAAAAATTGACGGATAAATATTTTTTTTGAAAAATTGTACCGAGCATATTTATGATGACCTGGGGGGTCATACGACTCCTTGGAGAAAAAAATTGCCTCACCAGATAATTGCTCCGATTTGGACGAATTGACAATTGATCTTATGGTTTTTGGCCCTCCTGGACGCAATGGCAAGGTCGTATTTGACCCAAAATGCTCCAAAATTGCAGCTACCTTCTAGATTTGGCAACCACTCTTCAACTTCAAACCCTCATAGATTTGGCCTCATATGTCCAATTTGGATGAAACAAAAAGAAAAAACAACTATCTCAAACCTCTTGAACTCAATGGTGAGCTCAGATTGCACCAACAAGCTCTAATTTGAACCTGCAATAAAGAGCCAAAAATGGAATCCCCCAGAATCTGGTATTTCTATCAAGTTTTTCTAATTCTCTAGATCGTCATACAATGCAAGAGAAGTGCATACTCAACTTTTCAAGATTTACCAAACTCTCTTCAAAAAATGACTATCTAATGACACTCAACCCACTCTGATACCATGTTAGAATTGGCTATGGAGATAGCCTGCCAAGATCTTGAAGCCAAATGGAAAGCACAAGAGAGAAGATCTGAATATGATAAGAATAAACTGTATCCTTATCAATTATGATTCAATATTGATGTTTGTATGTACAATGTCGTAGAGATCCCTTGGTTATATAGCCAAGGTGAGATACAAGATGGCATAAGATTATGACAAGTGTGTTAATCATATGTGATGCAGGAGCATCCAGCGGTGCAGGGCAAACTTGCATCACCCAAAAAAAAATTGTTTTCTTTATTTTTTTTAGTTGTTTTGAGTCCCATGATGGCACTTAAGGGATATAAGACTACCAGGCGTCAAAAATAGCAAAAAATGAGCACTTACTATTTTTAACAAGTCGGTCAAAACAGGCTCGTATGGACATGAAAATTTACCCCAATGAGCAGAGCTGAAAAATATTTCCGGTCACGAAAGAATCACCTTAATGCCCTGCACGGTTTGGCAGAAATTAAAGTTAACGTCTTGAGAAATTTATCCAGTGCAACTTCAAATTCAAATATAAAACTTTAGAGGCCCCAAAATAGCTCAAAAAGTGGTTGAACCAACCTATAGTGGGTTCACATGTTGTAGAGCTCGTCGAGAGCTTTTCAATGATATGCAATAATAGCAAATCGGACACCCAAATCAAAAGTTATGGCCCCACGAAGTTGATCCTCGAAAAAGTGAATTTCATAAAAAATTCTTCCTAGACCAAAAATCAAATGGTGGGACATTTGGTGCCAGAACAAAAAGGAAAAATTTTTAACTTTCTAGAACATTCTAGGGTGGTTATTGTGGAAAATAAAAAGAGTTAAGTGGGGGTTGTAGAAGGTGGCCTTGATAGTGCAGATTGTGGCTCTGAATAGTAGATTTTCTTTTCAGAGTTGATTTTGTTGTAATGAATCAAGCCCATGAGGTTGTCGCATGTAAGCTTCGAATATGTAATTTTATTTTCTAAAAATAATTAAAAGTGGGTAATTTTTTTTGTCTCACATCTTCTGTGTTGGTATTTGTTGTGATTTATGTGGGTTTTGGGCGGTGTGTCCCTCATCAATATGACATGAGACAACTTATCACAACTTCCTAGGTCACAGGTGAAACAAGTCAAAAGATAAGATAACAACTAATGACAACTAACACCTTCTAGAAAGATTCCTAGGACCTAAGTAAACCTAACATGTAAATAAGTCTTGTAGTAATGAATTAACTAGGTACAAGACTTTATTTACACCAACATGATGCCCCCTCGAGAGGGTAGACAAGAAAAAAGAGTCTAGATGGCCTCTCAAAAGAAAAAAAATGAGTTGAAAATTTGGATAGAAGACAAAAAATGAGGATGGACAAAAAAGAAATGGGAGCACCAAACACAATTTGGAGGGCAAATAAATAGCACTTACGAGGTTAAGCACTAGGGGAGAGGACCCAGTATTTGAGCACCCTAACTTCACGCTTCTAATTATCCTACGTGGAAATTTCAAATCACTCCCATTTTCTTACAACAACTTACTTGGCAAGTCCCCTACTTATAGCTTTCGTTTCAAGACCACATCAGCATTATTTTTGTCAAGATGTAGTTGACCAATACTTGTGCATTCACATCATGGGTAGTTGAGCGCTGATGTGGCATCACATGATTGGTTGCTCTTTAAATCAAAGGAATACATTTTGTTTAATTATGGGTAGTCATGTCACAACTATTGGTCCAATATTGATAAAAATATTGGGAATCATATAAACAATTACTATCATAACCATTGAAACATGCTCAACTATTGGATCCTCTCCCCTATTCAATCAACTAATGTGAATAGTGAATTAGATAAGTGAAGAAAAGGGGCCTAGAGAGATGGTAGTGAATATCCTTGTGGTAGAGCATTGGGTAGATCGTGTGAGGAGATTCAAGTGAGGGGTGAGCACTGGTGGAGGGGTATGTATCAATAAAATTTCCCTTTGGTCCATTTTTTATGCTTTTATGAGGAGGAAAATCATGTGGGACGCATTCACCAATTCACAAATCGATGAATGTGACTCTAGCAAGGTGAATGTGCCACTAAATGGTGAATATGGACCATTTCAGCAAATCCACTAATGAATCAATGAATGAAGTTGCAAAAGTGTGAATATGATAAAAGGACATAATACACTAAAAATTGGTGAATGGGTGGGTAGATAGGCAGATCCACCGACAAATCAATGGAAGAGAAAAATGGGGTAAATTCACCAAAAAATTGGTGGATGCATTGGAGAAAATTTGAATCCTCCAACTAGATTGAAAGACAAGAGAAAGAGGTGAATGCATTAAGAAAATGGCAAATGCATGTTGTATATTGGTGAATCCACTTGGGAGGAAAAATACTTGAGCCAAGGAAGGATAAATATTGATTATTTTGGTTAGATGTGAAAGGCTAATGAATGGTAGTGATGTACAAGAGCAATTGCATCTAGTGATGACATAGGAGAGATGATCGATCATCCTTAGCCCAATGGATCAGTTTTAGGATGTTGATAATAGCAATGAAAATCAAATAAACACAAAATCATACACACTTGAATTAGGTCTAATAAATTTAAACAAGCATAAAATTTAATGAAAATAAACTATGCTAGACTCCTTATAGTGTATATTTTTTCAATTTGTTCGAATTGATGTGTTCTCACTCAAAATTTTGGTAATATAATGATACTTTCTTGAAAAGGTGATTGATTGATGGCTAAGTGTTTGAATGATATATATATTTTGGGATGGATAGGAATGGAGGGTTGTGATTGGAAAATGGACATCAAGGGTGGAGATTGAGTGTGATCTCTCAACTCATGGGATTGTGCCAAGTGACACAAGGAGGATGAACGAGAGGAGAGATGGTACTTGGATGGTACCTTAGAAGATTTTTCATAAATGTGATTCTTGTCCAAGGGGACAAATTGAGGGGAATAAAGGAATATTTTTCCTTTGGGTATTTTTAGAAGAAATACCCATGACTCCAAGACATGGGGTCTATTTCAAAAGGGTAAAATTGATTTAAAAGAGGATAAGGTGGGTGAGGGTAGATAGGGAAAGTATTTGACCTCATGCACATGATTAGGGAGTGGATTAGGGGTTAATAAAAAATGGAGGATGTGACACTTGAGAGATGAAAACTAAACAAATAAAATTAATTTCTTTAATTTCTTTAGAAGAAAGGGATGGGATGAGGGTAAATAATTAAATTAATTATTTACCTTATGTGAAGACTTAGGGGGTAAGATAAAATTATTTTAGAAAAAATTTAAGATAGAGTGAATATTAATTAAATAATATAGTAAATTATTTAATTAATATGGAGATCGAGAGTAGGACGAATTAGAAAAATTGACTAAATTTAAAGGTCAATTTTATGTCTACATTTTTCCCCTCTTTGAGATGATTTTATGATGTAACAAAATTTCAAAGAAGATTAAAACATAGCACTCAAAGTAAAATAGTTATATTTGGGAAGATACCCCAATCATTTGAAGGAGTGACTAGGTGGAAAGATGATGAGAGTGAGGATGAGGATGAGGATGCCCCCTTAAGAGGACATGTGGGTTCAAGAGAAAATGGGTGTGCTTTCAAAGTGGATGAGATTATGTATGGTAGATAAAAGAGGGGGATACAAGATGATGTATGGAATAAATAACAAGAAAGCAAGCATGCACAAGAGGATTCAAAGATAGACATGATGTTTCCCTAGTCAAGATAAAAATCCAATATTGATTGATGATGGATGGAGTGTTGTTGATGTGGGAATAGTATTGTAAGGAAGCTAAGGTACTGGAACAACTTCCTACACTAATCTTGAGAGGAGGGTTATGTAAAAATTCCAAATATTTATAATAGTTATATAAACTTAAACAAGAATGAACATAAATATCATGCATACCACAACATACTAATTTATGTAGGGGAAAACTCTTTTGGATAAAAACCCCACACCCCAAAATTCACCCAATATATTATTCAAAAATCAATGAGATTACAATATACTTTTAGAGCAAAATTTTCATAGAAGTATCACCAACCAAAGATTTGAAGGAAACTCAAAAACTATAAGACTCCCACACATACAATAGTACAATGTACACAATTGTAATATAATGTCCTCATAAAATAGGGTTGCCTTCTAGGGTAAGCAAATCCAACATAATTGTTAGGGTTAGAAGTAGATATCTAACAGTCAAATGCAAATTTGATCAATAAAACAAAGAAATAAAACACACAGAAAATTATATCAAAAACAAGACAACACAAAGAATTTAACATGGTTCACCCAATCCGAGCTACATCCACAAAACCACATCCATCCAATGATTTTATTATCCAATAAAAAAATTATTACAATCTCACAAATAATCACCTTTTTTCCTACATACTGTAATGCCCATCCCAACCCCTTATAACAAGTCTTTTAGAAGCTTCCATAAATTAGGGTTTTACAAAGTCATTATTTTTATTCTTTGGTGATTTTTCCTTTTTCAGTGACAATATAGTATGATCAATCACCACATACCAACAATCTCCCACTTGGAGACTAATCCTAGATGACACTGTTGTACTTATAGCTCCCATTGGAAATAAGTACCTTGGACCTTGTTGCTCTGTTATACCTGAATTCAACCTTGAAGGCCAACTGAAGCTGAAGAGGAGCTCAACTTCTCCCTTGCCACCGCCTTCATAAACATATCTGTTGGATTAACATCTATATGTATTTTGTTCAGCTTGACCTGTCCATCCTCCAACATTGACTGAATGAAATGATATCTCAACTGTATGTGTTTTTTTTTATAGTGCAAGGTGGAATTCTTTGCAAGATGTATAGCACTTTGGCTATCTATAAACAAGTAATTTTCAGCCTATTTTTTCCCCAACTCTTCCATGAAAACTTGCAACCATATCATCTCATTTTCCACCTTTGTTGCAGCAACATACTCTACCTCCATGGTGGATAAAGCAACCACATTTTGCAACTGAGAAATCCAACTCACTATTGTCCCACCAACTGTAAATACATAGCCTGTGGTACTCTGCCTGGTATCTATATCCCTTGCCAAATCTGAGTCAACATAGCCTTTTAAATTAGTATTAGAGCCCCCAAAACATAAACATTTATTGGATGTACCTCTCAAGTACCTGACAATCCATTTTATCACATTCCAATGCTCAACATCGGGATGACTCATATACCTGCTAATAACTCCTATAGCATGTTCAATATTTGGTCTTGTGCATACCATGGCGTACATTAAACTACCTATAGCTAAAGCATATGGTACCTTGGACATTTTTTCTTCCTCCTCTTGTTTCTTTGGACACATGTCCTTAGTCAACTTAACATGACTGGGAAAAGGTGTGCTAACAACTTTTGCATTTTCCATATGAAATCTCTGCAACACTTTTTCAACATAATCAGCCTAAGATAAAAACATTTTTTTGTTTTTCCTATCTCTTGTAATCTTCATACCAAGGATTTGCTTTGCTGCCCCCAAATCCTTCATAGCAAAGGAATTTGCTAACTGTTGTTTTAAATCCCTTATGTGATCCATGTTAGACCCCGCTACAAGCATATCATCAACATATAAACATAAGATAATGTAGTTATCATCACTAACCTCTTAAAATAAACACAATGGTCTGAATTACACTAACTGTAGCCTTACTCAACCATAAAACTATCAAATTTAATATACCATTGCTGAGGTGCTTGCTTCAATGCATACAGACTTTTCTTCAATCTATACACAAGTTTCTCCTTACCTTTGATCTCAAATCCTCATGGTTGTTCCATATATATTTCCTCTTCCAAATCACCATGGAGAAAGGTTGTTTTAACATCAAGTTGTTCTAAATACAAATCTTCAGCAACCACAATACTTAAAACAGTATGAATAAAAGTCATTTTAACAATAGGAGAAAATATTTCATCAAAATCAATACCCTTTTTATGTGCAAATCCCTTTACAACTGATCTGGCTTTAAATATTTTCTTACCTCCATCCTCCTCTTTCAGCCTATAAAACCATTTATTTGGTAAAGCCTTTTTACCTACAAGCAACTTACATAATTCCCAAGTCTAATTTTTCAGCAAGGAGTCCATTTCTTCTTTCATTCCATGCTCCCACTAAACCTTGGTATCCACCTACATAGCTTCATCATAACATTCTAGTTCACCAGCATCAGTTAATAAAATAGAATACAAAGAGGGAGAAAATTTGTCTAGAGGTCTACTTATCCTTGAAGATCATCTAACATTCACTGGATTTTGTGGTATTTGTTGTTGTTGTTGTTGTGGAGCATGAGGAACCACTGGAACATCACTATTTGGTGTATCATCCAGCACTACATAATCATTTTCTTTCTTCTCATGTTGTTGCAATTGATCTTTGTACAACACTTTTTCATTGAATATGACATCCCTACTTCTCACAATTTTTTAATTTTCAAAATCCCAAAGCCTATAACCAAATTCATCAATTTCATATCCAATAAATATACATTTCTTTGATTTTGCATCAAGTTTGGTTCTATTTTCAAAATCTACATGTGAAAATGTTTCACAACCGAAGGTCTTGAGAAAACAATAACTCACCTTCTTACCCATTCATGTTTCCTCTAGAATACCACAACCCAAAGGATTAGAGAGGCCTCTATTGATTGAATAAACAGCAATGTTTACAACCTTTTCCCACATGTTTAAAGGCAGCCCAACATGCAATCTCATAGTCCGTGCAAGCTCCATTATTGTTATGTTCATGCACTTAGCCACTCCATTTTCCTGTGGAGTCCTTAGAACCATTTTCTGCCTATGAATACCATTAGAGGAACAATAATCTTCAAACTATTTGCTACAATACTCACCACCATTATCAAATATGAGACATTTTAAATTTTTACCTATCTCATTCTCAACCAAGCTTCTCCATTTCTTAAAAGTTTCAAATACATCAGATTTCTTCCTAAGGAAATAAATCCATACCTTCCTTGTTGCATCATCAATAAAAGTGGCATAGTATCGAGAGCCACCAAGAGAAGATATTTGAGTTGGTAGCCATACATCCGTATGCACAAGCTCCAATTTCTCGTCTTTCTTTTGCTTCCCATCCTTGAGAAAACTAACTCTCTTGTTTTTCATACACACAACTTTCACAAAAATCCATATTAACACATTTCAAACTTGGTAAAACATTCTTTGAATAAAGTACTTTCATACATTGTGCACTCATATGCCCAAGTCTATTATGCCACAATGTTGATTCAGAATCCATATCAACTATCTATTTTTCTACCTACTAAACTACAACAACTATTCCTAAACATTGATTTTTATCTGCAATAGCCAAACTAGAAGGAACGATATGATCTATACAAAGATATAAGGTTCCTACTTTCACACCTTTTGCTACCACTAAGGCACCTTTTGTAACCTTCCAATTTTTATCGCTAAATGTAACAACACAACCCTCATCATCTAGTTTCCTTGCTAAAATTAAATCTCTTTTTAACTTTGGAATGCGCCTTACCTCATGTAGTAGCCAATGATTCCCATTCTACAACTTAATCTTGATTCTTCCCTTTCCAACAATCTGGCAGGGTTCATTATCTCCCAAGTAAACCAGCCCAAAATCCCCTTGGACATAATCAAGAAAATAACTTCTATGGAGTGTAGCATGAAATGAAGCCCCTGAATCTAACACCCAAGAATCATCAGCATTATCAAGGGAAAAAATAAAAGCATCCTCATTAGATTTATTACTTACTACATTCGCCTCTTTATTTCCTTCTTTTTTGTCTCCTTTATTTTTTTGAGACCAGCAATCTTTCTTTAAATGACCTAGCTTACCACAATACCAGCAATCCCTCTTGTCTCCAGATTGGTACCTTTTGTCCTTTTATTTTCCTTGTGACTTCCCATGACTTCCAGAATTGTTTCCTCTCTCCTTTGTTATGCCCCTGCTTTCTGCATTCAAAACACTATCTAATGTGGATCTTCCACCCGAGTTTTTCCTTTGAATTTCCTCGCTCAAAATAACACCAACAACATCATCAAATTTCAATGTATTCAAACGAGAAATAGAATTACTAATGGCCATATCCAAGCTATTCCAGCTTTCAGGCAAAGAACACAAAATCAAAAGAACCCTAACTTCATCAAAGTTTACATTTACAGAAGTTAATTGACTGGTAACTGTATCAAACTCATTTAAATGATTAGCAACTGACCCACCTTTTTCCATTTTCATATTAAATAAATGTTTCATGAGAAATACCTTATTTGAAGCAGAAGGCCTATCATATAACTTCGCCAGGGTTTCCATCAACTCTTGAGTTGTCTTTGTTGTTGTAGTATTGAATGCCACTGATTATGTCAGGCATAAACGAATGGCTCCCAGTGCCTTTCTGTCCAAAAGATTTCATTCCTCATCACTCATTCTTGTTGGTTTCTTGGTTGTTCCTTCCAACGGCCTCCATAAATCCTTCTAATAGAGATAATCCTCCATCTACATCTTCCATAACTGATAGTTTTTCCCATTGAATTTATCTACCTTCAATTTACCCTCGTCTGCCATTGCTCCCACTTAACCGTGAGACTCCCACTCAACCATGAGACTTTCCTACAAACAATAATCAAACACAACCTGCTATGATACCACTTTTTAGGGTTAGAAGTAGATATCTAACAGTTAAATGTAGATTTGATCAATAAAACAGAGAAATAAAATACATAGAAAATTATAGCAAAAACAAGACAACACAAAGAATTTAACGTGGTTCATCCAGTTCGGGATACATTCACAAAAACCGCAGTCATCCAATGATTTTATTATCTAGTGCAAAACTTATTACAATCTCATGAATAATCACCTTTTTTCTACATACTATAACCCCCATCCCAACCCCTTACAACAAGCCTTTTAGAAGCTTCCAAAAATTAGGGTTTTACAAAGTTATTTTTTTCTTTTTCAATGATTTTTCTTTTTTTCGGTGACGATGCAAAAAAAAGGGAAAAAAAAAATTTCTAGTGAGGATACATGTCGGGGTGTACAGTATAGCATGATCAGTCGCCACATACCATCAATAATCTCTACCATTAGATATATGACCTAATTATGAACGGTCCAAATTTACAATGATAAAATATTTATAAAATGTGTCTTTTGGGGGTGTTGCCCTTGTCGAGGTGTATGGCCCCTGGACCCCTCGCTGATGGGATGGGCCCCCCATACTCCACAAGGGGGTACCCCCTTACACTCCCTTGTGCTCAAATATATTAACTTGTTATAATCACAAGGTTGAGACACCATTTTTCCTAACATTCTCCCACATGTCAAACACCTTGCAAGAGTAATAGAAAGATTGATACCATGATTTAATTGCTAGGGGTCAAGAGGCTCATAGACTTCAAACACCATTTGAAATTATCTATGCTCATAGCCTTAGATAAAGAATCTAAGAAATTCATCAAAGTCTCTACCTTAACTAGCTTCACCCTGCCATGCTTGACCATATCTTTAACAAATGATATTTTACATCAATTTGTTTGGTCCTAGAATAAAATTTTAGGTTCTTAGCTAGGAAGTCACTCTTTCACTATCATAATAAATTATCATTGTACCTTTATTTATTCTAATATTTGAACACAGTATCTTAAGTGAAATGGCTTCTTTACAAGCATGAGTAGTTGTCATAGACTCAACTTTAGTAATGTAAAAAGAAACCACAACTTGTCACTTATTCATCCAATTAATTACACCATCAAATAAAATAAAAACATAAGCATTGGTGGATCATCTACTATCAACATCACCTTCCTAGTCTAAATTCACATAACCATGAATATCAAGGGAAATTATGTCTCCTACCAAATTAACATGATAACACAAGGAATACTTTGAGGTACCCCATAAATATCTAAATACTCTTTTAACTACATTTAAATGATTTCTACTAGGATTAGATATATGTCTAGAAAGAACTTTCATTGCTTGGGAAATTTCTAGTCTAGTATAGATCATAGCATACATCAAACTTCCAACTACACTTTGATAAGGCACTATGCTCATGTCTTTCATCTCCAATGAGAATGTTGGATAATCTAAAATAGATAAATTTATTCCAAATATTAAAGGAACACACAATGGGCTACAATCCTGCATATTAAACCTCTATAAAATTGAATCAACTTACTTACTATGGCCAAGCCATAACTTTATTTTCACTCTCTCTCTTCTAATTTTCATCCCAAGAATGTGTTTAGTTGTACCAAGATATTTTATTTCAAATTTAGCTACAAGTTGAGACTATAGTTTTTAAATCATTCATTTATATTTACCAATAAATTACATATCAACATATATATGATAAATAAGAAACAATCACCATTGGTTTATAATAAACACAATGATATGATTTGGAACACTCAAATACCAAACTCAACAAACATATATCAATTTTTTGGTAGCACATCTTAGGACTTTGTTTGAGGCCATACAAATATTTCTTCAATTTTTTGAACCAAATTACTTTTAGCTTTCACCATGTAGTGCTTTGGCTATGTCATTTAAATATCCTCCTCCAAATCACAATGAAGCAAAGTTGTTTTCACATCCATTTTCTCAACCTATAGATCATAAGCAACAACAATAGAAAGAAAGAATATAATGGATTTCATTTTTGTAATAGGAGAAAATATGTCACCATAATCAACACCCTCAACCTAAGAGTAACATTTTGCAACCAACCATGCTTTGTACTTCTCAATATCTCCATTTGAACCAACCTTTTTCTTGAACTCATTTACAACCGATAATATTTTGTCCTTTAGGAAATGTTATTAGATCCCATGTATCATTCTTTTTCAAATTGTTAATTTCTTCATCCTTATTGATCTTCCAATATTTTTACATCATTCATACCTAATGCCTCTTCTACATATTTGGGTTCATCCATGTTAGTATTTAAAGAAAAATATATCTCAAGTCATCATGTGAATACCTTTCAAGTGGTTTTCTATGCTTTGTAGACATTCAAACAACTTGAGTTGAGTGTTCTCCATCCTCTTCTAAAGATTCACAACTAGATGATTCTCCTCAACTTCTTGTCTATATAGGGGTGTTAATTCAAATTTATCAGGAATAGAAGGAATTTGAATCACATCTTAATGTTTAATTTGTTATGGTTGCAATGTAATAGAAGAAGGTTTAGTTTCTCTAAAAATAACACTTCAACTATATATTACCTTTTGTACAACAAGATCCCAAATCTTGCATCCTTTCACATCATAATTGTACCCGATGATGATACATTTCCCATCCTTGTTCTTCAAATTTATTATCTTCTCCTTTGGCACATGTGCATATGCCTCAAAACCAAAAACTCTAAGATCTCTTTTTGAAAGCTTGTGACCAAACCATGCCTCCATAGGATTTTTATAAACAAGAGTTCATTTAGGAGACCTATTAATCAAATGGAAAGTAGTGGTAATAGTTTCAGCCCAAAACCCTTGTTAGAAGACTACCACCACTCAACATACTCCTATCCTTCTCTATTAATTTATTGTTCATTCTTTTTGCAACTCTATTTTTCTATGGATAATACAAAGTTATCTTTTGTCTATGAATGCCACAATATTTACATAATCTATCAACATCATTAGAGAAAATTTCACTTCCATTGTTAGTCCTCAAACATTTTTATTTTTTTTAGTATGTCATTCACCCATTGCTTTAAATTATTTAAAACTTAAAACTTTAGATTTACTCTTTAGAAAATATACCCATGTTCTTCTACTATAATCATCAATAATGAAACATAATATGTGGATTTTCCAGTAGAAGGAAAACCTACATGACCAAAAACATCATATTGTATAAGATCCAACACATCACAAGATTTATGAGAACTAGAGTAAAACTAAACATAATTTTTTTTTCTTAAATTCAATGCTCACAGAAATCAAAATCAAGATTACAATCAAGAAACCCTTCAATGAGGTTTTTATTTTCAAGGTTCTTATACTCTTTTCTCCAATGTGGTCGAGTCTCTAGTGCCTTAACATAGTCTTCTCTATATTTAATTTTGATTTAGAAGAAAGAGAACCCTTGGGTACCCAAAAGGCACAATCATCAACTGAAGATGAACCTTCACCTCTTCAATCTGTTGGGTGAAAATTATGTAATCAACTTTCGACAGATTACACAACTTGGACTTCAGCCACAGCTATGTGAGATGTGAATCTCTGCTCTCGGAAAGGGGAGGCGCCCTTCTTACTGCTAAGAGAAACAATAGTAAATCACAAAAGTAATTACACAATGTACACGAAATTCACGGAGTGGGGGGGGTGTGTTACATTCATCCTTCCTCTTTTTTCGAGAAGATGTTTACAATGCTTCACGGTTGGAAGTTCAATTCTTGATAATTTGAAATGAACAACTAGCAGTAATACCAATATCTCTATCTCGTCAAAGCCAAGCGAGAGATACAGTAATTAACAACAAACAAAAGAAAATAAAAGGGAAAGCTCACGAAGGCACAAAGTCGTTCCGTAGCTTTATCAATGTTGGATCTGCATAAACGTACCGTTTGCTACGTTAGAAGCACAAAGTCTTCTTAGACGCAACAATTCTTCGAACAGCATGAACGATTACAAGCACAAAGTCTTGTAGATCCTTCAACAAAAGTGTTAATAGCACGAACGATTACAAGCACAAAGTCTTGTAGATCCTTCGACAAAGTATCCAAGAGTATGAATAATTATAAGCACAAAGTCTTATAGATTATCCAACAAGAACATGCAAGAGCATGAATGATTATAAGCGCAAAGTCTTATAGATCACTCAACCAATGATAAACAAAATAACAATGCAATCTAAATAATAGATGTAACACAAAGTTTACATCAACCACTTAGAGTATTTCAGATTCCTCGAACTAATCACTACCAAATCAAATCAACTTACAAAAGTATTGAATCCAATGCAAAGTCTGGCTTGCAATCCTTTTCTTTATTGATTGAATCTCATTCACAAAGTATGAACGCAAAGTTTCACAAGTTTGCTTATAAAAGGGCAGCACTTCGTTGCAAAAGGCTAAAAGATAATATTACAATGAAAATCCCTCACATTATATAGAAAGAGGGATGAGCAAAAGAAGGAAAGAGATTGAGAAAATCAGGGAGAGTTAGGTGAGCGATTTTAGGAAATCTCACCTAACTTTGACCAAAGTCAAAGTGTAATTTGTTTTGAAAATATTACATCTTTGGACTTGGTGTAATTACAATTTACAAAATGACATTCGAAAATGTCGAGAAATATTTACAAGATGCATAAAGGGATGCACCGGAAATGTCTAACACTGGAGAATAGGGGGCCGCTTCACGTCTCTTTGCATTGGGCGCGGAAGTCTTCAAATTTCCTCCTAGTCTCCTGCACGAACTTCTCATCTGGACCAACGGTGTAATCCACAATGGTGTGAATTCTCGTGATCGATCTCATGGCAGATGAGTGAACCTTTTTGCACCTGTCAAGATGCGTCTTCAGGTTGTCCAATGTGAGCCTTGTATCACAAATGATGTTCAGCGCTTTCTGAGAAGTCTGAACTGTCGATCAAATTCGTGATGGCTTCCTTGAAGATCGGGATATTTCTGCGGCCGGTAGGAAGATACGATTGTCCTCAAGAAGTTGACCAGGCAACTCTCTGATACTTTTGTCAAGAATGTTGCGATGCCCGTCGACATCTTCCTGTACTTGGTGAAGATCTTCAATGAGAGATTGAACCACTTGAATCTTGTGTTTCAGTGATTCTTTTACCTCTACAAACTTTTCTTTGTCGGGAATTACCCCAACCTCCACCAATTTGCTGAGCTTTACCTGTTTCATTTCCGACCATGACAACAGGCATTTTTCCATGTCTCTGCGCTCCTGGGAAAGTACGCTCTTTTCTTTATCAAGCTCTGTGGTGAGCTTGGCCAACATGGTGGTTTTCTCATCCGCAGCCAAAATTATCTAAGATCCGTGTTCGATGATCTTTTCAACAAAGTCATACAACACCATGCCTTTGGAGGCAAATTTCTCAGCTTTCTTGACAGCTGGGTGTTCAATACTTACCACTGTCAGCGGTTGTGCATTACTTGGAGAACCGGAAAGTCTCTTTACAACAGTGGCATAATGCTTTGCCCTCTGTTTGTACATGTTACGAGATTGCTCAACTTTGTCCAGCCTTCCTGCCAAGATATCCAAAGTGACTTGCACATCGGATTTTGCACTTTCGTTGGTAACCTTGCCAAGCTAAACTTTTGTTACTGTGTAGTCCTCCATATTGACATCACCTTCTTGATTCGGTGGTATGCCAATTTCAGCATACTTATGGCGACTTATCAACATTCAGCCTCGAGTATACTTTTTCCTTCTTCTTCCTTTGGCCTTTGGAAGAACTATCTCTTCAAGGTCGAGCTCCTGGAGAAATCATTTGCTTTTACACGACACTTGAGATATTAGGAGGAAGAAAAGAAGTGTGAACTTCTGGATTTCTGTCAAGTCAGTCGCCATTGCCACCTCTGAAGTTATTGTCACATCTGAACTCACCATTGGTATCGTGACAATTGGAGAAGTGTTTGTCATCATTGCTCCTGTAGTTGACACATTGAGCTGATCACACATTGACTCATTCATGAAACGATTGAATTCGTTCTCAGAAGTGATATCATACGTTGGCGAAGACAAGCTAGGAATGGACGATGGTGGGCTTGACAGTATATCAACCGTATGGATGCTTGTCACTGAAGGAGTATCAAGCTAGGTTGATGCTGCAGGGATAGGTGATATCTCGGCTGCAGGAATTCTTGTGGTAGGAATAGGTGACGAGGGAATAGGAGGTGGAGGAGTTCTTGACTCAAGAGGGGTATGAGGAATGTTTGAAGTCACAGGCGATGATGTTCTGTGGATTTCCTCAACTACGTTCTCGGGAGGAGAAGTAGTTATTTCTTCATCATGCTCGGGTTCCTGTTGATCACCCTCTTGTCTCTCTGATTTTGGCTCACCTTCGAAGTCACCTTCAAATCCTTCTTCAGAATCTTCATCAGACTCTTGCCCGCTTTCAGAAACCTCTTCGGCATCGGAGTCTGCTTCTGCTGAATCTTCATCTTCAGCGGATTGGTTGCTTGAATTATCTTCTTCATCGGAATCTACCTCCTCTAGAATGGGCTTTTTACCCTTAGAGCGAGATGGATGAGATTCTGTTATTTCTGTCTCTTGGACAGCCTGGGTATCTTTCTTACCAACAGTGAACTTGATCCTTGGACCTCTTCGCGAAGAAGTGGGAACGGCCGTTGATTTGTTTTTGTCGCGGAGTTCTTGCTGTTGGCGTGCTTCTGCCTCGGACTCTTCTCCTTCTGAGTCTGTCCTGAAACTTTTCATTGTATGACCATGTTTGTGTAACCATTCTTCTGTGTTGGCTAAGATTGGTCTCAGCCTTTCTCTCATGCTGGTGACCTCTTTTCTAGACCACTGTATTGCAGGCAACGGCCTCTTAGCAATGCCTTGCTCATCATAGACAGTGTTCATGATATCACCTGGATCCTCAAAATCCTCTGGTAGGTCAGCGATACCAAGATCTCTGATTTGTTGAACTGTCAATCTGCAATAGTCCATTTTGCGAATGGCTTCTTCATCTCTGCAATCCGCCCAGATGTCTTCAAAACGGTACCTGTGTTGGTGACCTTTTTGCAACTTCTTTCTGACATCTCGGTAGTCAAAATCAAACCTATACCTATAGGTTTTGATGGTCATGATCTGCATCTCAGCATAGACAGACTTAGCTTTTTGTGCAGTTTGGATAGTATATCTGCCGATGGTCAGTGGGAACTTGAATCCACGCTTGTGGTTGCTTCTTCGTTCTTTCTGCACTGACATCAGCTGTCTGCATGTTTCCATGAGAACCCACTTATCCGAAGGATAACGTGGTAGCATGTAGGGACAACCGGTGTAACAACCTACTCTCAAGTAAGTAAACATTGGGAATTGAAGAAAAATACATCCAACTTTACTTACCACCTTATAAGCCTCATCGGACACTCTTCTTCTTTCCAAGGCTGGATCAAAGTTGAAGAGTAAGGGCGCAAAGAAAGCATCAGTGACCCGTCTGAAATGATGAAAGCTCTCCTTTAGCTCCAACTGATAGAAATATCTGTACACAGGCACCATCATTCGATTCCCCTTTGTAGATAGACCTGGGAATTGTCTCATCACAGCTGCTGCGTACACCAGGTAAGAAGTCATGTAGAACTTCAATGTAGAAGGAGCATTAATCAACTGCTCGTGCATCTCATCATTGATTTGTTTACCCCAGTCAATATGCACCTTATGCCTCCTTATGATCCTGATGTACTCATACATCCAATCGTGAAAGGTGGATGATTCCAGCAAACCCTTCACTCTGCTCAGAAACGTGATCATATCTTTGACGTCATCTTTGAAGTCACTTCTCAGGAGTCCTTTCGGCCATCTAGAAACAGACGATCTAGGCTTTTTGAGCCATTGAGTATTTATCAACTGTTTGGATTTATTGGGATCAGCATCGAAAATCTCCTGTGCTTTTGATATAGAAATGTCAATATATTTGTCCATGTGAGGAACCTTGAAGACAATGTCAAAGAAATCGGGGTCGAGTCTCAGAATCTCGTGCCCGGAAGAGTCGATCACACTTCTGCTTTCTCGGATGTAATGAGACGCAATTTGAAGAACAAACTCAGTATTGTGCGCAGCTGTGGGGAACATTGCCACCAAGTGGAGATTGTGTGTATGATTGCCCTCATTGAATCAGGGAGAGGCTTCGTCTCTGTCAACTTTGCGAAGTCAACCAAGTCTTGATGGCCAACTTCTGTATCCTTTATTTCTTCAACTTTCGAAAGCACCATAGTTGGCGGATAGACGCCTTGATATTTGTACTTCATCTTGCTTTTTTCTTTCGAAGAAGGAGGCTTCGTAGCAGTCATCAAAAGAAACTGGAACACTGAGCACTCTTGACTTGACGATCTCTGAGAGTAGACTGCAATCCGTCTAGCCAGAACAAACACCAATTGTTAGGGAACATAGGAAAGCGTGAAATGAGCACGAGGGTGGAAAAGCATGGAGCGGATGGCGAGGCATGCAAAACGATGCACGAATGCAGAAAAATGAAGCTCAGGAATGCACTGGTCAAAAATGAAGTTTGTTTGGAAGAAATTGGAAAAAGTCAGAAAAAAGTGTAAGGGCGCTAAAATTCAGCGCCCTTACATTCTGAGAAAATTGCTTTTGGTGTAAGGGCGCTAAATTTTAGCGCCCTTACACTTTTCCAGTGTTAGGCAATTTTTGACATGTTTGAAATGTCATGGCGCTTAATTTCAGCGCTTTTGCAATTTTGGCAATTTTTGAAAATGTAGATGCAGTGAGGAATGGAAAAGGTGCTTGAGCTTTAGCAAAGGCAATGTTTGGTTAACTTTGAAAGCTTTCGAAATCATCTCCATCCTATTACATTTTCATTCAAAGGTCAAAGGAATTCTTTTTCACAATGGTGAATCTTTCCAAATGTTTACCAAAACGAATGAAGAACTTTTGACAAAGATACCTCAACACAAGCATGGTGGGTAGATAGAAGTTCTCAATGGATATCGCGTATAGAGGAGAATGGGGAAAGAAACGCGTATGAAAAAGAGGGATGAATGTTGAAAAGAAAAGCACGAATGGAGAACACTACGCGTTTGGGAAAACAAAGAAAAGAATGCGTAGGGTTAGCAAAGGCTTGCCAATATTCGTGCAATGAAAGCAAACGATGAATGGCAAACATGGAGAGGAAAACGCGAAGGGAGAGAAAGCGTGGGTTTAGAAAAGAGAAGAGTGCGAATGGTAAGAAACAAAAACGCGAATGAAATGAAAGACGTGAATGTAAGAAACAAAAACGCAAATGAAAAAGAGCACATATACAAATGAAAAGACGAAGCTAAATGGAAAACCTTACTAGGGAAAAACGCGAATCTTGCTGAAGGGGTGAATGGCGAAAATCCTCAAAACGCAAATTTGCAGTTTAAGTGTAATTCGCCTAGCAAGAGAGAGACAAAAGAAATAAAATATAAACAATAAAAGTGGCGAATTCATTCACTTAATTGCAAATGAAAATTAAAAACCTAACTCAAGTCGTGCAATAAATTTAGGCACGAAAAGTGGCACGATTGACGAAAAAACGCGAAAACGTGAAGAAACGTGCCAGAGGCATGAAAAAAAAAGTTAAGTGTCGAAAGAAAATGTAATGGCGCTAAAATTTAGCGCCCTTACATTTTTTGGAAATTCACTGCATGTAGGGGCGCTAAATTTTAGCGCCCTTACATTTCCAGACTTAGTCAAATTTTTAAAATTTCCCTGCAGGAGCGCACTTTCTCAGTGCTACTGCATCTTTCGCAATTTGCAAAGTACGAACAGTGAAACGTCGCGAAAGATCTCGTTTCGAAGGTCTTTGCGAGGCGAACAAGGGGGAATGCTCGAATTGACTATTCGAGACTTGGAAACGGATTTTTGAGGTGGCTTGAAGATCACTCCGTTATGCATACTTGAACTTCACGAATCCTAGGAAACGGACAAGTTTCGTAGGGGGGTTATCCGTGGAACGAGCGCTGCTAGATTCCGTGATAACACAATCAAAGCACCACAGAATTAATTTTCACATGTATTATTACACTCAACGGTATATGCATCAAGCTTATATAATGTGCCAAATATGACACCTCTAACAATCACCATATCACCTCTAACCATATTGCATCCTATATCATAAAAGACTACCTACACACCTACATATATTAGTTTCCTCACAGATAATAAATTTTGTACTAATCTAGGGATATGTAACACATCATTAATCATTTTTATTCTTCCATCATAAACTTGTTTCTAAATTTAACATGGAAAATAATATTTAAATGAGAATCATCACCCAAGTACACCTTACCTTCATCAAATTCTTCATATTCAGAAAACCAATATCTATTAGAGGTCACATAGAAATATATGCTTGATTCAATTAACCATGCATCATTACACATGCAAGTGGAAAAAGCTACAATAAATGCATCATCTTCCTTCTCAAACTCAAAATTATAATCAAATATCTTAATTTTTCTTCTTCTTTTCTTTTTTGCACTCCTTACGGAAGTGTCCAAGCTTACCATAGTTCTAACAAATAGCTTGGGACTTTCTAGGAGATTTGAATCTCCCCATGGACTTGGATTTATTATGCTTCTCATTATTTTTTCCTTTTTTCCTTAGGTCTTCCATGAACATTTAGTGCATCCATGGCACTGATGGATACCTTCCTCCTCATCTCTTTAGAGAGCAAAGAACCACAACATCTTCAATGTTCAAGACAACATAATTGCTTCCAATAGCCATTATGAGAGAATCCCATGAACCAAGCAAAGAACAAATAAAGATCTAACGTCTCTCTTCCTCTTCCATTTTTACAAACCAACTTACATCAACTGAGCCACAAATATATTAAATATTTCCAAGTGGTCTACGGTTTTTCCACCCTTTTTCATTCTAAAAGAATATAATTTCTCCCTCAAGAAAATATTATTGAGTAAAGATTTGGCTTGATATATCTCACTGAGCTTCTTCCATAGTTTCTTTGTAGAGATTTCTTCATGGACATTGATTAAAACAAATTCTTCTAATAAAAATCTAATTATACCTTTGGTTTTATGGTCCATAACATTAAATTGAGTAGCCAAAGTAGTATATATAGGCCTTAGAACATTATCATTAATAGCATCCCACAAATCTTGATATATTAATATATCCTCCATCTTTAGCTTCCACATCTCAAAATTGTTACCAAAAAAATTCTCTACCTCTATTCTCTTTGATGAACTTTCCATTTGAAAATTCCAACAGCAAGATCACAAAGTGTCTTTTACACAAGCTCCCACTCAAAACAAGATTAGTTCAAAAAATCCAACATTCTACAACTAAAACCAAAGGTGATCAAGCTCTTATACCACCTGTAAGGAAGCTAAGGTAGTGGAACAACTTCCTACACTAATCTTGAGAGGATATATTTATACAAAACTTTTAAATCTTTCTAATATTTATATAAACTAAACAAGAATAAACATAAATATTATGCATACTACAACACAGTGGTTTATGTGGGGAAAACCCTTTCAATAGAAAAACTCTGCACTCCAAAAGCTTCCCAATATATTACTCATTTAAATCAACATTACAATATAATTGTAAAGAAAGCTTCTCATAGTAATGTCACCAACCATAAATTTGGAGGCAACTCAACATCTATCAAACTCTCACACACTACAACAATACATACGCAACTATAATACAGTTTTCTCATAAAATAGGGTTGCCTTTTAGGGAAGGAGAATCCAACATAATCTCTACCATCAGATTTGTGACCTAATGATGAACGGTCCATATTTACAATGATAAAAATGTGTATAATGTGTCTTTTAGGGGTGTTTCTCCCAAAGCCCCGCTAGGGCACGTGGACCTCGAACCTTGCAAGGGGGTATCCCCTCTACACCCCTTATGCTCAAATATATTATGTTATAATCATAAGGTTGAGACACCATTTTTCCTAAAATATATATCCTAAAAAAGCACAAGGATTAGGAAGGATACATCCTAATGATGATGATTGGTTTGGATCAAGGCTTGGAGTGACCAAAGATGTGATTGGGCGTTTTGTGTTATACTAAATAACTTGATTGCATGGCTTAGGAGTTGTTTGTGATTTTTTATTAGGATTACATGATGATATGAATAGGATGAAAAGATGCATATGATTATCATCTCTAATGATCCTAAAACAAATCTAAGTGATAATGAAATGATTAGCACATAATTAGGATGGATAAAATGCATATGATTAGTTTAAGTGAAAGATAGGCAGATAGAAGAATAAATATGGATGAGGATATATGTGCACATAAAATCCATGATTAAGTGGGGGTGAGGGAAAAATATGGAATGGATAGATGGGGATAGAAAAGGTAGGATACATGGACTAGAAATATGTAGGATACATGGACGGGAGAATTTTGAAAGCATCGAAATAAACTTCCATGTAGTGAGCACTTAATTTGATATAGCATGGGATACTATGCACCAAGTTATGAGGAACCAAGGTGACTTTGTACCACATGCATAGAACTAACTCAAAAATAAGAAGGTTAATCCAACATCTCATAGTCATGAAGGACTTTGGTGGGAAGGATGCTAGAAAACCACCAATAGAAAGAATGACTAGTGTAGCACAATGTCCAAGAGGGCCTCATGGATACAATGAGGGGAAACCATGGAAACACAACACACAAATGTCAAGAACTTTCCCTTGGTTTCACTAATCAGAGCATGCCATGATATGATGGATCATAGAAAACTTGAGTAGCTAAAATAGGAATCTCCAAAAAAGATAAACAAATATCCAAAAGCACCCAAAAAATAACAAAATATCTCACTTACCTTTTTTTATAAGGATGATGGATGAGAGAGATATGGCCTAATGTGAGGAATGATATATCCTACAAAGGCCAAAAGATGGATGGATAGGATTTAAGAATTTCATGACAATAGGTGATCAAGATACTTGAAACCTAGTGGAACTAATGGATTTTTTTGAGTTGCCATCTTATAGGGGATTCTTGTCGACATAAGGATAAAGGACTCGGGGATGAAATCGAGTGATAAGTATGAACAATGATGGACCTAGGTGAGACTAGATGAAATGGCACTATTTACAATGTGTATAATAAGCATAATGGATGCTAGAGATATTAGATCTTGGTTTATCATATGAGGATTGTGATTATGTGTAAGTATTATCAAGATACATCCATAAATGCATGAATCCTAAGAATAGGATAGTTATCCAAATCATCAAAAGGTAAATTGAGAGGATAGTAGGATCGATAGATGAGTGATGGAAAGCAATAGGATATTAGTGGGACATGGAAAAGAGGTAGGAGTGATGACATTGGGATAGATGGCATTTGATTGCATGGGGGTAGCCCATAGCTAGGTACTAATGACAAGGGATTATTAGATGAGAGAATGAGGTGGCATAATGGAGTAATGGATAAAGGATAAATAGATAAGGATGGGGAGATGGAAGGATCATAGGATGAATATGAATGTTTTTAGAGGGATTAATGAAAAGAGGATAGGGAGGTAAGGATTTGTAGAAGGATTATGTGATGAAGGATGAAGGGATTGAGGGTTTGGGTAGGTTATTAATAGATGGCGTGCAGATGTGATCTCCAAGTACTATGACACAAAGTAATAAGATGCCCTATTCTAGACAAGTCATGTATGATGAGGTGTTTGGATGTGGGATAGGATGGAAGGTAGGATGATGGAAGGATAAGGGAGATAGATGGATGATAGTATGATGGAAGGATAAGGGAGATAGATGAATGATAGGATGATGGATGGATAAGGAAGATAGATGGATGATAGGAAGATGGATGGATAAGAAATATGAAGGATTATATGGATTGGATGGGAGGAAGAATGGAAGGATTAGAGGACAACAATATGGAAAGTGTGTAATCTATGAATACATGCCAAGAGGTTTCCAAAGAATGTATGGATATTTTCCTCAATGTTGATCAATATCATAAGGCAAATAGAGGGATTAGAATGGGTAGGATGATGGGTAGGATAGGTAAGGTAGGCTAGATGGAGGAGATGAAAGATGGGGATGCTTAGAAGGAACTTGCCCCCAAGTGCAAAGATAAAATGAATGGGGGATTTACACATGATGCATGTTTACCAAGTTTTCATCATGGTACTTTCTTAAGGTACCTAATTTCTAGGTTTTTACCATCGAGCAAATCTTTACTTTTTTTTTGGATTTTTATAACTTATTTATGATTTTTTTTTGTTTTTTGGGATTTTTTGGTTTTTTTGGATTTTATGGATGGATATGGATAATGATAAGGATGGGGATAAGTGTATTTTGAATATAGTGGATAGGTGATAAGGAGATAGAGGAAGTATTCAAGCATCTAGTTCCATACTGAGGTAATAGGAGCCCATTTAGAGTGATTGTTGGATATTGGTACAACCTTACTAGGATGGGTAAATGATGCAAAGGAATAAATAAAAGGGATTTGATGGAGGAGATATGTTGGATAATGGATGGGATGTTGGAAAGTATATGGATGAAAGGATGGGAGGGGGATGTAATAGGGAGATGTTATCAAGACCAATATTTGCACATATTTGATGGGATTTGAATAATGGGAAGAGAAATGGATGGAGGATTGTTCAGATAAGGTGACATTAACCTTGTAATCCTATGCCATTTATATTTCTCCATGATCCTTGGAATTGGTTCCAAAGAACATAAGAGAAATTTATTAAATTTTGGCATGTTGTAATTATATTTTAAAGAGAGGATTTAATTTCGGTTGAGGTTACACATCAAAAATGGACAACAAATATTTCCTAGGAATCCACTTTGGGAATTTGAAAGGTCATGGATGGGGCACCCAAGAATGGAGAATAAAATGTGTCCATTGGTGTTCCATTGAGGAATGATAAGGTCATCGAAGCATCCAAAAAGTTAGGAGTTGGATAGGTTATGGGCTAGGTGCCCATGTGGGAATCTTGTAATTTTGATTATATATTTTATCATGGTTTTTGGTTGTCCAAGAAGGGATGTGGGTTTTGGTAGGTGGTTTTGTACGTCTTTTTTTGGTTTACCATTTTTGGTTTTACCTCCCACAAGTTCTATAAATTGGAACCATTAGATGGTAGTTTTATGTTGAGTTATTTGTAGGTATCAAGGTGTTGCCAAATTGATTAGAGATTAAAAAAAAAAAAAAAAATTAATTCTATTATTTTGTACTCTCATTTGAGGTTTAATAATATACTTGACCTCTTTTCTCATGTGGAGTTTTTCTTGAAAGACCCGAAAGAGTTTCTTCATGTAAATATGGTGTCATATTTTGTTTGCTGATTTTTTTATTGTGATGAATGTACAATCACATACATATAATATGATTTGGTAATCTTATTTTCATATTTAAATTCACATACATAAGTTAATATTACAACTTATTTTCACCTTATTTACAACATTTGGTATCAAAGATAACAGTTTTGTTGAGAAGGGGATTCCTTTCTCTTAACTGTTCAAGGTTTCTTGTCTATAGTAGGAGATGTCTTGTGGTATATTGCAGATTTGTGAAGAGGATTGTATACCATGGTTTCTACCTATTGCTAGGATATTGAGAAATTCAATGGCACATGCTACGAGATGTGGAAACTAAAGATGAAGGATCTCCTTGAGATGGAGATTAGTGGTTACCAATTTCATAATAAAGTAAACCAATTGCAATGTCTGATGAAGATTGGAAAAAGTTAGACAAGAAGGCACGAGAAACAATTTGGTTGGATTTGAAGTGCTAAAGCATTTGTATAAAGTGGATCGTAAATTTACAAAGGCATGGAATGGATGTAAAGAACCAATAAGCATGGATAGACTTAAGTTGTTAGATTACTTGATCCAAAATGAGATCTTTAAGGTGTTGGAGCTATAGGAACGTTCAATTTTACAGCAAGGTCTTTAGGATTTTTTTGTTATCTTTTGCTAAAATCCTAAAACTTTTGAGTTTTGACCCTTTATATATAATTGTTGTAGCTTTTATAATCTCACGCTGACTAATTTATCTAGTGTAATCACTTAAGTGTTGTAATTAATGCCATTGAGGATCATGATCTTACCAACCTCTTGTCTTATTTACCAATGTGTGCCCAAGTTAATTGTTTGCTTTCTCAAGCTTCCTAGTCTCAGGCATTTTATTAACTTGTGTAATGCTCTTACTAATAAAACATGTTATATATCTAGTAGCCAATGTAAATATAGAATCAAGATTTTGACACTATGATCCAATTACATAGCCACAATTGTATATGCATCTAATCAACTACTACAACAATCACTAGGTATGTCATTATGGCCTGATTTGAATTCTGTCATTTCAAATATGTACTTCTTGGTCAAATGGGGACCAAATGTCATGGAAGTTATTACAAACAGGTTTGTATTGTTTTGTTGAACTATGAAGTAGGCTTTCATCAATGTAATTGATTGAATTGAACTGCAAGAGCCGATACAGATTTTCATAGGTTTTCTATGTGATCATTTTCCCATTTTCTATATGTAAAAGTTCCTATTCCATCAAGGGGGTTGGTCATTGTCATTTCTAGTGGACTTTTGTGTGTCAAGCATTTTTTAGGGTTCCAACTATTGAATGTTAGATTTTCAAGAGTACAATGGGTTATGAACATTTGAAGATCAATGATTATTGTGGATGTCTAGAATAGGATGTCTCCAAGGTTGTATTGTCTTGGGGAATCTATAATAGTCTATATAGTTTCTCTCTTGTTACACTTTCTAATATGCATGTAAAAAATATTTGATAAATGTCACATTACTTTTAAAACATTGTAAACCATGTAATGATAATTTATGTCTTGCATATGGATTTGTATAATTCTAGATGGCTAAGTTCTATGTGTTGATGTCTACTATTTGATGCAATTATGTTTAGATCATCCGTCTATGTTTTCACTCAGTATTTCTCCCCTTTTGTAAATTGTCTTTGTTACCCTTTGAATAAGCACCAAACCCAAAAAATAAATGATTCAATCTTGCTTCTAAACAAACAAAATCATTAACTACTAGTGTAAACTTAATTTTTACATCTCTACAATTCATGATTCAATTAAAAAAGAAAGGAAAAATACTATCTATGAGTATTACAAACAAAAATACGTTGTGAATCTTGTCCTTGCATCATCTTCTTGCATATCCTACAATAATATTATTATCAACTCTATAAGAGATATATGTGCAATTGGCTAGTATTTAACCCGATGACATCTTTTAGGGTTGAACTTGCCTTACATACAACTGCAAAATTATTTGATTGTTTCATTTCAACACCTTCAATCCCATTTAGGATCGCCTCTAGGAATACCCTCCTAGGTTTAAGCTAAGCCCGAAGTGCAAAAGATCTTATCCACTTTTGGTCATTGGCTTTTAACCTCCATAATATGTGGATGAACCTTGGTTTTATTTTCATAATGACAACTCCTATTCTTGAAATGACATCATGTTCTACGATTTTCAAGCAATGGTTTTAGGACCCAACATAAGGAAAGTCAATTATTTGTACCAAGAAGTTCAAAGAGGGAAAATATAATTAAAAAAAAAAAAACCTTTGGAGTAGACAAGACAATTGCATTGTTGAGTGATAACTATTTTTGGCCACGAATATACAAGGATGTCAAGAATTTTGTTCAAAATTGTAGAACTAGTCTAGTTGTAAAGAAAAATAGTCAAAATGTTGGTTCATATCTAGTAGACATTACTAGTACTAAAAAAACTTTGGGAAGACATAAGTATGTATTTTGTATTTTGTGTGATTCAATATTTGTAGTTCTAAATAGGTTCCCAAAGATGACACATTTCATTTCATGTAAAAAAATGATGTCATACATATAGTTATCTTATTTTTCAAAGAAATTGTAAAGTTGAATGGTTTTCCCAAAAGTATTGTTTGGAATAGGGACACAAAATTTATTGAATACTTTTGAAAGACATTGTCAAAGAAAATGAAAATTTTAAAATTTAATTCAACATATCACCCACAAAGTGGTGGACAAACAAATATTGTTAACAAGAGTTTTGAAAATTTTAAAATTTAATTCAACATATCACCCACAAAGTGGTGGACAAACAAATATTGTTAACAAGAGTTTAACTTGTTGAGGTGTTGAGTAGAGAAGACAAGAAATTGGAATATGATTCTACCATAGACAAAGTTTGCATACAATAGGAAAAACACCATTTCAGATTGCATATGGCAGAAATCTAAGGAATGTGTCTAAGTTAAGAAATACAGTAATGAAGAGAAGAGAAGTGTAAAAGCAAAAGAACTTTTAAAACATATGAAGTGCATGTGAAAGTAAGGAAATACGTGGAGAATATGAATGGTAGATATAAGGAAAAAGTTGATAAAAAAAGATAGAAGGAGCTTGAAATTGCAGATGACGTGATGGTATATTTCATAAAGGAATATTTTTCAATTGAGACATACAATAAATGGAAGATGAGGAAGATTGACCCTTGTAAAGTTGTGAAGAGATTTGATTCAAAAAATGCACATGAAGTTGAGTTATTAGAAAGACTAGGCATATCTCCAATATTTTATGTTTTTGATCTATATCTATATCAAGGAAGCCAAAGGAATGCAACAGTACCATGTCAAATTCAAATGCTGCAACAAAAGGAGATAGAGAAGATTTTGGATAGTAGGGTTGAAATAAGTACAAAGAATAGGCACTATGAGGATTACTGGGTGAAGTAGAAAGGCATGTCAAACGAAGATTCAAATTAGATTTCTAAGATTTAGGTAGATCATTTTGGTTTCCCTTTAGTTATTGAAAACTAAGGGACTCAATTTTCAATCCTTGGGTATCAAATGTAGGAGCATTCTAAATTGTAAGAGCAATATTGCATCAACCAAAATATTTTGCTTTCACTTTACTTACAAGTTTCCAATCATCAATGTCACCATAGAACCTACCACATTTGACTACACTTACACCACTCCTTACGGTTTGAAATATATATTCCAACATGATCCTTCAACATCATATTCATTTTTTAAAAGATTTTGATCACTCCAAAACGTAACCTGATTTTTGAACCTCACTAGACTTGGCAATTGACACTCAGTTACACTATTCAAGGTTGCAACAACTTTCTAGAGCTCTCGATAATAAAGGAACACATCACATGATACATTGGACCCAACAGTGCTTTTAATATTTCACCACATCAAGTTTTACGTTACCATATCTCAATCTGGGAGATCCTACCTATATATTTGGTTAACTACACGCTTCATCAATACCTTGGGCTTTGTACCACCTTGTGGCCAACTAAGCTCATTCACAAGGCTTGAGGCTAATATTTAAACACTGCTCACAATCATTTGGAAGAGAAAGGAAATAGCACAAGAGCATAGAGCATGAAGACAATAAAGGGAGCGAAAAAATAATTAGAGTTGTATTGTAATATCACTTAAATTCTATGATTACATGTTTATAATAGAATAACTGAGGCCTAACATGTTAGAAGCCATTGTGACATAGTGTAATTCATTCTTAGACCGTGAAACAATAAAAATCGTATCATTTTTTTTCTTAAAAATTGCATATCATTATTTTTCTTATTGATTGCATTTTCAGTTGTGTAATTGTGAATTGTTTCATTTCGCTGCATGGTTAGACAATGTCCATGATTGCATCAATATATTTCGAGACTTCTCTATTTTAAGTGAATTCATTGGGCTATACATAATTCTGTTCCAAAAATTGTATGACAATTATATTGATGAATAAGCAGTAAAAAATCAATATGCATCAAGGCTGTAGCTCGAAATATATTCATATTGTGTCTGTGAGTTACTTTCATAGTTTTGCACAAACATTTTATGATAATTAAGGCGATAGGGGTCGCAGTCTTGTCTTTTCGGTTTGTGTTTAATGATCTTAGCATATATCTAATGATTCTAGCAATAGCATTACATGGATTCGGCAATTTTGTACACATAATATATTGACAATGAATTGTTAATTGACAGATAAAAATATTTGATGAAATTGGAGAAACATTGGGAAATTAATGATTAGTTGTCTTTTATAACAGTTAAATTATGGTTGCAAGATGAGAATGTTTAAATTTTATAATATTCCAGAACGTAAACCAGCCTAGATACACCATACTCTTTCTTGGTTTGGGATTTAGTGTTTTGAGTTTATACGATGCTGTTGCTGGAATAGTAGAATGCACATTCTGTACTTTTTTACAGAATCATATCTTCCCTGGAATTGCTTATCAAAATAAAACTACAAAAACTGGACATGGATGAATGAAATATTGAGAAAATAATGACTAGCTATTTCATCATTAAAGCTGAATCAAGTTTCTTCATGATATGGACCATTGCAGTGTAATACCAGTTTGGATATTGATGTGATGTACTCATAATTAAGGAACTTAGGACTTCAACCTTCAATTATGTAGATTCTCAATCACCAAAACAAATGATTTGTGCAATTTGCTTTCCTCTCACTTTTTTAACTTGTTCTTAGGTTGTGTGAGGATTCCTGTTTTTGGATAGCTGAATTGTGCAATTATAAAGCTTATTTGTTGACTAAATATTCTTGCAAATCTATAGCATACTCATATCAAAGCAAAATTAACTCCCCACCAACAGACAAATTGTGAAAATTGATATTTTGTTAAAACAGACCATTAGCTACACAATCATCACATCCAAAGAACAGTTTCCCAACACCAACCATCAGTCCTGCATCCTGTCAGTTCAATCGTATTGCTCATTGTTGGGAAATCTAATATTTTTACTTCTACTGTGAGGTTATACAGAAGTTCAATTCCAGCCAGACTGAACCCTACAAGTAAAATAACTGTTAAATCAATGATACAAGTAAAGATCACAGTTTTATAAGTGATCTTTAAATTATTGAAGTTGAGTTAAGCTTCTTCAAGATGTGGACCACTGCAGTGTGATGCCAAATTGGACATTAATGCTATGTTCACATAATTAAGGAACTTAAAGACTTAGAACTTCAGACATATATATCCCTCAATCACCAATACAAATGATTCATATGCTTTGCTTTCTTGTGATTTTTTTAATTTATCCTCAGGTAGCGTGAAGATTCCTGTTTTTGAGATAGCTGAACCGTTCAAACTTCAATAATAAAGCTTATTGCCAAACTAACTAGTAAATGCTCTAGCAAATCTGTAACATACTATCAAAGCAAAATTAACTCCCCACCATTAATAGACAAACTGTGAAAAAAACTCTTTGTCAATACTAAGTAAATATAGTTCATCAGCTACACAATCATCACGGGAGAAAATAGTTTCCCAAGACAACCATCAGCCCCGAGTCCTGTCGTTCAATTATGCTCATTGTTGGAACATCTAATATTTCACTGATAAGATCAGGTTGTACAAAAATTCAAATCCAGCCAAACTGAACCCTACTAGTGAAATAACTGTTAAATTTATAATACAAGTAAAGATCACAATTTTATAAGTGATCTTTCAATTAGAAACTAGAACCTTGCCTCTCAGCAATACTCACACCATTATTCACATTAATGCTTGTGTACACCATTTTCAGTGGGTACAAATAATCATTAGCTAGAAATAACTGAATCATTGTAATTTCTAACTATTCAATTGTTAATAAGTGTGCATCCAGTTATTAAGACATGAAGCTCGATGCAGCTTCCACCATAATCATTCAGGGCCTGAAGAACACTTAGAGCTGATACTGCAAAGTTGGTTAGTCCTCAAAAGGCATTCATTTCAACATATAGGTTAAAGGAAACAAAATATATCACTAATGGTGAACCATTAGCAGGCATCCACACAAAGTTTGCAAATGGATTTAATTTGAAGGTGAACTCAACTGTTTCTTTTTAAAATTTACACCAGGAAGATAATCAAAGAAACAACCAGCTACCAACAGGTGTGTACCAATTTCAACGTCATCCATGCAGATAAGAGTTGGCTTTGGGAAGATGTGTAAGTCATTCTAGGCATTGATAGAGGCAACCTCCTTCCATATGCTGTCCTTGCCAAGGTGATTCTCTATCTTCAGATAGCAATATTGAATAGAGGGGAAAAATCATTTCATAATCCAGCTGAAAGAAACATTCTAAATAGGTTTCCATGTTCTTCAAGTTCAGAATGCTGAATATAATGACTGAGAACTGCTCCATTGCATCTCCATACCTGATGGATAAATTTTGGGCCAGGATATGCAAGAATATGCCCATCCAGCACATCGTTCCACTACTAAAGCAGAACTCAGTGAGAATAAAAGCTGTCTACAAATTGAGTGAATGTATTCTCTTGGCCCGATTATTTTCTGAACCCAAAATTGTCACGATTTGCATATGAGTGAGCTCCATTGCTCATTGAGCCGTCTTCAAATTTAATTCTTCTGTAAAAAAGTAAATAAGCTGCTGGTGTCCTTATTTCATCCTCGCTAATTGGAGAGACATGGCTATCATCAAAATTATACCACCTGTTTTCATCTAGAAGCTGCATATAGAAAATGAGAACAATATTTTGTTAAAAATCAAAATATAAGGGTAGCATACAAATCAATAACCACAAACTACAGTCATCCGATGGCTTTTCAAACACCAGAAGCAAAAGGGCCCATTCATGCCAGTTTCTTTTTTCCTTTTTCAAAGACTTTCATTAAGTCATGTGAAACTTCAGTGACAAGATTGACATGGGAGATTATTCACTTTCCTTAATGAATATGACTTTATCTGGTAGGTGCAAATTTAAACAGACCAAAACCAACTTGTCAATTTTAAACAGGAGATTATTCCAAGAAAAAAGTACACAGAAAACACACGATGTGACTATTCAATTTTGAATATTTACCTTAACGTAAGCAGTATAGTGACCACTTCCCATGCTACCATAATGATTACTGACAGCATACAGCTGGTAAAGATGCCTATGCAGGCCATGTCTTCTTGCAACATACTTTGTCAGGTCAAGGTCATGAATAGGAAAGTTTACTAGTGTTTCCAATTTGTTTTTCATTGACCGACTATATGAAAATCTCTTCAAATGAACAACTAGAACTTTAGGTAACCTCCATAAATCTAACTTTTTACTAGCTTGTCGCCGTTCCTTACAGCAGGGGCAATACCTGAATTCAATCCCCCAGATTAAAAAACAATCATGAAAGAATTATGCCATACGCACAAACATATTCATCAAACATGACCATTATTTTGAAAAGCCTGGAAATTAGTTAAATTCTCTCCATGCATAGCTCTTTTTTAGAAGCAACAAAGCTTCAGGGCAAGAAAGAGATTACTAACCACATGTGTTCAGGTGCCAATGGCTCTTCACTTAAAAAAGCCTCCAAACATGCATACAATGAGATAGAATCCAGTCTCGCTTTCTTTGATGCCAGGCCAAGTTTAAATACTTCAGGTAGAATTTCAAGATAACGTGTATCATATCTCTCTAATTCTTTCTCTGTCCAGTCCACAAAGACTTGTATTATTTTACATGTACTTGATATTGAAACTGGTTCATCTTCTGTTATAGCAATCTCTCTAGTTACACTCTTTTCATCTACCAACCACAGCCGAAATGATGAAGTGCACTTCAATACATTACAATGGCCATTATCTTTAATCTGATCAGCATGATTAGAGGAGCTCCCTATAGTAGCATCTAAGGGTTCATTTTTTGGAATCAACAGCTTAGCAACTTCCTTTGTATCCCCTTCCAACTTGCACCCAAATGCCTTTGTTGTCTTAAGATGATCTGATGACATGAAGCTTTTACTCCTCAACATGGGGGAAAGCAAAGTTTGAACAATCGAATGAATATCAGCTCCAGTGCGGATATCATCTTTTAAGCTTGCTAACAATGGTGTTCCATAAGCTTTCCACATCCCATTATAGTTGGTAGAATAAGAATACCTGATTTGAAATCATTATCAACAAACTGTTAAACATATAAAGGTGGTGTCTGACACAATATCACTGAAAGTTGAGACAACTAACATGGTAACTATGAGACATAAAATAAAAAATATTTAATCAATAAACAAATGTCACTTATCTATTTTTCATGAGAAGAATAACGAAACAGGATTGAATTTCTTAACCCTTACCATATAAAATTGAACAATGACTCAAGCATACAATGAAAATGAAGTACCAAAATATGCAGCACCTTTTCATATCTTAATTGGCATGCGATACTTTATTCCAAAACATAAAGAAAGAGCATAGAAATAAAATCAGTCCATCCAAATGTAAAAGCGTGTTTT